>CM075769.1:66532689-67732689 GCA_037974665.1 Ehretia macrophylla
GAAAAATTCTTTTATTCTCATGTATTAACCAAAATTTATTCTCATGTTAAGGGATGAGAATATGTTATTTTTGAGTTGTGGAATAATTTGAAAAATATAAAAAGACAAAAAACACCCTCACTAAAAATATTTTTTTATTCAATTTCTCACATCTCTCTATCATAATATAATAACCATCAAACGTAAATTTCAAAATCTAATACACACATAAACCACACAAATACATGCATAATTTAATTATCGCAAGATAAATTTGCATATTTGACCACCCAACATATTGGTTTTCTTCGATTCTCACATCTTATTGTACTCAAATAACCATCAAAATCAAATCTTCGTCAATTCATAACAAATATATATATATATATATATATATATACACATACATATATACATAAATTCAAAAATATACACAGAAAAACAAAAACATGTGTATATAGAGAAAAATCACTCAAAATTTAATGACCCTTTTCATAACTTAAGCTAAAAATTTAATCTTGGCATCAAATACAACAATTCCCAAAAAAAATAAAAATAAAAAAAACACATATATGCAAATCACACAAATTTGCTGATCCATTCCATAATTTAAGCTAAAAATCTAATCTTGGCATAAAATAAAAATAATTAATAAAAATGAATTATATTAATTACACCAAATTAGCTAAGAATTTTCATAACATAAGCTAAAAATTCAATCTTGGCATAAAAGAAAAATAATTACAAAAATTTAAGTTCTAGCCTTTCTATTGTATGATGAGTAATTATTCAAGGCTAAAATTTTTATTGTCTTTGATACGTTAATATGGTGTATTCCTACTTTTTTGTTTAATCTATTGTTAACTGGTACTTTTTTTTCAATGATAAATAATTGTGACATCATTAATAAGTTGATTGTATAGATAGAAGAAAAAATGCATTGAATATGATATTGGAGTTGTTTTTTCAGTTATACGTATTTTTGGAAAACTAATCAAAATTCCTGGGAATATCAAGTGCAAACCAAACACAATATTATAATGTTTCCAATAATTTGAGAAAATATTCTCAGGAATATTTTTGGTATACCAAATAAATTTTACAACATTCCTGGGTATCACAATCCTGGGAATCACATTCCCAGGAATGTAATTCCCAGGAATAAAAAACTAATCCATGAACCAAACGCTCCATCATGGTAATATATGGGTAATTTATCAAAATAGTCTTAGATCTTTGTCTTTTTTAATAAAATGGTCTTTCATCTTTTATTTTGGTGATAACCTTTAGTTCTTGGAGCAAAATCTGTCAAAAAATAATGTTAATGAATACATAGATGACACGTGACCGTAAAATATACAAAACTTATGGAATAAAATTGTCACTCGGTAAAATATAAGCATCCTAAGGTTTATGTTTTTTGCAGTCTCGTGTCATCTATGTGTTTATTAACGTTATTTTTTGACAAATTTTGTTCCAATGACTAATAGTTGTCACCAAAATAAAAGATAAATGACTATTTTGTTTAAAGTGAAAGATAGAAGATTTAAATGTTAGAAAAAATAAAATTCTATAATCATTTCGATAAATTACCCTTACTAGATTAAAGCCATATGTTACGCATTAACTTGTTCAATTAAAAATTCCTAAAGTTAAGAGTTGATAATCGCCAAAAGAGTATATCTTAACCAGTCTTTCTTTTTTTTTTTTTTTGGGTCGAAATATTAAGACTAGTCCATAGCATAATTTTCCCGTAATTTTTTCTTTTCTTTTGGATTGGCATCCAATTGTTAATTTATTTATTTTTTGTAATAATATAGCAATGTTATTAACCGCTTTATCTAAGCTACAATATTTTAGCTATTATGAACTACATTTATGACAAACTTGTTATATTGGATAAGCAGAATTATCCTGAAGAGAAATTATATTTTGATTCAACGTATTCAATATAATTTTTAAATTTTTTTGTCAGAAGTAAAAGTTTTCATCAATTAAACAAAAAAGAAAAAAATAACAAGTAAAAAGATAAACATTACAATAATTAAAGGGGTTCGATATGATTATGGACCATAATTCTTTTTATCCATTTCGTGTTTTTGATAAACAAATTTGAGATTTGCAATATTTACTTGGATCAAAATATAACTTGTTTTTCTATCAGATAGGAAAATTTGTACTAGAAAATAAACTTTTAAGTAATTACTCTAGAGAATTTCTTTCTGCAATACATATAATTTTCAAGTGTGACCCCAAAAATTAAGAGAAATATCTCGTTATAAATGAGTATTTTATTTTCATGAAGAGCCACGTGTATAGGACCTCATAAGTTGTCAACTTTGGTCTCCCTTATTACCAGAACAAGATAGCATAGGTTGATAACAAGGTTTATAATAAATATAGAAGCATAAGTAAAATGAGGTTTTTACTTTTATTTTTTCGTCTAATAAATGAGAAGAAGAAAAGAAAAATCGGACTAATATGATATCATATGTTTTTCTAGATTTTTAAAAGATCTAAGAATTTGGATCCTCTCCAATTAATGAAAGGTAACAAATCACATTCTCTTTAAAAAGGTTAGATCCTTTCCACCTCATTACTTACTTAAATTTAAAACTAAAATCACGTAATTTTGCACATTCTATATAAAAAAAAAAACTAATTATAATTTTGAAATTCTTTCCGGATACTAAAACCAAATCAGCCTCCATAATAAAAATGATAAGGTGCGGCTTCACTATCAAATTCTTTGCTCATTCGAGGTAACGCATCATCGTAAACAGTCAATCCTCTTGCAAAGAAGTTTATCTTCCGAGAATAAAATATAATTCTAGGTCTTTAATTTTAGAAAAAAAATGCAAAAGGAAGTAAAAGACAAAAAAAAGAACAAGATGCAGTAGCAGTACAAGCTAAAGGCTCTTGCATTGTGACTTCATGCCTAATTGAAAATTCAAATCCAAGTTCAATTTTGATACAAATTTACGTTCAAGTGTTTCTCCTTTTGCCCCTCTTTTTCTTTTCCTCCCACCATATTTTTTGAGCAAAGATTATAATTATATGAATATATCCAATTCTTTAATTAGTTTTTTTTAATGTTTGAGCAAAATTACGTTGTTTTAATATATATTAAATTTAAATGGATAATATGCCCTAGAAAAATTTAGCCTTTGATATAAAGAGAAGGTGATGTGTCACTAAATTACTATCTAACAAGAGAGGATTCAAATACACGATTTAGGCTCCGTTTGTTTGTCATAAAACAACTTGCTTGTGAAAAATATTTTTAGTGAAAAATATTTTTTTGAAAAATAAAATATTTTTATTGGCTCTGTTTGTTTGCCGTAAAATAACTTATTGAGAAAAAATATTTTCCTGAAAAATAGAATACTGAAAAATATTTTATAGTATTTGGATGTACAGTGAGTTCTATAAAATATTTTTTTCTCTCAAAGAATATGAAAATATTTTCTAAAATTTTATACTAGCCATAATTATTGACCAAAAAATATTTTACAGTTGACCAATTTTTTAGTGTTACTAAACATCGAAAAATTAAATAAAAACAGCTGCAATTGTTGATTAAAAAATATTTTCTAATTAATTATTTTTTAGGTATTATCAAATACTAAAATATTCAAAAAAATACTTTACGGCAAACAAACGGAGCCTTAAATGTCAAGGATGATAATTTGGGTCTCAAGTGTGGGTCATTTATAAGTATTCTATCAATTTGGAATTTGTACAACCACCCCCACTGCCACCGTTCCCTTGTCTATGCCACCTAGAAAATGACGGTGGATTTCCAAGTTTTCTAAGTTCGTTAAGTCAAAAGAATCTGGTTTTTTGTCCTATTAAAAAGAATCTTCAAAATGTGATTTTTCCCAAAAATAAATAAATAAATAAATAAATAAATAAATAAAGTCATTGCTATATTTATCAAGGAAAAATTACATAAGTGGTCCTTATTATTTTATCAAAATTTTAAATTAGTCTTTGTTATTTAAAATTTATCAATGTGGTCTATATTATTTTTCAAAAAATTTAAATTCATCCCTATTATTCAAAATTAACAAATTTAATCTTTACTATTTTTTATTTATTTTTTAAAAAAATTCAATTTAGTCCGTGTATGTGACTCTTATTTGGAGACTAAATTAAAAATTTTAAAAAATAATAAGCATTAAAATAACTAATTTTGAACAATAAAGGCGAATTTAATTTTTTTTATAAAATAACATGAACTAAATTGACTAATTTTGAATAATAAAGATGAGTTTAAATTTTTTTATAAAACAACATAGATTAAATTAACTAATTTTAAACAATAGAAACAAATTTAAAATTTAAGAAAAATAATAGGGACAATTTGTTACATTTTTTATTTATTTATAATGATAAATAAACTAGCAATTTGAATCCCAATCCAAAATGAAAAAAAAAATCAGCAAATTTATGCTAATTGTTGCGTAGCCAAAAAAAGATATACTCGATCTTAGAAATTATCAACTCAACCTTTAGGAACTTTTTTAATTGGACAGGTTAATGCGCATAATATGGCTCTAATGTGGTATTTAAGTGTTATTATAAATATTACCATAGGTCAGGAGATATCTAGAGATGTGAATCCGATTTCAGTTCTTGGTTTCTTGAAAGTTGGGACTTTCCTCTCCAAATATGGCATGCATGGAATTCAAATATTTATTCAAGAAAAGTAAAACTTTTCACCTTTCTCTGCTAGCTTTAGAAGCCTAAACTAAATAATGTAAGTATTTTCACGTGTTAAGGTAGCACTGAATATTATGAAAACTAATCTTTGATATAGTAAAAGTAGTATTAGAAAGTGATGGAATCAGACACCTGGAGTCAGGAAGTGCACTACAGGCACCCGAGGTCATGAGTTAATAATCGGGCACTTATTTATACATAAACTACTTAAACACATTGTAGTAAGTATGAAGAAGTAAGCATTAAAACATATAACAAATATAACAATTATAAAAATATAAGCAATAAAATATTATTAAAGTCTTTGTAAACAAATATACATTTTATAATTGTCATCGGTGTGACTTTATATTTTAAAATCGTTGAATAAAAGAGAAAATTTAATACAAATTCGTAATTAAATTTTACAAATATGGGTTAATAAATATTTGTCTAAAAAAAAAATCAAGTACATAGACTAAAACATTTACATAGAACGACACCAATCTTTAATTTTTACATAAATTAAATTATGGGATGAAATTAGATAGAAATTTTCTTGGTGATAAACTAAAATAAAACAATAGGAATTAATGATAACTAATTATTATAATAATTCATAAAAGATAAAGTTTAACACAAATTTATAATTGAATTTTACAAATATGTGATAACAAATATTTGTCTTACTTCTTTTTGTTATGGGGCTTGTCCATTTGTCCTTTTGCTATGCATGTACCTCTTATTTTTTTTCTTTTTTCTTTTTCTTTAATTTGTCAAGTAGTTAATTACTAGTATATTACTGAGGGGAAGCCAGGGGGTGCCCCAGGACTTGCACGTCCCTCCGTCCCTAATTTGAGTAACCAACGCAACGCATAAACTCATATTCATTTTACACGTAGTTGTTTTTTGCAAAACTAATCCTAAAGTAATCTCACTTAAGATGTTCTAAATGATCAAAAACAACTACATATTAAATTTGAAGAGAAAATAAAAAATTCAAAGAGACAAGAAAAGACAAAATTCTATATTTCTTTAACCTAGATAAAAAGAAGTATAACTCAAAGGGCCAAAATGTTAAAACATGAGAGTCTAGTTGTATGCTGTTACTTCTTCGTGGTCTGAAAATTGATGCATTTCTACCAAAAATGCCTTTTTCCAGGTTGATGCATATTAAAAATAATTCCATTACAAAATAATTAGGATATATCGTAATCGAGTACATATTTAAAAATCATGTGAGAATAAAATACACAAGTCTATACGAGACTATAATACACAATTTCAAACTCTACAGTAGTGTTCAATCACTCGTTATAATAAAGTAATTCAAAATGTCATTCAATCATTCATTATAATAAAAGGAATTCTAATAATTAAATAATAACTAAATATTGTATATTTCCTACATAAATGGTAACTATTGCCAAATATATATTAAATCAAATGAGATCACGAGATTCAGCAAGCGAGCCAGTGAGAGAGGCAAAGAAGATCATTCCGACATCACCTTCTTTTCTGGCACTGTGATTCCAAAAGCCTCACCCATTGCAAGCTGCTTACTCAACTCCTAATTAACACGGACCATTCCAACAACTCCATTGTTAAATAAATACTGAGAAATTGAGGCCAATTTTATTCTAAAACATAATATAAAGAATTTAAACACACATCCTAACAACTAATAAAAGGTACAAGAGTGACTAAATTTGACAAACAACCTGGTCATGTTTGAGATGATTTTTCGCTGAAACGTTTGAGAAGGTTTTTACTGATGGTCAGATGTATCCTGTCCAATAGATCACGATCTTCAACTTTGCGCCCAGTTGCCCTGAAGAGTAGTCATAAAAAAGATTAAGCAATCAGATGCTTGTGTGTTCAGAAAATCCATATTTATTTGTTCGCACAATTTCTTTTGAGTGTTCTGCACAAATTATGTAAGATGATCTGGTGGCTCACTCGGTCAAGGTGAAAATGTGTTGAACTAAGTTCAAGGAATGTCATCTGCTAATGAACACAGAAAAGCATACACGATAAAGAGGCACAGAAAACATCTCTACTAACAATTGGGATATAAAAAATGTTGCCCAAGTCACTGAGCATTTAGTAGCAACTGTTCCCTTCACCACATCCAAGCCCAAGTCTTTTAGTACCTTCATCTGCACCAGAAGACCAGGACGTACTCCATCACAAGCCTAAAAAAATAAAACTGAAATGTCCTCATGTACAGACATATACACACAGAACTAGAGACCCAGTTACCCCACCGTGTCTATCAGAGCAAGAAGGTGATTCCCAAAGCTAACTTGCAAAATAGTTGCATCTGGATCAGAATTTTGATCTATCAGAACAATTGGCATTGGAACGTTATCAGCCTTCTGATCAAACTTCTGAAAAGGGGAAAAAAAAAATGCTTGGACCTTATCATCAATACAAATGAGAGAAAAAAAGAAGAAAACATTAAAATGCAGTACAGTGGCAAAGTTAAAAGAGTACACCAGCCACCGCAAGAAACACTACTATACCTACTTTTGCTTGTCCTTCATCAGATTACAATTATCATGAATTTGAGAAAAGAAACCTATTACATGATCTACAGACCAGAGACATCACATAGTTCAGAAAATAATCTATTTAGAATGGTCTGATTATTTAAAGCAATTATTTTCTCTATTTCAGAGGAGGTCAAATTCTGATTGTTGTCCATTAATCTAATTCTTTTTTGTGATACTTTTCAATTAATAAGTACCCGTTTCCCTCCCTTTCCTGCTAGGATTGGAAATCTTGTATTTTACAAATCCATACGATTGAATCCTTCGGTTTCCATATATTGTATTTATGATTTTGACTAGTTACTTTCTAAATTATGATCACAATCTACTTGGATTATCTATAAGAGAAAGTCTCACCGAATCAAATTTACAAAGTAATTGTCACCACTAAAGAGATATCTTCAAAGTACTACATTTTTCCTGAGAACTAAATGGAGTTTTCCCATATTTACACTAACATCAAGACAGAATAATTTCTTCCCATATTCCTCCTAGTCTTTAAAGACTCTTTTCCCTACTATCTTTTATTTGAAATTGTGAATATTGTTGATGCCCAAGTGTGAGGGCACAAGCTTACAGTTTTACTGTCATATTTGTACAAATTTAGGAGTGATGAGCGAACGGTCTGAAGCTTCCAGGGTTTTAGCGGCTCGGCCAATTACTCGGAATTCTCAATTATTACATTTCCAGTTTTGATTTTTTCAAATTATTTGGCTTACTTTATAAATTTCTTTTCATCAAGGGATCTAGGCATAACCTCAATTTCTCTTATTTGGGCAAAAATTGATTACCGAAATTAAGGGAACTGAGTGCATAAGAAGCATCGACCCTCCAAGTCCAAGCCATATTGGTGCAAGTTGTTGGAATGAAGCTATAACCTGAAAATCATATAATATATGTAAGATTGATTATCACAACACCAATTATCCAATATAATTAAAAAGATCAATCTCCACTAACGTATACACCATGTACAGATAGCAATATAGCTGTATATACTCAATGCCGCTAATCTTCTCCTCAAATTAGTAATAAAGCCCAAATCAAACTTTCAAGTTTCATCCACTACACTAAAATTGAACCTCAAATTAAAATATAAAATTCAATGATCAATAGCGAAAGTACACACAAATAGAACTAAACTTAAAAAATTCAAACATCAATTTTGAGATTGAACAACCATAAGTTTATCAAGAGAATCAGCCAGAAAATGCAACTTTATAAAACAAGAAATTTTGAAACTCAAAGTCTCAGTTAAGCATTTAAAAATTAAACCAGGAGCACAATTCAGACTACTCTTCCTAATTCCAATAAATTGGATGCAAAGTAGAAAATCAAATTCATCGAAATTAAGAAAATTAACTCAAATCGAACTAATAATAACATATGCATAACCAATTGACCAACCAAAACACTTGAAGTCATTACCGAATCCTAGTTTAAGCAATCACGTAAAATTTAGGGTTTATCCACAATGACCACGCAGAAACGAAACGAAACGAAACAAAAAGACAAGCGGGGCTTATTGAGAAAGTATTTGGTTTGTAGGACACTTCAAACGAAACAAAAATTCCAGCAAGAGTGGGACACTTCAAACAACTAATTACTCATTATTTTTAACTCTTTAGGTTGGAAGAAAATTAATTAATAAAAATATAATTATAATTCTATAAAACAAATAATATAAATAATCAAACACTTCACTCACTAATATATATATTTTCTACTTTGTAAAATCTCAATTAAAAAAAATCATTAAAATTCTCTCATTAATTTTTTTTTAAACTCTTCGTAATTTTTTTCATCCTTCTAAAAGCAAGAGGCAGATGCACATGAGAGCTGCAGCCGCCCGCCTTAAAAATTTTGTGTATTTTTTAAAATTAAAAAATTAATTAATTTTCACTAAAAAATATATTTATATAATTAAAAAACTGTGTATTTTAATCCTACGAACAAGACCGGATCCGCCTGGTCTAAAATTCAATTCAAACAATTATGAGTCAGGCTTTAACCAAGGAGATTACTGCAGGTGAAAATAAACAAGCAACTATGTCAATAGACTGTTCAAAGACTAGCCCAGATGGCTTCTTTTTTTACTGTGCTAACAGATACTTTACATTAAAACAAAAAAAATATAGCCCAAGGTGAGGTCCAATACAAAGGCCCAGAACAAAGAGTTAACAAAGCAAACAGACAAAGTCCTAGTCCAGAAAATAAAATGACAACCATAAAGAAGTCAAACCCAACTAAACCTAAGCACAACCCACAAGAAATAATAGAAAGCCGAGGGGCGCGTTTGGTTCAATGCCGATGATTAGCAGGTACATAGATTGTGGGGAGATAGGACTAGCACAGAGTTTGTTTGATTCAATGCCGGATAGAAGTAATGTTTCTTATGTGACTATGATTTCTGGGTACTCAAAACACGGCGATGTTGAATCAGCACGAGAGATCTTTGGTCAGTTGGATGAGAAAGATTTGTTTTTGTACAATGCAATGATAGCTTGTTATGCTCAAAATGGGAGGGCAAAGGATGCTCCCGAGTTGGTTAGTGAGATGCTTCGACCGGATGTGGGTATCCAGCCGGATAAAATGACCTTGGCTAGTGCTATATCAGCTTGTTCTCAGTTGGGAGATTTGGAATTTGGAGCTTGGATTGAGTCGTACATGAGTAAAATTGGGATCGGGATGGATTATCATTTGGCCACTTCACTGATTGACTTGTATGCCAAGTCTGGAAGAATTGATAGAGTTTATGAATTGTTTTATTGCTTGAAAAAGAAGGATTTGGTGGCGTATACAGCCATGATTTTGGGATGTGGCGTAAATGGTTGTGAAAATGATTCAATATCCTTGTTGAAGGAGATGATGGATGCTGAGATCAAACCAAATTTAGCTACATTTACTTTCACGCCTCCAAAAATGGGAAAAATGCAGCAGTAGTCCCCATTGTTTACTCAAAAATTAATTTAGTCCCCATTGTTTCAAAATGCTCAAAAAGGTCTCCAATGTTTGTAAACATGCTCATTGTGGTCCCTACCGTTAAAATTTTGGTTAGTTTTAACAGATGTAAATAGTATTTCAAGGGTAAATTTGAAAAATCACAAAAAACACAAAATCTCACACAAAAATACCAAAAAACACACACTAACACACCTACAAACACAAGCACTCACCAAAAAACACACACTAACACACCCACAAACACACACACTCACAAAAACATCAAAAAATACACACTAATACACACACATCAACACACCCACAAACACACACTAACACCAAAAAACACACACTAATACACACCCATAAACACACACTAACACCAAAACACACACTAATACACACCCACAAACACAAACTCACATTTGACCCAAAAAAAAAAAAAACACAAACTCACATCAAAACATAAAACACTGTTCGCGAAGGGGGGAGGGGGGGGACTGTTTTCGCGCAGGGGGGGTGGGGGGGGGGGGGGCGCTGTTCACGCAGGGGGGGTGGGGGGGCGCTGTTCGCGCAGGGGGGGGGAGGCGCTGTTCACGCGCAGGAGGGGTGGGGGGGGCGCTGTTCGCGCGGGGGGGAGGGGGGGGCGCTGTTCGCGCGCGCAGCGGGGGTGGTGGGTGGTGGTAGTGCTTGTTGGTGCTTGTGGTGGTGGGTTGAAGGGTTAGAAGAGGAAGAAGAAGATAGGGATATTTTGGGTATTTTATTTTTAAGTAAGGGTAGTTTAGTTATTTTATAAATTTTATGTTAGATTTTTAACGGTAGGGACCACAATGAGCATGTTTACAAACATTGGAGACTTTTTTGAGCATTTTGAAACAATGAGGACTAAATTGATTTTTGAGTAAACAATGGGGACTACTGCTGCATTTTTCCCTCCAAAAATTCACCAGGTTAAATTCAGGGACGTGATGTCGCGAGTTTAAAAAGATTTTTCCTCCTAAACCCGTAAGACGCTAAACCCACAATACTGAAAACTAAATTTCACAAAATTCTTTATCAAAACGACTAAAACTCTAAATTAAACTAAATAGTACTTCTGAATATATATTATAAGAAGGCACTTTACAAATAATATTTTTCTAAAATATTATTGATCTTATAGGGTGGCCTTTAAATTCATGCAGTTCGAACAACTCATTAACTCCCGTCTCTGCATAATTGTAATAAAATAATATAATGAGCGAAACAATACTCAATAAGAAAGACACCTAGAGTTAGGCTCTGAGGGTTATCCAAATAAAATGATGCGATATAGAAATCAGAATTGAATCAAAGGCGTGATACGAAATCAAAGCACAAAAGGGATGATAATAGCTAATTCACACTAGTCCAGAACTTAACCATAACCTGATCAATACAGAACATACACACAAAACTAATACTAGAATTATATAACCAGGTATCACAAAACCTGTGCAGTTATCTCACAATCTCATCTGTATTGAAAAGTATTCTCAAAATATAAATATCTCAATATTATATACGACATAAATATCACCTAGAGCCGTGATAGTCATAGCTAAATCACAGAATGGCCACCTGTGGCCTCCGTAAGGTGAGGCGTCACCTACCTACGGTACAAAACTAAGTATATGTGGTAGTTTCACTCGTCGAATAGGTGTCAGAGCTCTAGAGATAACACATAGCAATTAATATATTGAATCATCAGATAATAACATAATCGGTACTTAAATATCACAGTTCCTCACTTCAAATCGAGTACAAGATTCTGAATGACAAGCAGATCGGAATGGAATCAACAAATTTCAGAATATGAGACATTAAACTGAAACAGTAGAGAGAGAACCATAAGGGATCTAAGTGCAAGAGGGTTGTCCAACTTACCTCAATCGAGCTTTAAATCCTATTTAATACTCTTTCTTCAAAATTATACATCTCAAGCTAATTGGATACTGCAAGATAATAAATATAAACTAAGATATATAAAGAAAAAATATACAAAGTTATTATTTAATTTCTCTTTATGCTGGTCATGGATTTTATATCGTTTGAATACTAAAGTAAGTCACGTTATTAGCTATATAATACTGGAAGATGATTTATGTTTAGCATTAGAAGTCATCTTACATGCATGCAGTATACATGAATTGCCGAACTTAAACATGCATATATGATCCTATTAGTTATTTAAGCATTGCATCCTGTAACATAAACATTTGGTTCATGTATTTTTAGTCCATCACATGCAAGTTGACTTTTATACTCCTATTAGGGTAAAGGTTAATTTTAGTCCATTATCTTTGGTCCAAATGACACTTTCATCTATTATCTTTTAAAATGAACTTTTTAGTCCATTATATTTTAGATTAGTGACGCCGTTAGTCCCACGCGACTTTTCTGTCCATTTTTTAACATTAATATCACGTGATATGCACATGAATCATATTATCAAGGGTAAAATTGGTATATCAGCTGATGGCATCGTTTTGAACGTGAAAATCTATATTTTTCTTTTCTTTTATCAAAAACCCTACTCTACTCTTCATTCTTCACAAAAAAAGGGGTTTTCATTGTGCAAAATTGGGGCTTTCATCATCCAAACTAAGATTTTAGATTTGGGGCTTCTTCGACGTGGAAGCGGAGGATAAGGTAACTATAACACTTTAAAATTTTTGGGGCTGATTTTGGGGCTTCTTTTAGGGCTTTTGAAATTTTTTCATTTCTCTTTACATTTGATTTAACTTTAACCTTGATGTTTTGTTTGATTTATAACAGTGATAAGAGTGACTCGATATTGAGTGACTCGACTTAATGGCGTCTAGTGATCCACACTTGATATACGGTATGTATTCTTTTATTTTTAATACAGTATATTTTCTTATTTATTAGGGCTTTTTAAATTTACTGCAAGTTTTGAGTCATAAATGATGTGTATGTGTATTTACAGAACCAGTTGATGTCATCTTGCACTTTGGTGGTGAGTTTAAAGACATGCCTTACAAGCAATATATTGGTGGTAAAACTACGTCCATGGAAAATATTCATTATAGTGTGATGTCTCTGTCTATTTTCGATCGTCTTGCTCGAGATTTAGGTTATGAACACTATGTAAGTTACTATTATAAGAAACATGGGCATGATTTAGATACTGGTTTAGTATTCTTAACAAATGATGTAGATGTGTTAGATATTTGCAAGATAACCATAGAAAATGGGTGATCGATGTATATTTTGATGGGGAATATAATGTTGAGAATGCTATAAATGATAATGTTGAGAATGCTATAAATGATAATGTTGTTAGGAAAAATAGGAGGAGAACTCGCAAAAGGAATAGTGATGAGATTGTTGAGAATGTTATAAATGATAATGTTGAGAATGTTGTTGTTAGGAAAAATAGAAGGAGCACTCGCAAAAGGAATAGTGATGAGATTGTTGAGAATGTAACTGATTGTGAAAGTGATGATGGTTCTGATTTTGCTGATAGTATGTATAACATGAGTGAAGGTAAATATGATAGGCTGTATGAAGAAAACATTGATGAAGATGTGGAATGGGTAGGGATTAAAAACTCCAAAGATTCAAAAGTAGAGGGTAAGAATAAAGGTTTGGGTAAGGGGTTTTGGAGTGGAAGCACCTCACATTATGATGAATATGGGGAAGACATACAAGATCGTGAATCTGAATCTGAATCTGATTCTGAATCAGAGATAGAATCTGATGAAGAATTGGATAGTTTGGATGATGAATCTAATGATGAAAATGGAGGAAAATGACAAAAAATTAAGAGATTTAGGGCTAATTTGGATATACAAAACCCTAAATTTGTGTGTGGTATGTTATTTTCTTCTGCAGATGAGTTTAAATTAGCTGTTAAAGCACATGGAATCAGAAAACGTAGAGATGTGTACTTGAAGAGAAATGACAAGGGAAGAGTGACGGCTAAATGTAAAGGTAAGGCATGTAAATGGTTCATTTATGCAACTCATGTGAAGGACAAAGATGCATTTCAGATAAGAAGTTTGTGGACTAAACATCATTGTGCAAGGAATTTGAATCATAAGCTGTTGACTTCTAAACAGTTGTGTAGGATATACTTGAACGACATAAGGTTGAATTTGTTCGGTAGAGTTGTTGATTTTCAAAAGAAGGTCCATAATGACTTGAATGTGAATATTACTAGGAAGCAAGTGTATAGGACTTTTGATAGGGCTAAAGAAGAGACTGAAGGACAATACAATGAACAATATCATAGATTATGGGATTACTGTGAGGAGTTAAGAAGGACTAACCCAGGCTCAACAATTTCAATGGAGACAGTTAAGGACGATAAGACAGGAGAAGAAAGATTTCTTAGACTATATGTTTGTCTTGAAGCATGTAGGAGATGATTCTTGGAAGGGTGCAAACCTGTATTGGGGTTGGATAGATGTCATTTGAAAGGACCTCACCCTGGAGTTATTTTGACAGTTGTAGGAATTGATGCTAATAACTGCATTTTTCCAGTTGTTTATTGTTTGGCTAAGAAGGAGGACAAGAATTCTTGGAGCTAGTTTCTCAACTTAATAGTGCAAGATTTTGAGATAGTTGATCAACAAAAATGGATTATTATCACTGACAAACAGAAGGTAATTTTACTTATCTTTGTCTTTTGTCTTTTATGATATGAATTAATAATGATTTTAAAATGAATTCTTAATTCTTTTGCAGGGTCTATGCCCTGCCATTGCCGAGATACTACCTGATGTGAAGCATAGACATTGTGTTCGACATATGTACGCTAACTTCAAGAAACTTCATGGTTCATTGGCATTGAAGGACAAATTATGGATGGTTGCGAAAACATCTTATGTGCAGAGGTTCGATTCTGTTATGAGAGAAATAAGAGAAGCAGATGAGTGAGCATACGAATGGTTAACTGACAAACCTGCTACATTTTGGATTAGGTCACACTTTAGAACTTTAACTAAATGTGATATTTTGTTAAACAATCTATGTGAATGTTTCAATGCAACCTTGCTTGATGCTAGAGATTCTGGGATTTTAGTATTGTTGGAAAAGATTAGGATTTACTTGATGAAGAGAATGGAGTCAAAAAGGGAATAGATGAGAAAATATGAAGGTTCAATCTGTCCAAAAGTGAGGAAATTGGTGAATCAAAAAAAAAAATGATAGTGCACCTTGGAATACTATTTATTCTGGTGAAAACAAATTCCAAGTTAGGTGCTTTGGGAGGGACCAATTTGTAGTGGATTTAAATGACTTAACTTGTTCCTGTAGAATGTGGGACCTTTCTGGAATACCATGTGCACATGCTATCTCTACTTTAAGCTACTCAGGGTTAGAGCCAGAGAACTATGTTGCTGACTGCTATAGCAATGATACATACATGAGATCGTATGAACCTGTGATATATCCTATTAATGGGCCTGAAATGAGGCCACAATCAGGTAGGCCCCCAGTTGAACCTCCAAAAGCAGTCAAACTCATTGGAAGACCTAAAAAAGTTAGAAGAAAGGAGCCAAGTGAGGCACAAAAACAACAAGAAAAGAAGAAACAGAAAAAGATTGGTGTGCCAAGAGTAGGCAGGAAAGGTATGAAAGGAAAATGTACCATTTGTAAACAGGTTGGGCACAACAAAAGGAGTTGCAAAGGAGGAGAAAATGTACAAAATGTAGATATGGGTAATAGTATCAATGAAGATAATGTTAGAGTA
The DNA here is from genome assembly GCA_037974665.1 of Ehretia macrophylla. NCBI lineage: Eukaryota > Viridiplantae > Streptophyta > Magnoliopsida > Boraginales > Ehretiaceae > Ehretia > Ehretia macrophylla. The sequence goes on from CM075769.1 coordinate 66,548,605, forward strand.
CATGTACATGAAATGGAGAATGAAATCAATGTGGATGCAAACTTGAACGATTTAATTGTAGAAACTGCAAACTTTATGGATGCAAATACAAGTATTGTTTCTACTAATGAAGGCTCAACTAATGTGGAAGTGAATAGTACAACCAGTGAAAATAGAAGACCAAGGGAAAAACTACATGTCAAAAAGTTCAAGTGCAGCGTTTGTTTGAAGTATGGACACACAAGATTGACTTGTCAAACTCGAACTGCCAAACGGATTAGAGAGGAAAGAAAGGATGAATATTATTTTCAAGCTAAAGAGGTACTAAAATACCGATAACATGTTATCATTTGATATCATTTTGTTTAGATCTTATTAAAACTATCTTGTATATCATGCAGGTAAGTGCAACCCATCAACATAGAAGACCATTCCTTCCTGTTGGATCTGGAATTCATATGAGAGGCCCCAACCTTGGTACTAGGTCAAGATCATTCACAGTAGGGTCCAAAACCTTACAAACAACTACTTACCAATACAATGGTCAGAGTGATGTTAGCAAAAACACCCCCAAGGTTGTAGTTTCAAGTGGCAAGACTAGCATCAACAACACCCTTCAAGCATCATCGTCAAGTGGATGTCCATTGGACAAGTCTTCTACTTTACCTTAAGCTTATGAACAAACTTTTGTAAATCAAGAATTTGGTTTTTGCAGACTTGTGGTTTAGTAGCTTGTTGGTTTTGCAAACTTGTGGTTTAATGGCTCTAGGGTTATGGTTTTGCAGACTTTGGTTTTGTGGTTTTGCTTGTAGACTTTGGTTGTATATATTATATTTTGTCTTTCAATGTAATGGCATACAACATATTTTGTCTATTCTATGTAATGGGAGACACCATTATCCAAAAGTCTTGTCTTTATAGCATTATTTTTTGTTAAAAGTTATACAGGGGACCATTTGTAGTCAACAATTAAACAGGGGACCATATGTAGTCAATTATTAAACAGGGGACCATTTATATTGGTCTTTGTTGGGGCAGAAAGGAAAAAAAAAAGCATTAAGAAAAAAAAAACAACAAGCTGATGCAATCAACTTTAATTTACATATATTACATTCATTAAGTAAACCCTGGTACAAAAAAGCTATTGCAATTGCAGAACCAACATAGCCAGCTACAGACACCAACTTGCCAATTACATGCTGAGCAACCAAAGAAAAAAACACAAAAAAAAAACAAAACAAAAAAAAGAACAGAGGTAAGAATATTCCCCTCCTCTGTGAAATTGTACCTACACACTACTACCGAAGATTACATATTAGCAACTACATACTAGCAACTGAATTAACATCTGCATTTGAAAAAGAACAGAGACAAGATCATCAAAATAGCAATCAATGAAAGCATCCTCAAGCACTTTGTCTTTCACCGATGCTACAACAATTTTTTTTTGTTTGTCCGACAGCGATCTAAGCAAGCCCGGAATCACATTTTTGCTATGCTCACACATTGGGGGGTCGACCTATTCGAAGAATCCGCATGATTCACCAGTTCCATATTTTGGGCAACCAATAAATCTTCTCCCAGGATTGAAATCAGTCCAAGAAGTATTAAGCTTACCTTGTTGGCCACAATAGCATGATAAACCCGTCGAAGCTTGAGAAATCGAGTTGTTGTTGTTTTTATATAGATGCTGCATTTGAGGCATGCTTCTACTGGTGCTGCTATATATGTGTTAGGGTTAGGGTTTGATTTGGGTTTGAATTGTTTTGGGAATTGGGAGCATATATAGAAAGAAAGCTGCAACGGTAACAAAGAAGAGAGAAATGTCTATTTTGCCCTTAAAAATGGAGATATTACGATTCACGTGCATATCACATGATATTAACGTTAAAAAATGGACGGAAAAGTCGCGTGGGACTAATGGCGTCACTAATCTAAAACATAATGGATTAAAAAGTTTATTTTAAATGATAATGGATGAAAGTATCATTTAGACCAAAAATAATGGACTAAAATTGACCTTTACCCCTCCTATTATCTTTTGTATCTTATTCTTTATTTATCCTGCTATTATCATTTTAAATGTTTTCATCCCCCTGCAACACGGCACTCTCACAAACCAAAGACACCATCACACAAACATGTATATAATTAGCTACCATGCTCTATACATATTGAGACCCACACATATATACTGTCATCTTCTTCGCAAATCCGCACACATATGTTCGCTCTTCCAAACACACCTACAGGGCTACAAACACTCAAGACTAAATGCATATTACATAGCTCTCACCCATGCGCATAGCTCACATACTATATAAATCTAAATATGTATATAATACTTAGTACGCACACACGTCTTACCATGGTTTAACTCTACTAACTGCAACTACAACCCTAACACTTACTACTCCACCAATCATCCATTATCCCTGTTAGTTCAATTATATATCCTCATAGTTGTATAAACTTTGTCCACGTTGGCCACATTCTTTCAAAAGATAAATATGTATAAGCCTCCAAGCTGTAGAGAGACAGTAAAATCCTTACCTAAACAAAATCGTGAAAGCTATATATGTTTGCTTGTTTGCTTCAATTTTATCCATTTTGGTTACTGCTTTCTCTTTATTTTCTCTTATTGTTCTTATTGTCTAATGCTTCTCTCTTCTTCTTATCTTTGCAATTTTCCTGTCCTGCTCATCAGCCAAGACTCCAAACGTTGCCAGGCAGTAGCTTAGGAAAACAAGACCAAGCTGATCAGTCATTTGTTTCTATTCTTTTTCTTTTGTTCGAAACGGTGGGTGCATATCTTAGTAGAAAATATTTATCTCAAATTGCCAAATCACCCCCACAGGCTAACCTTTATAAAAATAAACCCCAATCAGAGTTGGAATAACCCAGAATCGAGACAAAATAACATCGAAAACTCGAATTCGTCACCCTATAGATAGCTCAGACATACATTACAAAATTGGTTATAACTTTTTCAAGAAAACTCCGATTGATGCACCATTTAAAGCATTAGAAACTAGACTCAAAGGGATTTACAATCATATATAGATCATCTCTTAACATTTTTTCAATCGTTATAGTTTTGAATTCGAATTTGTCCCGAGAACTGATTTGTAATTTTGTAACATTTCAAACTTCTCTAAATAAATTTTGGAGTTCAACTTATTTGTTTAAGTGTACATATCTAAATGGTCCGACATTCCTTTTTATCATATTAAATTATATATTAGCACATATGTGTTGACATGTTACATAACAATTATCATTAACTGATATTTCTTTAATGATTTAATAATTTATTATTAACTCGCATTTTCTAGGAGTATTACATTTACTGTGATATTGACTGCCTATAATCACGTTGGTTTGGTGGGAGAAGGCAACTATATCTTTAGGTCAATGCAGGAATATGGGCTTGTTCCCTCGGTTGATCATTATATCATGGTTGAGCTTTTGGGTAGGGCTGGTTGGCTAGAAGAAGCTTACAATTTGATAAAGAACATGCCAATGCAGCCTCATGCTGGTGTTTGGGGAGCACTGCTGCTTGCCTACAGCTTGCATAACAATCTAGAGCTCGGAGAAATTGCAGCGAGGCATTGTTTTGAGTTGGAGCCTGATCGCACTGGTTACCATTCTCTTCTTGCCAACATTTATGCCTCTGCTGAGAGGTGGGATGATGCCAAAAGGCTGCGAAAAGATGTTGAGGCAACTGGTTTCACAAAGGTACCCGGCTCGAGCTGGATTAGCTGAAACTGTATCTGAATTGATGGTAAAATTCAGAGGTCAGACTGCAAAGCTTGTTCGATCATGTCAGAGCTCAGCATATCTGACCTTTGTGGCAAGTTCAGTTGGCTCCCTCTCACTTACATCAAGGTTCTTATGGATTCTGTACCCCATGAGTGCAAGTTCAAGGAAGCTGCTGGTCGTGACTCTCCTCCATTTCCGTTGCTTGACTTTGCTGTTTGTTGTTTAGCTGATATTTCATTTCTGGATATTCTTGAGCTAATTTCTGAAAAGGTGTTCTCCCTTTCCACTAACACTTTTCCTATCGAATAAATTGGTGCAGATCTCCTAGTGTGTGTTTCTTTGTCACGCAAGATCAATTTGTCATAGAAGTGAACGAACATGCATTTAGAGATGGGAAGGATAGCATAAGAAGAATGTCGGGACTTGGGTGGAAGAAGCTGAAGGATGCTTCGCAATTGTGGATGTCAGAAGTTCTGCATTGGCTATGAAAGCAGATATTAGTAAAGTCATCAATCAAGTGAAAGTAAGCATTTCAAGATGCCTTAGGCTTAAAGAAAAAATTCTCACTCTGAGTGGAATCTACTAATTCTTTGATTTCAGTTAGGGCGAGGTTACGAGTTACTCCCAGTAAGCTCATTAAATTATTGCGAGCCGTGTTCGTTAAACTTCTTTCTAGCTGCTTGGCCTATCCTACTAGGTCCATGAATTTCTCGATCATGTTATTTGTACATCAATGTTGAGGCAGCTTGAGATTAGCAACAACTTAAGTGTATATCTCGAAGTTCTCTAACATCATAGGCTGCTTCTTGTTACAACAAATATGTGTTGTACAATGAGCATATATAACATTCAGGAGATATTCGTATGTTGATATTTTAATGCAATATGCCAATGGGTTCTTTTTTATTTCAACCAACAAATTTTCAATGAGATCTTTATACCATTTTAGGTCAATTATGTAATTGTTACAACAAAACTTCTCTTTCTTAATATAATTTGGTTTTTATTGCCTCAAGTAAAAGCACATACTCAAAGAGGTTGAATTTTATCACGAAGAGCACTTGTAAAAATGAGCAATAGTTTGATATGCAAAATCTGTTCTCCAGAACATAAATTGAACAATATAATCGGAGTGGTTGTATAGTGTGACAATAATAGTCATTTTAAAAAAAAATAAATTCAAGAAAATTTTACAAATTATTAGTTGAAAAGAGAGAAAATAAATAAAATTATTTTAAATAAAAGTAATTTATATGATAAAAATCCTTGTATTGATAATAAAACTTTACTTATAAATTTTCCACTTGAATAACATATAACAATAATTGAGAAAATCTTTAATTTCTCAAACCTAACGGGTTAACGGGTCGGATTGTACTCCACAAGCTCTTTCGTACACACGTGTGCACACTGCAAATAAACATTTTCTTCAGTTGATTTTACCAGAAACAGAGAGAGTGCACAGCAAGCCAAAACGAAACAGAGATGGCAACACGTACTGCAACTACAAATACTTGCTCTTTTTCATTTTCTTTTCAATCCTTTTCTTCAATAAATCCAATGCCAAAAATGGGTCATTGCTATTATTTCAACTCGCTAAAAATTAAGCAAAGCTTCAGCTCTGCCTTTATCGCTATATCTACCCCCAGAAAGCAGCCAAACAAGGATTTTCAAGGTGAAATTCTCAGTACCCACATGTTTATATACTTTATTCTTTATGTTTTTCAATTAAAGTTTCAATCTTTATGCTATTCCCAATACCCACACGTGTATTCCTGTATTTTCTTTATTTCTGGAGAGTGTGCGCTAACGTTATAGTCTTTAGTAATTTGCACATTTTCTTGGACAGTTTAATTGTTAAAGTTTCCATTTTTTTAATCCCTGGACTAGTTTAATATGATTACGTACTAGACCAGTTAATCAGCTTGGAGTTTATTAGTTAAAGGACATCTTAGCCAGCCAACACGAAACTTCTATAGTATTTAGGCCCAGGTGAAGGGTCGGACCCACTTTGTGTCAGGTGTAAGCAGTCTTATCTTTCATTTTCGAAAAAGGGTCTTCTTGACCTGTGAATTGACAAGTCGCAATTCGATAACTTTATCGTTGTGCAAGACTCATCTTCGAGTTTACTAGTTTATGGATGCTATTAATCTTTCCCCCCTCTTTTTAAGAGGGGTTGTTAAATGCTTTGTTTTTGTTTTTCTCATTTGTAGTCTTAAGAACATAACTTTGATTGTTTTCATTTTTCTTTCTGTGGCAGTCTGAGCAATAATTAGTTGGTTTTCAGTTCTAGGGGAGTACATCCAGCATCCTGATTACAAAACTATCCTTTTCCTTCTTTTCGCATTTTTCGTGCATGAAATTTGTGTGGAACATTCATATGTTGAAAATATTTTCCCCTCAAGAACGCTTGAGAGAATCCACAAACTTATGTAGAGAAAGGAATGAGTTAAATATTTCGTCTGATAAGCTTGTGAGTATCATTGGCCATTACTATGTAAATAAGCCAGAGTTGAATGTAAGTGGGATGGTAACTCCTATACATTTGCGGAACACATCCTAAAAAATAGGTACTACTTAAAATATGGATGACCTTTTAATTGCATTTATTTGCTCATCTCTTCATTTCTACAGTTTGTTTGTAGCAAGATGGACTATTTTCTTATGATAAAAATTGCGCCTGCATATGATAAGCTCTCTCAAGTGTGGAGAAATACTAAAAAGCCTCTTCTTCCAGGAATGAAATTTAGGTGGCGTGATCATGTAGATAAGATAGTCCCACAACTTTTATCTGCTGAAGTTTTGATGTACTTTGTTGCACGAGGCTCAATGCTTCAAGAGAATGCACAGTTTTAAGTAATGAAGAAAATCACGTCTTACCCTTGACTTTTATGAAAGATAGTTGAGACTTTAAAGTGCTGAGAAAGCTTGCTCTTTGTCCAGTGAGGTCTGTGGCAGCTCCTGCAGAAACCACTTCTGAGTTTGATGAAATGGTTTCTGGGACACAGCGCAAATACTACATGCTTGGTGGAAAAGGAGGAGTTGGGAAGACGAGCTGTGCAGCATCACTTGCGGTGAAATTTGCAAACAACGGTCACCCCACTCTAGTGGTTTCAACTGATCCTGCCCATTCTTTGAGTGATTCTTTTGCCCAGGTTTAGATAGATTTTACCTTTTTTCACCAGCTTCCTTTATCCACCATCATTTCCTGTCTAAGTTGCTTTCTTTCCCTGCACCCATTTCCTACGTTTTGACAGGAGGCACATTAGTACCAGTTGAAGGACCTTACTCTCCACTATTTGCCCTTGAGGTGTGTGAAAATTAGTTGAAAGTATCAACCTGGGAGTCTCCTGCCTTAAAGCTTGTTCAGTATTAGTATTAATATCTATAAAACACAAAGTACTTCTAAATATATTAATTATATTCACCATAAAGTTATAGTTTACTTTGACAGATAAACCCTGAAAAAGCTAGGGAAGAATTTCGCACAAGCCAGAAAAATGGAGCGTCAGGAGTCAAAGACATCATGGATGGCTTGGGTCTTGGAATGCTGGCAGAATGGGTAAATGTTATGTGTAGTAATATTAATATGTCCTTTGTCGGTGAAATTAGCAGACACAGGAGTTCTATTCAGTGATAAAAGTTTTGTTGATTTTGAACATGACGGTCACACATGGTACATCTGTCATATTATAACATGAGAGTACAACATGGGGTATGTCTTCAAAGATTAGACACATCCCACTTTAAACTTGTATCTTCCTGTCAATGCATATATCCACTTGTAAGATTTGTACAGTAGGAAGTACCAAGATAATGATGTTCAGAGGAGGTTTGACCTAAAGGTGAGAATAGATCACTGTGATTGATGAATATGCTGTTCCTTTATTTATATTTAAACAACTATTTACGATTTCTTCTTTGTTTCTGCATTTGAACATATTCATTTTATCTCCACACACTGTCTCGTATAGGTCCACTGCTCACAAAACAACAGATTAAAAGGTTAAAGTAAAAATAAAAGTAGTAGAAAAGAGGCTGCACGCTATTGCATCTGTATAACTCAGTTGCCTTTTGGATTCTGTTGAAAAGCTCGGAGAATTAAAGCTGGGTGAGTTGCTGGACACACCTCCTCCAGGTTTGGATGAAGCTATTGCAATTTCAAAGGCAAGACGTGGTGTTATGATGCTTTGGTTGTTCTGCTTACATTTTACATCTCGTGTGGTTACTCATGGATAACCTTTTTCCAGGTCATGCAATTCCTTGAATCACAAGAATATAATATGTTTACTTGAATTGTTTTCGATACAGCTCCCACGGTGAGGAAGACATGATTGTTTTGTTTCAAACATTAAAGATGTATTCCTAAAGCTGATGGGCGTTTTATAACAGGGTCATACTTTTTGACTTTTGTCCTTGCCAGACTTCCTGGACGCATCAATTGGGAAGATATTGAAGGTAGAATTTCCATTTTCTGTATGAGTTAAGATTACTATGGCGATGATCTTCTGTATTAGGGATGTAATAGCTGATCTTGTAGCTGCAGCAAAGGGAACTTTTCTTAGTTAAATTTGACTGATTATCTAAATTCAAAGTCCCTATTGACCCATAAATTGGCGAAGGTTACTTAATTACTATGAACTTGAGCAACAATATTGAGAACTCACAAGAATTTGGACAGATAGTCTGCAGGTAGTCCTCTGATGCTGAAGCGCTTTTGCCTGATGCACTGAGTGTTAGCAACTCTTTGAAAGTAGGTTAAAGATTCATTCACAATTTTCTGTTTTACAACTCCAGGTTCTCATTTTCGTCTTTGTCCTCTTCATAAACTAGAAAATAGAAAATAAAGTGAACTAAATTAGAGATTAGGAGAACATAAGTAGAAAGAAGGGTGGATGTATTCAGTTCTCTTGTTTAAGCAGATAGTGGGTACATTTCAAGTATTTTCTCATGGAAAGAAAGGAAAACAAAAGAAAGAGGGAAGCAAAAATAGGTCATCTTCCTTAGATTTAAGTGGCTCTATAGATCCGCATACTGCAAGAATCATTGGATCCTACTGTTTGGATAATTGGAGTTGTAGATGTAGTGAACCATAGTGTACACCCCTGTTACTATTATAGGACTCCTCTGACTTTTTTCCTGCCCATTTTTCCTTAACCAGAAACATCCTTATTCAGAGTGGCAATAATTTCCATGAGTAAAAACAATATCTAAATGTGGAAATTATTGGGTGCTAGTGCTTCTATTCATTAGTCTAAGGTAGCGATTGGTACATTGGAATGAATTTTGGCAGGAATGGAATGAACTAAGGAATGGAATGAAATTGGGAATGGAATGAACTTGGGAATGAGAATGACGTGTTTGGTATGTTATAGGAATTAAGAGTAGTAATGCGAATGACTTATATAATATAACATAATTGTTCTTTTATTATTATAGTATTAAAAATAAGAATAAATATAGACATAATCGTAAACAATATAAACATAAATAATAATAATAATAATAACAAAATAAAAATAATAAATAATAATAATAATAACAACAACAACAACAATAAATAATAATAATAATAATAAAAAAAAATAAAAATAAAAATAATTATTAATAACAAAATATTATTATATTTTTAATTATTATTATTATTATTATTATTTAATCACTATTATTATTATTTATTTTTATTTTTATTATTTTATTTTATTTATTTATTTATTATTATTATTATCATTTTTTTTTTATAATAATAATTATTATTATTATTTTCATAATAATATTATTATATTTTTAATTATTATTATTATTATTTTTTTAATTTTTGTTTTTATTTTTATTTTATTATTTTATTATTTTATTTATTATTATTATTATCATTTTTATTATTATTTTTATTTTTATTATTATAATAATAATTTTATTATTATTTTCATAATAATATTATTATATTTTTAATTATTATTATTATTATTTAATCACTATTATTATTTTTTATTTTTATTATTATTATTACTTTCATAATAATAATAATTAAACAAATTATTTATAAAGGGTATGGTAGTCAAGTTGATTCTCAAATACATGGGAATGGGCCATTCCCATGTATTTGGTCTGGAATGGCTATTCCCATATATATGGGAATGGGATTCCCTTGGGAATGACATTCCCAAGTTCATTCCCTCATACCAAACATGGGAATTAAAATAGAATTGAGAATGTCATTCTATTCTCAACTCATTCCCACATACCAATCACTGCCTAAGTGTCTCATAAGCAACCTCAGCCTTCATTATCACCATGTAGGTCAATTTTATTGCTGGAGAACAGATTGTAGCATGCTTAACCATGTCTTTCACTTTCAGACTTCTTTCCGGTCCACCTTGGACGTTGTGTGAAATTTGTAATGAAGTAGCTGTAATGAAGGTCTAAAAAGATTGTTAAGAGATAAACTTTCACTAGTCTGACATGTTCTCAACTGGATGTGAAGATGCACCTGGCTTATCAAGGATGTCTACATAGAGTTCTGGTTTGTTAAGCCAGCATATGATATTTAACTCACTCAATGGAGCCAATGGAAATTACTCTGTGGGAGAGGTCATTTTTCAGGAATTGTATAAATAATAAGTTCGTACCCATTATATTTTCATCATGCTACAAAGAATATGTACTTGGGTTCTGTATCTATACATCGTTCGTCCTGCTGATATGCCAATGCTGCTCTCTGTCCTTGATGTTGTAGTTATGCATGAATCAGCATCTCTCTCTCTCTCTGGCCCTCCCTCCCTCTTGCTGCTCCCTGAAGTTTTGCGTCTTTTCTGCTTTTGACTGTTAAGTTTCACTCACAATTCTTTACATGGTTTTTCATACAGTTAAGGCAGAAGATTGCTCATGCTACTTCTGCCATAAAATCCGTCTTTGGCCAAGAAGATAACCCGACAAGATGCTGTAAGCTAGATTTCAATTGGAAGCTCATATAAGATTGTATGCCATGACAAATTATGATACCCGTTTTTTGCTTCTACAGGCTAACAAACTAGAGCGACTAAGAGAGAGGATGATAAAAGTAAGGGAGCTTTTCCGTGACACAGAATCAACAGAATTTATCATAGTAACAATCCCCACGGTAATGGCCTGAAAAAACACTGGATCCTGATCATTTTTCTTTTGAAGCAGATGGGATGTTTCTGTACTAGTTGCTTGCAATGCAAAGTGGATGCAACAACTTGAATTTTTATCTCTTCCTGGCAAGAATCACATATATCATTGCCTCTGCATCTAAGTCAGCCTTCATAGACTAGTTTATGTCAGAAGTTTCTATTTGTCCCATGAAAATGATTAGTGCCAATTAATGGCTGAATTGAAATCTAAATTCTTTTTAAGTGCTCAAGTGGATTCCTGACTGGGGGCGCAAGGTGGTTCACTGTATCAGTGGTGTATTACAGATAATAATCTATTCTTTTCAGGTGACAAATAATAATCTATTCTTTTCAGGTGATGGCAATTAGTGAATCTTCAAGGTTGTGTGCTTCTCTGAAAAAGGAAAGTGTTCCTGTCAAGAGGCTCATTGTCAATCAGATTCTTCCACCGTCAACCTCGGACTGCAAATTCTGCGAGATGAAGAGGAAGGTATAAGAAAATTCACCGTATTATTCCGAACTTAAAGGGTATTTTGCTGTGTTTTTTACTCGCTGTTATACCGAGAATCTTGGTTTCATTAGTGTTTCCAAGTTAAAACTTCAACTTGCAGTTTCCATTACTGCCCTAGCATGTGAATCCATTATCTCTGTCCTGAGAACTAAAACTTCCTAATCCCTTGATCTCTCAAAGGTGTATTTTTGTTGTAATCTTTTAAAAGAAACAGTTCAAGAACTCTAGATGAAGATCAAATACTTCTGAGTTTGCTTTTATCTCTTCGTAAAGATTTTAATATGCTCCTAGAAAGTGGCAATTTACAGACTCTTGAATTTCATCTTCCTGCAGCACACATGAAGCGCTTTCTGAATTGTCCTTTTTCTTTTCAATTGGTTCAATATTATCAAAGGTGGATTAAGAAACTCTAGAAATATATTGAAACAACATAATTGATGCCTACCTGTACCTTTCTGCTCTTATTGCTCTACTGAGGAATGAATTAACTGTTGGGATATGACAGGATCAAATGTGTGCCTCAACATGGTTGGGAGTGATCCAGATCTATCCAGCTTGACATTGATTCAGGCACCTTTAGTTGATGTTGAGATCAGAGGTGTTCCAGCTCTTCAATTTTTAGGGGATATAGTATGGAAATGAGAATCTTGGCATGGTGTTGATTTAAAAAGTACGTACTCCTGTAGCCTGTGTGAGTTAGTCCAATCGACACTTTTGTAGGGTCGACACTTTTGTAGGGGCATCGTCAGATGTCAATGGTAGATAATTAACTAGTTGTCTTTCTCTCGCCATATCTTATGTCATCGGAATGTATTGCAAAGGTTTGCTATCTATTTCCTTTTGTTATGAACCTTATGGTGAACTTTCTTACAGTTCTTAACTTTTGATTGTATTGGACCTTGTGCAGGTTTTCCAAGCATTAAAGGCTGAAGCTTTTACTGGCTGAGTTATTAATCAAGCGGGTTTTCACCATGGTCTTGTTTGAATTGGATGAATATATACTTAGGGTACAGACCAGCGCGGAGATTGCAATGATACACTCAGTCTCCTTTGCAGACATTTTTGACAGCATGTTAGGGAGACCTGTCGACTAATTTATACGGTGGAAGTTGGCATATACTTGTTATTTTTTTATGCATTACGATTAATCACAGATTTGTAAAGGACAAGTGGAATTTGACAGAGTTGGCAACTGTTTACAAGTCATAAGTTGTTTGGATGGTCACGATACTGTATTACTATTAGTGTGAAATTCTAAGTAAAATTGCTTTTTTCTGTTGAAATTGTGCTTTCTGTTTACGTTTTTTCTTTTTTCCTCGAAATGCATTGCATTATACAGAGGTTACAAAGTTAGCTTATTCGCTCCAAATTTGCTTTAAGCAAATTACACAGCCCATGATGAAGAAGATTAGGAGAGCAAAATTCAACATTTTCTCATTGAGTTTTTTCCTTGCCAACTAGTCTGCTGCTCCCGAAAACCTGATCCAAGAGATACGACTGCCATTCTGTTACTTCAGTAATTAAATCTTCAGCTAAGGCCTGGCAATTTGCAAGACGGAGGCTTGGTATACAAAACAAATCAAAATAGGCAACGCCAAGAGATAAAATATCACCCGAGTGATATATAGCAATGTTTAATTAGTGTAAGTCACTCGAATCAAATCCTCCTAATAAATATAATGTCATCTAGGCAATTTCACAAAGGTATTGCAGTTACAAACCCGAGGAACCTGTGAATATATTTTCATTCCAAGGATTCACAACATCGTAATGTATGATAAAAGCCCTTGCAAAATTAAATGATAAGTTAGTTTCAGAAATTAGATGAATCGGGAATAAGTACATCTCCCTTTATGTACGTAAAATACCATAGTGCCTCCCCCAAACTGTAACAGTGATGTTCACATTGCGGCACCTAAAGTTATGAAACTTAGGTATAACATCGTTAAAACATCATCTTCGCCATCAAAAGCCAATAAAATGCGCCCAAAGGGTGAATACGGAGATGAAAAAAGTAGGAGTTGACAAGGAAAAATGAGCATCTAAGGTGTTATTTGAAACCTTGAGCATTTTGAAAGGAGTATACCCCATTAGGCACCATAATAGCTTTCTGCAAATGAAAATTTCAAATCAAGAACTGAAAGGGGAAGTTCTCACTCCACAGAGATGGCATCCAGCAACCTTTTTACCTTCTTCACTCAACTCCACATTCTCCATCTTGACCCGGCGACGCATAATGGAACTCGTCTTTCCAGCAGCTTCATAAGTTCTTATCAATGATTCAAGCACTTCCACATCCGACTGATTCACAGCCTTCTTATAAATCTCCAGAAAACCCTCTGCACCCTCCACATCTTTGTTTTGCTCAAAGTGTGTCATCAATTGTCCAACAATTGCGGGTGAAGGAATCCACTTGCCACCATCTCCTCTACCAATAGCAATTGCATTCACAAGACAATCTACAACTGATTTAATCTCCCCGTTTGTCAAATAATAATCCAGAAAGATCTCCCATGTTTTAGCATTGGCCTTTGCCCCACTTCTCCGAGCCCGCTCCTTGAGCGTTTCAGCCTTCTCTAAGAGACCCCTTTTAGCACAAGCTCCTATGAGAACATTCACAATGCGAATGTCATAAGTAGAGCGCCCAGATTCCCATTCTCGGAAACATTTCTCTGCACCTGGTAAATCATCCAAGTTAACCAAAACCTGAATCATATTTAGGTAGCTTATATTTGCAGTTTTGGGAAAAGCCAGCCTCAAAGACTGCCATGCACGATAAACTTCAAGCAGGTTTCCAGTACGACCATACAACGTACTGAGGAACTGGTAAGCTGAAAGATCTCTGCAGGAATTTTTCTTCTCCAATTCCTTCAGCGCCTTCTTTGCTTTATCAAATAAGCCTGCATCAGCATAAATTGATGCCAAATTGCTATACGTAGTCCAATCGTCAAGAACACAACCATCCCTCTTCATTTCATCAATAACCCTCTCAACCCCAGAAATATCATCCAAAGCAGCAAGAGCCCCTCATCCACACGTTATAGGTATATGTGTCTGGCATGATATCACTGGCCTTCATTTCTTGGATAATCCCGGGAATCTTTTATGGCTGCTTAGTTTTTGTGTAGAGGGTCATCAAACTATTATAGGGCATGGAGCTCTCCGCTAAATTAAGTTGTTTCATCTTCTCCATTAAATCCTCTGCTTTCTCTGTTAATAATTCCTTACAGTAGCAGTTCAGAAGAGTACCATAAGTTAGGTGGTTTTTTGATGTTTCTGGAAGATTGACAAAGCACGTCTCTTTTGCAAAGATGCCTCTACTTTTTGCAACAAGATCTAGATGAGTAGCTTGGTCACTAATTGTCTTGTTCATTCCTCTTTTTTCCATATTCTCTGACAGCTGTAAGCACAATATTGAATTAAATAAATTTTGAGACACAATACCAGGCCAAAAATAATATGAATACGAAAAGCTAACAGTACACACGGTATTAAAAGCTCATATGAGAAAGGCTTTTTAAAATCCGAAATTTTATGTTTGTTAACTTGAAAATCCCGATTTAAGCTAGGTGCAACAAATACTTTTTCCAATAACCACATGAAAAATAACCATACTACTCGAGCTCGATTGATCACTAGGCTCGGTTAAAATTCCGTTGAGATCAGTTCATTAACCGACCAAGCTAGAACAAAATTGCAAGTTCGATAAGAAATCAAACCAAGTTTAAACATTCTAGTGTTTGACTTGCCTCGGCTCAGTTCAGCTCATTTCATCCTTAAAACCAACGTAACTTCTAAACAAAAAACAAGAGAAAACCTTAATTTTCAAAAAAAACTACAAAAAAACTAAACTCAGTTCAGCTCATTTCATCACCAACCAGTTACCGAGATCACATCACATTTTAGCCCATAACAAAATCTACATACAACTTATCATTACAATTAACACGACTTAGTAATCAAACAAAACAAAACCTTAATTTTCAAAAAGCTAAAAATAGCAAAAAACACAATGCTGCACTTTTCACTCCTCATCAACAGTCATTTCCTGTAATATTATATCGCATTTTGATTACACTAAACCACCAAAAAAAAACACATGTTATCGTCACAAATTCATACAACTATGCTGGCACGGGTCCGGGAAAGTGTGGTGAGCCACTTTGACACCTATTAAATGCAACCTTAACTTAAATCACATTAAAAATCCAAATACAGGAACAGCTTAAATTTCCAACTAAACTGATAACAACATAATGCAAATAAAAATTCATGATACGATCTTTGTTCGGATCTTAGCTCATTCGACATTTGTCTACAGGCTGACTCGGTGCATTTTCCCACTATATGAATACCGACCCAGCTATGGTTACCTTGAGAGCAGGAGAATAAAGCTTGCGTTGACGAACAAGCTTAAGGGTATGACCCACTTCCCATTTTAAGCCTTTTTATGGCTTTTTAAGAAGTCATTGAGCTGATGCCTCACGCTGTCTTCTTCACCACCTTCTTTAAATAGCTTCTTGTAAAGCGCTTCTTCTAAGTACTACTTCGTTGACCGATTCGCTGTCGTCTTCTTCTTCGCGAACTGTTGCATAAACGACGTCATTTTTCTTCTTCTTCTTCTTCTACTACTCTTGTGCAGTGGTGTGTCCTAGTGGAAATGGGCCTAATTGTGTTTGGGCTTCCATCGACTTTACAAGGTGTTAAGCCTATTAAGGGAGGAAAGTAGTGAGCCCATTCTGCAATTTTTTGGGGCGTGATTTTTGTATATTTTAAATAATTAATAATCGAGTGTTCTAAAGAGTTAGACTCGGGTAAATTATTTAGTAAGTTTAAAATGTTATGAAAATACGATGTTGTAGATATTTATCGTTATATACTTATCAAGATAAATAGATTTATTCATAGGATTTTTGCCTACGTGAAAGATTACTACAATTGTTGGTCAAAGATGCTTATAAGATTCTTGTATAGTTGAGATTATTATATGTATATGGAATGTGATGTAATGAGTATGTTATCAAGATGGTAAAAAACTTTATAAATAGAGAGAGTTTGTAGAAAGGAAATACATTTGAAAAAATCAACAATCTTACTCTCTCAAATTCTCTCTTGTTTTAGTATTGCTTCTTCTATATTTAAGTTTTAGTTTATAATATGTTATCAACACGAAACTCTGCCGAAGTAGCAAAACAACAAAGTATCCGACAACTTCATTATCAAAGGTACATATAATCCTTCCCTTTTCAATTATATTTTGATTATATGTTATAGATTAATTAATATATTACAATCATACAGTCGGTAAAGTTTAACCTCTCTAAAAGTATAAATAACTAGACTTTGGACATGAAAATTTGATGTTTAACCAAATGAACTGTTGCTCGGACTTGCAATTTTTGGACATAAAATTTCGTTACTCAAAGGAATGCCGGATTGATCTTTGGACCTAATTACTGTTGCTCATGAGGATGTTAAAACTGTTATTGGACTAAATTTTTCATTTATCAAAATATAACAATTGTTCCCGGTATGATTTTAACTTGTTACTAACTTTTCTGACTATATCCTAACATTATTTATATTTAACACTAACTTTTCTTACAGTTCTAACATTTATTTATATATAACTTATCACTAACCTTTCTAACAATTCTAACATTATTTATGTCTAACTATTTTACTATTGAGCATTTTATATTATTATGCAATTCTTATATGAAATTGTGGTATTTATTCTATGCTTAAACTGAATGCTTTGATCTCCATTCATGATTTTGACATTAGTTTATGATCTGACAACCAATAATTAGATACTTCTTGAGCATTTTGAGTTAAGAATGTGTAACTTAAGGCTTTGTCGTTGGTTCATTTGAGTATAACTTTAGAAGGCAATACAATTAAGGCTTTAGTCAAGAAGAACATGTGCGGATGCTAGAAAAATATTCTTAGTCTTTTGTACAAAACACTATTAAATATCCTTATATTCCAGTGTTTTACACATTATAATATTGTCAATATAACTGCATCTAAAAGGTGCTTGCCCAAAGAGAGTCCCAGAGCATAAACTAAAAATTGATTTATCAGATGGTACATATACCTGTTTTTATTGTATAACTTCCTAAAGAGTTGCATACCTTTTGTAAGTTATTCTTTGGTGACGGATGAACCTTTATCGCGAAAGATGTGTTACGAAACTTGGTTTTTAAGTTGATGGATAATTTTGAAAGCTAGCACCTATTTGATAGTGTATGCATCAACATGTAGACATATTGTAACATGTGCAACTAAGATTACTTGAGTGGACTAGGTGAGCTGAATAAGGAGCTCGCTAGATGTAGTTTGTTGCACCTTATTGGTAAGAGTCGTTGCAAGTTTTGGTGATGGTCAAGATTAAAGAAAGTTGAGAAAAGAAAAGAAAGAAAAGTAAACAAAAGTGGGAGACAAAAGTTAAAGGCGACAATGATAATGATTTAATATGACAATGGTTGATTCACCATAAATTGTGAGCTACATTCTTGAATTGTAATAAACTGTATAGTTAAAACTCATATCAGTGGTTACTGTTCATGCGGTACTATTCATGACACTGTTGAAATATTAACTGTCAGTGCTTACTGTTCACACAATACTATTCATATTATACTGTTCACGTAGTACTGTTCACACCGATTACTATTCACGGCACTGTTTATTTGACCAAACAATTAGGGTTTGACCTAATACCCTATTTATTCTTTCTCTCCCTCATTGTGCCGCACTCTCCACTTCTTCATCATCTCCCTCACCTTCAACACCGGAAAAAAAAATCAAAGGTTAGTAATAGAGGAGTGCATGGATGTGGTTCTAATTTTTATATGTATATTACTTATGATCCTTATTCTTTTCTATGTTTTCGTCAAGTTTATAATTTTGAATATAAATGTGAAACTTGATTAAAGTTATAACAATAAGGATCTATATCATAGATCTGAATCTTTTGGTAAAAATAATTGTATTTTAGATGGTTGAATTTGAGATTTCAATTAAACTCTTGTACTTTAATCTTTATTTTATTTGTAGCCTGTTAATCGTTTGGAGCTATTGAACGGTGTCATATTATTCTCCAAATCCACTTGCAATTTATAACTTGGAGTTATATGATTTTATGTTCTCATATATAATTTTATTGTAGTATGATGAACAAAATAAATATATCTTACTCGATGAATGTATTTTTAGTATTATTATTTCTATGAATATAGCAATTGACACGGTTGTTGCCATGAATGTTATCGTAATATCGACCTTATTCAATATATTTTATGGTCTTGTAATGGTTCAAATAATCCTGCTCTATATATGAGTTTTCTCATACAACTATATGAGTAGTTGAGAAAAGATATAGTGATCCTAGTTTTTCCACGCGTTGAAATGATCACTTGTGTGGTATGGGTATCACGGTAATGAAATGAATTGATGAAAAATTCTTATGAACACCCACTAATGAACCATAAGATTTTGGATCCAAAGTGTTCTATACTTTGGCATGATATGATAAGAATTATTACAAATTCATATGGGCACCGATTAAAGAATCAAAGGATTTTGTTACCAAATAACTTTTCATGTACTGCTTGTGCCCAAGGAAAATTGATTAAAAGGACATCCCCTATTAAAATTGATATCAGAAATTCTGTATTTCGAGAAATGATTCAAAGGGATATATGCGAGCCTATTATTCTATCATGTGGATCATTTCGATATTTTATTAATCGATACCCCAATATGATAATCACATATGAAGATATTATCTACTTCGAATGCGGCATGCAAAAATATATTATTGAAAAATAAATAGTAACCCATGTGAACAGTATCATGAATAGTACTGTTTGAATAATGGAGTCGCCGAGTACTGTTTGAATAGTGGCGTGTCAGGTACTATATAAATAGTGACGCGTAAATAATAACCGCATATTCACTATGGGCACAATTTTCGGATAATACAATCAAGATAACTCATCTTGATAATGACATTTTTTTTTTTACATCCCACTCATTTAATGATAGCGTATACTGGGATTTGTGTTGAGCATTATGTGACTCACACACATATGGTCTAACTGAAACCTTTATTAAATACTTGCAGCTAATTGCTAGACCAATATTATTACTGACTAAATTTGGTCCTATAGAGGACATGGGTATCATATGCTGCAACATTTATTCAAACAAAGCCAACCGTTTGAATTATATACTTCCTATTATTCGAATCCCATCTAAGGATGTTTTGCGCAATGTATGATTCTATTATTCCCCCACAAACGCATAAAGATGGGTTTATAAAAGAAACTAAAAATTTATGAAACCGCATCAAATATTGTATTGGGACATTGAAGGGATCAATTTCAATGACATATTTTGCTAATTAATGAAATGATATTCTCGGGGGAGGAAAACTAAAGTTGGAACCATAAATATTTCTATAGCAAGTTTATCATATTGATTCTCGTATAAATATCAAATGCATTCCCGGATGCAAAGATTGTGATTAAAGTTACATATACCAGTTTTAATGCTCTTACATATCAGAATTGATATTTCAATGGAGAAACAAATAAAGAAATAGCATATATTACACACCAAAGGGTGGTAGACATATCGGTTCTACAGATAAAGGAGCAAAATATGTGAGTTGGCATTTTTGGATTATTTGATATTTTGCAGATGTCAAAATAAGGAGTTGAAAATATAACTGAGAAATATTACTCCACGAGAGTATTAAGTACCTGAAAATGATGTGAATATTGAAAGTATTGAGAATTAAGAGATCTCACTCAGTTAAATTACTCCTAGAAAGGAATAGAACCAAAAAGAGAAATTGATCATGATCAACTTTTGAAAACTACAGTAGCTACTCATGTTATGAAAGAAATCGAGGATCTTACATTACAAGTCCACTAAAGAATGTCGACAAATAAATGATTGGCTAATATAATCAATGAGACGCAATCCAGGCATAAAATGAGTGCATATGACATACGTATGAATGCTCGAATACTCATTGAAATGACATATGTATGGTTGATGAAATGCTTATTGAAATGACATATGTCTAGTTGTTGAAATGCACATTGAAATATGTATTGCTGTTGACATCTACATGAAATTTGTATCGTTGATGGGATTGAGGGGGAGTATTGTATGAAATCAATCCCACATCACTATGAGAAATTTCAAGAAATTAATCATAATAGTTGTCTTTCCCTTAAATTGTTTAAAGGCAAATGAGGAATGAGTTAGTAAGCTGTGTGATTATACCTTAGTGTATATTCTCCGAAAAAATCATATTGATATATTAGTCCGGTAATTTTGAAAAAAGACTTCATATGTGTCTTATGAATATGATAATAGTTTACCTATATAAATCCCATGATAATATTATTGAAGTCTCAGAAAGACTCTATATATGCTGAAAGCATATATTTATGTGATAATTATATTTAAGTCT
Source organism: Ehretia macrophylla (assembly GCA_037974665.1). NCBI lineage: Eukaryota > Viridiplantae > Streptophyta > Magnoliopsida > Boraginales > Ehretiaceae > Ehretia > Ehretia macrophylla. Next base: position 66,569,483 of record CM075769.1, read on the forward strand.
TGGAAGGACTTTATATGCCTGAAGCATATATTCACGTAATAATAATATTTATATTGAAGTCCTAGAATGACTATATATGCTTGAAGTATATGAATGAAAATCTCGAGAAATTTATTTGATTACAAAGATCTTTGTATAGAAGAAAACATTCTGTGAGAATGAGATAGAATTTTCTTAGAATATTATGATATCATGACATATTTGCTTCTGATTATCATATGCATTTGTTATATAGGTTGATAAATACTATAATGACTCATCAAGAGTTATTGGTCTCGAAGCACCATATTTGATTACAATTAATGCACTAATATATCTTGTTGATAATACAATATAGTATATTGTGTTTTGGTTAATTTGTTAGCCAGGTATAGTGCAGCTCCAATGTGAAGGATCGTGCTACATATGTGGAACATCACATGTTAATTTATCTTATTCAAGAGCATTAAAATCATCATATGTCGGCCCTACATATACTGACTATTTACCTGACCCCCACAAAGTAAGATCACAGACAGCCTATGTATTCACTTGTAGTGACAAGTATATCGTGGTAATCCATGAAACAGATCATGAATACTTCATTTTGAAATCATGCTGAGATTATGACAATTCATGTGACTGGTTGAGAATGTATATAATTGAGATATGTCACCAATGAATCATGTTGCAATGATGGGGAGAAGGTATTTGTGTACTGTACTCTTTTTCCTTCACCAAGGTTATTTCCCAATAGGTTTTTCCTAGTAAGGTTTTAATGAGACAAACCAAATACAAGTATGTCACATTGAAATCCTATTTGTCCATGAATTCAAGAGAGAAGTGACGCTAGTTCTCATCAAATTCAATAAAACGAAAATATTGCTGGAGCGTCCACAAAAGCATTGCCCGCAATGAACTAGCTATCAAGATTGGCATGTGCCGACTTTGTGATCATTATTGATATGTTCGCATGAGAGGGAGCCTTATACGAATTGCACTTTTTTCCCTTAGCATAGGTTTTATCCCAATGGGTTTTCTTAGCAAGGTTTTTAATGAGGCAGCTTAAGAAGCGTATACTAAGAATATCATACTCTTTTTCCTTCACTAAGATTTTTATCCCACTGGGTTTTTTCTTAGTAAGGTTTTAACGAGGCATAACGATTTATATCTAAGAATATAATACGATATTGTAGATATTCATCGTTATGTACTTATCAAGATGAAAAGATTTATTCATAGGATCTTTGCCTAAGTGGAAGATTACTACAATTGTTGGTCAAAGATGCTTAAATGATTCTTGTATAGTGGAGATTATTATATGTATATGGAATGTGATGTAATGAGTATGTCATCAAGATGGTAGAAAACTCTATAAATAGAGGGAGTTTGTAAGAAGGAAATACACTTGAAGAAATCAACAATCTTACTCAAATTCTCTCTTGCTTTAGTATTACTTATTATATATTTAAGTTTTAGTTTATAACATAAAATAGGTTTTTACCACTAAGGTTTTAGAAAATTTTATTGTAATTTCTTTTTGTATGAGGGGAGGTACATTTTTCTTATAACTATTCATATCACATTGGTTAAAAAGTAGTTAGTAGTGTACATGTACGTAGGTGATATTCATTAGGCTTGTATTTAGGTGAATTTAGTGTCCAACACTCTTAATATTAATATTATATATATGCCATCCCTTTTGTCATACCAAAACACATACCCACAACATGGAAGAGTATGAACAATGAAGAAAAGTAAGCCAGAAGGTTTGCATTGCATGTGTTAATATATAAGTTTTTGTTTACTTAATTCTCCACCAATCATAATAGAGGGAACAATCTTAATCTTATTACTATGCATATTCAAAAAAAATGTACAATAAAATGAATAAGTATGGGATTTTATAGAAGTGGATGATATTGAATATTTGTTGATTGAATTGATTTTTTTTTTAATAAAAAAGTGGATATTATTGAAAGGCCTCCGAAAAGGAAAGAGAGACAATTAATTTGGAACACACGTAAAATGAGGGACTGAGGTAGGGATGACAATGGGTAGGGTTTAAATCCGAATCCGACGGGTATTCAACCTGATTATAAATCTGTTTACAAAATCGATGGAGTATTTGTTAGGGTTTAGTTTTTACAAGTGATTACCGACGGGTAGTCCGGTAGGGTTTGGTAATAACAATTGAAAAAACCCAAAACTCGAAAACTCGATTAGTAATTTAGTAAAAATAAATTAATAAAAATGTTTATATATTTACATATATATACAATTAATATATTACTTAAGAAAAGATAATTTTTTTTAATATTGGTCTAAGATTAATAGTTGTGGGCTATAGCCCAATTCTTATTATTTATGTTTACCTATTCTTTTTATCTAATTCAACTAATACAACCGTTTAATTACTGAATAACTCAAACGAGAATGATAATTTACAATTGTCACAAGTACTTTATGTTCTTTTTTCTTGAGGTTATTTCATTTATTATGGAAGGATGATAACTTCTCATCATAAAAATTTTGTTGAATGTTTATATTAAGTTTAAGTTTAATAATAGACAATAAATTTAATTTACGTTTTCTAATCCATTGCGATTTGTCATTATTTTAGTACGTTTTTTATTTCTTAAAGTTGTTTTGAGTTTTCCTTTTAAAAAAATTCTTTTTTCTATTTATTAACGGGTTGGGTTGGGTATCCGTGGGTTTTTGAATATTTAACGAGTTTGGGTTTGGTAAGCAAAATTTAAACCCGACGGATATCCGTTACGAATTTGGTAAAATATAATTTAAACAGGTTCAAATTTAATTTTATAAATTTTAACGAGTATCCGATCCGTTGCCATTCCTAGAATGAGGGCCTCGTGGCTGAAAAAGTGATATTTTGTTTCCAACTATGGGTTAAGCATTTTATTATTATTTTTTGGATAAGCCATAACTTTTGCTGACTTGCTCTTACTCAACCACCCGACCCAAATTTTTGTAGGTTGACACTTTTCTATATTTTCATCTAAGGATGGCTTCAAACCACCACTTTAATCACATGTCTTTTATATACATATAGCTAGTTATAAGTGGATAATTGGAGACGAAACTACATCATGCAAAAGTAATCAATAGGATTTTGAATTAAGTTATGGTTACAGGATTCTATAGAGGTCTGGTTAGGCATTGAAAATTCAATATTGAAATGTATTTTGAAATAGGATTAATGTCATTCTTGGGCTACAATTTACAACTTTGAAAGTTATTTATTTATTTATTTGTTTTTAAGTTAGTTTTCGAGTTATTGCAAGAATTAAGGAAGTAGGGTAACTGTTGGAAGAATGTGTTGGTGAATGAGAAATTGCCCACGTTTCAACAATTTTGCTGCAAGACTTAAGAAGATGAAGTGGGGTGGATAACTGCCTACACGTTCTACATGGAGTGAATGGGTTGGGGAAGTTATCCTACATGTTCTGCACATTCAAATTGGAAGGAGTGGGATAAAGCAGTTATCCCACTTCCAACAAGCACGATGAAGATGGAAAGCATGGCTGGTCAGATGGCATCTATAAATAGCTCATATGCTCATTTCATTCGGGACAGTAGCATTAGCATTATAGCACGCAGAGCATAGATAGACATAGCATAGCATTTGTTCGAGAGAGTTTATACACTGTGAGTTCGGCAGGTTTTGTATTTTGTGGTATTTCTAATATAAAAGGTAGAGTCGTTGTATCCTGAGAGATTATTCCTATTGAGCCGTAAGTACCGTAGCGGAGCAAATTAACCTTAAGGATATTAAGTCTAACTCGAGCCTCGGTTTATGTATTCCTGCATTTATTTTTATTAAATTTCAGCAATCTTCTTTCTATTTATTCTATTTTATATTATGTTTTTACTGTTATTTTATTTATGTCAATTAATCTATTCGGCCACTGTACAACTTTGAGTATTCGCACAAATTTACGTCCGAAATATTCTATCAATCTTAAGGTTAATTTGTGCTTCTTCTGTTTTTGTCTCTTTGTGCGAATCTGTTTGCTAATAATCTTTGAGGTATTAACGCGTATAAATTGTGTAAAATAGTTGTGAATTAACTACTGCATCTGATTTGATCAATTTGTCTTCTGCCTATACGTGCAACGTTGCCGTCCATCTCTGTAAGTGCATTCTGATCATATGCTGGCTTCTATAGTCCATATGATGCTATTTTAATAATTAATTTATTGCTGAAATTGCAGTCAACATTGCTGTCTTTACATATTTTGATTTATTACGTGATATTCTTTTGGGTTTGTTATATGTATATATGCTAAAGTAAATTGATGCGTCTAACCTCTGTAAGTGCATGCAACTTTGCCTTTTGGTTCTGTTTAGTAAGTGATAAATATATTAGTATTTGTGCTTTAACTTTTCGACTTAGATCACTACTGGTTATTAAAAAAATAATAATAATAATAATAATAAATAAATAGTAAAAAAAAAAAAAATTGCATGTCAGCTAGTTTTTCGAGCAAACTTGAGATTCACATTTGTTTATTCTAGTATATCTTGTGTTAATCTTTGGTGAGAATTAATTATAATACAAGTAGATAATTCTCTAATTTTATTTTCTATCACAAATATTAGTCCTCCTCTTTCTTTTGGAACTAACTTGGGTCTTTAAGTGCAGAGACTAATTTACTTTTGGATTTAATTTAAAAAATAAAAAAATAATAATAAATTAATTAACATGGCATTACTCTGGTGTGAAATTCTTTTAGGAATTCAAACTTGGATGACTATGTTCACATGCACTGGAACAATTTTAAATTGTGGTGTATGTTGCTTATGTGTTGTGTGTTACAATGATTCATACGACACATAGGACTGTTCAATTGGTGCATTTTTTACTCTTGTTTTGTTTAAAGAGGTTTCAACTTGGATCTTACTCGTGTTTCGCTCGAGTTCAGAACATAGTCAACATGAGTGTAGATCATACTTACATGCCTGGGTTTGGTTTCTTATTGCATGATTTGCGTTGTCGAGTTGCTGACATGTGTCGAAACAAGAAAAGAACCAGGTAATTGGGATATTCATGGACAAAAGGTACGGGTGGTTTATTAAATTTGAGTTTTAATGACCCTGGTACCAATTGTCAATGTGATCAAGAATTTTCTTCAATTTAATGTTTTGCCTCTTCGAACTTCGATTTGTGTATTCTTGCATTTATTTTTATTAAATTTCAGCAATCTTCTTTCTATTTATTCTATTATATATTATGTTTTTACTGTTATTTTATTTCGATCAATTAATCTATTCTGCCACTGTACAACTTTGAGTATTTGTACAAATTTACGTTCAAAATATTCTATCAGGAACCCTATTTCTTTCTGCATCCTTTGAATTTTTGTTAAAAAGAACTCCACTAATATGTCTATAGTATGATTATTGAATTATTAGTTTATGTTGCTTTAAGTAAAATTATTAGTGTGTGTTGAGTTATAAATTTGTATATTTGAGATGTTTTAACCCTTCTTATGTCTTCGTTTTAGTTTTTTGACAACTATAATTTGAATCTGTATATAACTTATGAATTATTCATGATTAGCACTAATTATTTATTTTGATTAGTTGTATATATTCTTTTTATCTATCATAGACCGATAAATATACTATATCAGTCAAATAAAAATAATAAGAAAATAAACCTTTTTCTTGCATGCGAAACAGTGGCCGAACCACTCACTCACGGTTTGAACAGTGACTTAAGTTACTGTTGACTTTGGTATGATATGATAATTAAATATTTTTCTTTCCTTAATAATTGTATTATTTAAAATGATTGAGCAATCATTAAATAATAAAAATAATATTTTATGGAATATCCTTTTAGTGTTTGAACATTAATTAAAAGTCTCTTTTTTATTATTTGATTGAATGCTCTTATTTTATTGAATAGTTTTTGGGACTAATATTTACATTATTTGGACTAAATGTTCACCACAGTGAATTAATTAATGGGTACCGGCCCCTTCATACATTTTAATATTATTTATTGCACTCAATATTTTAAGAGTTGCTAAGTCGTCATTAGTTATTATCAATTATTTGTATATTTATTTGCTAACACTCGTGAAAAGGGATCTAGATATCTTTTGTACATGGTATGACTCTATTTTATGAGTATTACTAAAAGGCGGCTATAAGTGTTTTAATTATATGATTTCAAAGGGCTTAAGAATAAGAAAAAAAAAAAAAAGAACTTGGGACCTGATCACATTAACAAATCTGCTAGCTGTACTATGATGTGGTATATAAAATACAGTATAAAAATTTTCACAAGAGAAATGCACTATTCATTCAAAATTAAATAAAAAGTTACAGTTACTAGATCTACGTACTATCGATCACCAGCAAAATATATCATTTTCAGATAATAAGATGCAGCTACAATATATAGTCATGCATGATATATATATATATATATATATATATATACATCTCAAAAGTATTAATTTGTTTGTAGACGACGGAGACTATTGTGATTTGGTTAGTACTAGGTAACGTACGTACGTACAATTACGAACACTACTCCGATTCTTTCTCGTTTTCGTCATATATATATATATATATCAAACAGTACTGCATGCATCCATCTCTATACATTGGCAGTAGGAGATACATTGGCACTAGGGGTAAGCTTTAATGCTAATTCGTTGATCTTGTTCAATTTCTCTTCAGCACTTCCTTGTCCTTGTACAAGCTTTTCAAAGTGGGTCTGCAGATCACGTATAATCGCCACCGCCTCTTGTTTTCGTTCTCTTGATATCTTTCTCTTCTTTTTCTTTTTGTCGGAGCTCTGTTTTCGTTCACACCAACGTACGTAGGGAATGATAAATGCTTTAGGGTGAAGTGCACCAGACCCCCTTATACTTTAGCGAAAGTGCACAACACTCCTCTATAGTTCAGAAACTCACTGAACTAGTCCATATATTTTTTAAAAGTGCACAACACCTCTCTACAGTTATAAAATCCGTCATATTTAACGAATTTTATAAAAAAGACGTAAATACCCTCATTTTTTTTTTCATTTCTCTCTTTTGTTTTGTTTAGGCCAAAAAAGAAAAAAGTAATTTGATCAATTCATATAATTATTTAATGAATAAATTCGTTAAAAAAAAAAAAAAAAATCTCACTTAACGAGTGTGAAATACACTCTCCGTTAAATTTAACGGATTTTTTAACGGTAAGGGGGTATTGTACACTTTTGAAAAACTATAAGGATTAACTCAGGGGGTTTTTAAACTATAGGGAGGTGTTGTGCACTTTCGCTCAAGTACAAGGGGGTCTGATACACTTCACCCAATGCTTTAATACCACCTACTGCAGCAGATGCTACTAATAATTTCCAGTGAAACCCCATAGCTGGTGCGAAATACCCAAACCCAATTGCTACCAAAAAATCAACCACGCCGAAATCTTCATCAGTCTTGTACCCCACCATCGTACACAACAGACAACCCTCCAAACACACAACACTCCAGAAAATTGACACATCAATTTTCGCTAGGTCTGACGCGATCAAACACAATCCGGGAAGAAACAATGCAATTACACACTTCGAAACCACACGAAATGGGGTTTTTAGTACATCAGGTAACTTTCCCAAAATGAGTAGCAATGCATTTAATATTACATATATTAATTGCAACCAAACCAATGAATGGTAGCTCACTGATCCCCAACAGATGTAACATCACATCACTCTTGTGGTGTGATGTTTTTGGAGGAAGCCGGTCCTCAATCCATATTCTAACATCTTCTAGTTTCTTTGATGTCATCAGCAAATAAACAGAACATACTAGCAAACCCAGCGCAGTAATATGCCACAACAAGGATAGGCTTACTACTTTCTTCGTCCTCAAAGTTTCTGAATATAAATAATTAAGCAGGTTAGGTTAGAAATTAACATATATATATATATATATCACCATTCTTAACAATAAACTAATTAACTAAGAAGATACCTTGATTCATCATTTGCTAAGCCAGGAGCCTGATGTCCAGAAATAGCTTTATAAGGTGGAGTTGCAGTCGATCTTTTGGCAATAGGATCCTCTACAGGTGAAGAAGAAATACCACAAAAAATGAAAAAAAAAATGATAAGTTTTAAAATATGTGGAATTAAGTACGAAATGACACCATGCACTGGAAATACCATTTACAAGCAAAGGAAAAGGGAATACACACTCCAACTAAAGTAGGCTCATTCGAGTGAATTAACTATGTGAAATTAATTAAGTTAGAAATGACACCACTGGAAATACCAACATTCTGACTTTTTTTTTTTCTTTATGTACACAAACTCTATTCTCAATGTCACATATCAACTTAGATTACTATATTAACACATTGACCAATGTTTAATCATTCAAAAATATTGAAGAAACAAGATCTATATATATTGAACGCATATCCAAAAAACTTACTCACTTTTATCTTCTTTTTTTTTCTCGGTTTGAAGCATAAAGTTACAGACATTATCTATCCATTAGCAATGAATAACACATGAACAATTATACATGAATAGATGATAAATATAGATGATATAAACCTTAATCTCAAGCAGTCTTCAAGTACAACAAAAAAGGAAAAAAAAAAAGTCTTCAAGTAAACTAAGAGAACAGAAAGCATAAATATAGTTGTTATAAACACATGAACAATCATACATGCATAGATGTTAAACGTAGCTGATATAGAACTGTAATCTAAAGCATTCTTCAAGAAAACTAAGAGGACTAGAAATGAAGCAGGAACATGAATGATAAAGAAAACTTATATACAAACATTTATGTATAGAAATAAAGAAAAAGAAAAGGAGAGTGGACTAGCAGGTTGTACCTGCAGGTCCTTTGCAAAAACCCTGTTCTCGAGCAATCTTCAAGAATGTCACATACCAACTTAGGTCATGTATATATATGGTGCGTTGAGGCAGTGGGATATGAATGGATCTGCTGCCAAGTGCTCCACAAAGGAGATCCAATGGCATGTGGTTCAATGCAATATATAGACGAGTTTACAAGTGTATTTGGTTGTATATTCAGGTAGCTTCCCTTCATTTTAATCAACTCTATCAGTATGAGTGTGTGAGTGTGCAAGTGTGCGAATGTATGAAAGAGAGAGCAAACTGCGAGACGTACCCTTGTCATTTATAAATATAGTTGTTATAAATACATAAACAATCATACATGCATAGATGCTAAACGTACGTAGCTGATATAGAACTGTAATCTAAAGCAATCTTCAAGAAAACTAAGACGACTAGAAATGAAGCAGGAACATGAATGATAAAGAAAACTTATATAGAAGCATTTACGTATAGAAATAAAGAAAAAGAATAGGAGAGTGGACTAGCAGGTTGTACCTGCAGGACCTTTACAAAAACCCTATTCTCAAGCAATCTTCAAGAATGTCACATACCAACTTAGGTCATGTATATATATAGTGCGTTGAGGCAGTGGGATATGAACGGATCTTCTACCAAGTGCTCCACAAAGGAGATCCAACGACATGTGGTTCAATGTAATATATAGACGAGTTTACAGTTGTATTTGGTTGTGTATTCAGGTACCTTCCCTTCATTTTAATCTGCTCTATCAGTGTGAGTGTGTGAGTGTGTGAGTATGCAAGTATGCGAAAGTGTGAGAGGGAGAGCAAAGCACGAGACGTACCCTTGTCATTTATAAATATAGTTGTTATAAACACATGAACAATCATACATGCATAGATGCTTAATGTAGCTGATATAGAACTGTAATCTAAAGCATTCTTCAAGAAAACTAAGAGGACTAGAAATGAAGCAGGAACATGAATGATAAAGAAAACTTATATACAAGCATTTATGTATAAAAATAAAGAAAAAGAAGAGGAGAGTGGACTAGCAAATTGTACCTGTAAGTCCTTCGCAAAAACCCCGTTCTCAAGCAATCTTCAAGAATGTCACATACCAACTTAGGTCATATATATATATATAGTGTGTTAAGGTAGTGGGATATGAATGGATCTACTGCCAAGTACTCCACAAATGAGATCTAACGACATATGGTTCAATGCAATATATAGACGAGTTTACAACTGTATTTGGTTGTATATTCAGGTAACTTCCCTTCATTTTAATCTACTCTATCAGTGTAAGTGTGTGAGTGTGCAAGTGTACGAATGTGTGTGAGAGAGAGCAAAGCGCGAGACGTACCCTTGTCATTTATAAATATAGTTGTTATAAACACAAAACAATCATACATGTATAGATGCTAAACGTAGCTGATATAGAACTGTAATCTAAAGCATTCTTCAAGAAAACTAAGAGGACTAGAATTGAAGCAGGAACATGAATGATAAAAGAAAATTTATATACAAGCATTTATGTATAGAAATAAAGAAAAAGAAGAGGAGAGTGGACTAGAAGGTTGTACCTATTGGTCCTTTGTAAAAACCCTATTCTCAAGCAATCTTCAAGTATGTCACATACCAACTTAGGTCATGTATATATATAACGCGTTGAGGCAATGGGATATGAACGGATCTGTTGCCAAGTGCTCCACAAAGGAAATCCAATGGCATGTGGTTCAATGCAATATATAGACGGGTTTACAACTGTATTTGGTTGTATATTCAGGTATCTTCCCTTCATTTTAATCTGCTCTATCAGAGTGAGTGTGTGAGTGTACGAATGTGTGAGAGAAAGAGCAAAGCGCGAGACGTACCGTTATCATTTAGAAATATAGTTGTTATAAACACATGAACAATCATACATGCATAGATGCTAAACGTAGCTGAAATATAACTGTAATCTAAAGCATTTTCAAGAAAACTAAGAAGACTAGAAATGAAGCAGGAACATGAATGATAAAGAAAACATATATACTAGCATTTATGTATAGAAATAAAGAAAAAGAAAAGGAGAGTGGACTAGCAGGTTGTACCTGCAGGTCCTTTGCAAAAACCCTATTCTCAAGCAATCTTCAAGAATGTCACATACCAACTTCAGTCATGTATATATATAGTGCGTTAAGGCTGTGGGATATGAATGGATCTATTGCCAAGTACTCCACAAAGGAGATCCAATGGTATGTGGTTTAATGCAATATATAGACGAGTTTACAACTGTATTTGGTTGTATATTCAGGTACTTTCCCTTCATTTTAATCTACTCTATTAGTGTGAGTATGTGAGTGTGCAAGTGTGTGAATGTGTGAGAGAAAGAGCAAAGCGCGAGACGTACCCTTGTCATTTATAAATATAGTTGTTATAAAGACATGAACAATCATACATGCATAGATGCTAAACGTAGCTGATATAAAACTATAATCTAAAGCATTCTTCAAGAAAACTAAGAGGACTAGAAATGAAGCAGGAACATGAATGATAAAGAAAACTTATATACAAGCATTTATGTATAGAAATAAAGAAAAAGAATAGGAGAGTGGACTACCAGGTTATACATGCTGGTCCTTTGTAAAAACCCTTTTCTCAAGCAATCTTCAAGAATGTCACATATTAACTTCGGTCATGTATATATATAGTGCGTTGAGGCAGTGGGATATAAATGGATCTGCTGCCAAGTGCTCCACAAAGGAAATCCAATGGTATGTGGTTCAATGCAATATATAGACGAGTTTGTAGCTATATTTGGTTGTATATTTAGATACCTTACCTTCATTTTAATCTGTTCTATCAGAGTGAGTATGCAAGTGTGCGAATGTGTGAGAAAAAGAGCAAAGCGCGAGACCTACCCTTATCATTTATAAATATCGTTGTTATAAATACATGAACAATCATACATGCATAGATGCTAAACATAACTGAAATAGAACTATAATCTAAAGCATTTTCAAGAAAACTAAGAAGACTAGAAATGAAGCAGGAACATGAATGATAAAAAAACTTATATACAAGCATTTATGTATAGAAATAAAGAAAAAGAATAGGAGAGTGGACTAGCGGGTTGTACTTGCAGGTCCTTTGCAAAAACCCTATACTCAAGCAATCTTTAATAATATCACATACCAACTTAGGTCATGTATATATATAGTGCGTTAAGGCAGTGTGATATGAATGGATCTACAGCCAAGTACTCCACAAAGGAGATCCAACGGCATGTGGTTCAATGCAATATATAGACGAGTTTACAGCTGTATTTGGTTGTATATTCAGGTACCTTCCCTTCATTTTAATTTGCTCTATCAGTGTGAGTGTGTGAGTGTGCAAGTGTGTGAATGTGTGAGAGAGAGAGAGAGCAAAACGCGAGATGTACCCTCGTCATTTATAAATATAGTTGTTGTAAACACATGAACAATCATACATGCGTAGATGCTAAATGTAGCTGATATAGAACTTTAATCTAAAGCATTCTTCAAGAAAACTAAGAGGACTAGAAATGAAGCAGGAACATGAATGATAAAGAAAACTTATATACAAACATTTATGTATAGAAATAAAGAAAAAGAAGAGGAGAGTGGACTAGCAGGTTGTACCTGCAGGTCCTTTGCAAAAACCCTATTCTCAAGCAATCTTCAAGAATGTCACATACCAACTTCGGTCATGTATATATATAGTGCGTTAAGGCTGTGGAATATGAATGGATCTATTGCCAAGTACTCCACAAAGGAGATCTAATGGTATGTGGTTCAATGCAATATATAGACGAGTTTACAACTGTATTTGGTTGTATATTCAGGTACTTTCCCTTCATTTTAATCTACTCTATCAGTGTGAGTATGTGAGTGTGCAAGTGTGCGAATGTGTGAGAGAGAGAGTAAAGCGCGAGACGTACCCTTGTCATTTATAAATATAGTTGTTATAAACACATGAACAATCATACATGCATAGATGGTAAACGTATCTGATATAGAACTGTAATCTAAAACATTCTTCAAGAAAACTAAGAGAACTAGAAATGAAGCAGTAACATGAATGATAAAGAAAACTTATATACAAGCATTTATGTATAGAAATAAAGAATAGGAGAGTGGACTACCAGGTTGTACATGCCGGTCCTTTGTAAAAACCCTTTTCTCAAGCAATCTTCAAGAATGTCACATACTAACTTAGGTCATGTATATATATAGTGCGTTGAGGCAGTGGGATATAAACGGATCTGCTGCCAAGTGCTCCACAAAGGAAATCCAAAGGTATGTGGTTCAATGCAATATATAGACGAGTTTGTAGCTGTATTTAGTTGTATATTCAGATACCTTACCTTCATTTTAATCTGTTCTATCAGAGTGAGTGTGCAAGTGTGCGAATGTGTGAGAGAAAGAGCAAAGCGCGAGACATACCCTTATCATTTATAAATATAGTTGTTATAAATATATGAACAATCATACATGCATAGATGCTAAACGTAACTGAAATAGAACTATAATCTAAAGCATTTTCAAGAAAACTAAGAAGACTAGAAATGAAGCAGGAACATGAATGATAAAAAAAACTTATATACAAGCATTTATGTATAGAAATAAAGAAAAAGAATAGGAGAGTGGACTAGCGGGTTGTACCTGCAGGTCCTTTGCAAAAACCCTATACTCAAGCAATCTCCAAGAATATCATATACCAACTTAGGTCATATATATATATATAGTGCGTTAAGGCAGTGGGATATGAATGGATCTACAGCGAAGTACTCCACAAAGGAGATCCAACGGCATGTGGTTCAATGCAATATATAGACGAGTTTACAGCTGTATTTGGTTGTATATTCAGGTACCTTCCCTTCATTTTAATTTGCTCTATCAGTGTGAGTGTGCAAGTGTGTGAATGTGTGAGAGAGAGAGCAAAATGCGAGACGTACCCTTGTCATTTATAAATATAGTTGTTATAAACACATGAACAATCATACATGCATATATGTTAAACGTAGCTGATATAGAACTTTAATCTAAAGCATTCTTAAAAAAAACTAAGAGGACTAGAAATGAAGTAGAAACATGAATGATAAAGAAATTTATATACAAGAATTTATGTATAGAAATAAAGAAAAAGAAGAGGAGAGTGGACTAGCAAGTTGTACTTGCAGGTCCTTTGCAAAAACCCTATTCTCAAGCAATCTTCAAGAATGTCACATACAAACTTAGGTCATGTATATATATAGTGCGTTCAGGCAGTGGGATATGAATAGATCTGTTGTCAAGTGCTCCATAAAGGATATCCAACGGCATGTGGTTCAACGCAATATATAGATGAGTTTACAGCAGTATTTGGTTGTATATTCCAGTCCCTTCCCTTCATTTTAATCTGCTCTATCAGTGTGAGTCTATGAGTGTGCAAGTGTGCGAATGAGTGAGAAAGAGAGCAAAACTCGAGACGTACCCTTGTCATTTATAAATATAGTTGTTATAAACACATGAACAATCATACATGCATAGATACTAAACGTAGCGGATATAGAACTGTAATCTAAAGCATTCTTCAAGAAAACTAAGAGGACTAGAAATGAAGTAGGAACATGAATGATAAACAAAACTTATATACAACATTTATGTATAGAAATAAAGAAAAAGAAGAGGAGAGTGGACTAGCAAGTTGTACCAGCAAATCATTTTCAAAAATCCTATTCTCAAGCAATCTTCAAGAATTTCACATACCAACTTAGGTTATGTATATATATAGTGTGTTGAGTCAGTGGGATATGAATGGATCTGTTTCCAAGTGCACGACAAAGGAGATCCAACGGCATGTGGTTCAATGCAATATATAGACGAGTTTACAACTGTATTTGGTTGTATATTCATGTACCTTCCCTTCATTTTAATCTGCTCTAGTAGTGTGAGTGTGTGAGTATGAATGTGTGCGAATATGTGAGAGAGAGACCAAAGCGTGTGACGTACCCTTGTCATTTATAAATATAGTTGTTATAAACACATGAACAATCATACATACATATATGCTAAACGTAACTGATATAGAACTATAATCTATAACATTCTTCCATAAAACTAAGAGGACTAGAAATGAAGAAGGAACGTGAATGATAAAGAAAGTTTATATACAAGCATTTATATATAGAAATAAAGAAAAAGAAGAAGAGAGTGGACTACCAAGTTGTACCTACAGGTCCTTGTAAAAACCCTATTCTCAAACAATCTTCAAGAATCTCACATACCAACTTAGGTCATGTATATATATATATAGTACGTTGAAGAAGTGGGATATGAATGGATCTGCTGCCAAGTGCTCCACGAAGGAGATCCAACAGCATGTGGTTCAATGCAATATATAGACGATTTTACAGTTGTATTTGGTTGTATATTCAGGTACATTCCTTTCATTTTAACCTGCTCTATCAGTGTGAGTATGTGAGTGTGCAAGTGTACGAATGTGTGAGAGAGAGAGCAAAGCGCGAAACGTACCTTTGTCATTTATAAATATAGTTCTTTTAAACACATGAACAATCATACATGCATAGATGCTAAACGTAACTGATATAAAACAGTAATCTAAAGTATTCTTCAAGAAAACTAAGAGGACTAGAAATGAAACAGGAACATGAATGATAAAGAAAAATTATATACAAGCATTTACGTATAGAAATAAAGAAAAAGAATAGGAGAGTGGACTAGCAGGTTGTACCTGCAAGTCTTTTGCAAAAACCCTATTCGCAAGCAATCTTCAAGAATTTCACATACCAACTTAGGTCATGTATATATATAGTACGTTGAGGCAGTGGGATATGAACGGATCTGCTGCCAAGTGCTCCACAAAGGAGATCCAACGGCATGTGGTTCAATGCAACATATAGACCAGTTTACAGTTGTATTTGGTTATATATATAGGTACATTCCCTTCATTTTAATCTGCTCTATCAGTGTAAGTGTATGAGTATGCAACTGTGCGAATATGTGAGAGAGAGAGCAAAGCACAAGACGTACCCTTGTCATTTATAAATATAGCTGTTATAAACACATGAACAATCATACATGCATAGATGCTAAACGTAACAGATATAGAACTGTAATCTAAAGCATTCTTCAAGAAAACTAAGAAGATTAGAAATGAAGCAGGAACATGAATGATAAAGAAAACATATATACAAGCATTTATGTATAGAAATAAATTAAATGAAGATGAGAATGGACTAGCAGGTTGTACCTGTAGGTCCGTTGCAAAAACCCTATTCTTAAGTAATCTTCATGAATGTCATATACCAACTTAGGTCATGTATATATATAGTGCGTTGAGGCAGTGGGATAATAATGGATATGTTGCCAAGTGTTCTACAAAAAAGATCCAACAACATGTGGTTCAATGCTATATATAGACGAGTTTACTACTGTATTGGGTTTTATATTCAGGTAACTTCCCTTCATTTTAATCTGTTCTACCAGTGTGAGTGTGAAAGTGTACGAATACGTGAGAGAGAGAGAGCAAAGCTCGAGACGTACCTTTGTCATTTATAAATAAAGTTGATATAAACACATGAACAATCATACTTACGTAGATGCTAAACGTAGCTGATATAGAACTGTAATCTAAAGCATTTTCAAGAAAACTAAGAGGACTAGAAATGAAGCAGGAACATGATGATAAAGAAAACTTATATACAAGTATTTATGTATAGAAATAAAGAAAAAGAAAATGAGAGTGGACTAGCAGGTTGTACCCTTATTCTCAAGCAATCTTCAAGAATTTCACATAAAAACTTCGGTCATCTATATATATAATGTGTTGAGGCAGTGGGATATGACTGAATCTGTTGCCAACGGCATATGGTTTAATGCAATATATAGACTAGTTTACAACTGTATTTTGTTGTATATTCACATACATTCCCTTCATTTTAATCTGCTCTATCAGTGCGAGTGTATGAGTGTGCAGGTGTGCAAATATGTGAAAGAGAGACCAAAGCGTGAGATGTACCTTTGCCATTTATAAATATAATTGTTATAAACACATGACCAATCATACATCATAGATGCTAAACGTTGCTGATATTGAACTGTAATCTAAAGCATTCTTCAAAAAAACTAAGATGACAAAAAATGAAGCAGGAACATAAATGATAAAGAAAATTTTTATACAAGCATTTATATATAGAAATAAAGAAAAAGAAGAGGATAGCGGACTAGTAGTTGTACCTGCAGGTCCTTTGCAAAAACCCTGTTCTCAAGCAATCTTAAAAAATGTCACATACAAACTTAGGTCAAACATATATATAGTGCGTTGAGGCAGTAGGATATGAATGGATCTGGTGCCAAGTGCTCCACAAAGGAGATCCAACAGCATGTGGTTCAATGCAAATATATAGATGATCTGTTGCCAAGTACTCCACAAATGAGATCCAACGACATGTGATTCAATGCTATATATAAACAAGTTTACAGCTGTATTTGGTTGTATATTTAGGTAGCTTCCATTCATTTTAATTTGCTCTATCAGTGTAAGTACGTGAATGTGCAAGTGTGCAAATGTGTGAGAGAGAGAGAGCAAAGCTCGAGACGTACCCTTGTCATTTATAAATATAGTTCTTATAAACACATAAACAATCATACATGCATAGATGCTAAACGTAGATGATATAGATCTGTAATCTAAATCATTCTTCAAAAAAATTAAGAGGACTAGAAATGAAGCAGGATCATGAATGATAAAGAAAACTTATATACAAGAATTTATGTATAAAAATAAAGAAAAAGAAGAGGAGTGGACTAGCAGGTTGTACCCGTAGGTCCTTCGCAAAAACCATATTCTCAAACAATCTTCAAGACTGTCAAATACCAACTTAGGTCATGTATATATATAGTGCGTTCAGGCAGTGGGAAATGAATGGATCCGCTGCCAAGTATTCCACAAAGGAGATCCAACGATATGTGGTTCAATGTAATATATAGATAATTTTATAGCTGTATTTGGTTGTATATTTAGGTACCTTCACTTCATTTTAATCTGCTCTATCAATGTGAGTGCGTGAGTGTGCAAATGTGCGATTGTGTAAGAAAGAGAGCAAAGTGCGAGACGTACCCTTGTCATTTATAAATATAGTCGTTATAAACACATGAACAATCATACTTGCATAGATGTTAAACGTAGCAGATATAGAACTGTAATCCGAAGCATTCTTTAAGAAAACTAAGAGGACTAGAAATGAAGCAGGAATATGAATGACAAAGAAATTTATATACAAGCATTTATGTACAGAAATAAAGAAAAAGAAGAGGAGAGTGGACTAGCAGGTTGTACCTACAGGTCCTTTGCAAAAACCCTATTCTTAAGCAATCTTTAAGAATTTCACATACCAACTTAGATCATGTACATATATAGTGCGTTGAGGCAGTGGGATAAGAATGGATCTGTTGCCAAGTGCTCCACAAAGGGGATCCAACCATATGTGGTTCAATGTTATATATAGACGAGTTTACAACTGTTTTGGGTTGTATATTCAGGTCCCTTCCCTTCATTTTAATCTGCTCTACCAGTGTGAGTGTGTGAGTGTGAAAGTATGCGAATATGTGAGAGAGAGACCAAAGCGCGAGACGTACCCTTGTCATTTATAAATATAGTTGTTATAAACACATGAACAATCATACATCCATAGATGCTAAACGTAACTGATATAGAACTGTAATCTAAAGCATTTTGCAATAAAACTAAGAGGACTAGAAATGAAGCAGGAACATGAATGATAAAGAAAACTTATATACAAGCATTTATGTATAGAAAAAAAGAAAATGGACAGGAAAGTAGACTAGCAGGTTGTACCTGCAGGTCCTTTGCAAAAACCCTATTCTCAAGCAATCTTCAATAATGTCACATACCAACTTAGGTCATGTATATATATAGTTCATTGAAGCAGTGGGATATGAATGGATCCGTTGCAAAGTGCTCCATAAATGAGATCCAACGGCATGTGGTTCAATGCAGTATATAGATGAGTTTACAGTTGCATTTGGTTGTATATTCAGGTACATTCCCTTCATTTTAATCTACTCTATCAGTGTGAGTATGTGAGTGTGCAAGTGTGCCAATATGTGAGAGAGAGAGCACAACGTGAGACATACTTTTGTCATTTATAAATATAGTTGTTATAAACACATGAACAATTATATATGCATAGATGCTAAACGTAGCTGATATAGAACTGTAATCTAAAGCATTCTTTAAGAAAACTAAGAGGAATAGAAATGAAACAGAAACATGAATGATAAAGAAATTTATATACAAGCATTTATGTACAGAAATAAAGAAAAAGATGAGGAGAGTGGACTAGTTGGTTGTACCTACAGGTCCTTTGCAAAAACCCTATTCTCAAGCAATCTTCAAGAATTTTACATACCGATTTAGATAATGTATATATATAGTGCGTTGAGGCAGTGGGATAAGAATGGATCTGTTGCCAAGTGTTCCACAAAAGAGATCCAACGGCATGTGGTTCAATGCTATATATAGACGAGTTTACAACTGTATCGGGTTGTATATTCAGGTACCTTCCCTTCATTTTAAACTGCTCTACCAGTGTGAGTATGTAAGTGTGAAAGTATACGAATATGTGAGAGAGAGGCCAAAGCGCGAGACGTACCCTTGTCATTTATAAATATAGTTGTTATAAACACATGAACAATTATACATCCATAGATGCTAAACGTAGCTGATATAAAACTGTAATCTAAAGCATTTTGCAAGAAAACTAAGAGGACTAGAAATGGAGCATGAACATGAATGATAAACAAAACTTATATACAAGCATTTATGTATAGAAATAAAGAAAAAGAAGAGGAGCGTGGACTAGCAGGTCGTACCTGCAGGTCCTTTGCAAAAACCCTATTCTCAAGCAATCTTCAAGAATTTCACATTCCAACTTAGGTCATGTATTTATATAGTGCGTTGAGGCCATGGGATATGAATGGATCTGTTGCCAAGTGCTCCATGTAGAATATCCAACGGCATGTGGTTCAATGCAATATATAGACGAGTTTACAGTTGTATTTGGTTGTAAATTCAGGTTCCTTTCCGTAATTTTAATCTGCTATATCAGTGTGAGAATGTGACTGTTCAAGTTTGTGAATGTGTGAGAGAAAGGGCAAAGCGCGAGACGTACCTTTGTCAATTATAAATATAATTGTTATAAACACATGAACAATCATACAAGCATAGATGCTAAACGTGGATGATACAGAACTACAATATATAGCATTCTTCAAAAAAACTAAGAGGACTAGAAATGAAGCATGAACATGAATGATAAAGAAAGTTTATATACAAGCATTTATATATAGAAATAAATAAAAAGAAGAGGAGAGTGGACCACGGGTTGTACCTGCAGGTCCTTTGCAAAAACCCTATTCTCAAGCAATCTTCAAGAATGTCACATACCAACTTAGGTCATGTATATATATAGTGCGTTGAGGCAGTGGGATATGAATGGATCTGCTGCCAAGTGCTCCAAAAAGGAGATCCAACGGCATATGGTTCAATACGGTATATAGATGAGTTTACAGCTATATTTGGTTTTATATTCAGGTGTCTTCCTTCATTTTAATCTGCTCCATAAGTGTGAGTGTGTGAGGGTGTAAGTGTGCCAATATGCGTTAGAGATAGCACAACGCGAGACATACATTTGTCATTTATAAATATAGTTGTTATAAACACATGAACAATCATACATGCAAAGATGCTAAATGTAACTGATATAGAACTGTAATCTAAAGGATTCTTTTAGAAAACTAAGAGGATTAGAAATGAAGCGGGAATATGAATCATAAATAAAATTTATATACAAGCATTTATGTATAGAAATAAAGAAAAAGAACTGTAGAGTGGACTAGCAGGTTGTACCTGCAGGTCCTTTGCAAAAGCCCTATTATCAAGCAATCTTCAAGAATGTCAAATACCAACTTAGGTCGTGTATATATGTAGTGCGTTGAGGCAGTGGCATATGAATGGATCTGCTGCCAAGTTCTCCATAAAGGGGATCTAACGGCATGTGGTTCAATGCAATATATAGACGAGTTTACACTTGTATTTGGTTGTATATTCAGGTACCTTCCCTTCATTTTAATCTGCTCTATCATTGTGAGTGTGTGAGTGTGCAAGTGTACGAATGTGTGAGAGAGAGAACATAGTGCGAGACGTAACCTCGTCATTTTTAAATATAGTTGTTATAAACATATGAACAATCATACATGCATACATGTTAAACGTAGCTGATATAGTACTGTAACCTAAAGCATTCTTCAAGAAAACAAAGAGGACTAGAAATGAAGCAGGAACGTGAATGATAAAGAAAACTTGTATACAAGCATTTATGTATATAAATAAAGAAAAAGAATAGGATAGTGGACTAGCAGGTTTTACTTGCAGGTCCTTTGCAAAAACCCTATTCTCAAGCAATCTTCAAGAATGTCACAAACCAACTTAGGTCGTGTATATATGTAGTGCGTTGAGGCAGTGGCATATGAATGGATCTGATGCCAAGTTCTCCTTAAAGGAGATCCAATGGCATGTGGTTCAATGTAATATATAGACGAGTTTACAGCTGTGTTTGGTTGTATATTCAGGTAGCTTCCCTTCATTTTAATCTACTCTATCAGTGTGAGTGTGTGAGTGTGCAAGTGTGCTATTGTG
Source organism: Ehretia macrophylla (assembly GCA_037974665.1). Taxonomy (NCBI): domain Eukaryota; kingdom Viridiplantae; phylum Streptophyta; class Magnoliopsida; order Boraginales; family Ehretiaceae; genus Ehretia; species Ehretia macrophylla. The sequence continues at coordinate 66,591,053 of CM075769.1, forward strand.
TGTGAGAGAGAGCAAAGCGCGAGACGTATCCTTGTCATTTATAAATATAGTTCTTATAAACACATGAACAATCATACATGCATAGATGCTAAACGTAGCTGTTATATAACTGTAATCTAAAGCATTCTTCATGAAAACTAAGAGGACTAGAAATTAAGCAGGAACATGATTGATAAAGAAATCTTTATACAAGCATTTATGTACAGAAATAAAGAAAAAGAATAGGAAAGTAGACTAGCAGGTTGCACCTGCAAGTCCTTTGCAAAAACCCTGTTCTCAAACAATCTTCAAGAATGTCACATACCAACTTAGGTCATGTATATATATAGTGCGTTGAGGCAGTGGGATATGAATGGAACTGCTGCCAAGTGCTCCACTAAGGAGATCCAACGACATGTGGTTCAATGCAATATATAGATGAGTTTACAAATGTATTTGGTTGCATATTCAGGTACCTTCCCTTCATTTTAATCTGCTCTATCAATGGAAGTGTGTGAGTATGTGAGTGTGTGAGTGTGTAAGTATGCGAATATGTGAGAGAGATAGCAAAACGCGAAACGTACCCTTGTCATTTATAAATATAGTTGTTATAAACACATAAACAGTTATACATGCATAGATGCTAAACGTAGCTGATATAGAACTGTATTCTGAATCATTCTTCAAGAAAACTAAGAGGACTAGAAGTGAAGCAGGAACATGAATTATAAAGAAATTTATTTACAAGCATTTATGTACATAAATAAAGAAAAAGAAGAAGAGAGTGAACTAGCAGGTTGTACCTGCAGGTCCTTTGCAAAAACCCTGTTCTCAAGCAATCTTCAAGAATGTCACATACGAACTTAGGTCATGTATATATATAGTGCGTTAAGGTAGAGGGATATGAATAGATCTCCTGCCAAGTGCTCCACAAATGAGATCCAACGACATGTGGTTCAATGCAATATATAGATGAGTTTACAGCTGTATTTGGTTGTATATTCAGGTACCTTCCCTTCATTTTAATCTGCTCTATCAGCAGGAGTGTGTGAGTATGTAAGTGTGTAAGTGTGCAAGTATGCGAATGTGTGAGAGATATAGCAAAATGCGCGACGTACCCTTGTCATTTATAAATATAGTTGTTATAAACACATGAATAGTTATACATGCATAGATGCTAAACGTAGCTGATGTAGAACTGTAATCTAAAGCATTCTTCAAGAAAACTAATAGGAATAGAAATGAAGCAGGAACAATAATGATAAAAAACTTATATACAAGCATTTATTTATAGAAATATAGAAAAAGAAGAGGAAAGTGGAAAACAGGTTGTACCTGCAGGTTTTTTGCAAAAACCCTGTTCTCAAGCAATTTTCAAGAATGTCACATACCAACTTAGGTCATGTATATATAATGTGCATTAAGGCATTGGGATATGAATGGATCTGATGCCAGGTGCTCAACAAATGAGATCCAACGGCATGTGGTTCAATGCAATATATAGACGCGTTTGCAGCTGTATTTGGTTGTATATTCAGGTACCTTCCCTTCATTTTAATCTACTATATCAGTGTGAATGTGTGAGTATGCGAGTTTGCGAATGTGTGAGAGAGAGTGCAAAGCACGATTTGTACCCATGTCATTTATAAATATAGTTGTTATAAACCCCTGAACAATCATACATGCATAGATGTTTAACGTAGCCGTTATAGAACTATAATCTATAGCATTGTTCAAGAAAATTAAGAAGACTAGAAACAAAGCAGGAACATGAATGATAAAGAAAACTTATAAACAAGCATTTATGTATAGAAATAAAGAAAAAGAATAGGAGAGTAGACTAGGTGGTTGTACCTGGAGGTCCTTTGCAAAATCCCTGTTCTTAAGCAATATTCAAGAATGCCACATACAACTTAGGTCATGTATATATATAGTGCTTTGAGGCAGTGGGATTTGAATGGATCTGCTGCCAAGTGCTCCACAAAGGAGATCCAACGGCATGTGGTTTAATGCAATATATAGACGAGTTTACAACTGTATTTGGTTGTATATTCAGATACCTTCCCTTCATTTTAATATGCTCTAATAGTTTGAGTGTGTGAATGTACAAGTGTGTGAATGTGTGAGAGAGAGAGAGCAAAAAATGAGACATACCCTTGTCATTTATAAATACAGTTGTTATAAAGACATGAACAATCATACATGCATAGATGCTAAACGTAGCAGATATAGAACTGTAATCTAAAGCATTCTTCAAAAAAACTAAGAGGACTAGAAATGAAGAAGGAACATAAATGATAAAGAAAACTTATATACAAGCATTTGTGTATAGAAATAAAGAAAATGAAGAGGATAGTGGACTAGCAGGTTGTACTTGCGGCTCCTTTGAAAAATCCTATTCTCATGCAATCTTCAAGAACGTCACATACCAACTTAGGGCATGTATATATATAGTGAGTTGAAGCAGTGAGATACGAATGGATCTGCTGCCAAGTGCTCAACAAAGAAGATCCAACGACATGTGGTTCAATGCAATATATAGACGAGTTTACAGTTGGATTTGGTTGTATATTCAGGTAGATTCCCTTCATTTTAATCTACTCTATCATTGTAAGTGTGTGAGTGTGCAAGTGTGCGAATGTGTGAGAGAGAGAGCAAAGCGCGAGACGCCCCTTGTCAATTATAAATATAGTTGTTATAAACACATGAACAATCATACATGCATAGATGCTAAACGTAGTTGATATAGAACTGTAACTAAAGCATTCTTCAAGAAAACTAATAGCACTAGAAATGAAGCAAGAACATGAATGAAAAAGAAAACTTATATACAAGCATTTACGTATAGAAATAAAGAAAAAGAAGTGGAGAGTGGACTAGCAGGTTGTACGTGCAGGTCCTTTATAAAAACCCTATTCTCAAGCAATCTTCAAGAATGTTACATACCAACTTAGGTCATTTATATATATAGTGCGTTGAGGCAGTGTGATATGAATGGATCTGTTGCCAAGTGCTCCATAAATGGAATCCAACCACTTGTGGTTCAATGCAATATATAGATGAGTTTACAGCTATATTTGGTTGTATATTAAGGTATTTTCCTTTCATTTTAATCTGCTCTATCAGTGCGAGTGTATGAGTATACAAGTGTGCGAATGTGTGAGAAAGAGAGAAAAACTCGATACGTACCCTTGTCATTTATAAATATAGTTGTTATAAACACATGAACAATTATACATGCATTGATGCTAAACGTAGCTGATATAGAACTGTAATCTAAAGCATTCTTCAATAAAACTAAGAGGACTAAAAATGAAGCAGGAACATGAATGATAAAGAAAACTTATATACAAGAATTTATGTATAGAAATAAAGAAAAAGAGGTAGAGAGTGGACTAGCAGGTTGTGCCTGCAGGTCCTTTGAAAAAACCCTATTCTCAAGCAATCTTCAAGAATGTCGCATACCAACTTAGGTCATGTATATATATAGTGCGTTGAGGCAGTGGGATGAATGGATTTGTTGCCAAGTGCTCCACAAAGGAGATCTAACGGCATGTGGGTCAATGCATTATATAGACAAGTTTACAACTATATTTGGTTGTATATTCAGGTACCTTCCCTTCATTTTAATATGTTCTATTAGTGTAAGTGTGTGAGTGTGCAAGTGTGCGAATGTATGAGTGAGAGACCATAGCGCGAGACGTACCCTCGTCATTTATAAATATAGTTGTTATAAACACATGAACAATCATACATGCATAGATGTTAAACGTAGCTGATATAGAATTGTAATCTAAAGCATTCTTCAAGAAAACTAAGTGGACTAGAAATGAAGCAGGAACATGAATGATAAAAAAAAACTTATATACAAGCATTTATGTATAGAAATAAAGAAAAAGAGGTGGAGAGTGGACTACGAGGTTTTACCTGCAGGTCCTTTGCAAAAACCTTATTCTCAAGTAATCTTCACGAATGTCACATACCAACTCAGGTCGTGTATATATGTATTGCATTGAGGCAGTGGCATATGAATAGATCTGCTGCCAAGTTCTCCATAAAGGAGATCCAACAGCATGTGGTTCAATGCAATATATAGACGAGTTTACAACTGTATTTGGTTGTATATTCAGGTAGCTTCCCTTCATTTTAATCTACTCTATCAGTGTGAGTGTGTAAGTGTATGAGGGTGCGAATGTGTGAGAGAGAGAGCATAGCGCAAGACGTACCCTTGTAATTTATAAATATAGTTGTTATAAACACATGAACAATCATACATGCATAGATGTTAAACGTAGCTGATATAGAACTGTAATCTAAAGCATTCTTCAAGAAAACTAAGAGGACTAGAAATGAAGCAGGATAATGAATGATAAAGAAAACTTATATACAAGCATTTATGTATAGAAATAAAGAAAAAGAAGAGGAGAGTGGACTAGCAGGTTGTACTTGTAGGTTCTTTGCAAAAACCCTATTCTCAAGTAATATTCAAGAATGTCACTTACCAACTTAGATCATGTATATATATAGTGCGTTGAGGCAGTAGGATATGGATGGATCTGTTTCCCTGTGCTCTATCAAGGAGATCCAACGGTTTATGGTTCAATGCAATATATAGACAAGTTTACAGATGTATTTGGTTGTATATTCAGGTACCTTCCCTTCATTTTAATATGCTCTATCAGTGTGAGTATGTAAGTGTGCAAGTGTGCATATGTGTGAAAGAGATAGCAAAGCGCCAGACGTACCCTTGTCATTTATAAATATAGTTGTTATAAACACATGAACAATTATACATGCATAGATTTTAAACGTAGCTGATATTGAAGTGTAATCTAAAGCATTCTTCAAAAAGACTAAGAGGACTTGAAATGAAGAAGGAACATGAATGATAAAGAAAACTTATATATAAGTATTTATGTAGAGAAAAAAAAAATTAAGAAAATGAGAGTGGACTAGCAGGTTGTACCTACAATTTCTTTGCAAAAACCTTATTCTCAAGCAATCTTCAAGAGTGTCACATACCAACTTAGGTCATGTATATATATATAGTGCGTTGAGTCAGTGGGATATGAATGGATCTGTTGCCAGGTACTCCTCAAATGAGATCCAACGGCATGTGGTTCAATGTAATATGTAGACGAGTTTATAGCTATATTTGGTTGTATATTCAGGTACCTTCCATTCATTTTAATCTCCTCCATCAATGTGAGTGTGTAAGTGTGCGAATGTGTGAGAGAGACATCAAAGAGCAAGACGTACCCTTGTCATTTATAAATATAGTTGTTATAAACTCATGAAAAATTATACATGCATAGATGCTAAACGTAGCTGATATAGAACGGTAATCAAAAGCATTCTTTTTGAAAACTAAGAGGACTAGAAATGAAGTAGGAACATGAATGATAAAGAAAACTTATATACAAGAATTTATGTCTAGAAATAAATAAAAAGAAGTGGAGAGTGGACTAGCAGGTTATAACTGCTAGTCCTTTGAAAAAACCATATTCTAAATCAATCTTCAAGAATGTCACATACCAACTTAGGTCATGTATATATATACTGCGTTGAGGCAGTGGGATATGAATGGATCTGCTGCCAAGTGCTCAACAAAGGAGATCCAACGGCATGTGGTTCAATGCAATATATAGACCAGTTTACAGCTGTATTTGGTTGTATATTCCGGTATCTTCCCTTCATTTTAATGTGCTCTATCAGTGTGAGTGTGCAAGTGTTCGAATGTGTGAGATAGAGAGCAAAGTGCGAGAAGTCCCCTTATTATTTATAAATATAGTTGTTATAAACACATGAACAATCATACATGCATAGATGCTAAACGTAGCTGATATAGAATAATCATACACACATGAACAATATATAGACGAGTTTACAGCTATATTTGGTTGTATATTCAAGTTCATTCCCTTCATTTTAATCTACTCTATCAGTGGGAGTGTGTGAGTATGCAAGTGTGCGTATGTGTGAGAGAGAGAGCAAAGCGCGAGACGTACTTTGTCATTTATAAATATAGTTGTTATAAACACATGAACAATCAAACATGCATAGATGTTTAATGTAGCTGATATAGAACTGTAATCTAAAGCATTCTTCAAGAAAACTAAGAGGACTAGAAATGAAGAAGGAACATGAATTATAAAGAAAACTTATATACAAGCATTTATGTATTGAAATAAAGAGAAGGAAGTGGAGAGTGGATTAGCAGGTTATACCAGCAGGTCCTTTGAAAAAACCTTATTCTCAAGCAAACTTCAAGAATGTCACATACCAACTTAGGTCCTGTATATATATAGTGCATTGAGGAAGTGGGATATGAATGGATTTGCTGCCAAGTTCTCCACAAAGGAGATCCAACGGTATGTGGTTCAATGCAATATATAGACGAGCTTACAGTTGTATTTGGTTGTATATTTAGGTAGCTTCCATTCATTTTAATCTACTCTATCAGTGTCAGTGTGTTAGTTTGCAAGTTTGCGAATGTGTGAGAGAGAGAGAAAAGCGCGAGACGTACCCTTGTCATTTATAAATATAGTTGTTATAAATACATGAACAATCATACATGCATAGATGCTAAACGTAGTTGATATAGAACTGTAATCTAAAGCATTCTTCCAGAAAACTAAGAGGACTAGAAATGAAACAGGAACATGAATGATAAAGAAAACTTATATACAAGCATTTATGTATAGAAAAAAAGAAAATGGAGAGGAGAGTGGACTAGCAGGTTGTACCGGCAGGTCCTTTGCAAAAACCCTATACTCAAGCAATCTTCAATAATATCACATACCAACATAGGTCATGTATATATATAGTTCATTGAAGCAGTGGTATATGAATGGATTCGTTGCCAAGTACTCCACAAAGGAGATCCAACGGCATGTGGTTCAATGCAATATATAGACGAGTTTACAGCTGTATTTGGTTGTATATTCAGGTGCCTTCCCTTCATTTTAATTTGCTCTATCAGTGTGAGTGTGTGAGTGTGTGAGTGTGCAAGTGTGTGAATGTGTGTGAGAGAGAGAGAGCAAAACGCGAGATGTGCCCTTGTCATTTATAAATATAGTTGTTGTAAACACATGAACAATCATACATGTGTAGATGCTAAACGTAGCTGATATAGAACTTTAATCTAAAGCATTCTTCAAGAAAACTAAGAGGACTAGAAATGAAGCAGGAACATGAATGATAAAGAAAACTTATATACAAGCATTTATGTATTGAAATAAAGAAAAAGAAGATGATAGTGGACTAGCAGGTTATACCTGTAGGTCCTTTGAGAAAAACCTATTCTCAAGCAATCTTCAATAATGTCACATACCAACTTAGGTCATGTATATATATAGTGCGTTGAGGCAGTGGGATATGAGTGGATTTACTGCCAAGTGCTCCACAAAGGAGATCCAACGGCTTGTGGTTAATTGCAATATATAGACGAGTTTACAACTGTATTTGGTTGTATATTCAGGTAGTTTCCCTTCATTTTAATTCATTTTAATCTACTCTATCAGTGTGAGTGTGTGAGTGTGCAAGTGTGCGAATGTGTGAAAGAGAGAGTAAAGCGCGAGACGTACCCTTGTCATTTATAAATATAGTTGTTATAAACACATGAACAATCATACATGCATAGATGCTAAACGTAGCTGATATAAAACTGTAATCTAAAGCATTCTTCAAGAAAACTAAGAGGACTAGAAATGAAGCAGGAACATGAATGATAAAGAAAACTTATATACAAGCATTTATGTATAGAAATAAAGAAAAAGAAGTAGAGAGTGGACAAGTTGGTTGTACCTGCAGGTCCTTTGCGAAAACCCTATTCTCAAGCAATCTTTAAGAATGTCACATACCAACTTAGGTCATGTATATATATAGTGCGTTAAGGCAGTGGGATATGAACGGATCTGCTACCAAGTGTTCTACAAAGGAGATCCAATGGCATGTGGTTTAATGCAATATATAGACGAGTTTATAGCTATATTTGGTTGTATATTCAGGTACATTCCATTCATTTTAATCTTCTATATCAGTGTGAGTATATGAGTGTGCAAGTGTGCGAATGTGAGAGAAATAGAGCAAAGCACGAGACGTAACCCCATCATTTATAAATATAGTTGTTATAAACAAATGAACAATCATACATGCATAGATGGTAAACGTAACTGATATGGAACTGTAATCTAAAGCATTCTTCATGAAAACTAAAAGGACTAGAAATGAAGCAGGAACATGAATGATAAAGAAAATTTATATACAAGCATTTATGTATAGAAAAAAAAAGAAAAAGGATAGGAGAGTGGACTAGCAGGTTGTACCTGCAGGTCTTTTGCAAAAATCCTATTCTCAAGCAATCTTCAAGAATGTCACATACCAACTTAGGTCATTTATACATATAGTGCATTGAAGCAGTGGGACATGAATGGATCCGTTGCCAAGTGCTCCATAAAGGAAATCCAACGGAATGTGGTTCAATGAAGTATATAGATGGGTTTACAGTTATATTTGGTAGTATATTCAGGTACCTTCTCTTCATTTTAATCATCTCCATCAGTGTGAGTGTGCAAGTGTGCCAATATGTGAGAGAGAGAGCACTGCGCGAGACGTACCTATGTCATTTATAAATATAATTGTTATAAACACATGAACAATCATACATGCATAGATGCTAAATTTAGCTAATATAGAACAGTAATCTAAAGGATTCTTTTAGAAAACTAAGAAGACTAGAAATGAAGCGGGAACATGAATCATAAAGAAAACTTATATAAAAACATTTATGTATAGAAATAAAGAAAAAGAAGTGGAGAGTGGACTAGCAGGTTATACCTGCAGGTCCTTTGCAAAAACCCTATTCTCAAGCAATCTTGAAGAATGTCACATACCAACTTAGGTCATGTATATATATAGTTCGTTAAGACAGTGGGATATGAATGGATCTGCTGCCAAGTTCTCCACAAAGGAGATCCAACAGTATGTGGTTCATTGCAATAGATAGACGAGTTTATAGCTGTATTTGGTTGTATATTCAAGTACCTTCCCATCATTTTAATATGCTCTATCAGTGTGAGTGTGTGAGTGTGCGAATGTGTGTGAGAGAGAGAGAGAGCAAGGCGCGAGACGTACCCTCGTCATTTATAAATATAGTTGTTATAAACACAAGAACAATCATACATGCATATATGCTAAACGTAGCTGATATAGAATGTTAATCTAAAGCATTCTTCAAGAAAACTAAGAGGACTAGAAATGAAGCAGGAACATGAATGATAAAGAAAACTTATATACAAGTATTTATCTATAGAAATAAAGAAAAAGAAGAGGAGTGTGGACTAGCAGGTTATACCTGCAGGCTCTTTGCAAAAACCCTATTCTTAAGTAATCTTCAAGAATGTCACATACCAACTTAGGTCATGTATATATATAGTGCGTTGAAGCAGTGGTGTATGAATGAATCTGCTTCCAAGTGCTCCACAATTGAGATCCAACGGCATGTGGTTCAATGCAATATATAGACGAGTTTACAGATGTATTTGGTTGTATATTCAGGTACCTTTCCTTCATTTTAATATGCTCTATCAGTGTGAGTATGTGAGTGTACAAGTGTGCAAATGTGTGAGAGAGAGAGAAAAGCGCGAGACGTATCCTTGTCATTTATAAATATAGTTGTTATAAACACATGAACAATTATACATGCATAGATGCTAAACGTAGCTGATATAGAACTGTAATCTAAAGTATTTTTCAAGAAAACTAAGAGGAATAGAAATTAAGCTGGAATATGAATGATAAAGAAAACTTATATACAAGCATTTATGTATAGAAATAAAGAAAAAGAAGAGGAGAGTGGACTAGCAGGTTGTACCTGCAGGTCCTTTGAAAAAACCCTATTCTTAAGCAATCTTCAAGAATGTCACATACAACTTAGGTCATGTATATATATAGTGTGTTGAGGCAGTGGGATATGAATGGATTTGCTGCCAATTGCTCCACAAAGGAGATCCAATGGCTTGTGGTTCAATGCAATATATAGACGAGTTTACAACTGTATTTGGTTGTATATTCATGCAATTTCCCTTCATTTTAATTCATTTTAAACTACTCTATCAGTGTGAGTGTGCAAGTGTGCGAATGTGTGAAAGAGAGAGCAAAGCGCAAGACGTACCCTTGTCATTAATAAATATAGTTGTTATAAACACATGAACAATCATACATGCATAGATGCTAAACGTAACTATTATTGAACTGTAATCTAAATCATTCTTCAAGAAAACTAAGAGGACTAGAAATGAAGCAGGAACATGAATGATAAAGAAAACTTATATACAAGCATTTATGTATAGAAAAAAAAAAAAAGAAAAAGGAAATGAGAGTGGACTAGCAGATTGTACCTGAAGGTCTTTTGCAAAAACCCTATTCTCAAGCAATCTTCAAGAATGTCACATACCAACTTAGGTCATGTATATATATAGTTCGTTGAGGCAGTGGGTTATGAATGGATCTGCTGCCAAGTGCTCCACAAAGGAGATCCAACGACATATGGTTCAATGCAATATATAGACGAGTTTACAGCTGTATTTGGTTGTATATTCAGGTACCTTCCCTTCATTTTAATCTGCTCTATCAGTGTGAGTGTGTGAGTATGCAAGTGTGCGAATGTGTGAGAGATAGAGCAAAGCGTAAGACATACCCTCATCATTTATAAATATAGTTGTTATAAACACATGAACAATCATACATGCATAGATGCTAAACGTAGCTGATATAGAACGTTAATCTAAAGCATTCTTCAAGAAAACTAAGAGGACTAGAAATGAAGCAGGATAATGAATGATAAAGAAAACTTATATACAAGCATTTATGTATAGAAATAAAGAAAAAGAAGAGGAGAGTGGACTAGCAGGTTATACCTGCAGGTTCTTTGCAAAAACCCTATTCTCAAGTAATCTTCAAGAATGTCATATACCAACTTAGGTCATGTATATATATAGTGCGTTGAGGCAGTGGGATATAGATGGATCTGCTTCCAATTGCTCCACAAAGGAGATCCAAAGGCATGTGGTTCAATGCAATAGATTGACGAGTTTACAGATGTATTTGGTTGTATATTTAGGTATCTTCCCTTCATTTTAATCTGCTCTATCAGTGTGAGTGTGTGAGTGTGCAAGTGTGCGAATGTGTGAGAGAGAGAGCAAAGCGCAAGACGTACCCTTGTATTTTATGCCACCTTAAAAAATGAGGTGAATTTCCATGTTTTCTAAATCGTTAGTCTGTTTTTTTGTCGTATATTTAAAAGAATCTTCAATGGTGATTTTTCATTGGCTTCAACCTATTAATTATGGTGGCTTATGCCTTGAGATGACGTTGGCAACATCTGATCATGCATGCAGTAATATTGATTAGAATAAGAGCTATGGCTTATGGAAAATGAAGCATATTTTGAAGGTCTTTTCTGTTTAATCTTCGTTCAATCGAGAATAAAAATATTTATGTACATCTATTCTACAATGCCCTCTTATGTTCCATGATTTACGCCTTCTTTTTTTGTCGAAATAAAAAAGAATGATTGCCTAATTGGTCCGCAATCAAAAGTGAAATTGTATTATTCTTTAGACCAAAAGCCAAGTAAAATAGATTTTATTGTTAATTCTTGGTAAGCTAGAAATCTGTTTCTTCCGCTCCAAGCAATTAAACTTGTAAAAAGGTTGGAGACTCACGGTGATTTCGTGAGATATTTCCGACAATCAAGTCAGTTAATAAACTCGAACAAGAGCTAAAGTATAAGAACTTTAAGAGATTAGATATTTTAGAAAAAGATAAATTATTTATTTGTGATGGTGAGGATCGTATTTATACTGTTCATGAAAAATGAACTCTCAGATTATGCAAGGTCCCACAATCTCTCAATCCATTTGTAACAAGGTTTCTCGAAGGAAATATTCTCAAATGAGAATACTCAAAGGTCCACCCGATCAAGTACTTTGTGATTGGGAAAAGCGTCGAATTGTCTAGCAGCTTTTCCTATTTATTTTCTAAATTATACCTAGTGATTGGCTGAATTAGGTTAGTTGGATTTTTCCCTATATCAATTCTGATATGTGAAGAAAAAGAAAAGAGAGAAAATGTAACCTTGTAGGTTTTGGGTCTTTTCAAATATCTAATCCCTCTTATATAATAAAATAGTAAATTCAAATTAGATTATTTATCTTTGCACTAATTGGTCTTGTGATAACATTTCACATTAACATGATATTTATATATATAGATGTGTGTGTTTGGATCGCATGTTTCCGTTTTTTCCATTTGTGAATTCTGACTTCGTAGGACCAAAAAAGAGGAATCTGACTTCTTCATCTGCAATTTTTTTTTTTTGTCGGATTCCTCTGCAAGACCAGTAAAGCCTAAAGAAAACTACAAAACGATTTGACCTTGCAACAAAAAAGAATTATAAAGGGATTTGACCACAATGGATCTGCAGAATTAACTAAAAATGGAAAATTGTTTTTATTACAAATAATGGAAATTTTAGCAATACCTTAGCGAAGCAGATAGTGAAATACTTTTTGTTTTTCGTGGGCATTTATTGGGTTTTTTTTTTATAAAGAAAAGATAACTTGACACAAGTTATAGAACAGCTGCCTTATTTTGGTTTAATCATCACATTATTAAACATATACATTTTTATGATCCTAGGGATATTTTATAATTTGTCTATGTATTTTTGTAAATTTTCCAAATTAAAATCACTGAATAGACTTAGTATTGATAGAGAAAGAAAATTGTTTGAAGTGATTTATAAATATTATAATGCGAGTCTAAAGTCACTTATTAGAATACACGAAGATATAAAAGTTGTTAATCCTAGTTGCATATAAAATCAAAAATTTGGTAAAAATTAATACTCAATTAATGCATATGAAACTAATTTGGTAAAGATTTGGGGGTAAAGTGGATGACAAAAGCTATTTACAAAATGAATTACAATCAAAAGAATTAAGGGTCAACCCTTACTATCTATTCTCAAATATATACATCCAAATTTTAAGTTCTACGTAACTCTCTATTAGGTACACAATTTCTAAGGTTTTTATCCCTCTATAACTTATGCTTAACATAAAAACTAATAAGGTTGAAGAGCTGGTCCTCACTCAAAATGCCTCCTTGATGCAGTCTCCAGTTCCATTATTGCCATATATGTTAAGTAGCAGTATAACGGAAGAGTTTAATCTACCATAGTGTTACACAAGTTAGTCTCATGGCATTTTTGAATAATCCAGCAAGTGATCTTCTCCCATTTAAAGAGTTGTCCTGGACCCTTAGCATATACGATGCCTTTGTACTAGGACAATCTGACGACTGAAAGAGCACTGGAAGCATAAATTAATGATCACGACCCTCCATGCCATAGTTACAGAATGAGCAATTATCTTCAACCTTTAGAACCTAGGAGATCATTCTATATATATATATATATATATATTTGATTGTGTTCCTATTCAATCAACTTTTAATTAGCCAAAAAATTAGACCCTAATTTGGGAGTCATCACATCCTTCCCTCCTTGAACATCGCTCGACACTTAAATGATAACCTCAAAGTCCAAGATCACCAAGTCAAAACTCCAAATTCAAATTAATGTAGGAAAAAAGAAACATTTAATAGCCTAAACAGGTACTATAAAAAACTTGAGAAGGTACTATACTAACAACTTCTATTGGCGGCGAAACCAGGACACAGGATCAGAGGGTGTACTACAGTGACATGTTTAATAATAGGAATTTGGGGGCGCTCATCTATGCATAAACAACAACAAAAAATTAAATCTTTTTACCCATATATGATCTCAACAAACAAATAACTTATCAACTAACAAAATTGACAAAAATCCAAGTAAATATAAATTCAAAAACAGCAACAACAAAAAAAACTAAATCTTTATGTGAATTTTAAGCCGAAGGTTGAGGGGTCTTGCGTTTAGCTAAGCAGGGACGTGAGAATGGTGAGATTGAAGAAGGTGGGTCTTTATCTTGGAGAGAGAGAATGAATGTATGCAATGTATTTTTTTTTTAATGTGAATATTGAATTACTATTATACCCCTCTCTAATGACCGCCCGCGACATGAACTTCCCTTTGCCGCTGACCTCTATAAACGCTTAAGGCTTCTAATAATTAATGGCCAAATAAATATATAGTCATTACATCCTCTAAGGTAACTATACTTACTAACAACTTCTGTTAAATTTTTAACAGATCTCACAAAAAGGATCAACGTTATCATAAAATAAAAAGTAAAAGACTGAAATGTCATATTTCGTAAATGAGGGACAAAAATATCAAAAACTTGGTCATTAACTCAAAAAGATAACTTTTTTTTTTTTTGTCAAACAAAAAGATACTTTGTTCATTTACTTTTCTTAATACACCAGTATATTACTTACGTATATGTGTACAGTCTGTGTGCTTTGTGCATAAGGTCTGTGTGCTTCTCTTTTTGGTCTGAAGGTCTGAGTATTTAGCTTTATATACATATACGTGCTTTAGATACATATATAGATGTGTATGTGTTTGGATCGCATGTATCCTTTTTTTTTCCAATTGTAACTTCTGACTTCCTAGGACCAAAAAAGAGGAACTGACTTCTTCATCTGCAAGTTTTTTCCTTGTCGGATTCATCTGCAACATTAGTAAATCCTACAAAAAAGTAGAAAGCAATTTGAGTTTGCAAAAAAATTAAAATTAAAAGCGATTTGAAATCCTTTTTGTAGCCATGCCCTTAACGAAGCAGATAGTGAAATCCTTTTTGCTTTTCGTGTTCATTTATTGGGTTTTTTTCAGAAAAGATAACTCCACACAAGTTATAGAACAATAGCCTTATTTTGGTTCAACTATCATATTATTAAACATATATGTTTTTATAGTCTTAGGGATATTTTGTAATCTGTTTGTGTATTTTTGTAAATTTAATTTCCAAATTAAAATCATTGAATACATTTAGCATAAATGAAGGAAAAATTAGTTTGAAATGATTTAGACATGTTATAATACGAGTTTAGAGTCATTTATTACAATACACGACAATATAAAAATTGTCGGTCCTAATTACATAAATAAACTGAAAAGTTGGTAAAGATACTCAATTATGGAACTAATTGTAGAGATGGCTCTCCACAAAGATTAGTGATATATCTATAAGCCAACCACCCAGTAAGAAAACCTTCTAATGTAACTTGGTTTGGTTTCTTAAAAATGCGAACACTTGTCATAGGAAATTGGACATGAATTGAGGTTTTCTTTTGTTCGATAAGTAAGGATTTTATATTAACCGAAAAGTCATTTACAAAATGAATTAGAGTCAAAAGAAGGGGTCAACTCCTACTGTCTATCCCAAAATATTAACATTCAAATTTCAAGTTCCATATAACTCTCTGTTATGTATGCAATTTTTAAGGTGTTTAACTCCACATAATTTCAGCTTAACTCATACAACACATATTAAATAATGTCATTTACAAAATTTGATATCAAGATTTCTCGTACTCACAACGAGGAGCGTAGAACTAAACCAAAGGCCCCGCCCCTGTGGTTGTACTTTCTTTAAATTTTCACTTAAAAAATTGACCAAGAAACAATCACTTTTTTCGCTTTATCTTTTTGTTGATTACTTTCTCTTATTATTTTTATTTCAGTCAAAAACGGAAAAATAATTTCTTTGGGGAATTGTTTAAGATGAATTTTCTGATTCTTTTGTTTTGAAGGAGTAAAGGAGGGAAATACCAATTTTATGAAAAAAAAACAAAATTATTTGGATGTAAAAGGGATATTATATTCTCAATATTTGTGAAAAGTTTGACATTCGTTTTCATAAAATAGGCACATTTTATGTTTCCCCTAAAAAAGGCTTGCTTTTGTAAATTCCCATTAAAAATTATTAGTTATCACTTTTTCTTTTTATGTATAAGATTTTGTAAGAAATTTGGAACTAGTTACAATCTGTGTAGGAAATATAGTTATATATGACCCTGCTTGAAAAAGACATAGTACAATCTTTTTATAATGCTAGAAATTGTTATTTTTTTGGTATAATGGAGGTTGTTAGGAGCGGATTCATAAAATTTTCTCACTGAAGATGAAAACACATAATTTTTTAATTATATGAATACATTTCCTTTTTATAGTGGAGGTTAATTAATTTTCTTGACTAAGAATACATAGATATTATTTTATACATATACATATATATATAGAGAGAATTTTTAACTTTTTTTTCTAGGCCATTAGAGTTGCAATGTGCATCCACCGGTGGAAACCATCGTGATCCAAACTCAGAACTTTTAATTATAAATTAATTCCTTATAGTTCCACTCTTAACCCTTAGGTAATTATATTCATGTTAGGATTATTAATAGTGTAGAAAGAAGAAAAACGAAACCTTGTGGCAATTAAAATTGAAATATTGGTGTGAAAAAGGTTAGCACTCATGTCTGCAAACTAACTTTGACGTGAATGCCAATAGGTGCCCTAGATAATTAATCAGAATAGAATGATTAAATATTTTATCAAAATTTTATAAAGGAAAAATTACATAAATGGTCATTATTCTATCCAAATTTTAAATTAGTCTTTTTTATTTAAAATTTATCAATGTGGTCTATATTATTTCTCAAAAAATTTAAATTTGTCCCTATTATTCAAAATTAACAAATTTAATCCTCACTATTTTTTATTTGTTTCCTAAAAAAATTCAATTTAGTCCCTGCACATGACCCTTATTTGGGGACTAAATTAAATATTTTAAAAAATAATAAGAATTAAATTAACTAATTTTAAACAATAAAGGCGAATTTACATTTTTTTTATAAAACAACATGGACTAAATTGACTAATACAATAGAGACGAGCTTAAAATTTAGGAAAAATAATAGGGATAATTTGTTACATTTTTTTTATTTATAATGATAAATAAACTAGTAATTTGAATCCCAATCCAAAATGAAAAAAAAAATCAGCAAATTTATGCTAATTGTTGCGTAGCCAAAAAAAGATATACTCGATCTTAGAAATTATCAACTCAACCTTTAGGAACTTTTTTAATTGGACAGGTTAATGCCCATAATATGGCTCTAATGTGGTAGTTAAGCGTTATTATAAATATTACCATAGGTCAGGAGATATCTAAAGATGTGAATCCGATTTCAGTTCTTGGTTTCTTGAAAGTTGGGACTTTCCTCTCCAAATATGGCATGCATGGAATTCAAATATTTATTCAAGAAAAGTAAAACTTTTTACCTTTCTCTGCTAGCTTTAGAAGCCTAAACTAAATAATGTAAGTATTGTCACATGTTAAGGGTAGCATTGAATATTATGAAAAGTAGTTTTTCATATAGTAAAGTAGTAGTAAAAAGTGGCAGAGTCAGGCATCCAAGCTCAGGAAGTGCACTACAGGCACCCAGGGTCATGAGTTAATAATCGAGCACTCATTTATACATAAATTACTTAAGCACATTGTAGTAAGTATGAAGAAGTAAGCACTAAAGCATATAACAAATATAACAATTATAAAAATATAAGCAATAAAGTATGTATAAAGTCTTTGTAAACAGATATATATTTTATAATTGTCATCGATGTGTCTTAATTTATATTTCAAAATTGTTGAATAAAAGAGAAAATTTAACTCAAATTCGTTATTAAATTTTACAAATATGTGTTAATAAATATCTGTCTCAAAAAAAATCACGCACATAGACTAAAACATTTACATAGAACGACACCAATCTTTAATTTTTACATAAATTAAATTATGGGATGAAATTAGATAGAAATATTTTTTGCGATGGTGGGGATCATATTTATACTATTCATGAAAATTGAACTCTACAGTGTCCTGCAATCTCTCAATCCATTTGTAGCAGGGTTTCTTGAAGGAAATATTCTCAAATGAGAATACTCAGAGGTCCACCCGAGTATTTATTTTCTAAAATACCTAGTGATTGGCTGAATTAGGTTAGTTGGAATTTTCCCAATTTCAATTCTGATATGTAAAGAAAAAGAAAAGAAAGAAAATGTAACCTTGTAGGTTTTGGGTCTTTTCAAATATCTAATCCCTCTTATATAATAAAATAGTAAATTCAAATTAGATTATTTCTCTTTGAACTAATTGGTCTTTTGATAACATTTCACATTCTTAACATGATATTTATATATATAGATGTGTGTGTTTGGATCGCATGTTTCCGTTTTTTCCATTTGTGAATTCTGACTTCGTAGGACCAAAAAAGAGGAATCTGACTTCTTCATCTGCAATTTTTTTTTTTTTTGTCGGATTCCTCTGCAAGGCCAGTAAAGCCCAAAGAAAACTACAAAACGATTTGACCTTGCAACAAAAAAGAATTATAAAGGGATTTGACCACAATGGATCTGCAAAATTAACTAAAAAATGGAAAATTGTTTTTATTACAAATAATGGAAATTTTAGCAATACCTTAGCGAAGCGGATAGTGAAATACTTTTTGTTTTTCGTCTGCATTTATTGGTTTTTTTTTTTTTAAGAAAAGATAACTTGACACGAGTTATAGAACAGTTGCCTTATTTTGGTTTAATCATCACATTATTAAACATATACATTTTTATGATCCTAGGGATATTTTATAATTTGTCTATGTATTTTTGTAAATTTTCCAAATTAAAATCACCAAATACTCTTAATATTGATAGAGAAAGAAAATTATTTGAAATGATTTAGAAATATTATAATGCGAGTCTAGAGTCACTTATTAGAATACACGGAGATATGAAACTTGTTAATCTTAGTTGCATATAAAATTGAAAATTCGGTAAAAATTAATACTCAATTAATGCATACGAAACTAATTTGGTAAAGATTTGGGGGTAAAGTGGATGACAAAAGCTATTTACAAAATGAATTACAATCAACAGAATTAAGGGTCAACCCCAACTATCTATTCTCAAATATTAACATCTAAATTTCAAGTTCTACGTAACTCTCTATTAGGTACACAATTTATAAGGCTTTTAGCTCTATATAACTTCTGCTTAACATAAAAACTAATAAGGTTGAAGAGCTAGTCCTCACTCAAAATGCCTCCCTGATGCAGTCTCCTGTTCCATTATTGCCATATATATATGTCAAATAGCAGTCTAACGGAAGAGTTTAATCATAGTGTTACACAGGCTAGTCTCATGGCATTTTTGAATAATCCAACAAGTGATATTCTCCCATTTAAAGAATCGTCTTGGACCCTTAACATATACAATGCCTTTTGTTCAGTACAATCTGACGACTGAAAGAGTACTGGAAGCATAAATTAATGATCACGGCCTTCCATGCCATAGTTACAGAATGAGCAATTATCTTCAACCTTAGAACCTATGAAATCATTTCTCTATATATATTTGATTGTATTCCAATTCAATCAACTTTTAATTAGCCAAAAAAATTAGACCCTAATTTGGGAGTCATCACATCCTTCCCTCCTTGAACAAAGTTTCATCCTCGCTCAACACTTAAATGATAACCTCAAAGTCCAAGATCGCCAAGTCAAAACTCCAAATTCAAATTAATGTAGGAAAAAAGAAACATTTAATAGCCCAACTAGGTACTGTCAAAAACTTGAGAAGGTACTATACTAACAACCTCTATCGGTGGTGGAGTCAGTACACGGGATCAGAGGGTGCACTACAGCGATAGGTTCAATAATAGGAATTTGGGGCCGCTCATCTATGCATAAACAACAACAACAAAAAAAAAATTAAATATTTTTACCCATATATGATCTCAACAAACGAATAACTTATCAACTAACAAAATTGACAAAAATCCAAGTAAATATAAATTATAAAAAAAAAAACTAAATCTTTATGTGAATTTTAAGCCGAATGTATACATTGTATTTTTTTTTACTGTGAATATTGAATTACTATTATACCCTCTCTAATGACGGGTAAGTAGGGGGTCCACGTGCACCCTTGACGTGAACTTACCTCTGTCCCGGGCCTCTATAAACGCTTAGGGTTTCTAATAATTAATGGCCAAATAAATATATAGTCATTACATCCTCTAAGGTAACTATATATACTTTTAACAGATTTTACAAAAATGACCAATGTTGTCACAAAATAAAAAATGAAAAACTGAAATATCACATTTTGTAGATGAGAAACGAAAATGTAAAAAACTTAAAAGATAAGAAATCATTTTAGTCATTAACTCAAAAAGGTGCTTTGTCCCTTTACTTTTCTTATACCTGTATATTACTTACGTATATATGTACGTACGGTCTGTGTGTTTCTCTTTTTGGTCTGAAGGTCTGAGTATTTAGCTTTAGGGCAAAAACCATTTTAGTCCCTGAGGTTTGCTCTAAAGACCAAATTGGTCCCTCAGGTTTGCAAAAAGACCAAAGAGGTCCCTCCAGTTAACTTTTGTTAGTCAAATATTAATATTTAAAGGGTTGACCGAGTTAAAAGACTATTATATCCTTAGCCAACATATATTATAAAAGAAAATTACAATAAAAGTCTAAATCAGTCTAAAAAAAACATAATTCGCATAGGAAAAAAAAACAAAAACTAAAAAATATCAGTTCAAACATAAACAAATTAAATTCAGTAATATATCGTTAAAAAATGAACAATCATTATCGATATAATTAACAGCGAGGGTACCGGCCAGAAAAGATGATGAATCATGATTATTTATTTTTTAACGATATATTACTGAATTTAATTTGTTTATGTTTGAACTTATATTTTTAAATTTTTGTTTTTTTTTCCTATGCGAATTATGTTTTTTTTTAGACTGATTTAGACTTTTATTATAATTTTCTTTTATAATATATGTTGGCTAAGGATATAATGGTCTTTTAACTCGGTCAACCCTTTGAATATTAATATTTGACTAACAAAAGTTAACTGGAGGGACTTCTTTGGTCTTTTTGCAAAACTGAAGGACTAATTTGGTCTTTAGAACAAACCTCAAGGACTAAAATGGTTTTGACCCTTTAGCTTTATATACATATACGTGCTATAGATATATATATATATATATAGATGTGTGTGTGTTTGGGTCGCATGTCTCCGTTTTTTCCATATGTGACTTCTGACTTCGTAGGACCAAAAAAGAGCAATCTGACTTCTTCATCTACAAGTTTTGTTTTTTGTCGGATTCGTCTGCCAGATCAGTAAAGCCTACAAAAACTAGAAAGCGATTTGAGTTTGCAAAAAAAAAAAATATAAAGCAATTTGACCACAATGGATTTGCAGAATGAACTAAAAATGGAAAATTGTTTTATTACAGATAATTGGAAATCGTAGCCGTACCTTAACGAAGCAGATAGTGAAATGCTTTTTGTTTTTTGCTTTTTTTTTGCTAAAAAAGCAAAAGTGTTTTCATTAAAATCAAACCTCAATCAAAGTTCCAACAATCATCCAAAAATAATCAACCAGCGAGACAAAAATTGTCAAGTTGTCATCTACTACTAATATCAACATAAATCTCTAACCTCAAAAATTTTCTACCTATACATACTCTATATATAATAGTATTATAAACATTGTGCCACACGTGCTCCTCAAGGTTAAAGACTTTACCATAGATTCTACTATTTCTTTTCTTCCAAATCTCATACAGAGCACTACAAAAAAACAACCTGCATAAGGATGGTTGCAAATCATGGCCAATACAATATCGACTAATCCAGCCATCCACATAATCCCAGCAGGGCCGTCTCAAACAATTTGGGGACCTTGGCGATCATCTAAATAGGGGCCTTAATAATTAAGTTTTTTCTCAATAAAAAAAACTCTAAATTTTCTACTAAAATAATCACTACAAATAAAAAGATATTTCTCCAATGTTCTTTCTCTTTATTAAGTCTTTCTTCAGCATATTTCTTAGGCCTTAATAATTAAGCTTTATTAAGTCTATTGCATATAAGAAAAATTAATTAAAAAATGAATATAAGTAAAAAAATTAATTATTTCAAGTTAAGATATATATAAGTATGTAAATAATATCAAAATTTATCACATAAAAAAATAAAAAGAAGAGCTGAATGTGTACATCTATACTTTCTTTCTTGGGCCAACCCTACTTTCTTATATTATATGCAAAATTAATATCACAATAAACGAAAATCGTTTAAATACTGGACTTCAATAGTTCAAAAATTAATTAAGTGCTAGTCGTTTGGCATTTTTTTACTAAGTTAGTATTTTTTTAACTTGAGGCCCCCAATCTAAGGGGGCCTTGGGCACCGGCCCAAGCTGCCCATAGCTTGGGCCGGGTCTAAATCCCAGCCAGAGGGGCAAGTATAAATGAGAGTCTTCTCCGCACATAACCTCCAAATCCTTTTTGTTTTTCGTGTTCATTTATTGGGTTCTTTTTAGAAAAGATAACTTCACACAAGTTATAGAACATTTTCCCTGTTTTGGTTCAATTATCACATTATTTAACATATATATATTTATGATCTTAGGGATATTTTGTAATCTTTCTATGTATTTTTGTAAATTTTCCAAATTAAAATCACCGAATACAATTAGCATAAATGAAGGAAAAATTAGTTTTAAATGATTTAGACATATTGTAATACGAGTTTAGAGTCACTTATTACAATACTCGGCAATATAAAAATTGTCGGTCCTAATTGCATAAATAAACTGAAAAGTTGGTAAAAATACTCAATTATGTAACTAATTGTAGAGATGGCTCTCCACAAAAATTAGTGATATATCTACAAGCCAGCCACCTAGGATTTTATATTAATCGAAAAGCCATTTACAAAATGAATTATAGTCAAAAGAAGGGGTAAACTCCCACGGTCTATCCCAAAATATTAACATCCAAATTCCAATTAGTTCTATATAACTCTCTATTATGTACACAATTTTTAAGGTATTTAGCTTTACATAATTTTTGCTTAAGTCATACAATACATATTAAAAAATGTTATTTACGAAATTTGATATCAAGATTTCTCATACTCACAACGAGAAGCGATGTAGAACTAAATCCAAAGGCCCCGCCCCTGTGGTTGTACTTTCTCTGTCTCCATTTTAAGTTATTTATATGGGAAGAGATCAGAAAGAGAGGGAGGGCCAATGCCTTTTAAATTTTCACTTAAAAAATTGACCAAGAAACAATCACTTTTTTCACTTTATCTTTTTGTTGATTACTTTCTCATATTATTTTTATTTCAGTCAAAAATGGGAAAATAATTTCTTTGGGGAATTATTAAAGGTGAATTTTCTGATTCGTTTGTTTTGAAGGAGTAAAGGAGGGAAAACCCAATTTTATGAAAAAAAACAAAATTATTTGTATGTAAAAGGGATATTATATTCTCAAGATTTGGGAAAAAATTGAAATTCGATTTATAAAATAGGCAAATTTTATGTTTCCCCTAAAAAAGACTTGCTTCTGTAAATTCCCATTAAAAATTATTAGTTATCACTTTTTCTTTTTATGTATAAGATTTTGTAAGAAATTTGGAACTAGTTACAATCTGTGTAGGAAATATCACTATTATTTAATTAGTGTGAGCGACATTTCAAATTCTATTATTGTGTGAACACTACAATATAGTTTGAAATTGTGTATTTTATTTTGGGAAAAAAACAGCAATGGTCTCATTGTTTACTCAATAGTCAATTTAGTCCTTATTGCTTCAAAATGAGCATTTTTACAAACATTGAAGATCTTTTTGAGCATTTTGAAATAATAGGAACTAAATTGACTATATATTAAGTAAACAATAGGGACCATTACTGCATTTTTCCCTTTTATTTCCAGATGATTGAGAAAATATGCACTGGATTTATAATGAATCGATTCTAATTGTGTTCATACAGAATCAATTTTAGTATGCATCAACCTAGAATTAATAAAGGCATGTCTTGTGCAAATGCATCAATTTTCAGACCACGAAGAAGTAACCACACGCAAGTAATCTCTCATGTTTACCATTTGGAATATTAAGATTGATTTTTGTTTTTAATAATACTTAATGTGCCTTAACACTTGGGAATACTTATGTTACTTAGTTAATTAGGCTAGTAAAGCTAGCAGAGAAAGGTGGAAAAATTTTGTTTTCTTGGATAATACGTATAAACTAATATTTGAAATTTCATGCTATATTTGGACAAGAAATTCTACACGTGCCAAGGATTTCAATATTCTTATTAAATTTCCAAGACATGAGCTAAAATAGGATCCACAGCGTCATGGACTTCTAGATTTCTCCTTACCCTCCTGGTAATATAGTAATCAGCTTAATTACTTGATGGATAATTTATCGAAATAATTCTACATTTTGGTTTTGTTTAACATTTAAATTTTTTATCTTTTATTTTGAATAAAATAGTCTTTTATCTTTCATTTTGATAACAACCGTTAGTCCTTAGAACAAAATTCATCAAAAAATAACGTTAGTAAGCACATAGAAGACGTGTTCACTAACTTATAGGATAAAATTGTCACTCGATAAAATATAAGCATCCTAAGGTTTATATATTTTTTGACTACGTGTCATCCACGTGTTCACTAAAGTTATTTTTTAACAAATTTTGTTCCAAAGACTAATAGTTATTACCAAAATAAAAGATGAAAGATTATTTTGTCCAAAATAAAATATAAGAGACTTAAATGTCTGAAAAGGCAAAATTTGTTTTGGACCATTTCGGTAAATTACCCTTACTAGATTAAAGCCATATGTTACACATTAACTTGTTCAATTAAAAAGTTCCTAAAGTTAGAGTTGATAATTGCTGAAAGAGTATATCCTAACTAGTCTTTCTTTTTCTTTTTTTTTTTGTCGAAATATTAAGACTAGTCCAATAGCATAAATTTTCCGTAATTTTTTCTTTTCTTTTGGATTGGCATCCAATTGCAAATTTATTTATTTTATGTAATAATATAGCAATGTTATTAACCGATTTATCTAAGCTACAATATTTTAGCTATTATGAACTACATTTATGACAAACTTGTTATATTGGATAAGCAGAATTATCCTGAAGAGAAATTATATTTTGATTCAACGTGTCCAAGATAATTTTTTAATTTTTTTGTCAGAAGTAAAAGTTTTCATCAATTAAAAAAAAAAGAAAAAAATAACAAGTAAATGGGTCAGACCAACCCGACTAAAGACAGACAACAATGTAGAAGAAGGGCCAAACCATAGTGATGGATCAGAGACAGACAAGACCCAAAACAATAGTCTCAAGTATATATATATAGCCCAGATGAAAATGGACTTTTCTTCTTACACATTACTTTATGTTTTACAGGAAAAGATAAACATTACAATAATTAAAGGGGTTCGATATGATTATGGACCATAATTCTTTTTGTCCATTTCGTGTTTTTGATGGACAAATTTGAGATTTGCAATATTTACTTGGATCAAAATATAACTTGTTTTTCTATCAGATAGGAAGATTTGTACTAGAAAATAAACTTTTAAGTAGTTACACTAGTAAATTTCTCTCGACAATACATAGAGTTTCAAGTTTGGCTTTAAAATTAAGAGATATATCTCGTTATAAATGAGTATTTTCCTTTCATGAAGAGTTACGTGTAGAAGTCTTGAGTATGAAAAAGATAGATCATTTAGTCATTAGGGCTTTGGTCCATTGGTATATTACTCGTTGGGTATGCGAGAGCTTGTAAGTTTGAGTTTCGTTGATTTTGTTATATAACATTAGATTTTCCTTGAATAATAATAATATAAAAAAAAGATAGATTACTTATAGTAAAAGAGAGCAAGACAATTAAATTTAGCACCTCAAATTTATTATTACTTTCTCGCCATCAAAGAACTAGCTTGGAACTCGTCATGCCATAGTTAACAAAATCCTAACTCTCCCATTATGTCGTAGACAACAAAATTCTACAATGCTAGATAGATAAAATAGAAAATTGGTGGAGAATTTTAGAATTTAACAAGAAATTTGTAGAGCAAAATGGATTTCACGGTTTTATTTATTTCTTATGTCGGAGTATATATTAAAACACAAAAGTCAAAATTTAGAGAAGAATAAAGTTACTACTGCACGAATTATATATATACACATCAGTTAAGCTGTTTACATAAACATTTAAAATTATAAAAAAAATATTTATTTATTATTTGACTGCGGTTCAAAATATTTTGCACCTACATTTGCCTTTTATAAGAATAAATAGTACTTCTATTTCTCTCATTCTTTTCTTTTCTTCTTCTTGACAGGAGAAAAAGTAGTAGTCCTCATTGGCAGAAATCTACCATCCCAAAGAACAGGCACGACCCACCACCCCGTAATTACACCACCACCCCCCCCCCCCCCCCCCCCCCACCACACACACACACACACACACACACCCAACCCCACGACACACAAACAACTCTTTCAGCAATGAGCAGGTCCGTTGCATTTGATTCTACTGCTGCATGTCAACATGGCAGTGAAGAGCAAACTGAAAAAAGTCCCCAAGTTGATCACAACGAGGAAACAAGAAAGGGTCACACAGACTCAAGAATGGTTCAAGAAAGAAATCCATTTCCGAACACACAATTGATCTCTGACCTACAATCTTTGACCAACAAGTATAGCTTTGAAGATCCATGGTGTTCTCTTGCATGGAGCGATGGACACATCAGGGCAGGGCGAAACTAGGAATTGAAAATTGGGAGGACTGAATGTTTTTTTTTTGTACAATATTTTTTTTGTACAGTATTTTTCGAACCAGTAAAAAAAAACCTAAAAATAAAATAAAATAATAAAAAACTAATTAAGAATTCAATTAAATATAAATTATATTTTTATATTTGAACAAACTTGAAACTTTTAACATTATAAGTTGATTTGATTCAAGAAAAAATAAAAATCTGACATATAGTACAAAAAAATAACAAGCACAAATCATATTCATATCAAATAATTATCCAATAATATTGTGCAATAAAGTTGTGCCTATATACCTTTTAACTTGAGATTTGCAGGAAGATGTTGTGCAATAAAGTTGAGATTTGCAAGGAGAATTTAAGAAGAAGATGAAGATGATAATAGTTTTGTTTTTTTTTGTTTTTATTTAAAAAAAGGTGGAACACAGTTAGAGCTTTCAAGTTGGTTTCTCGGCAAGCAATTGGCATAGCACTTCCGCCCCTTTTTTTTTTTTTTTTGTTCTTTCACCAACTTTCAAGGTGACCGACTAGCAAAAAATAATAGCATTTAGGCGCCATGGAGAATTGAACCTAAAAAAAAAAAAAAGTGGAACACAGTTAGAGCTTTTAAGTTGGTTTCCCGACAAGCAATTAGCATAGCACTTCCGTCTTTTTTTTTTTTTTTTTTAAATAATAGCATTTAGGCGCCGTGGAGAATTGAACCCACGCCAACCATATGAAAACATTCATGATTAACCACCAAACTAAACCACATGTTTTGAATTTTAGCAATTTTTATAATATTTATTGAGGGGGCCAAATCTATTTTTAAAAAAAAAATACATTAAATTTTTTTTTTTGGCGCTCCCCACCCCCCCCCCCCCACCCCCCCCTTCCCTTCGTCCCTGCATAAGGGTGATCATCAAGTGAGCTAATATGTAAACTTTTGCATGAAGTCATCAATTTGACTTAATTTCTTTATTTTCACGTATAGTGTGAGCTAAATATATATATGCAATATTGGTCCCCAAGGACAGTTTAGCGATAAGGAGCGAGTGTCGATTGTAGTGTGTTTTCGAGTTCGATTCATGTAACCTACTCTAGGTTCCTTTGATTAAACTGGTGCATGTATTGAAACGTACCGCTATACCAGGGATTACCAGGGGGTGGTTAGACTCCGCCGGTCTCCAGTGGTCGGGCTCCGCCAACTAGGTTCTTAAGTCATCAAAAAAAAAAAAAATATATATATATATATATATATATATATATATATATATATATATATATATATATATGCAATATTGTCGTTCGCTGATCTTTGTAATCTATGCATTGTGATTTCAACGCTAAATGATATAGGAGTTGCATCATTTCCTTTTCTTTCTTGTTCTTTAGCTTGGAAATGTCGAGTATGCTCTTAATTTGGAGTTGGAGGATAAAACCTCCGAGCTTACGACTATAGACCACGGGTTCTCAAGATTCATGTTATATGTCACCGTGTGCATGACAACCCCTAGAAGTTTCACGATAAACTATTTATTTGTTTGAATTCCCTTCTCTATTATTTATACATACATATATATGAAAAAAACTACTTAAACTATATATATTTACCTTCTCTATTATTTATACATACATATATACATAATACATATATAATCCCAAAAAATGTAAAAGTATAAAAAAAATTCTAAAATCATAATACATATACATATGATTGGCATTATAAACAAATATATATATAATGAAATAAGCAAAAATAAATTTAGAATTTTAAATTAAAGTGAAAAAAAAGATTTTGCTTAAAATACTGGAACAAGTGAGTGAGCTTTTGAAAGTATAAGGTAAGAGTAGAAAAGAGGGGAGGGTTATGTATAAATTATTTTTTTGTTTGAATTTCCCGCCAACTTTTTTTTTTTTTTTTTTTTTGGGGGGTGGGGAGGGGGGGGGGGGGGGGGGGGGGGGGGGGGGGTGCGCTTAGCATGTTTTTTTTATATATATAAATAAAGGAGACGCACCCTTGGCGCTTTTGGTTTAATTTGTTTGAATTTTTCCCTAAAAAACTTTTGGAGGAAAATTCAAACAAAAAAAAATTATACATTTTTTGAGACAGAATGGAGATGGACCATTGGCACTTTTTTTTTTTTATTTGTTTGAATTCCCTCCCCCCAACAAAATCTTTTGGGGAAAAATTCAAACAAAAAAAAAATACATTTTTGGAGACGGACCCAAAATTTCATCTCCAATTTTAGAAATGGATCCTTAGGTCCGTCTCCCAAACCTTGTGTTTGTCTCCTTTTTGGAGACGGAACCTTGTGTCTGTTTCCATTTTGGAGACAGACCCAAAGTTTCGTCTCCAATTTTAGAGACGGACCCTTGTGTTCGTCTTCATTTCGGCTCTAAAATTTAATTACAAGTTTATAGTAAATTATTAATGATAATTTAATTAATTATTAATTTAATTACTAATTAGTAAATATAATTTTTAATTTAATTATCATTATTAGATTATTTAATTATTTACTTATTTAAAATAAATTATTAATTTATTTAATTAGTAATTGTCAAAATTAATATAATTAATATTTAACATTATATATTTAACATGCTTTGTCTGTCTCCAATTCGTCTCACTACGGAGACGAAAAATCATATATTCAACTATGTCGTTTCCTTTTCGTCTCTGCAAGGAGACGAATTGGAGACGGTAGTCATTTTTCGTCTCCAAATCATCTCATTCGGAGGAAGAATTGGAGAGAACATGCTTTGTTCGTCTCTAATTCGTTTCGGCGCAGAGACGAAATGGAGACGGAAAACGAAAGTTTTTCATGTCCATCTCCATTTCGTCTCCAACTGGAGACAGTTTGGAGACGACTTATGTAAGTCATTATAAGTCGTCTCCAAATAGTCACCAACAGGAGACGGTTTGGAGACGACATAAATAAGTTGTCTCCAAACCATCTCTTGTTGGCGACTGTTTGGAGACGACTTATCAAATCATTGCCATTTGGAGACAATGTACATAAGTCGTCTCCAAACCGTCTCCAAATTGTCACTATTCATGCATCAAAATTTATGTCTCATTTTCATCGCTTTTTTGGCGACGGAATGAAGATGGACCGTCGTTTTTTACAATTTTTCTTGTAGTGAATGTACCAAACAATTTTAATTATATTCTTGGGAATTATGTGATTTTCGAGAATGAAAAATTACTAAGTGAACAAAACACCTTCTAAGAGTTATTTAGGAATATCTAAGATAAATTTAGAGAACAAAATCTAGAATATATAGTTGACTCTCCAATGATTATTTTAGGAAATATTTGAATATTTTATAAAAATATGTTGTAACTAGATATCCGCATAGAGTGTTATAAATATGATCTCTGCCAATCATTTGTAACAAATAAAGTCAAAATCATCTCATCTAAAAGTTTAAATTGTTAGAGAGGGGTTTATTATAGTTATTTATTGTCTTCAACAAACTCCCTCAAGTGCAGGCAAAGTTAGTTTTTAAGCCTTACAACAAAGTCAAAACCATCTCATCTAAAAATTTAAACGGGTTTATTATATTCATTTATTATCTTAAACAAAAACTAATAACAATACAATTATGTAAAGCCAAGTTTCTCTTTAACTCTCTTACAAACTCTCTTATCAATTTTCTATTCTTCCAGATAATTTTCATTAACTACAAACATCTCCCTCCAAGAATTTTCATCAAACCTACAGACATCTCCCTCTATCGGAGATAATGATCTTCTTGTGTGGAGTAATTCTTGAGTTGGTGGTGTATTGTGTGTACTTTGCACGCACCCTATTCTTAAGCAGTCTTCAAGAAAGTCATATACCAACTAAGATTCTTATATTAACACATTGAGCAATGTTCATTAAGTACAATCTATCATACAAAATATATTGAAGAAATAATTAGATATATACAGTGAACGCGTATCTAAAAATTAAAACTTACTCACTTTTATCTTCTTCTTTTTTCTTGGTTTGAAGCATAAAGTTAATAACTTTATCTACCCATTAGCAATGAAGCATAAACATAGTTGATATAACATATGAACAATTATACATGCATAGATGATAAACATAACTGATATAAACCCTAATCTCAAGCAGGCCTTCAAGAAAACTAGGAGGAGAATGGACTAGAAATGAAGCATAAATATAGTTGTTATAATCGCATAAACAATCATACATACATGAATGAAAAAGAAAATTTAAGAGGAAATAGAGTAGTTGAACAGTGATTTTAGAGGAGTGGATCCTGAATTAGTTTTTGGGTGATGGTATATACTCTATGTCCTTTGCATGGACATGTAGTGCCTATTATAGTGTAAGCATTATCTCCTCGTATATTGTCTCATACACAGGATGAAGAATTTTAAAACTAAATTCAGTATCTTCATGTACTGTTTAATATCATAAAAGAAAACTAACATTTTATGTACTGTAATAGATTTAATCGATGGATGTGCTAGTTCCACTGCGTGTGTCGTAAATCTAAGTACACAATACAGTTTTGTGCTCTGTTAATTCACAGCCTATAACCTTTTTGATTGATATGCTAAAGAGAGTTCTCTCTGTTTCTTGAATCTGATACTAATAGAACGTTTATCGTTCTATTAGTATATTGGGCTTATATACCCAGTGATGGGAAGTTACCCAACTTCCCACACTTGGGTCTAATGGGTCGGGTCTGCCCATCTAGGGCGACCCAGAATCCAAATCCAACACAGGAGGAGGTTGGATCTCGCCTATTGATTTCACTCGACAAATCTAGACTATTCATTTAAAAATATATTTTGTCCCTTCTACTTTTGTTAGACACCCATATATTACATTGGAAGGATTGTGTGCACATAGATATGTTAGAATGTTATTGTGGTTTGCCATGTTCCACATCCACAACATATTATTCTCGGATGAATTACATTCCGCCCCCTGTGGTTTATCAAAATTACATCGAATCCCCTTATGGTAGAAAAATTGTATGATAACTCACTCTTGTTTTTTGGAATATAGCACACGCACGCTTATACGCTAATTCTGTTATAAGTCCATTAACAAAACTTGTCAAATGTCCATTTTTCCCTTATTGTTCCGTATTCTTATATACTCGATAATTTTTTGATAAAGCTCTCCAAACTAAATAATAAGTACGCATTCAAACTAGCATATGCAACATCAAAGATTTCTGAGCTAGCAAAAGGAAAAAAGCAAACCAATAGGAGCGTGGTATTTGTACTCGCATATAGAACATTACTCTTGACAACTTATACATAGAACGTTACTCTCGATAGAAAAAGAAATATATAAACATTACTCTTTCACTTTTTGTAACACTTCTAATATAAACTAATTCATTTGGGCTATACATTTTATAGTGTCGTAATTTGCCCATTCTTGTAGCCATTCTTTTAGTACTTCTAGTTCTTGGAGGTCTTTTAGTACTTCTAGTTATTGGGGGTCTTTTTTGTAGGATATTTGGTCAAAGTGCGTAAGACATTAACACCTTCTAAATTCAACACCTTAACAATGCTCATGGAATTTGGTAAATGCAACTTCGACTTCAGATTTAGCACTTCAAAAAGCTCTTAGAATACCCAAATCACTCAGTTAAGCTTTGATCAATGTTTGGTCAATGCGGTCAAACACTGATCAACTTAGATGCACATCCTCCCTTGAGCTGCAAAAGCACTAGATCAAAGCTTTCAGCTTCACCTAGCCAGATCATAGCAAATCTCAGGTTCTCTTTCAGCACTGAAATCGTGGCAGATCTGCAATTTATTATCATGATCAGTAAAAATGAATGTCATATCTCCAAAATAATTGCTCAATAATAAACCTAAGTTAAAACCAAATAAATGATCACCATCTAATAATCTCCACGTGCAATCCGAAAAGATGGGGAGCAATATTATTGAGTTTTTTTACCTCCAGAATAAAACTTATTCACAGGCTAATCTCCGATGTCGGCAAGATG
Source organism: Ehretia macrophylla (assembly GCA_037974665.1). Classification (NCBI taxonomy): domain Eukaryota; kingdom Viridiplantae; phylum Streptophyta; class Magnoliopsida; order Boraginales; family Ehretiaceae; genus Ehretia; species Ehretia macrophylla. The sequence continues at coordinate 66,623,696 of CM075769.1, forward strand.
GGTTAAATAGGAAAATTGAACATAAAATACTCCTTAAGAAAAATTACCAAAGAAAATAGTAACACTGAAAATGATATGATCAAATAACCAAAACTATGTCTTAAAAACAATGCACGGTGGATTTGCTGAAAACTCATAAATCAAAGGATGTATATATGCAAGGTCCAATAGTCTAGTACTATTTCAAGAGACAATTATATTGAAAGTCTCAATAATAATCTTATTGATAATACAAGTATGATTCAGAATACGATATACTAATCCAAAAACCCAAGTGCTCCAGAGTACTTGATGCATACTAAGTGCAAAGTCACAATATTTTATTTTGAAACTAATTTATCTTGTATGATACTAGATATTAAAACCAGGTTTAAAAAGTTCCCAAAGGCAGTTCCTAATCAAATTCTCATGTATCTATTGAACCAATGAAATCCATAATACCATAAGTAAAAAAAGATATATCCAGAATAAACATCAAGTAGTATGATTCCCCCTTTAAGTGCAAGAGGTCCTAAGAACGAGTCTCAATATCAATATCTTAAGTAATGTAATATTGACTTGTAAACTTCTATTAAATTAAAAAAAAGAAAAAAGACATCAATGCCCACAAAAGTCCAAAGAGCAAAGAAATGCCCGAACTCTAAAATCATATTCCAATGACACACAAATGTGTCATGTACAATACCCAAAATCCAAATACTGAACTACGCATAACAAACCTAAAGGGTAGCTCTTGCTACATACTAATAGTATAGTCAAAAGATAGCTAGATGCACTCAAACATCATAATCAAAAATCCCAGCAAAAAGATAGTGCATTACTCTAAAATTGAGTGTATGTCAAACTCCAATAAGAGATGGGTTCCGATTTCACTGTACCTGCCAGCTAGTTAGGTCAAAGCCCGAAGATGCACAAGTGGTCTGCAATATTTCTTGAAAGATGTAGGTGGACAACACAAGAAAACCTTTTTTTTAAAGGGTAAATATCACTTTTAGTCCTTTAACTTTAACCTGTTTGATACTTTGGTCTCTTATATTTAAAAGTGACCCCTTTCAGTCCTTTATATTTTTAAAATGGGACGCCGTTAGTCCCCGATGCTGATTCTATTAAAAAAATGACGGAAATTACACGTGTTTTGCACGTGACTCATTTTCCACCCCAAATCGCAGGGTATTTTGGTCAACACTATATTTCAACAGCTCTATATCATTTCCAACATTTATTTTTAGCCTTATTTTACTCAATTCTCTCTCAAACTCACACATCTCTCAAAACCCACCAAATCGCAAGCATAAATTGCACACATTCACATCTCTAAAACCCATCAAACCCAAATCCATGGCTGCACCGTGCTACTGTGGGAAGCCTTGTAAAATGAACACATCTTGGACGGATGCTAACCTCGAAAGGAGGTTTCTTGGCTTTAAAAATTTTGGAGTTTATGAGTCATGTGGTTTCTTTGTTTGGGTAGATCTACCAATGTGTGAAAGAAGTACAAGATTGATACCTAGGTTGTTGAGGTCTTTGCAAAGGCGTGAGGAAAAAAAACAAGAAGTGGAAGGTTGCATGTGTGTTCTTGCTGGGTTTGTGTCTGATGATGATGTTAAGGATATTGTTCATTCGTTGTTGATGATGGTAGGTTGTAAGATATTATTAGTATTTAGGACTAGTGAAATTGAATTTTTTTTTTTTTTGGTTTTTTGGTAACATAGGAAGAAATAGGGTGCACTTCAGTGTTATAGCTAGCGAACACTAGCTAATTTTACATTGGCTGTTTGATGCACTTTGTAACCTTGGTTATGTTGTAATGAAATTATTAATTATGTACTCTTTGTTTTGTTAAATGTGTTTATTGGTGTGATTTTGCTGAGTTTTGGTCACTAATTACCGTTCATCAACTCAGTATGCTTGATGATTTATATATGCAAATTATGGTTTCATAGCAATACCAACAAACAATATATATAAACATTGAACCAGATTAAGCAGAAATGAACAACATTGTTCACTATTGAGTGTAATAGAAACTTGAGATGATTGAATCTTGGTTGCACTTCAATCGACGGGTTCAAGAGATGATTTTAGGGCTTTGGTAAGAAAAGGGGTTAAAAGCCCTAGAATGAATCCAAGCCTTGTTTTAATCGATGACTAAACAAATGGTGTTGACCAAAATGCCCTGCGATTTGGGGTAGAAAATGAGTCACGTGCAAAACACATGTAATTTCTGTCACTTTTTTAACGGAATCAGCATCGGGGACTAACGGTGTCTCGTTTTAAAAACATAAAGGACTGAAAAGAGTCACTTTTAAAGATAAGAGACCAAAGTGTCAATCAGGTTAAAGTTAAGAGACTAAAAGTGGTGTTTACCCTTTTTTTTAATTCAAGCATGCCTAATCCGTTATTAATGAGTATTTTCCTTTCATAAACAGTTACATGCAGAAGTCTTTAGTATAAAAAAGATGGATTACTTATTGTAAAAGAGAGCAAGACAATTAAATTTAGCACCTCAAATTTATTATTACTTTCTCGCCATCAAAGAACTAGCTTGGAACTCGGCATGCCATAGTTAACAAAATCGTAACTCTCCCTTTATGCCGTATGGGCAACAAAATTCTATAATGCTAGATAGATAAAATTGAAAATTGGTGGAGAATTTTAGAATTTAACAAGAAATTTGTGGAGCAAAATGGATTTTACGGTTTCATTTATTTCTCATGTCGGAGTATATATTAAAACAAAAAAATCAAAATTTAGAGAAGAATAAAGTTACTACTGCACGAATTATATATATACACATATCAATTAAGCTGTTTACATAGATATTTAAAATTATAAAAAAATCTTTATTTATTATTTGACTGCGGTTCAAAATATTTTGCACCTACATTTGCCTTTTATAAGAATAAATAGTACTATTTCTCTCATTCTTTTCTTTTCTTCTTCTTGACAGGAGAAAAAGTAGTAGTCCTCATTGGCAGAAATCTACCATCCCAAAGAACAGGCACGACCCACCACCCCGTAATTACACCACCCCCCCCCCCCCCCCCCCCACCCCACACACACACACACATACACACACAGACACACACCCAACCCCACGACACACAAACAACTCTTTCAGCAATGAGCAGGTCCGTTGCATTTGATTCTACTGCTGCATGTCAACATGGCAGTGAAGAGCAAACTGAAAAAAGTCCCCAAGTTGATCACAATGAGGAAACAAGAAAGGGTCACATAGACTCAAGAATGGTTCAAGAAAGCAATCCATTTCCGAACACACAATTGACCTCTGACCTACAATTTTTGACCAACAAGTATAGCTTTGAAGATCCATGGTGTTCTCTTTGCATGGAGCGATGGACACATCAGGGTGATCATCAAGTGAGGTAATATGTAAACTTTTGCATGAAGTCATTAATTTAACTTAATTTCTTTATTTTCACGTATAGTGTGAGCTAAATATATATATGCAATATTGTCGTTTGCTGATTTTTGTTATCTATGCATGGTGATTTCAACGCTAAATGATATAGGAGTTGCATCATTTCTTTTTCTTTCTTGTTCGTTAGCTTGGAAATGTCGAGTATGCCTCTTAATTTGGAGTTGGAGGACGGGGTTTGATATTAAATCCTCAGCGCTTACGACTATAGACCACGGGTCAACAAGATTCATGTTATATGTCACCGTCTACATCACAACCCCTAGAAATTTCACGATAAACTGTTTATCTTTTTCAAGAAAATGAGTTGCCGTGATCACGAAAGTGTGTTATAAGATGTGGTGAACCCACAATCTTTTTGTTAGGGAATGTATCTTTTGTTACCAAGCTGTCTTGAGACTTCTAGTTATGTAGCTTTGGTTAAAGTAACCTATCACATCAACTTTAGTAGAGTAATTATGGAAATTCTCCAAATAAAAAGTATGGTTCAACTGTAGTCTAGACACTGCTCATTTTCTAAATTTGGTATGTGTCGTTGTAATTTGACTTGGTGTTCGATTGGACCATACTGGGAAAGAATTCGATAACTATAACTATCCTTTTAATTGGGGTGGCTTGAAGGAGAAATGTGATATTCCATTGGACATTGACTTAATTTATCAAATAGTTGAACAGAACAAACTGAAAATGGGCTGTTGAGGCACGCTTATACGCTTAATTTAGTTTTTGAGGGGTTAAAAATGAAAAAGAAATCTAGATTAGTATTGTGGAATGCAACTTGAGGGACCTGGAATGTGCAATTAGCATGTGATTTCGATGCGTAAAGCCCTCTCCAAGTGGGAAGTCATCTAATGTGGTTTTTAGTTTGGATTGTCTTAATTCATATCCTTAGATGTGATTTGTTAAGAATTGAATTAGCAGCATGAGCCGCTGTAAACCGCGCCAGGGGTAAAGCAGAGAGAAACTATCCTTCTTTAGCATGTTTCCCTTTTGGAGATATTTTTGGAAATTGCAGGAAATCCACTGCCCTGCCTGTTGCTTATGACTGTGATGATTTCACAGTAGTAATTAATTTGGTGAAATGATGTTAATTTTCAGACTTTATAGAAACCTGGTAGTTCTGATATTGTTTACCATAAGATTTGGAATATTCCAAGGAGTAACTAAAGATCTTCCCTTGTACATCGAATTTTTCTTTTTGTTGTTAGTTAATACTGGTCAAAGGCCAGCTTACACCATGTGAAATTTCAATTCTGATTAGTATTATAATGTTAGATCAACAAATTGAGTCAGCAGAAAATTAGAAAGTAACATGATTCTGGAAGCGAGCTAAAAGCTGTAGAGCGTAGGTATCTGAAAACTGGATGAGTTGGATAAGAAATAATCAATAATTTTCAACAGAGAACTGGTAAAGAGTGTTGCTAATCTCAAATTTTTCATCCCAAATCCTATCATGATGCTTAAGATTTACGCTCACTGAGATGATACAGCTTTTCGTGTAAGAGTCTTTCCAAAACGGATTACTGAGTTGCAGAGACTTCTCCTGTTGCACTGCTTAATGATGATGCTATGGTTTGAGAAGAAGAATAATTTTATAGAATTTGTCAGGAGAAGAAAATCTAGTTACCCATGGTGTACATATTGGTCTGGAATGCAGTACTTGTGCCTTCCATGGAAGACTCGATTTTCTTGTACAGCTCAAGAATAATTTGTATCAAGTTTTGCTGAGTCCATATTCTTCTGATTTGTTGTTGCAGTTGTATTCCATGCGGGCACGTATATGGCTTTTCATGCATTACTGAATGGAAGAAAAATCATCTTGGACAGCCTGCACAGGTTTGCCATATCCTTGGTGGCGATTATATGTTCTCTTTTTCACTTAGTGAATCGTGCCTACTTTATTCACCTCGATGCCTTCATGTTGCAGTGTCCTCAACCTGAATGTAATTCCACATATGAATTGGAAGATATCAGAAAGCTTTATACTTCACCAGCTATAAGGCCTGATGAATACCTCATGAAGGTGAACTCAAGCTGCCTGATTTGGATGATCATTTGAGGATATCTATTGGAGTTTTATCTTAAAAAATACCTCTTTCTTTCTGCAGAATATTAAACACCTCGAAGCTGAAAATGAATGTCTCAAGACCGAGGTATGACTCTCTCTCTCTCTCTCTCTCTCAAAAATAAAAAGGAAAAATAAAAGAACGAGGTAAGACTAAACAATGTACAAGTCCGAGCCAGGTCATTGTTTTTCTGATTGAAATTGCAGTCACATTAAAAGGATATTCTGATATGAGATTGAAACAGAAACCACTCCTTGTTTATTTCTTATGAAATCTGAATGTTAAACCATCAATCAAATGTGATATTCAAGTCTCTTATGATTAGCTAAACAAAAACCTTGCCTTTTGGATCATGTTCAATAATACATGGTTACTGCGAGTCTAGATTCATATTGTTTCCAATCTTACCCCCTACCCCCAGCTTGATTAATGTGAGCGGCCTTCTTAATATATTTGATGAAGACTATCTTGCTCCTTTAAGGTTTTGTCAGCTTAAAACGTCAAATTCATGGCATTAGCCCTATTTATTCTTGCTGCACTCGTCACGCTCGTATCCATTAGCATGTTGCTCGTAATTAGCTTTGAACATCTTTAATCTTTTATTTATGTGCCATCTTATGTTTAAGATATGTTTCTGCCAGAGGAATATAAACAAGGAGCTACAAGAAATGGTGGCACATAGGTCGCAGATTTCAGAGAGCATACATAAGCTCAATAGCGATAGGAAGGCATCTTATGATGCCTCTAACATGGTTCAAGATCAACTCAAGAGCATTATTGCAGAGGTACCATTCCATACCACATGATTTGGTAATCCTGGATATAGTTATTACAGCTGGTTTAAGCCCTTAGTGCTCTTTGCAGAGGGATGAACTTTCGAATAAACTCTCGGGAATGGAAACGCTGTTAGGAACCATAACAGATCAACTCAAGATAGCTCATGCATCAAGTGCTCAATTTTCACAGTATACAACAACCGACACTGCAAAACTTCAAACTGAGATCTTAGACAGGTTGAGAGAGATCGAACTACAAGCTTTCACGGCAAAAGATCGGGTAGTTCAGTTACAGACAGAAATCATGGAGCAGCGTGCTCGTATTGCTGAAACAGGATTCCGTCTTCTGTCCAGTCAGTCCAGCGACGGTGGCAACACATCTGAATCAAAAGCTCAAGGTTCCAGTGACTATATTTCTGTTCTTGATGTAGTGCAGCTACTTTTAAATCTCAGTAAGGGTGTGGCTACCTCTCTCGACTCTGTCAACAAAGGCAAGGGATAATCTCCCAATCACCATTAGAAACCCATTGGAAGGGATGGTGCAAGAGAAATCATACAGAAACTATCAAATCTTTGGACACTCTGACAACTAAGATTCTTCTCATACTTCTTAAAATGCTCAAAGCTATTCAACATATGTTTTGACTTGTAAAGTTCTATGTGCATGTTTCAGTTTCAAAAGAATGCTCTTAAATTTTGCTCCAAGCAAACTCAACCAATACATTGTGAAACAATGAAATGATAGTACCTGAAACTTGCCCTGCATTATACACTTCAATCAGATGCTTATCTAATTTTCTTAGTACAGGATATTATAGCACTGCTAAATGCTAAACCCCCGACTCGTGTGGTTTCAATTAGACGACCGGCAAATCAAGTGACTAACTTAATTCCTTACAAAATTTTATTGTTTGTCTAGATTGTCTGTAGATTGGTTATCTAATATTCCACCGATCTTGTATAACCTTTCATATGATAACCTATCCAATCTAGTTTGTAAATCTTCTTTCATGCAATAAAATGCCCGTTTGATCCAAAAAAGGAAAGAAAAAAAAAAGGTTAGATGCTTTACAGTAAGATGAATTAGAAAATAACAAGTTGGTGATTTTAATTCGAGCTCAAGTAGAATTATTGATGTTAATGTTGAAACTTTTCTTAATGTAACAAGTTTGATTTTATTTATAGGACAAAGAGATAAATTAGTCCTATTGAAGATTAAGATTTGGAACTTCAAAGACCAAAAATGTAGATTAGTCTGATGTGCAAAAATTAATTTAAAATACCATCTAACATAAAAAATAATTGATTCAAAATGAAAATCTTGTTTTTGATTAAAATTTTAAATTTTATAGACCACACCGAAAAGATAAATTAGTTTGATGTGTGAAAATTAACTTAAAATACTATCTATCAACGAAAATCAAGAAAGCTAAAAAGAAAAAGACAAAAAAAATATCTGAGGTGTCCTCATGTCACACTAGGCAACAAAGTCAATCTTTCCTCAAAGGCGTTCTAGACTATACTCGCGTATAACTTGTGAAAAACTCTTCAAAAAGTTTAAAATTACCCATTAATTTAAATTTTTTGAAGAATTTCTTTTAACTTGTCGCCATTTTTTTCGGGTATCACGCAATGACTTCAAAGCCCAAAATTGTCTAAATGACAAAAACGCCCTTGATATCTACATATCTAACTTTATGTGAGCATGCTTCAGTTGAAGGCTCCGTTTGTTTGTCGTACAATAACTTGTTTATCGAAAATGTTTTCTTAGGAAAATATTTTCTTAAAAAATAAAATATTTTACAGGGCACCATTTGTTTATCGTAAACTAACTTGTTAGTGGAAAATATTTTTTTGAAAAATAAAATACTAAAAAATATTTTCTGATGTTTGGATGTATCGTGAGTTCTGTAAAAAAAAATTTATCCCAAAGAAAATAAAAATATTTTCCAGAATTTTGTACTAACCGCAATTGTTAACCGGAAAACATTTTACAGTTGACCAATTTTCTGGTGTTACCAAATACCGTAAAATTAAACAAAAGCAACTGTAATTTTTAAATGAAAAATATTTTACAGTTAACCAATTTTTCGGTGTTATCAAATATCGTAAAATCATAAAAATATTTTACGGCAAACAAACGGAGCCTAAGAGACAAAAAAAGGCTAAAAAATAATACAGTTGAATTATCCAATTGAGTAGAAAGTAAATTTCATCTATATAATTATAAGATTTACCCCTCCCTCTGTCAAAAACATTTTTAAGCATTTGTTTTGGAAAGGGCGCATTATTAATCACGAACACGGAACAAACATAAAAATAGAAGGAATTTGATTTGTGGAAGGATTTTAAGATTGTCTAAGATAAGAATTATGTATTCGTGTTGTGATGTGACTGTTTAAATTCTATGTCAATGTTCACAAAGATTTTGCTTTTTTACTTGAGATTATTTATTTATTGAGGTGTTTGAATTAAGTTATTTAAATTATTATTTAATTATGTATTTCAATTACATTATATTATTTTTACGCCATGTTTTGATCACGATAAAAAGGGAAGAAAAGTAGTATAGAAGAAAAAATCATAGCGGAAGAGAATCAGTTTTTTTTAAAAAAAAATAAAAAATATATTTTTAATATCTGTTTTTTATTCATTTTTTTTTCTCATTCTTTACATAGCCACATCAGACCTTAACTTATCCAAAACATAACCCCCAGATCCACGTCAGCCAAGTAAAGAAACTGAAAACTGGATGCCAACACCACCAAACAAAGAAAATGAGTCATGACATTTCATTTCCCTCTACATGCATGTCCTCTCTCTCTCTCTCTTCTTTCTCTCTCTACAAGACACACACACATACCTTTGGTGTACTTGGTTGTTTTTCTTCATCTTTTCTCCATTTTTCAGAAACCCCAACAAGGTACCACCTCTTTTCTCTACTATTTTTTTTTTTTTATAATTATTTGTTGGGTATTTTTTTTTTTTGTTTTGCTTAGATTAAGGTAATATATGTATGTTATCTCTTTTATTGTAGCCAATCCATTGCTAAACATGGCAAAAAGTGTTGAAGCCTCAAAGGGTTTAGCAATGGTTTGCTGTTTATGGATTTTTTTGGACCTTTAAGAGTTGTGAAAATGGTCTTGTAATGTATAATTAAGTTATTTGACAATGGTTGTTTTTAGTGCATTTTTGTGGACCTTTTAGAGCTGAGGTAATGGTCTTTAAATGGTTAAGAATATGAAAGTTTTAGTTTTTATCAAGTTTCTGATTTTAATTTGTGTTTAAAGGTTTACGAAAAAGGTAATCTTTTTGAGCTAATGGTAATTAATGCTGTGGATCATATGCGTCAAGAATTGAAATGTGAATTGAATTATTTACTTTTAGGTGAGGAAGTGTCATAATTTGAGGAATAGTTATAATTTATAAAGTTCAATGCTTTATTGCTTATCATCGCGTGATAAAGTTATAGGTGCTTTGATGTTAGTTTCTTTAGGAAGTGATGAAAGTTTTTAACTTTTATGATGTTCTGGTTTGAGCCGAAAATAATTTTAACTGCCTGAATATATTGAAGAACTAGGCATTGGGATTTCTGAACGATTATACCTATAGAAAGACCCTGCCATAGAGAAGAGTTCTAAAGTCTGTTCCCTCGATCTCTTCTGCTGTTGTTGCAATTGATCGTGTTTTATGCTATATTTTATGGCCTTGTTCGATTACAAGTCTTTAGTTAAATTTTTATTCTGCCTTATCAACCAAATCATAAACACATAAATAAATAAGCAGTTGTATGAACTTTATTATTTTTGTGCTACTGGGGGGCAAAATGTCTGGGACTAAAAGTTGTAAAACATTGGTATATAGTAGAATTTGAAAGTAGGAGTGCAGGATCGTTTAACTACCTACCTTAAGAGTGCAGGATCGTTAAACAGAGGTGGCTGGGCCGACTATCTGTCCACCATCCACTTGAATCACACAAAGAAGCAAATTATTTATCGATACTCAAGTGATATTCCACTGTTATTATTTCTCTTAAGAATTTGAATAGGTGTATTCTTTTCCACCATAATTTTGTTTATGCGTTTCATTTTTTCTTCTCATCTTTTTGCCTACAAAAGATTGCTATCATGTGCAGAGCACTGCATGTGCTTGAACGTATATAAATTGCAATTATGCGTTCCTCTTGATTCAAGCTTGAGTGGAATTTTGAACAAGAAAACTTTCTGGCAATTGCAGTGACATTGCAGCAAGGAATGATTTTCAAGCGAAAAGGGGATGGAAGCCAAAAATGGAAAATTTCATCCAAATGAGAAGCAACCTTTAGAGGTATCTACAGCCAGTGAAGCAAAAGAGCCAATAGAGAATATCCCAAGCTCTCCTGTATTTATCAACCATGGTGAGTTTAACGTGACTTTTGTGCTGAGTAATATTATGAAATCATTCTTTCTAAATGGCTAATGAACCACTCTTAACAGAGCCCAGAAATGACATACACGAAATATCTTGAAATATTTTATCACTGTATTCACTCCAATATACTGACTCTCTCAAGACCAAACTCTTCGCAGATAACTAATACCCCTACCATCTGAATTGTAAATGAAAATCTCACTACTCAATGAATTCAAACGGTTCATATTTCTTCCATTCTGTGATCCGCCCTCCATCTGTCTCTTTAATCGCTTGGAGTACCTTTTGTATGTTATAAAATATATATTGAAAAAAACCACATGAAGTGCAGTGCTATATATGTTTCCTGACCCAATTGTTGGAAAAAATCTTTCTATACTTGACTTGAAATTCTTTGGGCTTCCTGGTGATGGGAATGGATGGTGTGGAGCTGATTGCTGCTTTATTGGATCAGAAGCTATATTGCTTTATTATGTTTTCGTTAAAGAATCTTACTTAATATAGATAGAACGGTGTCTTTGAGAATATCTTAAAGATCACTCTTAAGGACATCTTGTGACATGAGAGTAAAAATATCGCAGCTGCAATTGCCTGGCATGAGAGCAGGAGAAAATGGATTGGTGATACATCTCAAAGGTCAGAAAGGATACCCAAGGACCCGATAATAAGGTAGGTGCTCTTTTTATTGTTTTGTCCAGATATCTTTAATTTGCAGTTGTGATCTGCATATTCCCTTTAATCTGCTGAGAAGTAAAGTTGTTGCAGTATTAGGCTCGCATGTTTCTCAAATTGGACAAATTTCTCTATAAGTATGCTTCTCAAATGCTCTTCAGAAAATCTTCCTTTTGTGTTTATCCATTTAGTAGGCTCGCGTGGCTTAAAAAGAAACAGGACAATGTAATCCTATACTAGTTTCTTTCACTGCTTCAGTTATTTTTTGCCAGAAGACATGAAGACGAGACATTTTTTTTTTTCACTTTCTCAATTAGTTTCCTTTTCTTTTCGCAATAATGTAAACACAGAATGAAAAACAAGTACAAGTTCCATCTTTAAAGCTATATTGGAATATTTATTTCCATAAGTACCATAAATAGGAACATGTCATGATATTAGAACCCAGTTCTGGAACACCAACATACAGGTCCATGCGTTCTTATTTGTACTCTTGATAAGCAGAGCAAGACTGCATTCTTATTCTTATCAGAAGATGAAATATATTAATAGCTCCATGTCATGGCCCTTGAAATTTAGACTGTGATATACAGTTTCAAGAATAAGTTGTTTAGATAAAGCAGAATGGATATTGTACGTATTTTCTAATTTACTCCATATCACTTGATGTTACTCTCTTCTATCGAAAGGGAAACGGGGAAGGTGTGGAGCCAGCATCATCCTAGCTCATGACAAAATGTCTATAACAGAGAAAAGCATCACCTTGAAACTTGATAGTGGTTGGACATGCACAAAGCTTTATAGTTTTAGATATTGCACTCGATATCTATTTTAAGTGTTTAAAAAATGAATTTTCCATATATACATTGTTATTGGATTATTTGTTCCTCAGATTTACTGCTGAAGTGGCACCATCAATAATTCTTTCCATATAACTATGCTGTCTATTATGAAGTTAATAACAGAAGGACATCTTTTGCAGCTGGTCAATGACCTATGAAGAATTGCTTTCTAGTAATGAGCCTTTCCCCATGCCAATTCCTTTACCAGTAAGTAATGAACACTATATTTCCCCATGCATTCCATTTCTATATGTCTTTGTCAAACGTCCTCGTCTCTTGCTGGATTCTCATATCAATGTTTGTTTGATTACTAAAATAAGTTGGATGAATTTTTAATATTACAGGAGATGGTAGACTTCTTAGTTGATATTTGGCAAGATGAAGGGCTTTTCGACTAGCAAGTAATCTATCGCCATTTTTTTTGTGGGAAGCATTTTCTCCTTCAGTTCGCTGAAATACTTCAATCTGATAACCAGACACAACATTTACATCCTTTGACCCACATATTTAGTCGACATCATCATATTCTTTCAGCAAATTCATCCATTTAATATTATAAACCATGATTAGCCTTTGATACCACCTCAATGCAAGGTAGAAAGGATTAGTCGTACTTTTAGAAAGATTAGCAAAACATTATTTGGAGAGTAGCTTTTATGTTATACCAAAATCTTTATGTATAACTTGTTACCTCCCTTTATGCCAAAGATAATAATGCCAGTATGCTAATGGATATCTATTTTCTTGAACTTCCTTTCCTTGTTGATTGACCAATAGCTTTTGATTTAGAGTACCTCAATAGAAGCGGTAAGACGAAGAATAAGACAGATGCCTATTGTTGGGCCATTTCCGTAACAATAGATTGGGTTCTATCCTAAAATCAAATCGTGTCAGGTGAAATAGTTCAAAATCTTATAAAGTGATCTTTAGAGTTTATAATTAATAAGTGTATGTTCTAACAGTAGCATCAAGATAGATTCATTATATACATAAGCTATAAAGAAAAAACATCCATAATGGAGTTGGATGTGTTCTTATTGAATCTTAACGAAAAGCAAAAATCATATATTTAAACAACTCAAGAATGTAGAAAATTTGATCAAGGAGTATGATTAGGTAGCATATTGCAAATGCTAGAAATCTCTTTGTCACATAGACAAGCTTCGCAGTCTATGTTGTCTTCCTCATCGTCTTCAAGCATAGGCCAACCCGATTTCTTGATCATGTGTTGATTCATGGTACAACATGTTGGTCTTTGTTTGAATAAAAGAGGGTTTGTTATCCATATCATCTTCAAAATTCCTTTCAAATTCTTACGACACTCTCTCACTTCTCTCCTCAATTTGGTTATTTTCCTAAGCATTATTATCCCTCTTTCCTTGTATTCATCTCCGAGAAAGATTAGGATGATGCTAATCACATAAAACGCCCCAAGATGTCCAGATTTCGCAGCTTTTTTTAGACATTCAAGTGCAAACTCCTCCCTCCTTCCGCCAAAATAATCAACCTGCAATATTAGGTTATTGTGATTAATGTTTAATGTTCGCGAAAACACGAAAAGTTAAATATATATTAGTTCATCCTTTGATAGCCGTTGTATGACTTAGGTCTAATATAACAGATACCATTATAAAGTTTCTTTTAACTCAATGGCCAACCATGAAAGTCTTGATTCTCTCTACTGTGCTGCCTATTTCACTAAAAAGAAAATAATAACAACGGAGTAGCCGAAAGTTAAAAGACGTGTACGTTGAATTTAGATTATTTGCACAGATAAATTTGTGCATGCATGGACGGATTCAAGAGTTTTTCTCTATGAGGAGCTAATTAATCTATTTAACTAAGAATACATATAAATTTAATTTCTTTTTTAAAAAATACATAGATTTTTTAAACTTTTTTATACTTATATTTCTGTTAACAGTAGGCAAAAGACATCTGCTTGATGAATATAATTTTAGTTAACAAACGTAAGCTACTAGAAGCATAACAAAAAAGAAGAAAACACAAGCTACTAGCTAGGAAAAAAAAACTCATATTAGTAGTTTTGTAATGCTTACCACTCCTTGCCTGTAGAAAGATTCTGGATTTCCACTCTCCCAGCACCTATCTAGGAATGATGTCACTGTTCTCTTTTTCGGCCACCACGCCACGACCGGAAAGTTCTTGAGTGTGGCATGTTTGTATATATAGCTCTCTTCACCGATAATCTGAAACACCTTGCAACTGTAAAGAATTATCGTGTTAGATAAAGACATCATAGTATACGAAACTCAACGTTCTAAAAAGGAGCCTAAGCTAGATTAACAAAGTTTCATGTACTATATAAAGAAAAAGAAAATTTTAATAACTGTGTTGCTAATACCTTGATTTGGCACTCATAAGATCAGCTACGGAAGAGGAAGCAACACGAGCTAAAACTTCTGTGATTAGTTCATTAGGTATGGTATCAAAGTAAGAAACCATATTTTTCATACTTCGTTTTTGTCTTCTATTACTAGTTATCTGCTTCCTACGAATTCGTCCCATTGTTTTTAAACTCTATGCAGAGGTACAAACTCAAGAAGGTGATGATCGAGAGAGAATGTATATGTGTGTGTGTATATATATATATATATATATATATCTAAGGAGTGTGCATGCATTGAGTAGTTTGCATATTGCATGCACACATATATATATATAGAGAGAGAGACGCCTCGATCTTTTCCTTTTTGTTTTCGGTATATATAGGATGTTTCCTAATCTTGAATACTAAACCTTAAAGGAATAGGACAACGTGAAAAAATACTTAACTAAACCGACTTAAGAAAGCAACACGACACTAATATGAGACCATCGTCGATTAGTAAATTTCCAATATGAAACCATCATCAATTAGTAAATTTCCAGAAGTGGTATATTGAATTTGAAAAAATTAGGAAATTTCCTAAATAGTATATTAGATTTTCTTAGTAAGTTCGTTTTTATACAATGGTAAATAAATTATACTGATGAACAAAGGTTAAGATTGTCATTAAATACTAATTGTGATGTCCTATATGGGCAAGTATGCATGTTTAACCGAATTATGCTTCGGCGCCACTTTTTGCAATCAAGATGGTTAATTTTATTTTCACTCCATCCCAATTAAACTTTATAAGTTTGTTAGTTTGTATTCTTTTTTATTTTTCTGTAGAATCTTCTAAAACAAATTGTTTAGTAGGCCTGAAAATATATATGGGTCAGTTCAGTTGTCTATTTTTTACTTTTGCTATTATCTCCTTTGAGGATAGAGATCAATTAACAAAACATCTAGATCATATTGCTTATGTTATATATATATATATATATATATATAGTTATTATAATTGGCCACCAAGTTACTGTACTATCATATAAATAAATAGGATTTTGACCAAAAAAAAAATTGGATTGATTACGTATCACAATTTTATTACTACATTGACGATCAGACTAATTCCAAATTTTATATACGAAGAAGGGGATTAGAGTAGGTTACCATGAGACAAAGACTACTTTAAAAAAAAATAAAAATAAGAATAAAAAACTAAGTCCTTTTGCTTGAACCGAGTTAAGTAACTCACTACCTGAAAACTAAACAATAAACATGAAATTCATTATTCGGGCCTATAAAGATTCGAATTATGAGCAGTGTTGCATGTGTATTAATCTCTTCTATTTTCACTCTCGAGTTCTTTTTTAATTCTTATATCCTTTTTTTTTTTGTTTTTTTCATTACGGTGCAATTAATACCTATCTATGTGTATAAACTTTCTTTATCATTATTTATTTGCCACTTGAGTTTCCTCATAATTTACGTAATTAGAACCCCAACAGAGATAGATAAAATAGAAGAACATAAATAATATGAGGTGGCAAGAAATTAAGCATGCACCGGCTATTACACTATCAAGTTCTTGAATTCATATTGGTTACAAGTATTTATGAAGAAATAACTAACACTATATTACTTATCTAACATATATTTTATAGGACCTAGAATGAGAAGAATATTACTATTTCTATGTTATTTTTGCCAAAAAGATGCAAGCTGATACAAACTTCCCTTCTAAATTTACGCAACACATTCACAAATCTTACCTTTTTGAGCTCGCTTACCATTATTATCGTTTACGCATGTTGTTTCACTCTTATCACTCTATCTTATTTTCTTTATTTTTTATTTGTTTTTTGGTCTATATTTAGAACTAATTAAGGTCCTCGACATTTACAAGTAATATAACATTGGCACAGATATCTTTGCATGAATGTCAGCAAAATGGGCTATATTTCCATTCCTTTGGTATCTTCTTAGTACAAATTGAGGACTGAAGAAGTACATGCTTGATTGATTAACATTGTATATTTTAAGGATACAAGTATAATTTAAGGATCAATTCACATTTAACAATTTTTTTCAATTGTAAATGCTTTTGTAAATATTTATACAATTTTTTTTTTGAATTGTAAATGCTTTGGTAAATATTTATACCAAGGATCAAACTTTCAAAAGTTAGAAATGATAAAAAAAATAATTATTTTGTAACGATTGAAAATAGTAAGGATACAGAAAAGTTTGGTTGGAGAGTTGAGTGGAATTTCACAACATAGAGCTAGAGTGAAATTATTGTAATTTTAGTTTAACCAAGATAGAAAACGAACAAAAGAAAAAGGGAAAAGAAAAGAAAAAGCTCCGCAAATAATTAAGAGCTAATAGCCTAGCTTACACACTAGTTTAGTCTACAAATAATTTGCATAAGAGCATCCTTAATGAAGTCTCGAAATAACAATAATTGTTATTTTTAAAGACTCTATTAAAAAAAAATCAACACTAATGAGAATCTCTAAAATACTATTTGACACTTTTTGACAAAAAAATAACATCACAACAGTCTTGAAGAGCCAAAATAACACCTAGTCTCTTTTTTTTATAACAAATTTGTTAAAGAAAATAAAGACTACCCAAAAAGACAAAAACTGAGTTTCTATTTTGAAGCAAGTGACCATCAGACAATCTGACAAAGTCAAATCTTAAAAAAAAAAAATAGAAATTTTTTTTTCATTCATCAGACAAGAAAAAAAAACCAAAAAAAACCAAAAAATTCTAACAATAGATCGTCAGATCTGAAAACAAACCAAAAAAATTACAGATTTTTTTTTTCATCAAACAAGAAAAAAAAAACCAAAAAATTTTGTTCAATAAATAAAAAAAAGGTAAAAAAAAGGTAAGGGGGGCGCAACACATACAAACACACACACACACACACACATATATCTATATATATATATATATATGTATATATATGTATGTGTTTGTGTGTATATAGATCTGTGTATGTGTATATATGTATGTGTTTGTGTGTGTGTATATAGATCTTTGTGTGTATGTATATATGTATGTGTTTGCGTATGTGTATATATGTATGTGTCTGTGTGTGTGTATATAGATCTGTGTGTGTGTGTATATATGCATGTGTTTGTGTGTGTGCAGGGAAAAAAGGGAAAGAAAGGGACGGGGCTGCAGGGAAAAAAGGAAGAGAGGGAGGGAGGGAGGGAGGGAGGGTTTGGGGGGGGGGGGGGGGCTAATCCTAAGGGTTTTTAATTATATTTTTTAATTAAGTTTTTTAATATTTTTATTTAGGGTTTTGTATTTTATTTTTTAATGTTATTTTAGTTTAGGTTATTTTTTTATATTTTTTTAGTTTATGTTATTTTTTTAATTAAATTTTTTAATATATTTAATTAGGGTTATGTATTTTATTTTTTAATGTTATTTTAGTTTAGGTTATTTTTTTATATTTTTTTAGTTTAGGTTATTTTTTATGTTTTTTTAGTTTAGGTTAAACGTAATTCTAATTTTTTAAACTATGATCGTCGTAATTTATTTATTTTTTACTTAAAATATTCGTTAAAAAAGTTAAAATAATCTAAATAATAATTAATTAAAAAAAAGTAACATGCAAAAAAAATAACACATAATCAAATTATTATGTAAAATTAAAATTAAAATAATATAGAGACTCAATTTTTTTATCTTGATCTCTAAATGGATTTTTAAAATAACTTTTTTGTCTTAGTCTTTAAGTGGGTCTCTAAAATTGATCTTAATCTCTATATGAGCCTCTAAAATGATAGATAGAGACTCATTATAAAAACTATATTGAAGATAGCCTAATTGGGTACATCACATTAGGGTATCTCCAATGGTAGAAACTATTCACAAAAATTTATTATTTTTGACTATTTTAGAGATTCGGGTCTCTAAATTTATAGTCAAAATAGATTGGGCCCACCACTTTTATTAACTTTTTAACCAAAATAGAGACCCAATCACTTTTTGGGTCTCTAAATTTAGAGCAAAAAAAATAAATTGGGTCTCTATTTTAACTCAAATCTCTAAAATTGTGTAGACCCCATGAATTTTGGCTTTAAATTTAAAGACCCAATCTCTAAAAATTACTAAAAATAATAAGTTTTTGTAAATAGTATCTCCCATTGGAGATACCCTTATAGTTCATGAGATAATAGATGAGTCCTAAACAAGTCTTTAAAAAAATATTAATTATAGTCCCTACAAATTAATAACAAATTAATACTTTTTTTGTTTTTAAAGAATCCTTGTAATTTCTCGATACTTGAAAAAGTGTTTATTTTGTTTAGATAAGTCAAACTCTACAAGAGTACTAATAATATTTTCTGAATAATATTAGATGTCATATTATTTTTATTATTTAAATATCATCTCTTATATATACTTAATTAGCATATTAATTTAAATTATATATATATATATTTTTTTTAATATATTAATTAAATATACAAATAAAAATTAATATTTAATTAATAAAAATAGAGTATACTTTTGACCCAATATAAAAATCTAGAGAAGATATTTTGGTCCTTACTTTATGAGCAAACGACAAGACACCTTGGTTACACACGACGTTTGTACCTTGTTGCACCGTAAGTTCTGACTTCCAACACCCCCACCTCATATATAAACAAGTACACTACATTTTTCACACGTACTCCCACATTTGCTCCCACTCTCTCTCACGCATATACGCGTGCGCGCGCACACACACACACACTCTCTCTCACTCTCTCTCTCTCTATCTCAGTTTGCAAAATGAAGCAGTCAATTATCTTCTCTCTTTTTCTTCTCTTCCTTCTCTCGCCTCACTTCTCCATCGCACTTCTCCGTTTACCCAACCTGAACTTGAACTCTCAATCGAGGCAAGCCGAGAAATTAATCCGGGAGCTCAACTTGTTTCCGGAGGAGCCGGTCAACATCGTCAGCTCCGACCGGTTCAGCTCTTCAGCTGGTCCAAAGCTCGTCGAGCGGCGGTTCAAGTTCCCCAATTTGGACGGTTCTGCTGCTTCCGCCTCCGTCGAAGCCCTCGGTCACCACGCCGGTTATTATGACATTCAGCATTCTCATGCCGCTAAGTAACTAGCTCTTTCTCTCTCGCAATGTAACCTTGATTTCTTGTATAATTATGTGTTTTGTTAAATTGAATATATCTCTAGTTTCGTATCATTTATAATTTGGATTATAACTCAATAAATTAGCTATAAAGGATTATTTGATTGCTTAAGCTTTTAGGCGTGGCGGTTTTACATGGTATAAGAGCTAAAAAAACAGTTAGAATAATTATTCCAGTTAAAAAAGATAAGATAACTGTTACATGAAGTGGTGGTGTTCACATTGCATAAGAGTCAAAATAATAGAAAGTTTAGCTGAAGTCTTGCCGGCCACCCATCCATTTTAACAGAAGTTCGTATGTGAGCAAGATCAATAGAGAAAACGATTGTTCTTTTATTTATTATTATTGTTTTGTTTCTGGTTAAGTCAAGCATTGTGTTTAATCTATTCAAGATTTCAGGATTTTAGGATTTTATTTAAAAAGCTCAATTTATATGTTTCTAGGAGTGCAAAGGTCCAAGCAGTTCATGCGAAAGGATGTATGCTTTGCTCGTAATAGAAATTAAACTAATTGAGTGAATATTTATAAATCTGTATAAGTAGTTTGTTTAAGAGGGTTCACATCAACTTTGCTGCCTACGAAATGTAGTTGCACAATTCATCAGCGAATTTTTCTGGAATCAGATTTGAATCGTATTAAAGAACAGCTTCTGGGAAAGTTCATAGACTCTGGCCATCTAAAAGCAGCTGTTGTCACTTGTTACTCTTCAGCAACTCTGAGGAGTTGCACTTCTGTGGGCACATACGTAGGAAATTAGTGGGCCAGATCTTGCGTATGCCGTATATGTGTCTTTTTGTTAGTAATGTTCATCACTTGTCTAGGAAAGTTTTCAATATAGAATAAAGAAGTAAATACATGTTGGCTGTCTAAGTTTTCCAGACTGATTAGGATTGTAAATGCATTTAAACATTTTTTTTGGTAGCATCTGCAAGTGAATTAATGAACATATCTTTTCTCTTTTGTGACTGCTTATGCATTGTTTCCTGATATATGCTAAACAATTGCTGCATGCTTTTTGTAGGATGTTCTACTTTTTCTTTGAATCACGCAACAGCAAGGAGGATCCTGTTGTAATTTGGTTGACCGGAGGCCCAGGCTGCAGCAGTGAGTTGGCACTTTTCTACGAAAACGGACCCTTCACTATTGCAAATAATATGTCACTTGTGTGGAATGACTATGGCTGGGAGAGGGTAATGTCAACATTTCTTATGTCTCGATTTTACATCAATGGAAATTTCATGGTTCTATTTTACTTATTAGTACTTTATATGATCCGTCATATTCTGTTTGCAGGCTTCAAATCTTTTGTATGTTGACCAGCCTATTGGGACTGGCTTTAGCTACAGCACTGATATTCGTGATTTTGTTCATGATGAGGCGGGTGTTAGCGATGATTTGTATGACTTTTTACAGGTTTGCTCTAATGCTGATCGTTTTTTCTTCTGGGTTCAGCCCTTTCCCTCTTACCATCCCCCAACCACAGCCCCTCATAAAAAAGAAAAATCAGAAATAAAGTGGAATGAGGCTTTCTAAATCACATATTTCATAGAGATTTTTCCTTTGTAAAAGGTGAATTCTAACTTACAAATGGGCTCATTTTTGGCTCCAGGCCTTCTTCGCAGAGCATCCAGAGTTCACCAAAAATGACTTTTACATAACTGGGGAATCATATGCTGGTCATTACATACCTGCTTTTGCTGCTCGGGTCCACCGAGGAAACAAAGCAGAAAAAGGGATTCATATTAACTTGAAGGTATTCCCATGTGGTATTTATTAGTATTTTTAGTAGCATTCCATTATTTTTTATTGCTTTTATTTTTTCCTATCACTGTACTTAATATGAGATTGTCAAACAGGGATTTGCTATAGGTAATGGCCTTACTGATCCAGCAATTCAGTATGCGGCGTACACTGATTATGCACTGGATATGGGTATAATATCACAGTCTGAGCATGACCGCATCAACAAGGTGCTTCCTCTGTGTGAAACAGCAATAAAGCTTTGTGGTAATGCTGTCTCTTTTTCTTCGTGTAATTCTTTTTCCTTTGTTTCCTCTTCCCTGCTAACCACCCTGTACCCTTGTGTGACCTTGGCCTATCAAGCAAATAGAAGTCTTTATTCCAGAAAAGAGAAAGAATGCATGAAGAATGATACTCCAATCCCCATGCTTGTGATCCTATACTCTGGTTTTGTTAGTCTTGCTGATAAATCTTGAGCGGTAGTAGCTACTGTTTTCCACTGCCGCTGGGGCTACTGAGCTTTAACACAGTCTCTTACATTTTCTGCTTCAGGCACTGATGGGACACTATCTTGCATGGCTGCCTATCTTGTTTGCAATACAATTTTCAGCTCCATCATCTCACATGCTGGTGATATCAACGTAAGGAATCAATAGATGCTTCCCCTTTGTTATTGTTAAAGCATATTGAACAGCCTGAAACTTCACATATTTCCGAAGAATGTATTGCATTTTCTGGATAGGGATAGTGCTCTAATGATAGGATCAACGTTAAAACTTGGGACTTTTTCCCCGTGCATGTTCTCAGAGCATAAGTAACTCTAATGCATGATTATGTTCTGTGGAAAACAAGAATTGTATGTTTATATGGATATCTTCCTGTTGAACCTTAGCATTTTTTTGCTCACTCACATGATTAGCATAGTATATGGGTCTCTGTCTTAAAAATGACCGAATGGGGCATTAACATATCATTTTGATGAGGTGTGGTTGGTATTGTGATGCAACTGATTTTGTTTCACTGACGAGAATAAGAAACTCGGGCTCCTTTGATCTTCTGATTGCAAACTGTCAATATAAATGTTCACTTGCAGTATTATGACATCAGAAAGAAGTGTGTGGGCAGCCTCTGCTATGACTTCTCAAACATGGAGAAATTTCTGAACCAAGAGTCCGTGAGGGCTGCTCTTGGAGTTGGAGATATAAAATTTGTCTCTTGTAGTACAACTGTATATATGGCTATGCTAATGGACTGGATGAGAAATCTTGAGGTTGGCATTCCTTCACTGCTTGAGGATGGAATTAAGTTGCTTGTATATGCTGGAGAATATGATCTTATTTGCAACTGGCTTGGTAAGTTTATTATGTTATTATTTTAGTATGTCTGTCACTTGAGGGATGTCCATGTTACTTCATTTGACGAGATCATTTTAGCTTAATCTCAAAGGAGGTCTGATTGATGTCTATCTGTAACTTAATTATTCAGGCAATTCAAGATGGGTTCAAGCCATGGAATGGTCTGGTCAGAAAGAGTTTTTAGCATCGCCTGAAGTTCCTTTTGAAGTTGATGATTCTGAAGCAGGATTGCTGAAAAGCTATGGGCCTCTCAGTTTCCTCAAGGTATCTCTCTCTCTTTTCTCTAGTTCGTTTGCCCTGGTCTATGCTTTAAGTTTCTGACGTGGGTTTGTGTGCTGTAAACAGGTTCATGATTCCGGACACATGGTTCCCATGGATCAGCCTAAACCAGCACTTGAAATGGTGAAGCGGTGGATGGATGGCTCTCTTTCTGAACACACAGGCCAGCAGGAAAACTTGGTTTCCTCTATGTAATTTATGATGATGGTTTGTTGACTACTTGTAAATATAAAAACACCCTTACTCCAATCTTAGGTTCTCCTCGCACAAAATGCAGACCATTAGTGTAATAGCATCTTGATGCCTTGTGGTTAAATTACTATGTGATGCTTTTATGAAAATAAAGAACCTTGCTGCTTAACTGGATTAATCTTTGTTCCTGAGTACTGATATATAGCTATACTCAGTGCTTAGGCTTCTTAATTGCGATTTATTGTTTTAACTATTCTAGCAAATTCTGTCTTGGGGATGAAAATGAAGTGCATCTATTACTTGGAAAAGATGACTATACTGTTGTTTTCTATTCATTTTTATTTTATGCACATCCTTGTGCCACTTAGAAATTGAACAGGTTGAACTTTGAAGGGTCAAATGTGATGAGCCTGAGATGTGAACGAAGGAAGAAAGAGAGAAACCAACTGGAGTGCGAATTGCGAAAGATGCCACATCGGTACGGCACTGACAATGATGACACAACCCTGCACTTCCATTTTCCTAGCCACTACAAATGCCTCCTGTGCGCGGCGAAGCTGAATGTATGGCCCCATCAAAATCCAGAGTCTTATGTTAGCAACCTAGATTGTTGCCTCAAAGGTAACAGTCTATGAGATTGATGATGAGGATGAATTGATTGTACTAAAAAAGTGCAATTCTAGTTGGGGTGTTAAAGATTTACTCTTGAAGCTGAGAGGAGGAGTAAACATAACAATCTTTCACTACCCGATTAAGTTTTTAAATGGGGTGATCATTTTATATGATATTAGAACTCAGGTTATCGAACTGTTTTGATTTAATTTTTGCAGCTATTCAATTAAAAATATTAAATTTGTCTATGTGTAAATTTCAAAAACAAATATTGTCTGCACGTGAGAGAGGTATGTTGAACACAATAAATAAGTACCAAACTTGCTAGCCTGCAAAACCTTAAAATTATTTTATTTTTCAATATAGAAGTATCGTACCTTACAAATCATACAAGTTACTCGATTTAGGCTAAGATGACTTGAATATTATTCATATAGTAACAACCTGATAATCGAGATATTACCTCAAACTCTGCAAGCGTTGAGATGACTACTCTGACGATCCTCGCGAGGTCTACACACATTGAAGGAGCCAAAAGGGTTATGGATAGGCAAGCAGATTGGGAAAGAATAAACTTTCATAGGGTCATAACCAGACTTGTCCGTGTATCATGTGTGTAGGATTTACATTCACTCTCACACACGATAGATCGTTCAAATTTGATCAATCGTTTTAAAAAAAAAATCCACTTTTATAGGATGCATACAACTCACCATCATTTCATGATCCCCCATGATCTCTTCAATCAACTCCCGAACTGGTTTATCAGCACTGTTGGGAACAAGAGCTGCAAAAATTGGAGGATCCAATCCTGTACAGAACGAACAATGATCTAAACAACGCCGCGAAGGAAGAAAAAAGGGATAGAGATGAAATACGAAAGAAATGTATGAAACAAGTGTGTAGGAATTAGAGGGAAGTTATTGTATGTGATAAGAAAAGATTGTTTTTGAAAGGAAGTATTTGGCCGTGCAACTGCAAGCATCATTTGATTAATTTATAGCGAATGTACAACAGGTCTTTTACATGCTATAGAAGTCTATACTAAGGCCAATATACATATGATATGTGAAGATATACATCAACTAAGTATTATCGCAATATACAAATGATAGCAATCATTATCTACAGCTAAGCATACGACTAATCGGGTTGTGTTACAGCTAAGCATACGACTAATCAGGTTGTGTTAACACCCCCCCACAAGCGGAAGGTGGGGGAACCACAGGAAGCTTGGCACGAATCATCTCAAACCGTGTGCGATATAGAGGCTTAGTGAAGATGTCTGCAGGTTGATCTACCGTAGGAATGTATTGCAAACGAAAAACCCCTTCCTTGATCTTGTCCCGGACAAAATGAACATCAATCTCGATATGTTTACTGCGACTATGAATGATCGGATTGGATGCCATGTAGATGGAGCTAATGTTATCACAGTGAATTGTAGGTATAACAGGGCAAGAGATACCAAGGAAATGTAAGATGTGAAGCACCCACAAGAGCTCAGAAGAAAGAGATGCAAGGGCCCGATATTCAGCTTCAGAACTCGATTTAGAAACAGTAGGCTGCTTCTTGGAACTCCAGCAGATTAGATTGGTACCAAGATAGATAGCAAAACCAGGAGTTGAACGGCGAGTAATAGAACATCCCGCCCAATCAACATCACTGTAGCCAGATAGAGTAAGCGATGAACATTGCTGAAAAAGAAGACCATAATTCAACGTATGTTTTACATAACGCAGAATACGCTTAGCGGCAGTGAAGTGAGCAGCCATTGGGCTATGCATGAATTGGCACACAGAGTTGACAGCATAGGAAAGATCGGGACGTGTCATCGTGAGATATTGAAGGGCGCCTACGAGCTGTCGATATTCAGTAGGATCGGCTAAGAGGTCATCATGCGATGTGGACAATGAGCCAGCCATTGGTGTAGAAACCGGCTTTGCCCTATCTAAATCGAATTGAGTAAGCAACTGCAAGGCATATTTTGTTTGAGTAAGGTGCAACCCTTGAGAAGTGCGATGAACTTCCATACCGAGGAAATAATGAAGAGGACCCAAGTCTTTCATATCAAAGTGGCGAGAAAGAAGATGAATGAAAGAAGTTAAATGCTCTAGTGAGTCCCCAGTTAGTAGTATATCATCCACATAAATAAGAAGGACAAGAACATGATTATGTGCACGTCGTATAAAAAGTGATGCATCATGATGTGGGTGTATAAAGCCTGAAGAGAGCAAAAACTGACTAAACTTGTGGTACCAAGCTCGTGGAGCTTGTTTGAGCCCATACAAAGATTTCTGAAGCTTGCACACATGATCAGGATGTTCAGGATCAATAAAACCCGGAGGTTGATGCATATATATAGTTTCAGACAGCTCGCCATGGAAAAACGCATTTTTAACGTCCAGTTGCCGCATAGGCCAATTATTGGAGAGTGCTAGAGTGAGAACTACACGGATTGTACTAGCACGAACCACTGGACTGAACGTATCACCATAATCACGTCCAGGCTGTTGGGTGTATCCCTTCGCCACTAGTCGAGCCTTATAGCGCTCAAGTAAGCCATCAGATCGCTGTTTCACTCTATAGACCCAACGACAACCAATAATATTCATGGTAGAAGAAGAAGGAACCAGAGTCCAAGTTTGATTCCTGATTAATGAGTTAATTTCTTCGGACATAGCTGCTTGCCAGTTGGCATCTTTAGATGCCTGAGAAAAACAAGTTGGCTCGTGGGAAAGAGCCGAAATCGACGCAAGAAGGCCTGCAGCAATCGGATACTTAGTAGCAGAGAAAGCTTTGGGCTTTCGAGTTCCATCCATGGACCTCGTTATCATTTTATGTGTCCGATTGATGTCCACAGCTGGCTCCGTAGAAGAATCGCTACAAGGCTGTGATGGAGTTGATTTAGTGGACTGATCTTGTGAAGAATTAGAAGAAGAAGTAGATGATTGCGGCAATACATCATGCGGCATTGTAGAAGTGTGCTCAGACCTGTGAGATTGATCAACGGTCTGAAGGTGGTCACCTAATAAAGCCAAAGAAGGATCAGGAGCAGCGGATATGTCAGGCCCATGTGGCGAACTAGAGAGTTGTATAGGTGTAGACATTGAGCTTGATGGTAAAGAACTTTGCTGTGTTTCTTCTAATAGATCTGTAGGAAAAGAGACCCGTCGAAATGGCTTAGTAGACACCTGCGAAGAAGACTTATGAGATGAAAGAAAATAATGTTCATCAAATATCACATGACGAGAGACCAAAATTTTCCCCGTAGCTAACTCATAGCACTTGTACCCTTTATGAGTAGGACAGTAGCCCAAGAAAATACAACGACAAGTTTTGAAGTCCAACTTGCGTCTTCCAAAGGGGCTTAAACATGGATAACATATGGAGCCAAAGACCCGAAAAGTCGAATAATCTGGAAGCTTGCCATACAGCATTTCATAGGGAGATTTGTAATTGAGCAAAGCACTAGGCAAACGATTAATGAGATACACCGCTGTTGAGAATGCGTGATTCCAGAATTGCTTGGGTAAGTGACTATGAGCTAATAATGTTAAGCCAGTTTCGACAATATGCCTGTGCTTCCGTTCCGCTAATCCATTTTGCTCAGGAGTACCAGGACATGATAGCCTGTGAACAATACCCTTATTACGAAAAAGATTTTGGAGAGCATGACCTGTGAATTCACCTCCGCCATCGCTTTGAATATTTTTAATACGAGCATTACACAAGTTCTCAACCATAGCAATGAATTGGGGAAATACAGATATCACATCACTTTTGCGAAATAAAGGATAATACCAAACAAACCGACTAAAGTCATCAATGAGAACTAAATAAAAGCGAAAACCTTCCATTGAAACCGAGGGGGCTGGACCCCATACATCACAATGTACTATATGAAGCAATTGTTGCGAATGCCATTCGACTAAACTAAATGGCAAGCGGCTACTCTTGCTTAACTGACAACTTTCACAAATTGATTGTCTAACAGATGAAAGAGAGATAGAAATAACATTATGAAGTCGAGAGAGAATATTTGCTGCTGGATGTCCCAATCGTGCATGCCATACATCTAACAAAACTTTATTAGCAAGAAAAGAGAATTTTGGCTGCTGCTGGAAAGAATATAACCCGCCATCAAGCCTCCCTTGGTGAAGAAGCTGGCCTGTCTTCATATCCTTAACACAATAACCATATGGGGTAAAAATAAAATAACAGTGATTGTCCCTAATAAACTGCACAACAGATAATAATCGTTTCGCAAGTTGAGGAACTAATAGAACACTACAATTTAATGTAGAACCAGAGGATAAAGAAAGAGGAAGATGACCAACATAAGTTATCGGCAAACCATTTCCATTGCCTATTATAACAGAGTCCATACCTGAATATGGAGTCTTACCACTGAGTTGTGTGTCATCTGGTGTCATATGATGAGTTGCACCAGTATCAAGGTACCAAGCTGAGTCAGATGGGTTGGAAACGTGCATGGCACTAAAGGCTTGAGTGTTTTTGTTAATGACTTCATCAGGTGCCCAACAATTGTTGGCTTTATGGTACGGATATCCACAACGGTAACAAACAACAGAGGATGTACCATTATTGGTTTTGGAGGAATTGGAATTTGAGGAAGCACCACGACGTCCCCGGCCACTACCGCGACCCCCACGACCACGTCCCCTGTTAGAGCGTCCAGATTGGGAAGAATTATAGGACAGCGATGGAGAGGATATAGAAGCTTGAGACTGAGTATTGTGAGGTGGGGCAATAGATAGTGCATTAGATTTCTCTACGAGAGCAGCACTAGTGGAAAGGCGCAATTCATAATCAAGTAATAACCCACAGACTTCAGCAAAACTAGGAGATGTTGGACGTGAGTTAATGGCTGCCACAATAGGATCATAATCAGCACTTAAACCGCGTAAGGTCCAGAGAATTAGATCATCTTCATCCACAGGTTTCCCAGCACTAGCAAGAGCCAAGGAGAGTGATTTAGATTGCTGAATATATGAGTGAATGGGCTGTACACCTTTAACAAGAGACTGAAGTTCTGTTTTTAATTGCTGAATGCGAGCCCGAGATTGAGAGCCATAAAGAACCTGCAAAGTCAGCCAAACATCGCAAGCAGTGGTCTTGTCAACCACCTGCGAGAGAACGGAATCCGATAGAGATACAAGTAGCCAGCCAAGCACCATTTGATCAAGGCGCAACCATTTCGCAAAGTCATCAGAGACAACATCAGGTTTAGCGGTGTACCGTCAATAAAGCCAAGAAGACCATGGCATCTTAGAATGGGAAAAATCTGCGTTTTCCAGAGAAGAAAATTTTCAGTACCAAGCTTAATTGAGACTTCTTGAGGTATATGCTTAACCGTCGGGAGAGATGGGACCGACGAAGAAGCAGGAGTGGTTGTGGATTCTGTAGAAAGGGAAGTCGATGTCATTGAGAGAAAAGGTATCTGGAAGCGAAAGGAAAAGTTTGGCTGGAATCATTAAAAAAAAGGGCTAGGCTGTGATACCATGAAAGGAAGTATTTGGCCGTGCAACTGCAAGCATCATTTGATTAATTTATAGCGAATGTACAACAGGTCTTTTACATGCTATAGAAGTCTATACTAAGGCCAATATACATATGATATGTGAAGATATACATCAGCTAAGTATTATCGCAATATACAGATGATAGCAATCATTATCTACAGCTAAGCATACGACTAATCAGGTTGTGTTACAGCTAAGCATACGACTAATCAGGTTGTGTTACAGCTAAGCATACGACTAATCAGGTTGTGTTAACAGTTTTCTCGATGTTTTCTCACGTTTTCGATAAACCCTATCAACATTCCGTATAGTTGAGTAAATCAAAACTATAATCAACATCATAAAAGACAAGATCGAGGTTTATGTTACCACTTCCTGGGAAGGCGTCAATAAACATCATCATTTCGTCCCCTGTAAGACCGGATAAGAAGCAAATTCGTGGAAGCAATTTTGCAATCTGCAAAAGCAAACCGAATAAAGAACCTCTAATTACAATAGGTCATTATCTTACCATTCCATCCAACTCTTATGTAAGAAGCACGTTCTTTTTAAACAAACAACCCCATTGAAAAAAAAACTGTACAGAAGCTTCACGAACAACCGGTCTAACCTTTGCAACTTCCAGATTTGGTTGTTTAGTATTCATTGCTTCCCAGAGTGAACGATCAATCATATCTTCAGTGCAGAATATGATCTGCAACATTAATTTTTGAAATTTGAGTTCCAAAAGTGAAAATACAAGAGTGTTTTCCGAAACTCAGCCAACTTGATTCAGATTTTAGCCTATTGAAGCCTTATAACACACACTCCCTTTTCACTACCATATTGGTTTTTGGAAAATGAAAATGGAAAAATCATATCATCTCCACAAGGACCACAACTCAAAGGTTATTGAAGATTCTCCAATTTAAGCAATGGCTTCTGAGAGATAGAAGGATCTAAGGAAGCAATAATGCTGGTACAAGTCAGCACACGGCAGTGTAAAGGCAACTCTGCAAAATCTTAACAGCCAATTCTTAATCTGAATATTATTCCAGAGCGGTCTGACTTTCTTTTTCTTTTTCTCTATTTCCTTTTTCATCGGGAAGATATTAGGGGAAAAATGATAATTAAGGAGAAAAGGAAAGCAATGAAAATAAGGAGTTGAAAGTCAGGACGCGAGTACCTCCAAGAATTCTCCATCCAACTCCTTAAGAAACTGTTGTATCTGCAGCCAGGAAATATGTTAAGCATTAGTTTTAAAGATTCGTTTACTTTAATCTCTATATATTGTTATAGTCTATGAGGTTTTAAAGAGTTGAAGACGCTAGAGTCTATGAGGTCTTAAACAGTTAAAAGACACTATAGTTGATGAGCTTTGAAGATTCCAGATAGAGTTAAAAGATAGTATAGTTTATGAGCTTTGAAGATTCCAGATATCACAGCAGGTACTGCTAAGTCGCTCAAGTAGGGGGAGCGAGGTGATCAGCCAATAGTTTTTAGTTATTTGCCGGCTGGGCGGCTCAAGCGAAAAGGTAAGAAATAGATCTACAAGTTCAGGAGGTTTTGTTCTGCCCGGGCAAAGAAAGAATTTTCCTTCAAGTCAAAAGAAAAGAGTTCCAAGCGTGGGACTGCGAGAGAATAGTTCAGTGCTGGCGAGTCTACACAATAGCATGGTTAGCTTTTATTTTTTATCTGTGGCAGCTATGCACCTTATCTTCCTTTATATCTAGTATACCAAATACTGATATACAAGGACATGATTCTTTCAAATTCCAATCAGAATTAGCTCTGCAGATGGAAAAATCTATTGTTAGTAGAAATTACCTTCACTGCTTCAGATGCTTCAAAGCCTAGCAACAATAGAGCCTGCAAATAAATCAGTGTATGAATAACTAAAGTATCAGATAAGCCTAGCAACAATAGAGCCTGCAAATAAATCAGTGTATGAATAACTAAAGTATCAGATCATGACAATTCATTCGGCAGCCGAACATAAGACCAACTCCAGGAGTCCTTAATCTCGCCTACTGACATTTTCAATCCTATCCCAAAAATGGCAGCGAACGTTGCTCCTCGTTTTCTCAATTTCATAATTTTCTTTATTTGCTTTAACATTATATTCCTAAGATTCACTAGATTTCGAATACTGAACAGGCCACCCAAGTATTTTTACTCCTTCAATTTCAAGAGATAGTAGAAATTTGTAGTTCCTAGAAAAAGGTCTGTACTTTTACACATAGTCAAGACGGTCCATAAAAATCTCGTTATGCTCGAGCACTAGAAAAGGACCTTCCGATGTTGGGTCTATTGTATATAAATTAATCTTGTATGAAGTTATTTTCACGACTTAGAACCTTGACCTCCATAGAAGGGATAATAACATCAACATAGAAATCAGAACAAAATAAATGACAATTTGGTAAAGAACTGACCACTAACTTACAGGTGGACCAAATTTAGGATCTTCAGCATTCAGTGGAACAAACTTTGAATCTTCAACCAACTCATTGGAAAGCTCTGTGAGGTAGAGGTAAAAACAACATCAACAACAAATGATGACAAAGGAAAAACAAGTTCAGAACAAAAGAATTCTTGGAAAAGTACCTTCAGAAGTTGCTCTTGCTAGGTAGTGCTTCTCAAGCTTAATCAAAGCATAGTTGCTTGAAGATTTAAGTAGTGAAGAGTTTATCATATTAGAATTTACATAATGGTTTGATAGGGCTGGCAGTTTAAAGGGTGACCTGTAGTAAAAGCTTTGATGTGTGATTATGGAAAAAGAAGCCATTTCGATTCTCATTCTTTGCTCTCTCTCTTCTTTATCCTTTTGTTGAACACTCACCGTTACGGTCGTTAAAAGCCTTTTCTTTTTCCTTTTTTTTTTTCATTTAAACGGAGGTTCAGTCAATAATAACATACAATAATTATATTTACATTATAGTTATTCATTTATCATCTTAGAGGATATTTTACTTTTTTGATCCCTTATCAACAAAGTCCCTTCAGAATGTGTAGTTCGTGAATGGTTGTTGAAATTCATAATTAGTAGTATTTAATAAAAAAATAAAAATAAAAATTATAATAAATCACCCGATTTGCACATTTATTAACTTTGCGATAAATATGTCGTGTACAGACTCCCAAATATAATTGTAGGATATTTTTCTTTCGATTTGAGCAAGTAATAATTGATCCATATTTAGTATCTCTTAACCATTCTTTCCCCTCAAGCCTTTTTTTGGTCAAAATTGGGATTAACTTTTTTTTTTGTCAAAACTGGGATTTTATGGTTAATATGATAAAGATAATTAGATTATCAAAAGTCAAATCTCCACAATTTGATTAAATAAGAGAAATAATCGTATTAGAGGCACATGCAAACCTCTTTTTACACTCTAAAAAATTAAATAAAATTACTTTAACAAATAAAACACAACCGTAAAAAGTAATCAAAAAAAAATATTAATATATGTCACAAAACATGTAAAATTAGACCTAAACAAATAATAGGCTCTCATAAGATATCAAATTTTACAATGTATTGGTTGGTGCAATTAATACAAGTGAAAAATAAGTGAATACTCAAAGGACCACCCATATGCAAATCTCTTTTTATACTCTAAAAAATTAAATAAGATTAACAAATAAAACACAACCGTAACAGAAAAAAAAAATTAATATATGTCACTAAACATGTAAAATTAGACCTAAACAAATAATTGGAGCAAATTAGTTATCAAATTTTACAATGTTTAGTTGGTGCAATCAATACAAGCGAAAAATAAGCAAGTAGAGACCACCCGGATGGGTGCATCCTTTTGATAAATACTTATAAATTTCGAGATAAGTTCGTACTTACATATATATATATATATATATAATGACGTTGTACCTAACGCCACAAAGATTGTGCCCTACTTAAATACTTAGAATCAAAGGACCAAACTAAACAAGCTTAGATTTCCAACACTAACATCAAATCATTGTCTTCATCTTTGTCCGTGCAAAATCTCTTTCCATTGCCAGAAAAGACAAATGCAAAAATAACAATGAGACCAGGACCATATACTTTTTATCATAAACCAAAAGATAGCTAGATTCTGCTGGTTCAAAACCCCTCAAGCCCAAAACTATTTCTCTTGAAATTGTTGTGTAATTTCATTCACTTTTCTAGGGTTTAACAGTAAGTAAACTATTGCCTTCTTTTCTTTTTCTTGCTAATTGAATGGTGAAATGAGCTAAATATTGCATTTTGAGATATGGGTTCTTCTTGAATTTTGCTGGGTATTCACTATAATTGATTAGTGAATGAGCTAAAGCTTGCATTTTGAGATATGGATTCTTCTTGAATTCTGCTGGGTAATTGACTATAATTTATTAATGAATGAGCTAAAGATTGCATTTTGAGATATGGGTTGTCCTTGAATTTTGCTGGGTATTGACTGTCATTGATTACTAAAATGAGCTAAAAAGTTGCATTTCGAGACATGGTTTGAAGTTGAATCTTTTTGGGTATTGATTGGTTTCGTGGATTTGAAAAGGCTTTTCCTTTATGGTAATATATTCATTTTAAATTATATAATCTTTTTATTTGTAATAGTTGTGTTTTTGTTTCCCTTTTCTTAATTGAACCAAATTCAGTAGAGATAATGCAGATTTTTTCTGATTTTAGCATTCTGGTGAAATATGAGTATAATTGTGATGAACTTGTCGGAAAATTGTTGGAAAAATTCTCTGTTTATCATCTATGTTTATTTGTCTGCAGCTTATGCCGAAAAGAGATTCATAATGTTGCGAATTGACCACCTTCCTAACTGTATGTGCAGATTTTGTCTTGAATTATCTATTTGTATGCGGAAAAGCTCATTGGTGGGGGGAATGATCTATGTTCAAGTAAGATATTTTCTAATTTTGTAATTGTGAAATTCATATTTTGGTCTGTAAGGAGGGGTGAGATTTATTGAACACAATTGAATTTGACAAATCTGATTGTATTGGTTGCTATGTTGAATACCAAGTGACAGTGTGCTCTCGAAGCACAGAAATTTGCAATGCACCTTCTGCAGTGAAGTATTTGTGTGAATGAAGAGGGAAACAAGAAGTTTTCCATTTCTCTTGTATTTAAGGAAAAAGACGAGATAAAATTCTTAACAACAGCATTTGAAATTGTTAATTGAAAGCTATTAACTCAAATATTGTCCTTTTGCTTGTATGATGATAAGTGGGCTCAGATGGTTTCCTTGTGATTCATTAGTTTTCTGGTTGTTCTGTTAATACCTTGTCATCAGGCATGGGGCTTGTAATGATCGGTCTTAAAAATTCTGCTCATTGATATTTTGTTTATTAAACAGATGCATAAGTCAGCAGGGGCGGAGGTCCCAAGGGGTGCACGTGCACCGCCTGACTTTTCCCCCACTGCACCCCAAAAGAAGGTTTTGTTTCACTGCCAATCTCTCCAAGCGTTACGAGGCTGCTTCTTTGTTTCTATCTAATTTCTCCTTCATTGTTTGTAAAATTGAGAGGGTATATTAGTAATTTAATATTGCTTTAAAAAAAAAAAAACAGAAACTTAATACAAACGAACAAACTAAGCACAAAACTCCAAAAGGCAAAACTTACTTAATATTTGTATTGTTCTATTAGAAAAATGAATAATGAAAGCACCAATAAATAAATCCAACTTGTAAGGATATGAATAATTATTTCTAGCCACTTTGTAGAATCACGATTTTATCTTTAATTTAAATATAGAGTTTTGTTGGTTTTCTATCTTTTCTATTCTAAAGAATAATTTCTTAATGAGAGGGAGTTTACTTGAAGATCTCATTTATGCTATAATATGCTTAAATTAAGTATTGTTTTATGCATAGATGAGCGTCATCAAATCTCTATTATTGACTTGTCGCTGTAGTGCACCCTCTAACCCCGAGTGCCTGGCTCCGCCACTGTAAATCAGCCCCACGAGTAGTAAACTTGCAGATATCCCACTCTTCTAAACGCCATTATGATGTCTTGCATTCTTTGAGAGGCTTAAAGCATAATGCAAAATGAAGTTCACTCTTTTGCTTACAATGTCCAAACCCAAAGGTGCATTCCTCGCCGTTTGATTGTCACTTAAGAGTTTTGTCATGGTCACACTTTTCTAGCAAAATAGTTACTGTTTTGCTTTTGACCACTAATGTAAAAAGGGTAATTTATGGAAATAGGCTGCACAAACTAGTATCCCATCCGGAAATTTTCAGCTGGCTGGCTGTTTTTAGATATATCTGTTAAAAGAACTTGACGGGCAAGTGTTATGACATGGAATTTCTTACATGATCATATCTCATTAATATTCAACACTAAAACACCTCCTCAGGCTTGCAAGACGTAGTCATATCTGTACTCCCTATAATAATACATCTAAAATCGTCTTATTCTCTTATTGACTTCCTTTCTTTTCTTCATTTGAAATCAATTTTCTGTCAATTTTCCGGCACGATAAGTGATGAAGAGTCATTTGCTTTCAAGAAGATGCATGAATATTCCCCTGTTGACGGTTTCATGGAGATAACTGAATGCTTGGCAGAGATGATAAAGTTTGCTGCTAATGAACCCTCTGCAGGGCTTTTCTACATTCAGCAGCATACCCAGAATGCAGCACCCAACCTCATCAGTCTTAGGAATAAGGTTGTGGAGAAATCTCATGAGATGAGTTTGCAAACAGAAGACACGGAGGATTCCATCATCATGGCAAGATCCATGAAAGAATGTGGCTTTTCCATTGCTGATGAGATGATCGGAGATATAAAAAATTCACTATCTGTCATGTCAACTAAACAACCGAAAAGAGGTTTAATAAATAGCTCCAGCTGGAGTTCAGCCATGTGGAATCGCAACATAAGTTATAGACAGCAGGATGTTGAGAGCAGTTCTGGTTCTTCTGGTTATTTTTCAAATGTTTTCAGATCAGCAAAAAAGAAAGCAAGCAGTTTTAAATGGCCTCAACTCGAGTCTACTGAGCTAAATCAGGTGAAGGGCGAGACAGTATTGTATCCTGACTCAAGATCATCGGTTGCAGCCACAAGCAACTCTTCCTCTATGCCTGAGGCAGAGGGTGAAGAATTGCCATTGTCCAGTCAGATAGGTGACGATCCACAAGAAGTACCGGATGATGGAAGCTTGTCTCATCATGAATTACTCTCTCTGTCAGAAAGTTACCAAGAATTTAAGGCTGATAGAGAAGCAAAACTGGAAGAATGGTTGGCGGGGGTGGATGATGAGAATCTTCATGAAGCAAGAAGTAAAGAACGACAGGCTTTCATTGAAGGGGACCTTGTACACTATGGAACATATCTTGTTCAATAATGCCTGAATCCTTTTACTGAAAATGGCAGATAGAGGAAATAAAGAAAAGGAATAGGGTTTGTTTTCATAGAAAGAGAACTATGAGAGATTTCCTGTTGTTGCTCTGTATCTTGTGATGAAATTTGTTAACTTTTATTTTGGCCTACGCTCGCAGACATTGAACTCAAAGATAAACCCGAATTATGAACCATCGGTGCATAAGGAAAGCTTGGCGCTTACTAACATTTGAGAGCACTTAAACCCCAAAATCCAAAAATATATTTGAGATCATGAATGATGATGAAGTCCTTTTACAGCAATGAGGGAAGTTGCATTGTCAACTTTTTATATCCAGATTCCACAACTTGCTATATTGGCTTTTAGGAATGTTTTCAATTGGTGCATAATGTACCATAGTAAATGTTACTTAAACAACAATGATTCAGTGGCACATGACTTTTAGAAACGCAAAAAATACCTCGTTATGACATTTAACAAGACGAAAGGTAGATTAGCATATTCAAAAGGGATTTTTAAAAAACAGAAAAAAAACACAACACACACAAAGTAAAAGCAGAAAATAATAGCAACATATCAACTTTTACTTGTTATTAAAAGAACCCGTTTTATACGTTCTGCTGTAAGTGGCTGTACAAAATCCTTAAAATCATGAGAAATCTAAATGTTTACTGTAAATACATTGAATGAATCGACAAACAACAATTTTAGCCTAATTATCTCTATTACACTGTTTCAAATCTATACTGGAATTTATCTATGTTCCTTCCATCTCGCCTTCCACCATTATGATCCACCTACATCAATTCAATTTCTACCAGCTCTGCATATTCCCTTCTAACTTTACCACGCAGTTCGCCATCATCTGAATAAATGGATCGTTAGTCATATACATTTCAGAACCTTCTCTGAAACTGAATGCCAGATTTTTGCCTTCCCTCAACTTCTAAAATCCATCCTTGGAAGTGCAATCCCATGTTGCCCCAGTCATTGCTTCACCCACATTCTCATCAACACCCGCTGATTCACCAAAAATGGATTCCATTGAGTTCTGTGAAGGCTGCCCCAGTCTGCTGTGCGAAACACTCTATATTCTGAATCTCCACTTGCTTTCTCAACCACTTTGAAAATTTTCTAGTTCAAAAAATCCCCAAAAAAATTATCACCACCAGAGTTTGGTCTGAGAGGTGGAGCCAATCCATTTATGCTATTTTCATATGCATCTGGAGGAGGACCGCTGGCATTGCCCACTAAATTTTCCCCTCCTGTCAAACTCAACGGGGATGAGTCAATAATATTTCCCATGAACTGAACACCAAAATTTGAGTTTGGTGAAGGAGCAACGCCAGTACCATTGCTCACTTCTCTCGTTCCAATATCTGGATTTGTAGGAGCAGCAGAACCATTGATGCTGCTCACTGTTTTAGGCAATTCATTAACATTTGGCAGCAGGGTATGGGCAATGCCAATGCTTTTACCTCCACCATTTGCATTTGGAACATTAAGTCCAGTGCTTTTGCCCAGTATTTTAGCCTTCCTGAAACAATAACAAGAAAAGACATGATGAAATAAACAAAACCATTTTGCAGAGAAAAGTAAATTAAAAAAGTAAGAGAGAGAGGGAGAAAGAAAAAAGTTCTTGTTCATACCTAACAAGTTTTTGCTTCAAAGTGGCTGCTTTTGACTTGGATGTACCTTCATTTTCAAGAAGAAACAGGTGAAGTATTAATTTCCAATTTTAAATGTCTATTCTTTTCAAAAGGTACCCAG
Source organism: Ehretia macrophylla (assembly GCA_037974665.1). Taxonomy (NCBI): domain Eukaryota; kingdom Viridiplantae; phylum Streptophyta; class Magnoliopsida; order Boraginales; family Ehretiaceae; genus Ehretia; species Ehretia macrophylla. Next base: position 66,662,208 of record CM075769.1, read on the forward strand.
CCTAAGATATATTGTAGTCAAGTTCAAAGCACTCACCAGATTTAAGTGCCATAGAACCTGATGTAGGCTTGCGATTGGCCCGTTCAGCCTTGATGGAAGCAACAATGGAATCTGCAGATGGCCCTAAACCTTTTCTTCCAACCAGCTTCACACCAAGTTTCTCACAGAGATGATTAAGCCTCATCTCATCACCCCCCCTCACCTCTCTAAGCTCAAGTGCTTGTTGCCTAGATAATAAAGTATAAACATGAAGTTCTTGCCGCTGATTAAAATGTGACTGAAGCTGTTGAAAAAGTAACTTGTTAGTATGCTGTTGATCGTGTTTTAATCCCTCATGACTCTTCTTTCGCGGCCCAGAAAATGTCACCCTTAATATAGCTGTTGATTTAGGATCAGAATTTTTTCCACTAAAAATTACAGAAAAACTACCAAACTCCAAGTCAGGCTCCCTAAACAAATCAGCAAGTAGAGACGCACAGGAATGTGCATTCTTTGATGGGGCTTTCTCAACTTTTAGCTTTGAGGACCGGATAGCAGCATGGTGAGCCATGTTTGCTGCTTCTCTAAGCCCGCTAAGAAAAGCTCCATGCATGGTTGCTGGGTAGCGCCTATTGGTAGCCTCTCCTGCAAAGAAGAGTCTCCCATCTCCAACACTTTCAGCTAAAATATCATAGTCATCTCCAGATGCCCCAACTGCAACATTAGAGTAGGAACCCAAGCTGAAAGGATCACTGCCCCATCTCGTACAAACAGTTTGAATAGGTTCAGGGACTTCAATTCCTTGTGGTTCATAAATACCTAAATATAACAAACCAAAGGCCTCATTATTGCAACAGCTGATTGAGCAACAATATCAAAAAATATTTCAAGATCGAGGATGCACACCTAAGTGGAAGACTTCGCTGATGGACACTAATAAAGACGAATGATATATAACAATGATGCAAAAGATTTTCTTATTATCTTACACAAGAGGTAGATGTTAGGTTGACAACTGTCTAAAATATTATGGAGATACAGTCCGAAATCCCATGTTAAGCAATCATCAATATATTCTATTCAAGGCCAAAGATGAATAACCTGCTATTTCAAGAAAATTAGACCAATCTAAACTTGGAATTTGAAAAATATGTAAAGAGTCACTAAATACCTTTCAGAATTTGAAGAACCCGTGTCACAGCATCAGTAGGGGGCATGGTCTCAAACTTGTGTGCGGCTTCTCCTGCTACTAATGCAATCAAGAGGGGACCACCAGCTACTGTTGCATAGCTGTAAAACAGAAAGAATTCCCCCCGACGGCTAGGATCATCAGAGAGATAGCCAAAAGTATCCAGATCAGTGCCCCAAAAGACACGTGGGAAAAGCATTGCAACCTTATTAAGCAAACCGAATCCCAACCTCTTTATCCCATCAAGCTTCCTTTGAGGCAGCTCTGGAATAAACTTAATAGAACCACTTTTCAGAACTCCAAGAGGAACAGTGCAGAGTGCCATGTCACCCTCAAAAACCTGACCCCCAGAAATCACCTGCACTCCATCAGCACCATAACGAATCGTGTGCACAGTTCTCTCATACAAAATTGACACATTCTCAGCCAACGCTTGAACCAATTTTCCATTCCCTCCAGCCAAAAAGCAATGATCACCTCCCATATCATAGGGGTCATCTTGATCCCAAAATGCTAGTGAAAGCTTAGAAACCAGCCCCGCATTTGCATACTCCAAATTAGCAAGATGCCAATTGAACAAGCTCATCTCTTCTTCACTAACTGCATCCCCATACACTTCCCGGAAAGTCTCCAACGCCGCACCAAGCGAAACATCCTGAGAAACTTCCCCCATCAACTGCCTAAGCTTACTTGCCTTATCTAATAGCCTATTAAAAGCTGCCTCCACCTTTTGATCCAAGTCTAGATCAACCGGCTTCCCATCAGGCCTATAAAGCGGGCACTTATCCCTCACCTTGTGAAGCATGTAAGACAACTGCCTAGCCAAAATCCCAAGTGGGTTCCCAAGTGTGCCCGTCAACACACTCCCTCCTAAATCTGCAGCTGCTGTCCTATTCCCTCCCTCCATCTTCTTTGTATAGACCCTCCCACCTGCACGCTTCCTTCCCTCCAAAACCGTCACTTTGAACCCAAACGACATCAACTGCCTAGCAGCAGCCAACCCTGCAATCCCCGCCCCGATCACAATCACACTCGGCTTAGTCGGCTCAGCCGGAATCCTCTCTTTAATCGCTGGCGCAACACCAAAGTTAATATACCCACGTGAAACCAAGTAATTATACGCAGAATCGAATAGACCACTACAATGCTTCGGAATAACATCAACAAACACCTCCTTCGTTATCCACTGTGACACACTCTCCCGCCACTTCGTAATTATGTGATTCCTAATCAGAATATAGTTAACCTGTTCAATCCCACCCACCATAGACACCACCCCGGCCTCAATTTCCTCATCAGTTAACGAATCAGCCGGAAATCCAGCTGTTAATGCAATCAATGCCTCGGCCGTAGCCTCCTTATTAATCACAATGATCTCATCACTCACATCATTAACAGCTTTCGCCGCGGCAGCCGAATTACTACCATTACTACCAATATTCAGGGTCTTTAAATACTTACCAAAATGGGAATTTTGCACATTTGATTGCACAATGCCATTATTACTATTATCATTAATAAATGTGGTATCAGACGAAGATGGGAAACTGTATACCTGGTTCAAAGACGACGTGGTATTCCGCGGCCTGCCACGGCGGCGCTTTCTGGGGATAGAAAGGGAAAGTAATTGATTTGGGATTGCATTCAAACTAAGGTTAGGGTTTGAAAACAAATTGGGGTAAGAATTAGGGTTAGGGTTAGGGTTAGGGTTCGAATTGGGTAAATGAATAGTGAAATGGAGTGGGTTGTTATTGTTGATGTTAATATAAGGGTTTTGGTTTGATTGGTCCATTTTTGTGTTTTTGTTTCTCTCATAAATTTTGTTTGCTTTGAAATTTTTCAGCAATTGAGGAGAAGAAGAAGATGATGATGATGAAGAGGGTAAAACAGGAAACTAGGGAGTGTTTGGTAGCTCGTGAAAACTTTGAACTTCGGATTAAAGAAAAATAATTGTAGTGACCTCCCCTGATATTTGTCATAATTCTGAAACTACATGATTTCTCTTTTATTTGACGGGTTAAGTTAATTTTAAATATAGCGGTTGATTTAGATTTTATATTTCTTTCTACTATATTGATCAAACCAATCATTACTATTCTCTTCTCATATTTCTTACGTACTGTATCGATAAAATCAACGATTTGCTTCTCAAAGTAATAGAAATAATTTATTTTTCTTTTCTTGAAATGTAGCTTCACAAGGTAGGAGTGCATTATTAGAAAATGCTTTAGGTACAAGAATACTTCAAAATTTGATGTCACTCAACGTCTTAATATAAATGTTCAAATTACTTATTATATATTATTAAAATTTCCACATTACAAAAGCTATGGTTGTAGCTACTATTATAATTTAGCAATTATATTTTTGGTATATTTATTCTAATGATCAATTAGTTTTCGTTGATACATTTAAGTTAGGAGTACTTCTTTTTTAAAAATAAAAATATATTATTCAAAGGCAAAAGTGTAAAGTAAGCTAAATCAAAATGAAAATGAATAAAAAGCGGGTTAGACAAATTGTTGAATATAGATGGAAGATTCATGTAAATTTAATAATTTTTCTAAAGGTTGTTTTATTAAAAACAAAAAAACAAAAAATTGAAGGCAAAACACTTATAATACTGTCTTTTTCTACTTTTGAAAGGAGAACATAAAGCAAAAAAGTGGAAGCAAGACATTTCTAACGCTAATATCTTTTTCTTCAGAAAAGAGAAATACGAAACAAAAATTATTTAACAAATTTAATCTCATACCAAATATTAAATTCCATTAATAGAAACTTTAGGCATTATGTTAATCTAAAAAATAATGATATCCGCAAATAAGAGAACTTCATTACGATTTTTTCCTAAGCTTCTTTGTTAAACACCATTGTAGATATTACAATTTTCATTTCCGATCAAAATCCTACTCCACGATTAGTATTTTCTGACATCTTCACATATATAAGTTGATCATCTTTACAATCACCAACAAGTTATGACCAAAAAGAATAAAAAATTATCACCAACAAATTATCTATCGATAAAAACACAAACTACAATATGTCTTTTTTCCTGGTGCAATTTATCCTTTTCTTCTTTCTTAATTATTCCAAAATAGTCCTCAAAACCTAAACACATGCAAAGAAAAAAAAATGGAAAAGCATAAAAGAATTTATATTATTGGTTTGCGTAATAAGATGTGTTCAAAAATAAATAAATATCTCTTTCACTCGCTTCAACCATGACAAATACCTTTATTGAGAACGGACCCTAAATACAACAATGAATTATTGATATAGAAATCAAATCAAGTCTCATTCTACTAGATGAAATCTGCTAATGAATTTCCGAAATGAAATAATTACTGCACAACCAATTTCAGTTTCTTCAGTTCAATACGATGATAAAAATAATTCAGATGAACTGACTCCCTCGTTGATAATCATCAAGCCTGCAGAAAGCTGGCATACTTGGCACCTAGGAAAAGCCTTTGTATGCAAAGCAAGGCATTTTTGGTAACCTCTGCATTTTCATGGTTCAACAATTTCATCACCCTCTCCTTAGCTTTGAGGTCAGTGGCTATGATACGGCCGACAGGATGGTACTGCGTAAACTGCGAGAGATCAAAGCAAGCAACAGCAAGTGTCTTTGGATCACTGGATGTATCCAGAACAGTAACCAGAACTTGTACGATCTGTAACAAAGTAAGACAGTGTGAAAAGGACGTATCCATAGGGAGGCCACAAGATTATGGTCAGAGAGACTAGTAAATTAGATAGATCGCAAAATTTAGGTAAGTTACAATTAAGGTCTTTTCTTTTCTGCCAGTCTTGTGACAAAAAGATAATGAAAGCGTCTGAAATACATAAAATTCTGCAAGACGCTATTGACAAAGAGAAATTCCATTTGCCCTATGCTGCAGTCACAGATAAGGAGATGGTATCAAGGTGAATTTGATTAAAGCACAGAGGTAGTTTCACAGTTTTATTTCTTACAGTGTCGACAGAGGCATTTTAAATCATCAAGGGGCAAATGACTGAATTAAATGATGCGCTCAAGCTCTCTTTCCCTCCTACACTCCCGTCCACTTCACAAGTTGGTTACCCAGGCTAAAGCACTTAGAAATATGGTAATACATTCACCCTTACGACAATCCCTCTATTTTGTTACATATATGGTAATATATTCACCCTTAAAACAGCCTCTCTATTTTTTCTGTCACAAATTTAAGACGGCAGCTAAACATAATAAACAAACTAAAGCAATAAGTTTGACACAGATCGTCATTACTAAAGCAGAGAAGCAGCAGTGACTAAGTCATTGGTGTGAATGCTGTACATTTTTCACCTTTATGTCTCATTGCATTCCGGGTCGATTACGACATAAATGTTGGCTTTATGCTCATTCATGAGAACTCCCTTGATAAAGTCATATTTTGAAAAATGGCACAATGGCAAATGTATACCTGGAAATCATTCTCCTCAAAGTTATTAATATTATCCCGCCAAAATAAAGGATCCTTGTGCATAGGAGACCAATCAAGATTCCCAAGGAGGACCTCCTGCTTGTACTTGTCGAAAGAACTCAGTCTCTTGATGTTTTCTCTCAGTCCTTCTTCCAGTTGATTCAGAGCCTCCAACAGATCCTGCCGAGAAAGCAAGGTAATTGAGTTTAAGGTGTCCGCAAAAGCAGTAGCTATTGTACAAATTTAATCAAGGGGCCTCGATCCTCTGGCCCACCATCCCCTAGGCCACCATTTTGGGGGAAAGAAGAGGCAGGATTGGGATTTAACGTACTTAACAGCAAAAACTGTAACTGAAAGCGAAGAGATCCTCTGATGGATAAGTATACTAAAAACTTTATGCAATATGCAAATATTAGCTCAATAAAAATTATATTTTCATAGATCATTTTGATGAACCAGATCATTACACCAAGCTTGATATGCACAGTCAATAATATAACGCCTCTAGTTACTTCTTAGTGAATAAATCAATAGCACATGAAAAATTTGCTTTGCACAAGTCTACATTACTATAGCAATTTGCAATTCTGTAGACAACATGCCTAATGTGCATATAAACTTAACCACTAATTAATTTCAACATATACCTCTACAAACTTTGCCATGGTTAATATTAACACAGAACATATGAAAAAGTTTTCTTTTGAGCAACTCCTATTAGCAAAGAAAGCACTGAGAAGGACTGGTTGGATTCAGTTCATAAACTAATGCATATAGATGTTAGCTACCTGTTTCTCCATGTTATGCCTTTTGTTAGTCACCCATCAACACTCTTCCATGTGATTAAAAATGATAAGCTCATCATTATCAAATTCAAAATTATCTCACCTCGTCACTCCAAGCCTGTGCTTTCAAGCTTTGAACAATTTGCAGCAGACCCAGGTCCACCATCTGAGCAGCAAAAGTCACCTTGGACAGCAAGTTCTTAAGAGTCAAGACCACCACCCTGACAACCTAGTAGTCAATGATGCAGCAGACACCATAAACTAAATATTAGTAAAAATGTTAACAGGTCTAAGCCAGAATGAGGGATCGAAAAATGTAACAGAATAACAATATAATAACACAATCATAGAATTGAAGTAACTGTGAGGTACAAGCATGCTATAAATGATTATTAAAGCATAAAGTTATTTTTCAAGGAAGTATGAGAATGATTCTAACATACAAAAAAATATGAAAAGCTTACCTTTTCCTTTGTTGAGCCCTTAACAACTTCTATTAGTCGTGGAAGAGCCCTAGATGTAGCCAGGTACTCGATTGCAGGTTCATAGTAAGATAAAAGCCAAACACAAAGACACGTTTCATAGAGAAGCTGGTTCAGAAAGCAAATGAAGATTACAGTGAGTGTGTAGGAAAAGGAATCAAAAGTTTGGTATCAATGCTCCAACCTTGCATGACGTATGATGTAGGATGGACACCTATGAGATATGTCAGTCATTGGTGTAGCATGAGATGTGTGTTTGTGGAGGCCACATTAAGAGTTCATGTGTGTGACTCTTAACACATATTCCTCCTCAATATGGATATAATTTTTTATCAAATAAATTGTCAGTCAACACTGTATTACACTAGCAGTTTCATTAATCTTTACTGTTGTTCCTTGCTCTTTTCATTTCTTTTATATTTGTTCATTTGGCTTACTAGAATAGAAATTTATAAATGAAAGAATCACGGAGGGACCTCTAGGTCTTGGATGTTATCATTGGCCTAAAAAAAAATGTAATAATAAACTAGTGTTTCTGAATGCTTTTGAATTGTACACATGTTACAGTAATTCCTGCTATAGTTATCACGTGTATTCTCATTATTTTCAAATGCTTTGCTAGGGAGAGAGACTTTATATCTTCTTATTCTTTAAACCTAAAATTAACCTTTTTTCACTAGGAGGAGGTCCTATAACTCAGGTACAATAATTACAGAACAGATAATCTCCTACCAATGTCTAACAGCATCCCAATGACTCTCCCGCGGTGAATTTAGGAACTGGCTAACAACACTGACAGCAAAGGAAATGTCTCGGCGAGTGACGGTGAGATAATTGAGTTTGCCAACCAACCTTCTATACCTTCCTGGATCGGATACTGGTTCCCCCTCAGCATGTACAAGTTTGATATTTGGGTCCATTGGTGAGTCACATGGTCTTGAACCAAGCATTCCAGCCTCCTCTAACATATCAAGAGCATACTTGCGCTGAGAGATAAAGATACCTTGGTCGGACCGTGCAACTTCAATGCCAAGAAAATAATGCAACTCTCCCAAATCCTTGGTCTGAAATTGTTTGTGCAAAAAGGTTTTCAGATCTTGAATACCTGTTATGTCGTCCCCAGTTATAATAATGTCATCAACATAAACAATTAACAGGAGACGCTTCCCAAAGGATGTGTGTCGATAAAAGACGGAGTGGTCAACTCCACATCGTGTTAGTCCGAATTCAACCACAGCTTCACTGAAGCGGCCAAACCAAGCTCGAGGCGACTGTTTTAAACCATACAGCGATTTCTTGAGACGACATACCTTATGTGACTCCCCCTGAGCAATAAACCCGGGAGGTTGCTCCATGTACACTTCTTCCTCGAGAGTACCATTGAGAAAGGCGTTCTTGATATCAAGCTGCTGAAGGGACCAATTACACACGGCCGCAAGGGCAAGAAAGATGCGAACAGAAGACATCTTAGCAACAGGAGAGAATGTATCATCATAATCGACACCATAAACTTGTGTGTACCCTTTGGCGACCAACCGAGCTTTCAACCGATCAACCTGCCCAGTAGGAGAGCATTTCACAGTGTAAACCCAACGACACCCAACAACAGATTTCCCCAAGGGGAGGTCAACCAATTCCCAAGTACCATTAGAGCGCAAGGCCGACATCTCCTCCACCATTGCCGCATGCCAACCAGGATGACAAAGAGCCTCTGAAACAGTGTTAGGAACAGAAACAGACGAAAGGGAAGCAACAAAGGACAGGAAAGAAGATGATAATGCATGATAAGAAACAAAATTAGATATAGGGTGCCTAGTAGTGCAACTACGAGTACCTTTGCGAAGAGCAATAGGGACATCCAAATCTGAGGGCGGGGAGACTGGAACTGGATCCGTAGCCGGAGAGGCAGGTGGCACAGGACACGCGGCAGGCAATGACGAACAGGAACGGCGCTGATATGTCAGTAGATCAGGACGATCGAGTCTAGATCGGTCAGGAGATGGAGGGGGGGGAATGATAGGAGAGGGCGGATCTGGGGAGGGGTTGAAATATGGAGCCGGAAGGGGTAAATCATCGACGACTACATCGGGAGAATGGGAAGGAGGAACATAATAAGATTTAGACTCGAAGAAAGTGACGTCAGCACAGATGAAGAATTTATCTAACTTTGGAGAGTAGCATCGATAACCTTTTTGGTTTCGAGCATACCCTAGAAATATGCACTTGAAGGATTGAGGATGCAATTTATAAGAACCAGGAGAAAGATTATGCACAAAGCAAACACATCCGAAGACCTTTGGTGGCAAAGAATAAATAGACTGATGAGGAGAGAGGACAGAGAAAGGGATTGTATCATTGAGAACAGAAGAGGGCATGCGGTTAATAAGATAACAAGCAGTAAGAACAGCGTCATCCCAAAACCGGATCGGAACATGCATATGAAGAAGAAGTGTCCGAGCAGTTTCAATAAGATGACGGTTCTTGCGTTCAGCAACTCCATTTTGTTGAGGAGTGTAAGCGCAAGAAGACTGGTGAACAATCCCCTTCGAGTTTAAAAACGCAGAAAAAGAGGATGAAAAATATTCACGGGCATTGTCACTACGTAACACACGAATAGTGGCACCAAATTGAGTACATACTTCAGTATAGAATGTTTGGAACAAAGAAAAAAACTTCAGAACGATCTTTCATTAAGTATAACCAAGTAACACGAGAAAAATCATCAATAAACGTAACAAAATAACGATAACCAAATTTTGAGACATAACGACTAGGACCCCAAATATCAGAATGAATGAGGTCAAATGGGGCAAGGGCCCGTCTATTGAAACTACTAGGAAACAAACTACGACAATGTTTGCCTAACTGACAGGACTCGCACAAAATACTACTGAGACGACCCAAGGAAGGAATCATTTTTTTGAGATTGGAGAGAGACGGATGGCCAAGTCGGCTGTGGATAAGTTCTGGAGTGGAGGTGGCTGCATATGCAACAGAGGATGCGTCATCAAGGTAGTAGAGGCCGTTAGACTCATGCCCTGTGCCAATCCACGCGCCCGTCTGCAGATCCTGGGCAATGACAGAAGTAGAGGTAAAGGTAATAGAGCAATTAAGCAACTTAGTTAGTTTGCTGATAGACAACAAATTACAGGGAAAAGTAGGAAGATAAAAGACGGAGGAAAGGGTGATGGATGACGTGGGATTCGCCGATCCAACCCCAGTGACATAAGTAGACGAACCATCAGCAAGGGCAACAGGGTGACGAGAAGGAAGAGGACGGATACGAGAAAGTAAGGAAGAATTACCACTCATGTGATCGGACGCACCAGAATCTATGATCCACTTACCAGAGCTAGAAGAGAGTTGAGACAAGTGAGCAGTAGAAGTAGTGGCATGTGCAAGAGACGCCGTAGAGGATTGACTAGCCTGCTGAGAGGCTTGGTACTGGAGATATTGCATGTAGTCAGCCTCAGATAGAGTGAAAGTAGGAGAAGTCTGTTGTTGAGTTAACGCAGCGGTACTGGTCAGGTCGTCAACAGCAAGATGAGCAGCATTAGCAACACCAGGGGGGCGTCCATGGAGATCCCAACACTTATCACGAGTATGACCCATTTTATGACAATAAGTGCACTGAGGCCTGGACTATTAGAACCACGGCCTCGGCCTCGACCCCCTCGAGAAGCATTATCAGGGTGCCCTACGGGATGAGTGAGAAGAGCGGCATTATCATGAGTAGGAGGAAAGGCAGTGATAGAAGCACGACTAAGGCGAGAATAAACTTCAGTCATTGTGGGAAGAGCCGGGCTAGAGAGAATCTGCGAACGAACTGCCTCATATGGAACTGGAAGGCCTCGGATCATAAGAACCACAAAAAGTTGTTCTCGTTGTTGACGAGCAATATTAGTATCAGTAGGAAAGATTTCATTATATTCTGCCATAGCCCTCTGAAACCGTCCAAAGTATATAGTGAGACCCCTATCATCAAGTTGGATATTCAGGAGATCGGTAATCACATCATAGATTCGACTGACATTACTGGTGTACAGCTCCTTAGCCAATGTCCAGAGGCTTTTGCACGACTCACAAAATTGAAAAACAACATGCAATTCGGATTCAATGGACTGTAACAATAGACTAGTAAGTTGGGCATCGACTTGATCCCAAATGCGTAGCTTGTCCTCTGAGACTTTAGAAGGAGCGTCTGTCAAATAATGAGCCAACCCTTGCCCTCGAAACCACAACCTGACAGCGGAAGACCATTGGGTATAATTTCGACCATTGAGTTTGGTCGTAGTAATGATTGGAGTACCGGTAAAAGTTGGAACAACAATGGATGGATTACTCGAGGTATCCTTTTTAGATGCTTCGCCTATAGTGGACTCCATATATGAAGAGGAGGAACCAGTACTATGTTAAAAAAAAAAAAACTAGGACAAGGGAATGACCAAAAAGAAGACTACTTAAAAGAGCATCAAAGGGAGCAGGTCATGAATATTGGACTGCCGAAGGTCTGGTTGTTTCTGTTTTTTTTTTTTTTTTTTTTTTTTTTTTTTTTGGTTGGTTAATCAAGAAAGGTCAGGACTGGTGACCAAATCAGAACACAAACCACAGCAGAAGGAAAGGCAGCAAAGAAACAAGGGTGTTGTCGGCGGTAGACAGCCATGGAGGCAGCGCGTGTAACTCACACGCAGAGGACGACGGCGCGTGGACCCACGCGCGGTGACGGAGCACGACGGGAAAGGGCTGGTCGTGGTCGGAATTGGGTGCAGAGGACACTAGTGGACGCAGATTAGTGATCGGAGGGCTGGAGAGGAAGGAAATCAAGAGATCAGGTAGGGTTTGTGAGGGTCTTGTAGTTCCGGCAGCTTAGCGACGGCGGCTGTCAACAGGGAAGATGGGGGTGAGGTCGCCGGAGGCGAAGGAGGGGATTGGGGCGTGTTGGTGGCAGAGTGGTGGCTGCGTCGGAGGTGAATAGTGACTGCCGTGAACAGTAACTAGGGTTTTGTTTGTGGTTTTTTTGTTTTTGTTTGATGGGTAGAACTGTGGGGTGGGTAAAAAAAAAAAAAGTTTAGGGTTTAGTGGCTCTAGATACCATGTTATGGTAACAGAAAGAGACACATTGAGAGGAAAAAGAGTTACTATTATTCTAATACTACAACTAATTAGACCCCTTTATATAGGGCCTAGTACACAAGACAAATATTTCAATCCTCCAATGTGGGATAAATAACAAACGTAATATAACCTAGTATACTACTTTAACAGTATGTAACTGCATATATGTCCATATTACCTGTATGCATAGGTGAGTACATCATAAAAAGTACCTGCATGGACTGCTGGGTGGACGCTGGAGAAATCAAAGGAACAAGCAGTTTCACACCATCAGCTTGAACAAATGAAGATCGGACCAAAGGCTCCTTCAATAATGTTGCAAGGCAATTGATTGCAGTTGGAATTCCAAGGCTAGGATGAGAAGGCTTTTTTAGCTGCATAAAGAGATGGGGCATCAGGGAGTTGAGAAAATTTGCATTTTTCTTTGATTTCTATATATGTGCTTGCAATGTTATTCCTCATAATGCTTGATCAGGAAGCATAATTTTCATTTCCCAACCAATTCTCTCTCCTATAGTCTTTTTCCCTATTCCCAAGTTATAACTTGACAGTTTGCCGATTATTTTGACTATATTTCCTTTCCTGCAACTTTGGCTTGCTCAATTGTTTTGGACTGCTACAATTTTTTTTTTTTTCCTTGCTGAATCAGCAAGGGTGTATTAATTGAATGAAAAAAGTTTAAAAGTGATAAGATGGCCGGATGGCCAGGAATAACATTGTTTACATGGAACAGTCAGGGGCCAGCACAAGCCAAATAACCAATAGAAAATTAAGTAAACTTTGCTACAAAAAGTTTCTGGATCAGAACCTTAAAACTTTGATATTACAATTCATTTCTAGTTTCCCAAAATAACTATGAAGGATCTATCCATCAACCCACCCACCTCACTCCTCAAGGCTCTTTTCCCCTTGGGAAAGGAAAAGAAGAGGAAAATTAGCATGTAAACCAACAGCATAACGCAGAAATCACAGCATACCTGAGCACAAAGCCACTCAACCAGGCCTTTAAGAACATCATCAATGGTGGTAAATTTCTTCTTTGAATCTGAGGCTTCTCCATTTTCGGTCATACCCTGAGCTTTTGGTCTAGCACTGGACTTAACAAAGAGTACTGTTAAAAGTAACCTTAGGCTAATTTGGCATGAGATCGATCACTTCTTTAGTATTTCTTTACCTGACTATCGATGAAAGTATCTTACAGCTCTTCTCTTGTACAAACCAGTTACCTTTCCAGAGCAATCTGAAAATAGAAAAAGATTGAGATTTTAGTTTTACTCAATTAGATATTTGGAGAAAGATTCTACTAAGAGCACCTTTTTATTTAATTCAGAGGACTTTGGTTTTTGACATGCAATACAAGTAAGACAATAATTGATAGTAGGATGAGATAGAGGAAATGAAGTTGCACCAGGAAAATTTATCCAGAAAGAAATATAGCAAATTGAACCCCGAAAAAAAGACTCCTCTAAAAGTAAAAAATAATTGTAGAATACAATACATGACAAAGCAAAATTAAAGGGTGAACATCTGCACTAAGTGGACTAAACAAAGTTGAAAAACATCACTTATAGCGAAAGAGTCTGAAATCTCTGTCCATTCTGATCTTAGTCATTAAAACTTCGCAGAGAAAGTAAAAGACAAGAAGCACACAATTATTGTAATCATTGCATGACGAGTACTTTCAGTCTATATACATATTTTTCAGAAATCCCTAAAATTAATCAAGTATTAGAGAAAAGATTCAGAAGTTTTCTCATTCAAAATGCCACACTAAAGGAGATCCAAATCTGGAAAAGAAAGGTGAAAGTAATGAAATATAGGAGAAAACAATTAGTTATCACATAATTGGAATTTCTTTACATTATCTTCAGCAGTTCCTCAAGAAGCAAGAGCTTTTTTTATGGGGTTGAGCTCTTTGACAATGAGGTTCAGGTAACCTGAATTACTGAATAACTTGCAAGGTAGTGAACAAATCTTCTCTTTTGGATTCTTTTATGCACATTATAATCCATATATGAAATTGTCCCCTTGAAGGTCATGTGACTGATATTCACCCCCAAAATACATGTGCAAGAGTATCATACCCGAAGGAAAAATAATAATCAGAAAATACAGCATCGTTAGCTGTTTCCAAAAATCATGAAAAGCAGAATCCATATTGCCATTCTCTGCTGTGTGCACAAATATATGCTTTGAATTAACTGCAGCCATGGCTGAGGGTAAACATTTACACACATACACAAAAAAAAAAAAAAAACACACACAAACATTCGCCCGCACATGTCTAATTCATGTACGCTCATACGTGTATACAGAATAATAGCTTAGATTGGCAGTGTTGCTAAAAAGAGCAGCTATCACCATATTAATGAGATATGGAAATCAAATTAAAGTTCGACCAAAGTCTCTGAAGAGTATTTGCCTTAGGAAAGGTTCATATGTATCATCACTCGCAAGAGACTTGTCATGAAATAATCTGGCTCTTTTCGGATTTGCTGCCAAGCAAATAAAACAACAGATTTGTTGGTTAGAACAAATAAACCAAAAGGTACAAGAATTCTGCTTCTCCATACAAACCTGTAAGCATTTCATCGATTAAGGCCAGAACATATTCTACTGTCTCTTCCTTGAATATGTCTCTTAAAATGCTAACAAAAACACGAACATAAGCGGGACCATCCTGTGACAGTTGCTCCCATCTAGTTAATGCCTCTTGAATGCTATCATAATTAGGGATACAACAGAACCAAAGCACTATAATCTATTTACCATACAATCAAACACTTAAAATAAAGAAATGAAATGGAAATTTTGTGTCAAACTATCAAACTGATCACTGATAAAAATAAAAAAAATACTTAAAGGTGACAGCTAGCAAAACACAACAAAAGAAGGAATGTCCCACTAGCAGCCAATCAGAATGTTAGGAAGCTAAATGCATAAGATTGAAAATATCAAATCGGTGGTAACAGACCAGGAATCCGGATCGTAATGGTATTATCCGATGGCATAAATCAGGATATGCAACAATGACAGCACAATTTTTATTTTTTTATTTTTTTCATGATTAGATAAATATAGCTGCAGTATCTTTTTTACTTACTCATTATTTTATCCACTAGCTAAAAGAAGATCAATACTTGTAACAACTGTATCTTAACAATTGCCAAAAACTACATGAAGCATTCCTCATAAGCCCCAGAGAGAAAAATGTTACAGGGAACTAAACTAAAATTGGAGTAAGAAACAACATTTCAATCAGAAGGGGATAAAGACTGACCGTGCATTCTCTAAATATATATGAGAAGTTTGACAACCAATGCTCATGTCATGTCAAGTAATAGTAAGGGAAAAGAAGCAATCATTACATCATCCAGCAATTGAGCTTTGTTACTTTCAGCTTTCTTATCATAACGCCTTAACAGTTGAAGCCCTGTTCCACTGATCAGCTTTGTCGTCATGTATGTCTCCCATGGTATGTCCCTCCTTAACACCTTCAAGATAATCAGTGAAAATGGAAATGTAGTTCAATAAGGTGCTTCTATACAATGGAAAGCTCAATAATTTTTCTCTAAATTATCAAATTTTAACATCGAAGATTATGGCCTGAAAATAAAATCCCATTTGGTATATACGTATTAGTCCTTTCTGTACCATGGATATTAGACTTGAAAGTAAAAAAGGAACCTTTTTATATTTCATTCCTTTTTGGCCATAGAAATCTCTACTCTCATCAACCGAGAAACCATGAGTGAGTCCAACTGCATTTTATGATCCAGAATCATTTCCATTCTTATTGCTTCAACTAAAAACCATCTATTACTATTAGTTATGATTGGTTTTATTTGTATTTCGCTTATAAAGACTTGGATTCTTAACTGTAGTCAACACACTAACCATTTCAACGCCACCTCTCACATATACACGCGCATTCATATAGCTTTTTTCTTCTTTTTAAAAAAAAAATCCACATAGCTTGATCTCAAACTACCATTCAAACCAACAATTTCCACAAGTATATTATTCCTTAATTTTCCACTCCAACTGTAATATACGAACTAATCAATCGAGTAAAACTTAACACATTTCAACAAAAATGTTGGCATTAGAAAACAACTATATCAATAATGAGCTTAGATTTCACTAATTTCCTCTATTAATTGTGCGCTTAATAGGCAATTCAATTCTGATCAATCGGAGCACGATATGATCGTGATTAAAGGTACATTTTGGTCAATTAATTAAATGTAAAATTTGAGATTAGCTAAAAAATTATATGAATGTACATATATATAATACCTGATCGGTGGTGAGCTCGGCGTGATCCATTGGCATTGTGGTGTGTGATTGTTGAATGTTGATAGAGTTGAGACACAGGAGTCTACGAGCTGCTCAAATGAAGGCTTGTGTTCGTTAATAGATCTGATTCGTGTGCCTTTTTTTTTTTTTTTTTTTGTTAAAAGGATAGATTTCATTAAAATGAAAACTCAAGAAAGTACATGTCGTCCACGTTGAACGTTCATGAATTGTAATTTCTCTCATTATTGTATTATTATTAATGATTTATTGCTAACCTATGTATTTTTAAGGGTAAATAAATTTTCAAGTCCTGTAGTGATCATTTAACTATTTTTTATTTTAAGCGACATCATTAGATTTATGAAATAATTAACTGATTCATTTTGTTAGTTTTTTATTGGAACGAAATGGTTAATTAGTTAAATATAATTACATAAAGACCACCCACCCAATCATTGATTATTTGCACTTTTTGCTTGACCACCAAATACACCACATGTATTCCAAAACATCTTCGAAATTTAAAAAAAAAAATCATAGAATTGTCCAAAAGTTATTTTAAAAAAAATTAAAAACTAAAAGAGATTGTCATGTAGTTTTTCTCAAAAATTATTTGAAATTATTCAAAATTTCTTAAAATTATTTCAAAATTCTAAAACTTTCAAAATGTTTCTAAATTCCTCCTAATTTTCTTAAAACTAATTCAAAATTTTCATCAGATTTCAACTAAATTATGTCAAATATAATTAGAAGTTCTTTTAAGTTCTCCTAAATTCTTTAAAAATCATCAAATTGATTGAAAATTACTAATTTTTTTCTCAATTTATTAAAAAAGTCTTCAATGCTCCTCATAAATTTATTCAAAACTCTTACAGATTTAATAATGTTCTTAAAAAATCATCAAATTTCTCTTAAATTCGTCATGTGTATATATATATATATATATATATATATATATATATATATATAATATAACCAACTAAGAAATTATTAAAAATCACTAAAATTAATAAACATCTCTAATTTTTTTAAAATTATTGAAATAACTAGAAAGTTATTCTAAAATATTTCAAAAAGATGAAAATGTCGTTTCAACGAAAATATGTTGAATTTAGATGATTGCTTTTGGTTGTTTTTGACACTTTCATAGTTCCCTTTTTGTTGCTTTCTACCAAGTTCTTGATATATATAACTTAAAAACTTTTGAAAGATTATTGATATGCAAGATTATTGATATGCTTATAATTAGCAATAATACCAGACCTTCCACGTATTAATTTGCACCCATTGTCAAACCTGCTAGTATAACCCAAATGTGAAATCTGATTTTTTGCAACATTGTTGCAAATCATTTGCCTGTGAGTATGATTTAATTGTTCAACCCCTTAACAAGAAAAAATAAAAATAAAAAAAGACAAACAACGAACTAAAATCCAAAACCAAAGTATTGTAACAAAATTTCCGAAGATATGGAGAGTTCAAGTAAATGTTTTCTCATTTATCTGTTACAAATATGGTGACTGAACTTTCTCCAAGACTATTCTAACTTCTTTCGTGAAAAATTAATCTACTATTTCTTTTTCGCCTCCAAGATTCAATTTTCCCTTCAAAAGAATTATTAATATATCATTCAATTTTCCTTTCAAAAGAAATATAATAGATCATTGTGCTATAATGACAATACGCGAATTGACAAGAGCAATAGAAGCCTACATTATGCCGTTTCCGCCACGCTTTTTCGCCTTCTCTTCGCTATAAAGAAAAAGAAACTCTCTGCATTAACAAGGTTGACCTTCTAAGTCCACTTGCAAAAGTAACAACAAAGGCAGAAAAATGTTCATGTCTGTATATCTTTTTACAGGGAGGCATTGATCTGAGACGATGAATAATTATCTACAACTTAGCACCGATGCATATTTCTTGAGAACAAATAGTCCAAAATGTACCCACTCTATAACATATTTGATTTAGCTGTAGAGAAAAACTTCCCAACATTACCTAAATATATCATGAATCAACCACTTCAACACGTTGGAGAAGTTCCAAGATGCTTCCAGCTTTCCTTTTAGCCCTATCGGTGCCACTCTCTGACAATTCTTTCAATGCCTCTTCCGCCCCACATTCTCTTGCTATGTTTAGAAACTGCGCGTCACCTGTGCATAGTGCCCACAATATGGCAGCTGCATTTTCTCGGTTGCGTGGGGAACCTGTCCTAATTACCTCCACTAAAACTGGAATCGGTTCAGCTTGGCCAATTGCCAGTTTCCCTTCTTGATGACTCGCTAGTATGGCCAATATTGCGAGTGCTTCATCCATCATTCCACTCCCAGGATCCTTGAGCAATCTCATAAGTGGTGGAACAATTCCTGCCCTAACTGCTCTCACCTTGTTTCCTTGATAAATTGAAAGGTTAAATATAGCAGTTGCTGCGTCCTTCTTTCCTCTGGGACTGCCTCGACAGAGCAAATCAATGAGAGGTGGGATGGCTAGAGCGGCCCCAATAGCAACCTTGTTCTCATCAAGAACCGACAAACTGAAAAGGGTTGCTGCAGCATTTTCTCTCGCTTCCATGCTACCATTTTTCAGCACGTCTACAATATCAGGTATAGCACCAGCATTAACTATAGTCACTTTGTTGGTCTCATTTATGGAAAGGTTGAGAAGCGCTGTAACAGCATGCTCCTGTGTCCGAGAATCTGGGGATGACAGTAGTTCAACAAGCAGTGGAATTGCCCCAGCCTCTGCAATGCATACCCTGTTATCTGCATTTCTTTTTGCCAGCAATCGGAGCTCACCAGCAGCTGCTCTTTGCTGTTCAGGATTACCATTTGCAAGTTTTTGCAACAAGGCATCAATAGCAGCTCGATCACAGTCTGAACCACTAACTCCTGATTTTTTATTTCGGCAATCTCCTTGTTTTTTGGGCAGCTCCACACCATTGCTCTCACACCACAAGGCAATTAGACTCTTCAAAACGTAGTTAGGTGTTAATGCGGTGTGCACCAGCGTTTGCTGAGTCTTCGGGCAGGTTTTATGCCCAGCATCCAGCCATTTCTGAATGCATGACCTTTCATATGTCTGCAGACGAAACCAGAAACAAGCTAAATTTAAATGCATGCCACATACAAAGCAATAAGCTGCTAAGGGAAAAGCAGAATATAAACCTGCCCAGTAGATACTATTACTGGATCTTTCATCAACTCAAGAGAGATTGGACAACGGAAATCATCTGGGATGACTGGAGATCTGTGCTTGATTAGGTTCTTGTCACCTTCAGGGGCATCAAGGACAGGATTTTCCGTCATAACACAGTCCTTTATCTTCCTAAGGAGAAATGATATTATCTCAAAGAACTCCTCTGGAGGTCCCCCAGATGAGATGACCATATCGTGGATGGCAAGTGATTCCTTCTTTAGATCATCTATAGTCCTAAGATGCAGCTTCTCTGAAAGCCTCTTGAAAATAATTAAGTCAGGGTCCTTTTCCTTTTGTGCCATAGCCAAATCCATTACCAGTTGTAAATCGGGTGATTCCATTCTTTCTTTCGCTCTTGTAAATTGTGCATGCACCAGCCCAGTCTGAAACGAAAAAGCACATGCTTAACTATTCTCAGGATAAAACAAGTGAACCGCAGACCACTACTATATAACCATCTACTGCAATATTTACAAAGAGATGCTGTTTATGAAGTACCTGTTCTCGAACTTCCTCTGAAATACCGAGTCTGTCATAAGGAATGTCACCAAGCGCATTTTCAATCTGTTCTGTCACATGATGAAACTTGCTTGCAATCTTGTCAATCAGCAGGGCCTGCACGGAAAACACTGCTTACTATGAATCTGCACCTTCAGCTGAATACTCAAATTTGTTTGAAACAATGAAACAACATAAGCACAATTGCGAAGAAAAGGCTCAAGTATCATTGCCCAAAAAGGATAAAACATCTGATGACAAAATGTGATTCCAATTAAAGTGTTAAATTTACATTCGACTTCTAATTAATGACTCAAATTATTATAATCTTCATAGGGGACAAATAAAGTTTCACATTTCTGTTTTCAGTTCAAAATCATATACCAACTCACGTTATAACAAATTTATAACATCGAATAAATACCATCTACCAGATGAATGGGAGACTATCCACGAAGAGGGGATGAGAGAGATAAGCCAAGTGTTTTTCATAATGTGTTCATAACAATACTAGAAACGACACTATGTCACCTTCACTATTAAAGGGTGGAAAAAATACGTAAATTTAAGAAGTCAGATGTCTTAATGATCAGTAAAACAACTTTGCTCAGTCTTTCTCCTTTTTACCAAAATGCCAACTACTTGAGCTAATTAAGCTCTCTAATCAAGCAAAATTCTTATAAATCAAGACACAAATTCTAGACTCAAAATATCAAATTAATATGTGTACCTGAAAAATAAAACAAACAAGATTTATCATGATCAAATATAGCGTAAAACTACCACCCATCTATCTCTAGGCACAAAAAGTCAATCTTTTTTACCTCTCAACTCGCTGGAAGAAAATAAAGAATAAAAAAATACAAGATTCAGACTTTAAAAGGAGAGTCTAGGTGCACAAAGCTCCTGCTATGCACGGGTACCATTTTGGCATCTATTGTATGCACCTTGGGTTGCAATTTTTGCAAGTTACAGACTTTTAAACTACAAAATTTAATACGGAAAGGAAAAGTTGAACTTTAAACAAAAAAATAATACCTGATAGATCTTACTGCCTTCATGGATGGATTTGAGAAGCTGCAAAGCTGAGTCAAGAGCAATTTTCAACAGCTCAAGACCTGAAACGGCATCGTTTTGCAGCCCATCTTCACTATCTTTTAATTCCTCAAGTAGAGGGCTCAGAAGCTTTATTCTACGTACCAAATCGGTGTACATCTTCTTTGAGGCCGTCTTGCACTCAGGCAACACAGAAATAGCCTTTATCAACTCACTGAGTTCACTCAGTAAGGCCTCTATTAGATTCTCCTTTGGACCCATGTTTGGGGTGACAAGAAAACACTGGGAATGGAGGTTTTGAGGAATTTGGAAAATACCCAGATGAGAGAATTGGGTGGATTTGGGTAAAAAATGGTGGAGGTGGTGATTGGTGAGTTGGTCAGCTGGCGAGTTGACTCAGTGGATTAAAAAAAATCTGAAAAAGCAATGAACTTTATGGTTTTTGAGGGGATATAAAGAGACCCAGGTGAAGAAATTTGTTAAATTTAAAGGATCTAAGGTCAATTCTGAAGAAAAATTTGCGCGTCTAGAGAAGAAGAAGGTGGGGGTTGAAGTTTAGCAGATTGTCTTTTTCCTGTTTCTATTTGGACTGGACAAATTATATGGTCTTAGTACTTGATGATGAGATTAGTCGAATAATTAAAGTTAAAACTTTTCTTTCTAATGTTTCATTTGTATAGTACTTATACAGGAAGTAGCGAAGAAAGGGAAGAGGCGACGTCATTAGTTACAAAAGAAAGGGTGAAGTTTTACGTTACAAATTCAAGTCATGAATATAAGTTTTAGGAAATATAAAAAATATGATTGGGTATAATAAATTTTAAAATGTTTTTTTTTTTACTGTTTATGTGCACTAAGACTAACTAACCAATCTCTCATCTTGCAACAGATATGTTAAAAGGAATAATTAAATATTCTATGCGTGTTCAAAGACGTAAACTAATTTATTTATTAATAATCAAAATGTCACTCTTTTTTTTTAATTATATCATTCTTTCTTTAAATAATAAGAATTTCATGTCCCATGTTAACTTAAGAATGAGAATGGAAAAACTAATTTTTTATGTTAAAAGACTATTTCTTTCACCTTTTTGTTTTGAGTATTACTGTGACCTTGTCTTTGGCAGCTATTAAAATATGGCCATTGATTGATATTGGAGAACGGTAACTTTTGATCAGATGTTCTCAAGGTGTTGACTTTAAGGTGTTTTTCCTTTGGTTTAGATCTTTGCTAAAAAACAACAATTCTATACTTAGCAACTGTTTCCTTTGCCCGACAAAAAAAAAAAAAAAAATCTGTTTCCTTTGATGTTGGCCTAAGAGGAAAAGCCTAGGTCGTTCGATAAATTTGAAGTTGTTTCAAACAAGTAAACAAAGCTCATTTCTGCATTGCTGATCATGCATGCGACAATATTGCTATTATAGGAGATGTTGAGTCTTTATCTGCAGTAGTTTCAAGCTACTGGCAAAGGCAATAATTAAAGTTGAAGTATTTAGGATATGAATAAAAAATTTATTGACATTTCAAGTTTAAATTAATTTTAATGTTATTCTTTTTAAATCCAATTTTGACGTGTCTTATAGTGGATGCCTCTTTTGAATTTGATCATAATCTTTAAATTTAACACTCGCGTGTAAACTCAATAGGTTTTTCATAGTTTTTTTTGCTAGAAAGGTTTTTCATAGTTGTTCACGGTCAGAAGAAAAAAATAAAAAAATGTACGTCATTTTTACACTCTGCCAGGCTTTAAAGCCCGTACCTAACAGATTGCTGACTTGGTAATTGATGAATGTGGTCAATGCGCACCAGCCACAAGTTTTATTGGCAGGTAGCACACGCAGAGAAAATAATAATATATGATTTTGCCGGCGTGCCTGTTGGCAATTGATCAATATGGTCAATGCGTTCAAGCTTTTCTTCCTCCAATATGAAGACAAACAAGAAAATTAACAAATCAAAACAAATCATTAGTCAAAGACAAAAATTTTGAAGCACCATCAATGGCTTCTTTCGTGCGTGGTGAATAATTTTGCGAGCTTCATTATCACCCTCGGAAGCTTATTAAGGGTTAGAATAATAAGAAAAAAAAAATGGTAAAACATGATGTATTCTGCCATGAGTAATTTGGAGATTTGCTTGGTCGGTCGAGGTGATATAATGTGTTTTGGCTTATTTTGTTGGGTTATTTTAATAATAATTTAATGTGACTTATAAATTATTCACAATTATATTTGAACTTTTATTTTAATTAAGAAAATTAAAGTGATCTCTTTTAGTAAATCCTAATAAGACATCTAATTTGGTATGGACTATGTAATGTGTGGTATCCAATAACAACTTAATTTAGGGTTAGTGAGATTCTAATCAGGTTGTCTATATAAAGAAGTCTTGGTCCCTAAGACTAAACACACCATATTCTCTGTTTTCTCAAATCCCCACCTTGAGCAACATACAGTAAGAGAATCATGTTTAGTCTGTGGAAGGTCTTGCATAACTTTAAATTCTGCAATCCTGATATTCTGAACAAAGTGTATGGTTTATGTGAATATATTAATTAGGCCCTGACAAGTGGTATCATAGCCACTCTTCGTATTAGATTATTAGGATTGATCATATATGATTTTGATTAATGAATATTTCGAATCTATTCAGATAATATACATAATTAATTTTTGAAATCCATATGGTTTTAGGATTTGTAACAGAATTATGTGTATGTTAATTTTTTTTTTTTATTAATCTTGCTCACATATTTAATTGAATTTTGAGAATGGATCAAGTTTACAAATTTATGAGTTTTTCTGATTCTGTGAACTTGTATGTGTTTTATGGGTTCTACATACTATTATAGGAAAACATATTGTCACTGCTGGTTAAGTACATGCATGTCCATAGTGTAGATGCGGGTTTAATTCTCCAGAGGCGTGTAGATTTTTCTGATGAGTTTTATTTGGATTCAGCGTGATCAGCCCTGTATTTATTATATGCAGTAGCTGTCAGTACCAACAAATAATCTTGATCTAGTGGTTAAGGGCATTCTTTAAGTATTTGAAGTCTTGGGTTCAAACCCTATAACAGTGTCAGTTTGTTTTTCCAATTTTGTTCAGCTGTTATAAGAAACTGGTTAGTTGCACTTTATTAATATGCGATTTCCGATTTAGTTCAAATGGCTAAGTCAACCTGGTGGTTAAAAGTTGGTCTAATGGTGTGTGAGGTCTTGGTTTCAAGCCCCTTACTTATGTGTTAGTTTATTTATTTTTAACTTTGTAACTAAAGACTAAAATAAAAGTTTATAAAATGAGGAAAGCATGGTTCGAACACGTGACTTTCTGCCTAATATTAGAGCTCTTATCCAACAACACCTCTTTCTTGTGTCAAATTGGGACTCCTAAATTCTATATAGCTGTTAGGTTAGGTTTCATGCAAGGTTGACTTTTGTAAAAATTAATTGTTTTAATATTGGACTGTTGCACATACAATATATGTACGTCATCAAGCTTCTGATTATATGTCTTTAGATATATTACATATAATTTAATGGTTGAATTATGTATACTGTTAAGGATATTTTGGATATATATACATAAGATTACGAAAGTTTGTTCATTTTTAAAGATATATATGCAAATCTATTTGTTATCAGGTTTTAATTAATATATATCTTTAATGTACATATATATATATATATATATATATATAATCAGTTTTGGGTATGTTTGATTTGAATTAAGAAAATAAAAAATCACAGTTTCAAGTTTTCGTTTGGGATTTCTTTGTATATGGAACAAATCTAGGTAACCCAGATTTTCGTAGGCTCTGTGGCGTTACCCATTGGCGCTGCAGTGGTTCAGGGGCAGAATAATACTATATATATATTAAAAATTTTAAGGTTTTAAATTATATTATGCATTTATGTCTTTTATCTTGAAATAGATTGATTGAAGCTTAACGTTGCCAAAGTAACCTCTTTTGTGTAGATTAATTTATTTTGAGATAATAAGATGTGTGTGTTTGTTATTTATGCGATTAATGATCGGTCCAAAAGAATGTCATTGATTGGCCAAATAGCAAACACACCTGCAGAAATAAATGTGTAATGATTATAAAGTTTCTATGTGAACAACGCGTCGGCCCAAAGGAAGGCTGTTGTTTGACCGGATTTATTATCAATATTTGATTTTTGCATGGAGAGTACCACTTGCAAGTTAATGATCGGCCCAAAGGAATGTCATTAATGTTGTGTTAGGTATCTTGTTAAAAGGGCCCACCACTATAGTCATATAAAATTTATGTCATGCATTTACATGTTTATTTTGTTTTAACTTGTATATTTATCTTGACATAAATTTAAGTTAGTGAGCTTATATTTTCTATTTGTTCTCCATTTTTAGTTACATCTACTGCTATTAGTATCGCTGCCAACATGAATTCAATTTATGTGCTTAACGGCATAAACTTTAAGAGCTGGAAAGAGAACATGCTATTAGTTCTCGGCTGCATGGATTTAGACTATGCAATAAGGAAAGAACAACGCACTCCTCTTACGGATGCAAGTTCATCTGAGGACAAAGTGAACTTTGAAAAGTAGGATCGTGCAAATCGCCTTAGTCTAATGATGCTAAAGAAAAGTGTTCCAGAAGCATTTAGGGGCGGTATGTCCAATGAGGTAACTGCTAAGGGTTTTATTACAAAAATAGAGAAAACGTTCACTAAGAATGAAAAGGCTGAGACAAGTAAGCTTTTGGCTGACCTTGTCCAGATGAGGTATCAAGAAAAAAGAAACATAAGAGAGTATATTATGGAGATGTCTAACATTGCTTCTAAACTCAAGGCACTAAATTTAGACATGTCTGACGACTTGCTCGTGCATCTAGTACTTATATCTCTTCCTGCACACTACGGATAGTTTATTGTGAGTTATAACACTCAAAATGATAAATGGTCTCTTAATGAGCTCATTTCCCACTGTGTGCAAGAAGATGATAGATTGAAGCGAGACAAGACTGAAGGTGCTCATGTGACAACTACCTCAAAGAACAATAAACGAAAAGGTAATAATACTAAAGATGCTGCAGTGGGAACTTCACAACCCAACAAGCAACAAAAGACGCAGGATCGGGAATTCACCTGCTACTTTTGCAAGAAACCTGGGCATGTAAAGAAGGATTGTTCTAAATACGTTGCATGGCGTGCGAAGAAAGGGATGCCTGTGGAGTCGACCACCAAGTGATACTGAAAGATTCATCTATTTGGGTGATGACAAAGCAGTTCCAATTGAAGCAATTGGGATATTTAGATTATCTTTCAATATTTGTTGTTTTATTGAATTAAGAGATACATATGTTGTACCGTCATTCAGACGGAATTTGGTTGTTGTTTCTGCTTTGGACAAATTTGGTTATTCTTGTTCTTTTGGAAACAATAAAGTTAGTCTTTATCTTAATTCTTCTCTTGTTGCGACTGGTTTTTGATTAATAACCTTGCAAACAACTTCTAGAGGTACAAAGCGTAAATTAACAAATGAGCATTATGCCACTCTATGGCACAAACGTTTAGGTCATATCTCCGAAAGGAGAATTCAGAGACTTGTGTCAGACGAAATGCTTGAATCCCTTGATTACACAGACCATAAGGTGTAATCACTCTGGGGAGAAGCACTAAAGACTACAACATATAT
The DNA here is from genome assembly GCA_037974665.1 of Ehretia macrophylla. Taxonomy (NCBI): domain Eukaryota; kingdom Viridiplantae; phylum Streptophyta; class Magnoliopsida; order Boraginales; family Ehretiaceae; genus Ehretia; species Ehretia macrophylla. Next base: position 66,688,935 of record CM075769.1, read on the forward strand.
ATTGAATAGAGTATCTAGTAAAGCGGTAGCTAAAATCCCTTATGAACTATGGTTAGACAAAAAGCCTAGTATCAAGCACTTACATATTTGGGGTTGTCCAACTGAGGCGAGGCCTTATAGGCCACATGAAAGGAAACTGGACTCAAGAACAATTAGCTGTTATTTTGTTGGGTATGCTGAACGGTCGAGGGGTTATAAGTTTTATGATCCCTCAACTAGGTCCCTTTTCGAGACAGGAAATACGAGATTTCTTGAGAATGTTGAGTTTGAGGGGGAAGATAAGGTTAGGGATATTGTCTTTGAAGATGAATCTATTCCTCTTCCTTTAGTTATTATTGACAATAATCAGCCTATTGACATTGTCCAAGGCAACAATGAGGATTTCCATATGGACCTTCCCACTCAAAACCAGAATGTTACTCCAAAAGAGCAAACCTAACAACCTCAAAAAGAAGTGCCACTTAGGCGATCCACTAAAGAAAGAAGAAGTGCAATTTCTAGTAATTATATTGTATTTCTTCAAAAGCATGAGTTTGACATATGGACTATGAAGGACGATCCAATCAACTTTTAACAAGTCAAACAAGTTCAATGGAAGTAAATTTATTTTCCTAGTCTCAATCAGTGCCCCAAGGATGAAATTGAAAGAAATGTGATGTTAAAGTTAAGGAAATTTACAAGATCCCTTATGCATCAGTTGTAGGGAATCTTAAGAAAATTCAAGTATGTACGTGTCTGTATTATGCGTACATAATAAGGATGTTAGGCAGTAACTAAGGAACCATATAATGGATCATAAAGAAATTAGAACACAAATGGGTTATAAAGAATTGATAGAGAACATAAGGTTACATGCTCACTTATCGGAAGTCAGATCAATTGGAGATCATTAGGTATTCTGATTCCGATTTTGAGATTCCAAGACATGAGAGATCCATCAAGTGTCTAGGTACTTAAGGAAAGAATTCAGAGTAAAATAGTGTCAATTGAACATATAAGAACATACTCCATGCTTGCGGACCCGCTTACTAAATGTTTACCATCCAAGGTCTTTCATGAGTATACTGCTCATATGGGTGTTGTTTTATTTGATGGTATGTAGTTTTAGTGGGAGTCTGTGTTTGTCTTCAGTTGTTTTCTTTGACACTGTGTATATTCAATTTTCTGCATAATAAAATTGATGGTTTTATTTTCAGTTGTTACTCTGAATGTGTTATATTTCAATTGTGGTTTAACATAAGGTTTGAGAGACTAATGTTTGATCTCACTACGGGATAAAGTTAGGATCAATTGGAAATAAGCATGTTTGAGATCACATTACATGTAATTTCCGAGCCACACATCCATACTTGATCTATGTCATCGAATATATTTGGTATGGTGATCATTGATGGGTCCCGTTACAGTGTAATGTAATGAAGGCTGCTTTGGTCTCATTCTGGGATAGGAGATGGACCAAATTGATTCATGAGATGTCTTAAGAATAGATAGCAATTTTGTGCACACCTATGGTTTTCAAATATAATTGTCTTCAGTATTAATTTGTAGCCCAAGTGGGAGATTGTTGAGTTATTTTAATAATAACCTGATGTGGGCTTACAAATTATTCACAATTATATTTGGGCCTCTATTATAATTAGGAAAATTAAAGTGATCTATTTTAGTAGATCCTAATAAGACATCTAACTTGGTTTAGGGTTAGTAGGATTCTAATCAGGTTATCTATATAAAGAGGTCTTGGTCCCCAAGACTAAACACACCATATTCTTTATTTTCTCAAATCCCCACCTTGAGCAACATACAGCAAGAGAATCCTGTTTAGTCTGTGGAAGGCCTTGCACCAAATTCTCGAAGGTTTTTCTGCTTTTACGTTATTATTGTCATGGATTCAGGTACGCCATTCTCATAACTTTAAATTTTGCAATCCTGATATTCTGAACGAAGTGCATGATTTATGTGAATATTAATTAGACTCTGACATATTTTACTTGTGTAGAGGTTAAAATCTAACCTAAGTCTAATGAATTTAAATTGGGCCTACTATACTTGGCCAAATTTGTCCCCACGGCACTGATAAAAGATGTTGAAAAAGTCGTGTCTTTACCAATTTGGACCTCGACATGGAGATAGGTCACTTATGTGGACCAAGACATGCTTGTCCTGTATAGTAGAGTTCCTATTCTAAAAACTTTTTTTAACAATGTTAAGTCCGTTGTTAATATTCATCTATGTGAAAAATAAATTATTAAAACATATGTTAGTGATTTTAATTATAGATTTAAGGGTCTAAAACTCAGTATTCAAATTTGAAAAAAGAAAGAGATTTAAGAAATACCTACCAAACTTGAAAAAAAAAAAAAATCAAGCTTTGACTTCCGCATTGCGGGTCGAGGTTACAAATGTGCTTTGATGTTGTGTTCTTTGTATATAGTTTATGCTATGAAAACTTACTTGGCGAATTGTGGATGCTTAGCTTACTTAACTTATTTCCCTGTCCTCGAATAATAAATATCACTATTTCACCTAAAAAAACACACACAAAAAAAACCCACGATATCTATAATATAGTGTCGATGCCAACAACTAGCATTGATGCTGAAATGTTTTGGTGCACGTTTCATATTACCGCAATCATATATACGTGCAGTGTAATAGAAAAATAGATAGTACTTAACCGGATCATAGAAGATAAGTTTCATGAATTACTTCTATTGTGTTATGTCTCAAAATGTAACTAGGCAAATTTAAAAAACACAACCGTTATAATGCTCAAAAAGCATAAAATTAAAATATTTTTGAAATAAAAATAACAAATTAGAGAGTCTATAGTCTCAAAAAAGTGCAGAATTTATATCTTTAAATTAAAATTCCAAACTAATTTTCAATCAATCTTCATCGTTCACCCCTTCAAACGCCCATTCCTTGTCCTTGCGAGTTTCTTCCTCTTCCTCTTCCTCGGGGGTAAAATCGTTTTGAATATTAAAAATCTCGCGAATTTTTTCCACAGACTTATTTTCAAGCTTCTTAGCAATCTGGTCCGCACATATCTCGAACATGCCCTTGATGTCAAGCTAATTGGCGGCCAAGATGATATCAAAAAGCTCACTTTAATTATTATCTTTGATCACCACAATCTCAGCATCAAAGTGATTCATATCATCTTTGGAAATAGTTGGGTCTGCATGTTTGTTGAGATACGTTACAACCTTGGCTAGAATTTTGCTTTCCACGTTAGGCAATGGAATGACAGTAAACTCACAACCATCATCCACCATGTTTTTTATTGTCATGGATTGGATTGCAGCCGATTCTTCAATGTCAAACTCTATGTTATCGGAAGATCTTAGGGTTACCATCTTCTTCTCTCCTGAAGTTGACATGTTATGTTATTGCTTACGTAATCTGCACTTAGTTCGAGAGATTAGTGAACCTGTAGTTGAGGCGGTACATGCACGAATGATGTCAAAAATAAAAAAAAAAAACAAAAAAATAACTGTGACAAGGTGGGTAGCTAGACGCAACAACTACATGAAGACGGCCGCCACGGAGGGATCATTCACTATAAATAGAGGAAACATTTTTCTATTTGGCCATGTGACTGTGACACATAATTGGGCCTTATACGAAAGTGGGACCCACCAATATATTTGGGGGCTTAATAACCGAGTAACCTAACTGAATGATGAAATAATTTGCAATACAAGAGATATGGTCGCATTAATCCTTGTAGTAGAGCAATGTTATATATCGCCCCTTCACCCATTATCCTTTCTTATATAGTAGAATTTTTATCATATACACGAAAGATTTGATATTTAATACATAAATTTTACTGTACAAATGAAGAATATAAGGGTGATATAAAATATTACTCTTTGTAGTGCAAAAGATATATGTGGACATTGTGCGAGGGAGTTTCAAGTCATTTGCTGCTTTACTTTTTTCGTCCTAATTCATTTTGGTCTGCTTTTGAATATGTCGATATACCAAATCAATTTCATTCTATTTAGGAGAAAATTGTTTTTTTTTTTTTTTTTTAAAGGAAAGGTTCATATTAGCCATTTACTGCAATTAAAGGCAACAGAGAAATTAAATCGGAATACAATAAATGTTATTTCCTAAAGAATTTGAAAATTGTTATTATTATGGTTGTGTATAGTGTAGTGGATTTTAATTGTTGTGACATAAACCAAAAGAAGGATATCGCCTAGCTGGAAAATATATTACATAGTAGTAGAACACGTTTCCTTCTTTGAGATAATTTGAAACTTGATAAATAGCAATACTTTGGGTTCTCCTTATATAGAGGGTAAATTGAGAATCCTTCAATTATTACTTAAATTGGTGACACTCTATTTTGATGATAATAAACAATAGATATACATATCTCTCACCATGTGAAATATCCTATTTTATTTAAACATACAAATAGAATATACGTCATGAGTCATAAATAGAAGAGCATCAATTTTTTTAATAAACAAAATATGTATAATTCAACTTATACCTATTTGAATTTTTAATTATTTTCACTTAACCCTATATAATTTATGGGGTAATTTATAATCATAAAACTCATCATCCTTAATTTAAAAGACGACATAAAAGTTGAATTTAATTAGCTTATATAAAAATTCTATTATGCTACCTTAGTTTATATTATTGTATTAACTTTTCATTCCCAATTCTGTCAAAATAACATTCAAAAAATCTTTGTTTGGAATGTTTTTGTTTTTATTAGAAATTTTCATTTAATAAGAAACATTAGGAAGATTGAAGAGTTGGCTCATGCAGTAATGTTTTCAAAATTTCTGCAAGATTTTCCTCAAGGTTTCTCTAACTTACTAAACAAGCGCTCAGCACTTGAAAGATATAATGTGTGTTTTTGCTGATTTTACGATTATGGTGAAATATGAATTTAATGTTGATGAACTTGATCTTTTTATCAACCGTATATTTTACACATTTGTTTTATTTTCTCCTGGTAACTTCCTCTTTCTATTTCATTTCAAATCAATTTTCTTTTGAAAAATAGAGGTTGAAACCATTATTTAAATTTAAAACATCTACAAGTGATGAAGAATCATTTTGCCTTCAAGAAGATGCATGAATATTCCACTGTGGACGGTTTCTCTCGTGGAGATAAATGAACAGCTTGGTATCGATGATAAAAGTTTGTGGCCAATAAGCTTTTCTACGGACGATTCCATCACCATGATGAAATCGATGAAAAAAATGTAGTTTTCCCATGCTATTGAGATGATTAGAGATATTAATAATTCACCAGCTGTCACGTCAACAAAACAATCGATAATACACAGCTGAATATTTGTGTGTTGAACCATTCTACTGCTGCATCCAGTTAATAAAAGGGTAGCCAATGCAAGAAACTGTTAAGGGCAGAATTCCCATTAAAGGCTGAGATGTTCAATTGACTCCCTCTCCCTTTGTGGGGGTCCGGACCCCTACGAGTGAGCAGAAAAGGGAGGAAAGAGGCCATCATAATTAGTGAACAGGTATAAGTTTCATTACCCGACAGTATAGAGTACTGAACACATCAGAGTGACAGGCCATGAAACAAAGGATGGGAACAAGTGGAATCAATGTGTTCCAATTTCTAACCTTACACCGACCATCAAATGGACCATAGACTAACCGAGCGTGGCCAAGAAGCAGCCAGCTGACTGGTCCCTTCCACTCGAGTTCCCACTTTGGGTCTGAGTTCTCGGGGTTACTGTTGAATGTATATATTATATAGAAGGTTCAAAGGAAAATAATACATAGATTTCTTTGCTTCCTTATCAGGGGAATCCAATTTAGGTCTTATCCAAACAAGTTTACAAGCAGAATTACAACTTAAACAATGAATCAGGACAAGTGCAGTTACAACTGGTCAATGTACACAGTATAATACACGCAGAGGCAGCTATCCGCAGAACACACATTCACGAAGCAGCGGAAGATGATCGTGGAAGCCTCTTACCGATCTCCTGTCAAATAAAACCACTCGAAAGAAACCACATCAGTCATCAATAAGAAATCACTTACATAAGTCATGGATAAGGAACAAGGATGTAGTCTTCTACAGACCTGACACATTCAACAGAAATGCTAATTGTTACAAATGACTCCACCATGCATAGTCTATACCTAGCATACAATTCAAATTGTATTCGCTCTTTTTATTTTCTCATTGAGATTCATTAATTGCTAGGTGTAACAACTTTCACAAGTTAATGCCCATGGTAACTTTTGTTTCTTTCTCATCTTGACAACATTAATAGGTTATGGAAAGTGGTGAGATGGCAGGAAAGTACACAGTAGTTGTTTCTACAGATCATATTAGTTATCGACAATGGCTACACCATAAACTAGAATGGATTAAAAAACGAAAAAGGAAAGAGAGAAAGATCAATCTGAGAAACTCCTAGATGAGAAAGATCATCATGAGTGTACCTCAAACAACTGGTTTATATTATCTGCTGTTTTGGCAGACGTCTCAATAAAGAACATCCCATTCTTTTCTGCATACTCGATTCCATCCTTCAAAAATAAATAAATATATGTTATAATGTAGAAACCACATACAAATAAAAGAAAGGAAAAGTATTTTGTATGTTGCTCACTTGCACCGTGACTTCCCGTTTTTCCTGGAGATCAGCTTTATTACCAACCAAAGCCATGACTATATCTGGGCTCCCATGCTTTTGTAATTCCTATAAGTGCCAAAACCTGTCAATCACTACTAAAACAAATATGTTTGTGGCGTAGACAAGAAATACATTAAGTAAAATATCAATGCAGAATTTTGATGCTTCTTTGTTTTTCAGATTGTCACAAGTCAGATGGTTAAGACTTAAGCTAATCAGTGGTACTACGGAACAAATTATTTTCCTTCACTCGTTCTGCTAAAAATTGAAGAAGAACCCCCTCCTAACAGCATAATTCTGCAAATGCACCCAATATTACAGAAAAATAATAAAAGAAGTAGAAGAGAGAAGAACGAAATAAGAAAAGCAAAATTGGGAGAACAACTGAGTCAAACAAGTATCATGTCTCTTAACTATCTCTGTCATTCTAATATTGATGCTACACTGTTCCCCTTTGCCAAGGAAAGATTCAATCTTCATTTTCCAAGAAAAGTAAAACGAACAATGACATTTCAGCAGAACGTCAATAAAATATATCAATATGATTATCATCGCAATGAGCATACATTGTAGACTATGCCTATAATAATGTCCGACTAGATATACCTTCACCCAATACTGAGCTTTTGTGAATGATTCAGGACTTGTAATATCATATACAATAATTGCAACAGCAGCACCTCGGTAATAGAGTGGTGCTAGTGCTGCATACCTAATGAAGAGAAAGAGAAACAACAAAACCAAATGAGATGAGCTTTATCAAGAACACATTAAGACTATTCTAAAATTATGAAACTCGACCAGCAATACCTCTCTTGACCAGCTGTATCCCATATTTCAAACTTGACTGTAGTAGAATCCTGCAAGGCTATGGTTTGAGACAAGAAAGATGCTCCAATAGTTACCTAAAATCATAAAACAGTAATGTCATAGTCAGTGAAACTACAATGAACTTGAAAGATACTCTCTAGACAGAGGAGATGTCATGTAAGACTCATACGTTTTAAGAAGATTAATGTTACTCAGCCAAAATTACCTTAGAGGTTGGATCAAATTGACCACGGACAAAACGAAGAACAATGCAACTCTTACCAACACCAGAATCCCCTAAAAGCACCAGCTGCAAGTGTTGCAGCGACAAAAATTAGTTGCATTTGGCAAAAAATGTTTCTTTCCTAAAATTTTTCTTTCAGGTTGGTGGGTTTTTTGCCCATGCAAAAATTAGCTGCATTGGCAAAAATTAGTTGCACTGAAAACCCTATTGATATAAAAATGACAAAATTGATATGTGATATACATGTATCTGTTTGCATAACCTAAGCTTACTTTTTTCTCCAAACAAGCACAAATTCAGGCCTGTCTGCGGCTGTTTTGCATACGAATCTCACAATATAGTTTAGACACCTTACACATAATTCACTTCACAAATCACCAGTCACAATTCTATACACACTATATGAAAAAAATAAATGTATAACACAAACAACCTTTTCTCTTTCATTACAATTAAACTTTCTTCGCATAAAATAAACTTCCAATGTACAATAACAAGGAGCCCGACCATACCTTAACTCGAAGGTTTTTCGCGTCGTCTGCCCCAGCATCCGGGCCAAGCCCGCCCAACCGGCCCGAATTCCTGTCTGCACCAAAACAACGAAGGAATCAATAATACAAAACTAGAAAAACTATAAAAGACTATGCATCATCAAAATCCAATAACAATTATAATAAAAAAATCAAAAGAAAAGAGGTAATTTTAGTCACCAAATAAAATTCAACTGACACCAACAAGAAGCAAACGAAGGAAAATCTCAACTTTAACAAAATCGGAATATACTTAATTCAGCTGACAAATAGAATAATTTAACAAAATTAGACAAAGGGGTTCAAAATTTAGCTTTGGATTTACAAATTAGCAATAGTAAAAGCCCCAAAAATTAAATTAAATTAAGTTAAATAAGATGATGGGATTGGGATTCACCTGGAAGTGAAGAGGAACAACCCATTGATGTCAATGGCAAGGCAGAGTAGAATTGTGGAATGCCACGTCAACAAGTTTTCCCAAATGTACACTGTTTTCAAACTACCCTACCATGGCCCAATACAAAGCCCATTATCTGACCTATCTAGTTATCTTCAACCAACATTGGGCTCAGAGCCTCGTACGTCGTACCATCTTTGGCACAATAAAAGCCCGCTATTCCAATTATCTACAGCCAACATTGGGCTCACAGCCTTGTAAGTCGTAAATGCTCGTGTATGAATATGCTATATATTTGACCAACAACTCAAAATAGAGAGGAAGAAAAAATAGAAATTGTGTTTTCGTGTTAATTAGAGTTTTGGGCTATATTAAGGTCGTTAGAAAGGGAGTTTCATTCATTGAAGAGGTTGAGTGATTACATTATTTTCACATAATTGCTTACTTGAGTATCTTGAGTCGTAGATTCAAACGACTTGCAACATATAAGAAAAATAAAAGGCAAAAAGTTTTTTTAGACAATTGAACTGGCTTAAGGTTTTACCTTTCTTTTGTTTTACATTTCTCACTGAAATATCTTTTGATTGGAACTCTCGATATGATATACCTATTTTTAAGATGTCAATCCTTGTGGCAAGGCTTCATTGGAATATGATGTACCAAAGATTTCACTTGGTTTTTCTTTTACATTTATGTACAACAATTAAGTTTTTCATTGCCATATTAGTATAATGTCAAAACTGAAAAGATTGTGACTAGAAAGCCAAATAAGAAACACAAGCACATGATGAAATAATTTTCTGTGTCCACGTTTAGCAAAAAAAGAAAAGGAAGAACTTCTCATGTCCACGTTGTACCATCCACCAAACTCATATATCGTAATTAAGAAATATTGACCAAATTCGAAATGTCTCCGCATTGTATTCACAATCTAAAAAGGGGATTTGCAAATTTTAATTCACCAAATAATGAATTTAGTCCGCTTTGTATCCGGCCTCTCTCTGTTTTGGAATTTCATTAGAGCAAATTTTTAATACGTTGAACAAAAGGTGAATTTATCTAAAGTTGACATTTAGAGGAATTTAATAATCATCTTAATCTCTATCTTGGTGCAGAATTTTTGCTTAATTGTAATAAATTATTTGAGAGGTTGAAACGAGTTCGTTCAAGTGAGAAATGAACCCTCCAATAGAAAATGCATGTTGTAGAGACGGGATTGACGGAATCTACACCTTCTTTTGCGATAGGATTTTGTGGCTAATTAAAATTTGTGACGTAACAAAAAAATTTCGTAATTTGCATCTGTTTTTCTTCTAGTGATTTTTCAGCAACGATGCAACTTAAACAAAGTCACATAACAACATAAACGAGAGTGGGAAAACAAAATCATATTTCATATTGTTTAATCAAAGGAACGTGAATATGTATTCTATGGAACAATATAAAAAAGATACTAAAGATCGAAAATGTTACACCCAAAAATTGAATGAACTAGTTAATCTGTTGCAATAAGAGATTCACTCGTTGATGAAACTCCAACTCAAACAAACCATATATGGCATGCACTTATGGTTTCTTCACTCGTTGGTTTGATGAGGCACAAAGTGTTGAACCGAGAGTATGGTAATTTATATAGCGGCTGGGAGCCGAAGAGCGTCGAAAGCCTTTAGGCATGCAATTCGCCAACCCTTTGCCTGCAAATTCATGCTCTTTCGGTCGAATTTCTTTAAAATCTTGTGATATTGGATGGTCTGGTGGCCTCGGCATGATCTTTGGGTGCATGGAGAAGACCCCCAAAGGTGAAATTACAAGTACAATATGGACCGTGACTATGAAAAATGACAATGTATTAGACATCTGAATAATTTGGTCACTTGGCTATGAAGTATATTATGATTTGGTGTTTAATTTTTTGAAGTTGAAACAAGCCTTAAATAGCCTGGTCAGGCAAGCGGATATTGACCAGCTCATATAGTAACACGTATTCCAGTTCAACTTGAGATGTGCCTTGTGAAAATGCAGTTGAGGAGGCTCGTGCATTTCATTACTCATATCCAAGTTTCTTTGGTCAAATTAGGGAAAATTTCACATTTAGTTTCTATTGTTTGTAAAATGTCTTAATTTAGTCTTTATTGTTTTACCAAAAGTTTCAATTTTGTCCTTATTGTTTAAAATGTCTTAATTTAGTTCTTATTGTTTCTCAAAAAATTTCAATTTCATCCATATTATTTTTTAAAAGTTTCAATTTCGTCCTTATTATTTTCTTAAAGTTTTAAATTCGTCCATATTATTCAAGGACTAAATTGAATTTTTTTGAGAAACAATAGAGACAAAATTGAAATTTTTTTGGGAAACAATAAAGACGAAATTAAGAAACTTTAAATAATATGGACGAAATTAAAATTTCTAGGGAAACAATAAAAACTAAATTGAGACATTTTAAACAATATGGACTAAACTGATTTTTTTTACAAATAATAAGAATTAAATGTGAGATTTTCCCGTCAAATTAAGTCAAATTCCTTTACAACTTAAAAGAAAATATTCCTCGCACTCAAGTCTTTCTTACACTGAAATATTATCATTGCTGATAACAATCACTCATAAAGTTGTCCGGGAGGAATTTATTAATTTTTTTTTTTTTTAAACGCTTCGTATATGTAAGTGATATGTAAGCGAAATTCGTTTTTAGCCTTATACGTAGATGGACATTTTTAATATTTTTAAATAGATAGCAATGAGATTTGAATTTAAAATTGTTTAATAATTTAATTTCTGATACTATTTTAAATTATTACCTTATCTAAAAATTTAAAAAGTTAGTGATGAATTTATTAAATTTATTTATTTTCTTCAGTGCATATAGTTTATGCTTCAAACCGTATAGCCATGTTATCCTCTAGGACAAAATATCTATCCAATCGTTTCTTTCTACTCCTGTTTGTTTAATTTGGTTTTTTTTTTTTTTTTTTTTTTTTTTTTTTTTTTTTTTTTCTCTTTCCAAACTTTGCTGAGGTGCATTATGAACTCGACTTATATGCGATGCACCATTAATATAGCAAGATTATGTGCCTATGCGCGTTTTCAAACGACATGGTATATATGAGCCAAATTCAATCAAGAATTTTCTTCATTAGTTTTCTATAAATTTTCATCTTGCACTTTTATATTTTTTCTCTTTTATTTTATTCAAATAAAACTTAATTTGTATAATATGTATTAAAAAATAAAAATTAATTTTACAATCTCATATTTATTGTGAGAATATATTTTTAAATAAGGTAAATAGCACCGTAGCCCCTTATGATTTGTTGAAAGTGCACATGACCCCCCTGTGCTTTCAAAAGTGCACCGGAACCCCTTATAGTTTGTCGAAAGTGCACACGTGCCCCCTCTGTTTCTTTTCCGTCAATTTTTTAACAGAAAATGCTAAATGACGCAAATGTCCTCAATTCATTTTTTTTTTTGTCTCTCTTTCCTTTCGTTTATTTATCCATATATATATATATACACACCCACCACACCAGGAAAAGAAAAAAAGAAAAAGAAAAATATAATATATATGTTCATACACCATACCAGAAAAACAAGAAAAATAATACACACATACACAACGCCACCACCCCTGCACATCCACACACACACAACGCCACCACCTTGCACATCCACACACACACAACGCCACCACCTTGCACATCCACACACACAACACCACCACGCTGCACATCCACACACACAAGAACAGACAGCACTAGACACCCACACAACAACTAATCTATATAGTAACCTACAAGCTAACTCACCAAACCTTTCAGCCTTTATCTTACTGGACAAAAATCTTGCTGCACCTTTAACATCATCACCGCCATTATAGCCAGCCTAGAGAGTTGTATGCACTCGAGCCAATTAAGCAAAAGGTTCACATATACTCCAGGCAAGCATTTAAATTAAGGCAACAAAATGTATTTGAATTTTGAGAAGTAAAAGAGAGAAGAGTTCATACAGTGGAGTCAAACTTGTTTGGCGACATGGCTGAGTGAAGAATAATTATTTGTTGCAGTAAAATGAAAATTAAGACAAAAAAATTTAATGGTTTTAATTTCAATTCAATTCATTTGAAGTCAATTTGAGTTCATAAATTATTGTTGGGTTTTGTTTTTTTTTTTGAAGGGGGGAGGGGGGTTGCTGTGGTGGACGGGGTGGGGGTGACGGGGGGTGGGGGATGGGGTTGAGGGTGGGGTGGGGTGGGATGGAGGAAGATGATGAGTTTTTTTTTTTGTGAAAATTGCATTGAGAGAAAAAGAAAAGAAAAGAAAAAAAAAAAAATATATATATATATATATATGTAAAATAAGGGCATTTTTGTCCAACTAAATAATAGTTTAAGTCAAAAAATATAAAAAATTGCACTAAACGCGCGTGCAACACACTCTCTGTTAAAAATAACGATTTTTTTGACAGAGGGAGTTGTTGTGCTACTTTTTTAAAATCACAGGGAATTTCGGTGCACTTTTAAAAATACAAGAGGGTCTTATACACTTTTATTTAACTATAAGGGGCTGTAGTGCTATTTACCCTTTTAAATAAAACAATCTCCGAAACTAAGTCGCACATTATTCCTACCGAAAAGGAGATAGCTGAGGGGATGAAAAAAAGGTTAAATGAAGTGAATGCCACCTAACATGGTTGGGCAAAGTGGCAAGACACTATTGGGCCAAGTAGAGTGGTTGTTTACCTGTTTAGCCTGCTTAATAAGATTCACCTTGACACGTCATCCTCTTCTCTCCTGCAAATGGAAACTTGCCAAGCGTCTTACCAGTCAAATATTCACCTACCAGAATTAAGTAGTCCAATATTTGAGATCTCAACTTTCATCGTGAAGAAATCTACCGAGTGTACAACTTGGATGAAGATGTCCGTGTCTATTGGATCTGCAATATCTGATATGATATTTTAGTTTTTAGCGTTTATTTTGTACTTGTTGGCCCTTCATCTTTCAAAAAAGAAATTCCAAACATTTTTTGAAGTTATACTTGTATTTCTGTGTATATCTTTTACCCTTCTTTAGATAAAAAATATTAGTTGAAGTGCTATCGAATTACCTTATATAGAATGGAAAATCAAATGTCATTCGGTAATAAGTTAAAGGAGCATTTAATTTGTACTATTCTTTATATATGACTTTATTTGGTGTACCTAGCGGTCCTCAATTCTAGCAAGTCATTATCGATCCAAACGATAGTAAAAATTTGTTAAAATACCGCATGAGTTAGGAAAGGATCCTAATCTTTCAAAAGATATCGTCTTTGCTTTGCATCCCATGTTACAACGATCCGATGCTAAAGTCTCTTGATTCAATACTTGTAGAATGATGGCCCAACCGTCTAGCAAAAACCAACTGGGGTTCTCTTTGGTGGTTTATTTAGTCTGAACCAGCCTTCAAAAATTGGGTTAGAGATCCATCAAATTGTTTCGATTTAAGCCCATGTATTGGTAGCCAAAAAGCCCATAGTTTGTTCCTTCCTTTATGGTTGCCCATCCTTTTAGCCAGGTGACTTTGGGATTGTCAATTGTTTGAAGATTGTCAATTTGTTTTTACATTAGTCCTTGATAAATTTTTATTTCCCAGATCACAATTGATGAATAATTTTAAAATATACATTGCAAATACAGATAAATCTAAGAGAATTTTAATTTGTCTGATATTTTATATTCGTTAACAGCAAATCTTAAACGAAGAATAACGTAATGAAAGATAGAATACATGTTTTTTCACCTCAAGTTAATTATCTTGCCGCTCAATAATCTTTGTAATTAGGAGTAGACAAAATGCTGGCATTCATTTAGTTGCAGAGAGATGGTTTAACCTTTTTATTCATTATGATGTGCTAAATATACCAATGACAAGAAAAGTTATATACGTATACGCATTACCAAAAATTGTATACTGTACAAGTATGAAATTTTTCTCGTTTTGAAATATGAAGAAGTTTATCTACATTTCATTTTTACTAACTCCCTCCTCCCAATATCTTTCTTATATATATATATTAAGTTTCCTATATTTAATATTTAAATGGTCCAGGACTTAGTTTGCACCTCATGCTCAATGTTGGTGCATTACTAACCCTGGGCTGAATTTTTTTTTCATCTTATTATTATTAAGTATTTGTAGGTTTAATGTTTTGGACAAAAAAAATTTGTTTAATGTTTAGGGGCTATATGGTATAACATATTGTAAGATGATACCATGGTACATACAGAATTATGTAAGTTACAAAACTCAAAAAAAGAACCAGGTATTTGGAATTAAAGTGAATAACTCAATGTTAATATAAAGTATGTGAACTAAATAAAATGATTTTTCCTTTGCACGATAGGAGATGAATTTGGTCTAATACTTACAACCTTTCCAAGCAATGATATTGTCCAGAAAATTGGCAAAGTTAAATTTCACAAGAACAAAACTAGTTGTGATGATCTCTAAATTTTAAATTTGTAGGGAAATTAATAAGTCATTTGACACATCTTTTCATGTAAATAAGTATTCTTTTATAAATAGAATAACACTGCTAACATCAGATCCTACACGGCTCTTAGTGAATCCATCTAATTTACTTATAATCACACAAAACATAAAGAGAGTGAATTATCCTTGATTAGTGTGAAAGATTTTGAATTGACTCTAGTAGTCCTCCTTTTACGTTAGTAAAGGAGAATAAAAAAATCAATAACTTATAAACAAATCTTTATTATGATTAAATGTACGCTTCCACCTTTAAATTATTTATGCAACAAATTTTTTGTCATAGTACACTTTTAAATTAATATCATTAGCCGCCCATTTGATGATTCTCACTAATTCCAATCATGATTTCTGTAGTAATATGAAATTTTTATAGAACTATCGAAGAATATTCGTAATGCACATTGTGAACAACTACAAGGTACGAGACAAGTAATGGTCACTTAAATTACTCAGCATATTCAGAGAGGCCGCGTATTGTCAAAGCACGACATCTAAGAAGAATATTTACTCAATTATTTTTGTTTCATCGTCGAAACAAAAAGTACTTTCATTCACAGTCGTACAATAATGCTCTCTCTCCACGGAAAAAGACTTGCATTAAGGGTTAGGTAGAGCGGTAGGTAATTATCTATTATGATTTAAAATTTTAATTATGAATTTATACCTATTCTTTCATCATAAATATTATTTAATTATTGATTGATTTGTAACATATGTTAGGATATATTATTACACTACGAAATTTAAAACTTAAAGTGAAACTAGTGTGGTCCTACTTAAAATAATTTTTTTTATTAAAAAAATAAAAAAAAAAAACCCTCAAAAACTCCCCGTATGTGTTGATGTTAGTTGCACAAAATTAAATTGCAGATCTCCAAGAAGTATGTGCATTTTTTTAATCATGTCCGAGTAATTTATTATAGTAATAGCTGTAAGTGCAAAATATAATAAAGTACTAAGTTAAACTGAAACTGCTCATAGTTTCAGCGGCTAAACACACCGATTGGGGAAAACCACTTCAACAAGGTATGGGATTTGCTTGACCAGTTGTCCATGTTCGACTGAGAATAGTGTATAAGTTTCTATGTTATTTCACTTAACATTAATGATTGTACGATTGAACTTTATATTTTTTATCATGATATTTAATTTGTATTTTGGTACAGTGTTATTTATTTATGTTCAACACATTCTTATTTTAAGAGGACATTGACTTTGATATACAGCTTTACTAATTTTGCAACTTCTTCTACTACATTATTAATTGTGTCTAACAATTATCATGGGTTGTACGTGAAAAGACTATTGAAAAATCGAAACACTACACATGAATAAATAATGAGTTCCAAAACTAGTATATAAATTTTTTGATTACTTCACTTAGGGTAAATAGCACCGTAGCTCCCTATGGTTTACCTAAAGTGCACAATACCCCCATGTGATTTCAAAAGTACATCGAATCCCCCAGTGGTTTAAAAAACATAGCACCACAACCCCTCCATCAATAAATTCAAAAGTTTTAACGGCATGTGAGGTACACGCACCTCTCATGCAACTTTGGATAGTTTTCAACAATTTATTTTAATAAAATATATGAGCTAATTGACAAAAAAACCCTTTACAACACAAAAAAAAAAACAGCAATAAATCTTCATCGTCCCCCACCCCACCCCACCCCACCCCACTGGCGCAACCCACCCCTTAACCCCGTCGAAACAACCCCACTCCCCACCCCCCAGGCCCGTCGAGACCCGTCACCCCACCCTACCCCACCCCACTGGCTCAACCCACCCCATTGGCGCAACCCTGCCCCGTCGAAACCACCCCACTCCCCACCCCCTAGCCCCGTCGAGACCTACCACCCCACCCCCCAAACCCCAGTATATATGTGTGTATATATATATATATATATACACACACACCAAACCCAAAAAAAAAAAAAAAAATAATAATAATAATAAATAAAATATATACATATATATATATATATATTTCTTTTTTTTTTTCCAGATGTGGTGTGATATATATGTTATATATATATATATATTTTTTGGTGTGGTGTGTGTATATATATTATATAATTTGTTGGTCTCATATATATATATATATATATATATAAAAAGAAAAAGAAGAAAATAGAGGAAAAAAATGAATTGAGGGTATTTAAGTCATGTCACATTTTTTGTTATAAAATTTGACAGAAAAGAGACGGAGGGAATAAGTGTGCTACTTTTTCAAATTACAGGAGAGTTCGTTGCACTTTTGAAATCACGTGAAAGTATTGTGTATTTTAAGTAAACTATAAAATAAAATCGATATTTCTTATCCAAGCTTTGATATTTCTCAAGTAATACATGCTTCTCGAGCAATACATAACATTACTCATTTTATAATTAAGATTCTTAGTAGATTTCTTAAGGCTCGTGGCTTCTTTGAGATATAGCCAACGACTGTCAAATATAACATCACCATGTACGCAGATAACAACAAAAGCAGCACAACCCTTAATCTTAATCGAGTCAAATTATATATGGCCGACAACTAATCTTGTAAACATTAACTAATCTTGTAAACATGTTAAATTCACATGGAATCTTGTAACATCCACATGCAGGAGCGGACCGACATTAATTTTAAGTGCACATCTTTAATTTGAAAATATGTATTTTTTTTTTTTTTGTTATAAACAAATTATTATATTAATTTTTTTTACTATATGAGTGCACATCATAATCTTTTTAATTATACGAGTATACACTCTTAATTTAAGTGTTTGGATTCGCTACTGTCCACATGGGAAGGCTAGCTCTGATCATTATAAAAAAAATTATTATATTGAATTTTTTCACTATATGAGTGCATATCATAATCTTTTTCACTATACGAGTATATACTCTTAATTTAAGTGTTTGAATCCGCTACTGTCCACATGAGAAGGCTAGCTCTGATCATAAAGCTTGGAATGATGCTACGTGGCTCCGAATGATAAAGCAAACTAGAACATATCAAAAAATTCATACAAATGAAACCATGCATCATGGCACATCTTATTATCAAGTAGTTTTTTTTCCACCATAACTACATAAAGTAAATTTTGAAATACCTGATCAACATCCAACTAAAAAAAAAAAATTGTTAAAAATTATATAATTTTATTTTAAAATTAATTAATTTTATGTGAAGTAATTCATGATCTTATATATATGGTGATTTGATTTTATAATTTATTTTTTATGTGAGACAGTATATATTTAAAATAAATTTATGAAATGTATAGGTAAGATTTAATAGAATCAAATATGGTATAAATTCACCTTATTTTGAAAGAATAAAAACGAATTAGAGAAGGAAAGGGTTCATTTTAGTGATCTAGTACCCTCCTTGATTGCACTCAACTTCTTCTTCCACCTATCTTCTTCAATAACCCATCCTCTATCGCTCAAATCATCCATGGTTGGGGTTTTTCGCCGTTGTCAAATCGGTCAACTCTCCGAACAAATCCTCCTGTGAGGGTTTTCTTCCCCTCCCCTCCCCTCCCGTTGAAGGTCTTTTGCTGTTGTTTTTATTTATTTCTCTTGCGACTTTTTTATGTCTATATCGCTTGATTTGGTACTAACTCCTTCTTTTAGTTGTGTGATGTTTGCTTCTCTTCCGTTTGTGGGTTTTCTGTTAGGCTATGATTATTTTGGTTTGTCGATAGGTGTTGCATGGCCCACTAATCTGTCCTGGTTCTATCATTGGTTTGTAGTGTATATGCCAACTCCTTATAGTTTTGCCTCTGGTACACAATTGATTTTAGATATTACTCGGGGTTATTTAAATTGGGACATAAGCATTTTTTCTGTTGTTCACAATTTACAGCTCTGCCTATCTTCCTCACATGATTACTCCCGACTCTTTTCACAAGCTACCCATGTGCCAGTTGAATTGTTTCTGTAATTATGATAGATTTTCTTCTCCATAACTTATTTTTTTCCCCTTTAAATTTCTTTTTGCTAGCTTTGTGTCTACCGTTAAATATTTTAACATCTGAAATTGGCTGAACAACTTGTACTTTTTATTGTATATATGCCAACGACCCAAAAAAAAAAAAAACCTTCGAAGGAAGTTTTCCATTGGAGCTTACGAAAGTCAGAAGAGTTGAGAAAAAGATGCTAAAACATCTCCAACTGTTAGTATACTGGAAGCGAGAAGATAGGATCAGTTGATTATGTTTTTGTCGATCTCTCAAGCACATGAATTGAGAATTTTCAAACAAGCAGCCATTGGTCAAGGATTTAAATAAAGAATTAGATTAATAATGAAAACCAATAGTGAGTAAATCCAAAGTGGTACTAGGTTGTTGCCATGAGTAGAGCATGTTACCCCACCTTGTGTGGAATCCACTTTGAAGATACCCGAGTTAGCCATATTGGATTTATTATCGTTTTTTTGATAATTCCCACTAAATTAATTGCTCATCTTTTTAAATTTATTATCGTTATCATCATATACATGCAAATGCCTCATACGGTCTAAAGATAGTAGGATGAAATCGTTTTTACAAGGTCTCGAGTTTGATCGGTGCTCTACTAAACAAAGGCTTCTCAACTGGGGTGTCATTAACAATGCAAATTGTGAATTATGTGACTTGGGTATAGAGAGCCAGAATCACCTTTTCTTTGATTGCTCTTTCTCTAAAAGAATTTGGAGACACTTTACTGATCTTTTCAGGATGCATAGTCTCAATATTAGATGGGAGGTTATGATCCACCGTATCAGTAAGATGAAGAATGGCCTTAAGGCTAATATTGTGAAAGCTTCTTTCTGTACGAGCATTTATCACATTTGGAGTGAACGCAACAATCGTCTTCATGACAATGGCTGTAAATCGGAAGAACAAATCATTGGGGACATCTTTGCTGATGTTAGAGACAAAATCTCTGTTAATTGTAAATTTGTAGATAGCTTAACAAATAGAAACCTTTGCTCACGTTGGTATTTAAGTATTAACTGATGTTAAAGAATGTTTGGAATCATGTTTTGGATTGTTGGAATGAAATGATTAATTTCCTAGCAAAAAAAAAGTCTCGAATTTGACACTCCTTACTATTCTAGAGTTCTGCCAACGACTAACCTGATGTATGTGTAGGGCTCACTGCTGCATCCGAGAGTTTACCAGTCAGTGATCGGCCTCCTTTGAATAATTCAGTGATTGAATTTTATCAGTTGGATTCCCATGTCATTTAAAAAAATCATATACAAGCAAACCTAATGCTTGATAAACTAAAATCATGCAATTCGTTCTTGGTGGGAAACTCATAAAAATTTCTCAATTACATATCTTTGGTCTAATAGTATGCTCCTCGTTGTAAGTATGAGAGATTGCGAGATCGATTTTTATAAACATGTTATTTAATATGTATTGTACATCTTAGAATTTCCTTGAATAAACAAAAAGCGACTCATAAAAAATGGTGGAATCTTGAACAGTTTAATAAACCCTATTATCTATCAGTATTAAATAGCAAGTGGGAACATTCTTGAACCTTTTTTAATTTTTTTTTCTTCCGTTCAACATTCCCTCTTTCGAAATTTGCTTTGAAACATTTGAGAAATATTTTTTGATTTTCTAGAGAATTTTTCAAAGTCGATTAAAGTCTCAACATCATAAGGCTCGTGTTCGGTTGAGAATAGAGGTGGGTGTTAGTTGGAGATAGAGCCCAACAGACCCTACAAAACCTCATGTAAAACTTTAAACAAATGGGTAAATTTTTGTTTGAAAAATTAATCTCCTATTAAAGAGAATTATAATTCTTGTATTTGTCAAATTATATATTATAACCATCATTGGAAGAAAATTATAGATTTGCCGTTAGTCGTGTTGTTTATGAGTACTAACAACAAGAAGGACAAGTTAAACTTAATTTGGGTCAAAATTTTCTGAAACATATTAGCAGATTAGAACTAGACATTTTCACTGCTATATGAACAAGAGATGCACTCTTTCATCATGAAGATCAGACAATGAACTAGACCTGCACTTTTATAAGCTAAAAAGCACAAGTTCACACCAGAACAAATTTCATATATAAGTTAACACCGGAACATTAATTTTTTTTTTTATTGTGTCGATAAAAAAAAAGAGTTCAAGTTTCATTGCGAAATTCAAAATAATTAATTCTGCACATTACATTCGGATCAATTAAATTCTGGAATCATCATAAAGTATAATTTATCGCAAATATTGGTTCATTTCTTGTTTGCATAATATTTCAATGGTTTAAACTGAAATCATCTCTGCGCGTTCTATTTAATTTGTAGTCACAAATTGACAAAAAAAAAAAAAAAAAAAATTGTAGTGACAAAACTTTCTCTAAAATTTGGTCAGACTCGAAATGCAGATTTGGACCCCTAAGTGTGCCCAGGGTTAATTTGATTATCTATCTTGCTTAATCAAGCTTCGAATAAAACTTGTTTTTAGTCCCACATATGTCTGAGCTTTATAGCTTCTCTTGCCGCTAAGATGTCGAGCTTTGATGCACAGGACCTACTGAAAGCGCCGCTGCAACGGCTGTAGCGATATAAAAATATAGTGAAATTGTTGAAGAGGCGTTATAATTATCTTATCATAAATAATTTAAAATTTTCATTTGCACGTAAAAAAATACAATCAAAACCTCAAACTAACAAAGTATGCACCCTTTATTAAATTGGAGATCATTGATGTCATTTTCCTTAAAACATAAAAGGAAATGTATGCTTGTCCCTCTTAGCTTTGGTGGGACTGCAGTGCAGTACCAGATTCTTTAAGGGCCCGATTCTTTAATGGAACTCAATTTTTTTAATATATTAATTTAAGTTCTTAGATCAGATTGTACGTTTTTTTTTTGTTCTTTATTTCAGGTGATGGCTGACGTGAAATGCCTGCCTGCATGTGGACTCCATGTAGTGTCCTTTACTGAGTAATAAAGTTATGCAACAATCAAAAAAAAAAAGAAGTTATGCAACAATCATATATATATATATATATATATATATATATTTAGAAGATAAAGAGCTTTATATATATTTGAGTCCAAGTCCAATAGAGTTGTGCTATAATCACTCGCCACGCTCAGCTTCCATATTAGATTATAGTCGACCTAATATTCTCACTTATTGCTTTCTTTACTTTCTCATTCTTTTCGATGACGACATATTCATTGCTTGATTCCTTTCTTATTATCTTATAATTAATTACTATGATCACGTCAACATCCACAAACAGATTTCTTATTATTAACTAGAAATATTTTTGTCTTCTTTCAATTTTGCATTTTTTTACTTTTTGATAACGGAAATTTCTTGTTCATACTAAAAATGTCAAAATTAAAAAAACATGACGTTGCTTAAAACAAGCATAACCTAGCTTTGATATTTGTTTATGAGTAAATTGTGAAGTCCTGAAAGTTGATAGCATGAGCAATGAATCCCCTTGATAAGTACATAGTCAGGCATGATGATAGGAACTCCCTTTAATTTTGATCATCTCTCTTCGTAGTAATTATTTGCAGTAGCATTTAAATAATGTTTGACCTTGAAACGTGGATCATCTAAAGTATATTAATATGATGTATTTTTTCTGTTTGAAATAAAGTTTTAAACCAAATTTTTCCTCCAAAGTCCGAAGGATAAATGAGCTAGTTAGGCAATTCGGACGAGATCCTATATAAATTGAACTTTTTTTTCACTCGTAAGATTCAAACCGTTCTAAAATAAGTATTATGACTCCTCTCTTCTCTCTCTAGATCACGATGGCCAAATTAGATGTTCATAAATTGTTATTTGCTATTAGTCTTTAGGCACGCTGGATACATACAAATTGAGGTTACATCTCTGCGATAATCATCATCACCGTAGAAGCTATCGTTCTTGAAGAAAAAAAAAAGATAAACTAGAAAGCTATTGAAGATGATCATGGCATTTGTGGTAATTAATGGTGACGCAAACTATCATGACTACAAGACCATATTGAAGATGATAATATTGATCCGAACGAAATATGTCTGATGTTCACCGTGGATTTGTCAGCTTCTCATAATGACATCAAATCAAAGTTTTTGTCTTGGCATTACTTAGTGCAATTTATTATTATAGCTACGTTGAATCAGATAGTTAGTATAGTACTCTTGTACGCATTAGGAGATTAATCGCGGCCAATGCATGCACCTTTCTAGCACTTAGGCGAGGCTGTGGCTTGTCATTATGCATTGTTATATATTAATTGGGTAATACTTTGTTCATTTTTATATTATAAAATTTTATATTATATAAAAATATATTTAATATATAATAAATGAATTTTATTTTTTCAAATAAATATAAAATTTTACCCGAATATCATAAAATATTACTCCACTCATGTTTACTAGATGTCATGTATGGTGATATATCCCAACAGTCAGGACAATGACCAAATTGAAGATTCCATCATTTAGCAACTCTATCAGAGGACAAATTGGATTTGTAATTAAATAGTCAAGTCTCCTATCGTATTGACAAAAAAATTGCCACAAAAAAGCTTGAAAGCTTACTTGCTGAAATTGACATTCACATCATGCACTTATCACATTTGTCGTGAGCGCAACAACAAAGTTTTTGAATCACAAGTATCAACAGAGGAGCAAGTATGAAAAAATTATTATATAAAAAGATATTTGATATATAATAAATAAATTCTTATCGTACAAAAAAAAAAAGAGTGACGCATCACTTGTGTGAAATAAAATCTTATTCAACTCATTTATTCTAGATATTTTA
Organism: Ehretia macrophylla; assembly: GCA_037974665.1. NCBI lineage: Eukaryota > Viridiplantae > Streptophyta > Magnoliopsida > Boraginales > Ehretiaceae > Ehretia > Ehretia macrophylla. The sequence goes on from CM075769.1 coordinate 66,712,876, forward strand.
TATGGTGATGCCAACAGTTGAGACAATGACCAAATTGAAAGATTCAATCATTTAGCAACTATATCAGAGGAATCAATCGGATTTGTAAACAAGTGTCCTATCGTATTGACAAATATGAAAAAAGAAAAATCAAGTTACTCAGTTGATTACTCCATTTTAAATGCACGAATCACATTTGTAGATGCTGTGACAAAAGTTATCGTGGGATCTTCCATTGGTAATTATTATTGCTTTTTATGTCAATTAACCTAATTAGATAAAATATATATAGGATTTAAGAATAAGATCAACATAAGATCATCAATAAGATAAGACATATAGGATTTAGTCCCATTAGGTTATGGATAATCTCATTCCGTCCCATGAACTTTAAAAATTACAAAGAGTCTCCTGAAGTTATTTTGACCTTTTACAATTATTATTAATTACACCTATGTTCTTTGTAATGAATTTCACACTTTCTCCCTCAACGTTTTGGATATTCTCCATATTTCTCATCTATTTTAGGTTTCATTTATTAACCTTACCCTATTTCTTTGACATTAAAACCTTACCCAGTTGAAGTAAGTGCAACTCAAGATATTACACGAAAATTGTTAATTAAATAATCAAGCTTCACTCAAATTCATAAGAATATTCATCAAATCAATTAAACTCACACCAATAACAACAATATATTCATCTATTCGCCAAATTAGACCCTAATTTAGAATATAAACTTAACCACAATTGCAATAATCAACAATTAAATATAAAAATCATGCTAAATATTAACTAATACAAGAGTTAACTACACTAGCAATGGTCAATCTCATATACAAATACAACACAATAATAGAAATAATCCTCAACATATATGATTGTAATATAAAACAAAAAACAAAGCATTGTACAAATTAATGGCCAAATGTTTCCTAAAAAAACTTTATTTGTGTCATGTTTTGAGTTTGCAATTATGCCTCTGTTTTTTTGTGTTTGTATGTATGTAATCTTGGGTTTTAATTGTTCAAACATTTTCCGATTATGGGTCTAAGAAGACAAGCTTACTTTGAAATTCTAAGCATGTGTAGAGAAAGTAAGGAAAAGGAATGTATAAAGACACTAGGACAAAAAAATCTACATTGAATTTTTAGCAAAAAGCTAATAACATGTATAGTGTAATCAATTAACTTCAATTGTTTAAACTCATTTTGCTAGTGTTAATGAACTCAACTTCTTATCAAATTCGCATATTTATGGACTATTCATGGGATTTTGAATTTGATGTCCAAATTATTGAAACTTGCATTAGTGTGCCAATATTTCAACCTTATAGATAAGAGAAACCTCACCAGTTTTGGATCTCTCGATACCGACATCTCTATTTGTTAGAGATTGTTTTGCTTTCCCTTCGGACTATTGTGATGATACGTAATGTAAACAATGCTAAGTTTTTATTATACGAGTTTCCTAGAAAAAGCCATGACTTTTTCCCAATTCAAAGAAATTTTTGGCCTTGTTAGCTATGGAATTTTTTTTTTCTAATTTTAATTTTTAATGTAAATATATAGTTCATAAGGGCGTTTGAGAGTTGTATGGTAGACACCTTTATTTATTTATTTGGTAGTTATGAGTTTAGTAATTAATAGTTTGAAATAAATACAATATCTAGTTGTTGCTATTTGATAGTTGTAGTTTTTATTTCGAAAGGTATCTTTTACATCACTATAGAGCTATATTCCTTCTTTTCCTAGAAGCACTTCCTTTCACATTCTTTAAGAAGAGTTTAGAGTGCTTTTTTTTTTTTGTATTTTGGGGGTGTATTTTTTTTAAAAAAATTTGACATGGAAATTTGTACAAAATCATTCAAATTAAAAAAAGGAAAAGACTTTTAATACATAGGAATTTTATCACTTCTAGCAATTAATTTTATTTTTCGAAATCTAATAAAGTAAAAACTAGATGATCATCAGTACTACATCTCAATGTAATAGCAACTAGTACATGCTTTTTTAAGTCATGCATTTAGAAAATTATTATTTATAAAGTTACCCCTATTCTTTTCTTTTTTCTCCTTTTCTATTCAAAGGGAAATCTAAACTAATTTTATGTCACTTTCAAATGATATTTGCACATAATGAAAATCGATCTTAAAAGCTCTAACACCCAAAGCGAAAAACATATACAGTATAGCACTAGACTACTCCTAGTAGTATGTTTTCATAATTTTCTGTTTCTTCTCTTTTGGGATTACATAATTCTCATAAATCCACAAGTCACGGGAGAATGCCCCACAACTCGTGGAGGGTGAAGCGTGTATATATAGATGCCACAACTCACAAACCCTGCATCACCTTGTCCCTTTCACTCTTCTCTTCTCTTCTCTTCTTTTCACTACCCTCTCTGGAATAGTCAAATCCGTTTTCGTTTTCTCACTTAATATCCCTCGAAATCCTCTCTATTATAACCTTGATCTACAATCTAACATGATAGGGATAAGCTTGCATTCATCTGTTATTCCCTATATATGTAATTAGCACCTAAATTACCCGTTTCTCTATTTCTTAAGAAATTTATGCTTCCAATATATTCTCTCTTTACCTCTTTTATTTGAACAAGTCCTTTTATTTTGTTCTGGTTAGTATCTCTTTAAAGCAACCATATCCAAGGATCTTGAGTCTATGGTTGCTTGGAGACATAGGTCTTCATTTCTTAGTATCGTTTATTTATTTACTTATTGGTGTGGGGGTGGGGGATCTTAGCTTGATCTGTTTTTGTTAATTGAATTTTTGTTTTTTTTTTTTCCTCTTAATTTTGGCCATCTTATCTGAAATCTGCTGTGGATTAGGGTTCGTAGCTTAGCCTTTTTAGCAACCATTGCATCACTATCAATCACTAAATGATTAGCCCAGCTAGCTAGCCAGAAGATCTTATATATAGCTTTAGACTCTTGTATCTTAGTCCTCTTTCCAAGTAGCATAACTGATGAATCATGACCAATGGTCCATGACATATACAAAAAGTTCATGGCTGAGACCACTTAAACATTGATGGATTTACAGTTGTTGCTTGCGGGTGCGGCATCATCAAGATTCACATACGAATGGCGGCAGAATGTACAGTATGTGCTGCACAGTTTGGTAGTGAGAATCTTGATGATGCTGCAACAGCAATCAATGGCTACTCAGAAGTCGTCAGAAGCCACCATCACCATTTCTCGCAGCTTTAGAATAAAGGGAAAGCAAATCTTCGGCCTCTTGGAGGTTTTTTGGAGGATATCTATAATGTGCTTCACATTTTGCGAAATTTGAGTGATTGAAAGGTGAGAATTTGAGATAGTTGAGTCTTTTCTATACGGAGATATAGTTGTACATTCCAATATATTCTGATGCTGTTTTGTGTACCTTTAATTTTGCTTTATAATCTCGTTATTGTTTCGCCTTTTTAGTGTTTCTCAATGTGTTTATTAGGGTTTCAAAGTGAAGTAACAACTTGGTTAATGAAAGGAATTTGTTTTCGTCGGCTAACAGTGAAGAATATAGGCTTGGTACAGATTCATCAATTAATGAAAGGAGCATTTAGAAATGCTTCCAGGAGGTCGTCTCTCTGAAGGACAGCATCACCAAAAATGGGAGAATTTTTAGTGAATCATAATCATGGGAGAAAGATAAGAGAGGGGAAACCTTCTACTTATATTCAATTTATTGATCATCTGTTGGAGTATGCTCCTACCAGTATTTGTGTCTATTCTGAAACATAGACAATTGATACTTATGGATCTAGCCAGAAAGTAATTAAACATTGATTTTTAGCATCATCCTTTTAGTAGAAACTCTGAAGAGTGATGTCAAAATCAAAAGGTCGAGAATAAATTGTTCATCTGTGGAATATACTTTTTTTGTTCTTTTTCTCAATGGACATACACGATGAAAGAATAGTTTTGTACATTGGGGCCATCTATTGCAGTTAATTTTCTTGGTTCGTGATTTACTTGGCCTGTAAAATATATATATATAGCCATTGTAATTTGACTCCTCTCAGCTTAGATCTACCATCAGAAGGGAAAAAAGTTGATGTAAAGTATTGACTAAAATATATATCTCTAATAGAACTTATCGGTTGGTTGTATTGTTAAGGTTAGTAGGAGTTATGCTAAAACGATTTTAATCATGTGTAGTTCAAATAACTGTATTAGTATTAGTTTATCATCAGTGATTGTGATGAAAGAATTCAAATCCTTGTTTTTAAATCACAAATTCATAATTTTTAAATCACTTATAGGATCTTGAATTTTGTGGGTTTTTTTTTCTTCTTTGGAGTGTCATTCTTTGAATTTGAGGAATTTTGTGAGTCATCTCCTACGAACCATATGGAAGTGAAGAAAAATCTAAAAGCTAGCCATGACAGTTAAGAAGGTAAGAGACAAAAGGCTGTAATATTATTGTACATTTTTTTTGTTTTTGTTTTTTCGAATGAAATTAAAAATGAGGAATCTTATTGTTTATAATGTCCACATGGGAAGTGAAAGAATAATGTTAAAATTGTACGATGTGATCCTACCAAATCAATTCAAGCTTCACTTCTTTAGTCACTTCGATCGTGTAGTCTTTGATGCTCATGCAAATTATAATATAATTTATAAAGCGACCCACATGTAACAATATTGTGCCCGTGAGTTTAATATATATCTTATATATTTGAAATACGCATTGCTGCAGAGACTTAAATTTTTTTAGTAAGGAAGAGGTCATTTTTATCCAAATTTGAAGGACATTGCACAAGCTAATTGACTTCATCTTCTATCTTTTTTTATTTTTTTTATTTTTACTTCAATAAACTAACCTTAACAGTAGTATGTTGGATTCACCGCAGGAGTGCAAGTTTTACGGTGTACTGAAATATTCCAATACATGCATTGATACAGTCAAATGAGACATTTGAACTCACATTCTTCGTTTATATACTTTAGAATTTTGTTTATTTTGGGTACGTAATTCTTCCTTATAGAACATCTCACTGGAGATTCCATTCCTTATCCCTTCTTTTTAGCAAATTGCTCCCCTTTCCAGTACAAATGATGATAATAGCAGTGGAAGGAGGCAATTGAGGAAGTTGGAGTTTGAATAATCTTATGAAAAATTCACCTTCATTTATGAGGATGCCAAAGTGGATTCCACCCAAGGGCGGTTTCACCTTTATGGCCCCAAATTTTTCTAAATATATATGTGTATTTACCTTAATTATATATATATTTTTAAGATATGTGTATATATTTATAGTATGAAAATTTAAATTATTCCCCATTGGAAAAAAAAATATTATTGTTGTAGTTCTCACTGAACAAAATTTTACATCTGCCTCCTTCAAACTCTGCACATAATGGGACCTTCTTGCATCGTATTGCCTTATAGTTATGAGGATACCAAAATTCATGTCCTTTTTTTTTGCTCGACAAATAAACTATTTCATTCTACTTCTCAAAAACAAAAACAGCAATAGTCACCCTTCACAGGTAGAGTCAGGCTATACAAATATTTCAAAGTTTAAAAAAAAATAGTATTTTCTAAAGTAAATCTTTTTGAAGAATGACTTTTGCCGGATCCTCCATTTATTAGAAATGAAACACTTCTCATTCCTTTGCCCTATACTCCCTTGATATGTTATTTATGGTGCATGCTCACATCATCAAAATTACCAACTAATTCACAAGTAGAAATTAACTATTTTGTGGGTGAAATTCTATTAAATCCAATATTACTCAATGATTGTTGGCTGTTCAATTTCTAGAACATAATGAATCTATGTTATGTCAAACTTTATCTGTATGCAAGCATAATTTGTTTATGCAACTCCTTTGCAAATTATGCATATAAACTTGAAACCCCTATTAAACCGCAATATTTGCATGCTACGATTTACAATTAATAGTTCTTAACCAACTCTTCTTACCGAGTTTTATAATTTTTTGGTCAGCGTAACTAAAATGCTTTTACGTAAGTGCGAATTTAATGGAGTTTTTAAAAAAAAAAAAAATTTGGCCTCCCAATAAATATCGAAAAAGTGATAAAAGTTTTCAAAAATATGGAATTAGCTTGGTGGTTAGTCACAAATAGTATTTATGTTAATAGTGTAGGTTCAAATCACTATAGTTGCATTTATTTTTGTAGTTTTAGTTATTGATGAAAAAAAATTAATATCTAAAGAACATAATCTCTAATGAGGTTTGAACTCATAACATCTAATTTAGTAACTAATGTATAACCACTAAGCCAGAACTATTATTTATTATATCAAGTTAGATCGTTCAATATTTATTGAATACGTAGGCTGTTTAATCTGTATCATTAATAAGAACAAATAATTAAATATACAATTTAGAATTATTATAATATTTTCTTATGATATATCTAAAATGTAAACCAGTTGATATTCAATAATATGTTTGGAACGATTATTTTGCTTATCAAATATTTAAAAGTACCGTAACATGAAATCATAACTAAATTTTCTTTAATAAAACTGTAAAAAAAAAAAATATTAAAATTGTAAAAATTGAGTCTTCTTTTTTACTAACCCAAAAAATATTGTACAAAAAAAATTGACCCCTCAACATTAAATTTTTGGTTCCGCCCCGGCGTAAGTGGATTTGAAAGGATCACATTTAACAAAAATTGTTGCTAGGCTAGTACGAAACTCTCGACTTTATGCTGCTTATACTCTTCAGACATCCAAATGAAGTAATATTTTGTGAGAAAAGAAACCACAACTGAACTTTGCATCTTCCATTTCATACACACAGTTAGTGCCCATCTTTTACAAGTTGCCGCTGCTGCATCTTTTATGTCAAGGCCGTGGGACATCATGTACATAAATGGTCCCTAGAAAGTGAGTACATCACAGCTCACAGAACTGTACGTACCAAAACATCTCATCTGGTCTCTATATATATTCAATATAAGTTTGAATTGCATGGTGAAATAATGCAAACACATAAGTAGAAGATAATGGCAAATTTTAACTCATTCGTTAATAATTATACTCTTAAAAATCAGTGAAAGTTGTAGCCTCCCGTTAGCTTTTAAATATATCCACCATGACAGAAGACTTTGTAATAGCAGCAATATAGTCGATCTCAATCAATAGTGCTTTTTGGGGGGTCACACGAATTATAGTCATGGTCCCCAATTTGAGACAATGATGAAAGATACATGCTCATACTGTGATACTGATACCGAAAATTCAGTAAATCGTACGGTGATGTATATCTTTCAGTCCCTACACGAAATCTGAAGGCTTTAACCAAATATACGGTGAAAATTTGATGTCAAACCCTACAAAACTCTAACTGATCTCTCGTATATGGACCTCGAAGATGATGGGTACGTAATAGCTTGAATTTTATAGGTTAAACTGGAATTTTGCACTCCTTAATCAAGTGCAAGTCTTGCACAAAGCAGCTAGCATTAACAAATGTTTCACTCTTAATGAAAACTATTTCTAGTTTTAGGGGTTCGATGTTGGTTCTTCTTAGTAGTTGCATGTAATCATCTATTCTTTAAGAAATATCATTAAGTTTTTCTTGAAAAAACAACCCATAATATCTTACATTATTATAAAATATGATATGTAACGTAATTATAAATGAATAATAAAAATTTAAATTTAACTCTAAATTAAACATTTTTTATTATTAGTCTCGTTTACAAACTCACACAACATATATAAACATGAGAAGTTTCTCCAAATCTGAAGGAGACTTTCATACGAAGGTTTGATATTAAATGCTCCTATGTTAATTGTTCCACCAAACTCGGATTATGTCTAAGTTTTAGAGTCAGAAAAAGTTTGTATAATATTTTTCCTCATCGTAAAATCCACCTTGATTTCTTTTTCATTTTTTTTTTTAACCTGGGGTGCTAAAAGCCATATAGCTAGTTGACTGACATGACCTCCCTACCACTTACAAATTGCATACCATGCATCTATATATCTTCGACGTCATGGAAAATCATTATATTTCAGTAGGGCCAAAACATTTTGAAGCTGTGAATTAAAGTAATTTTCTTAGTACACCAGGTTACCTCACCATAAATAATTGCTCGTTTCACTAAGTATGTTTGTTACAAGTGGTTAAGTCCATGTTAATTTTAAATTGGGTAAAAAGCAGCAGTAGTCCCCATTGTTTACTCAAAAGTCAATTTAGTCCCCATTGTTTCAAAATGCTCAAAAAGGTCCCCAATGTTTGTAAACATGCTCATTGTGGTCCCTACCGTTAAAATTTTGGTTAGTTTTAACTGATGTGAATAGTATTTCAAGGGTAAATTTGAAAAATCACAAAAAACACAAAATTTCATACAAAAATACCAAAAAACACACACTAACACACCTACAAACACACGCACTCACCAAAAAACACACACTAACACACCCACAAACACACACACTCACAAAAACACCAAAATACACACACTAATACACACACATTAACACACCCACAAACACACACTAACACACACACACTGTTCGCGCGGAAGGGAAGGGAAGGGGGGGGGGGCGCTGTTCGCGCAGGGGGGGGTGGGGGGGCGCTGTTCGCGCAGGGGAGGGGGGGTGGGGTTCGCGCAGGGGGGGGGGTGGGTGGTGTTCGCGCGGGGAGGGGGTGGTGTTCGCGGGGGGGGGGGGGGGGTGGGGGGGGCGGCGTTCACGCAGGGGGGGGGGGGGTGGGGGGGGGCGACGTTCACGCAGGGGGGGGGGTGGGGTTCGCGACAGTGGGGTGGGTGGTGTTCGCCGGGGTGGGAGGGTGGGTGGTGTTCGCCGGGGGGGGGGGGGGTGGGTGGTGTTCGCCGGGGTGGGAGGGTGGGTGGTGTTCGCCGGGGGGGGTGGGTGGTGTTCGCCGGGGGGGGGGTGGGTGCGTGGTGGTAGGTGGTGGTGGTGCTTGGTGGTGCTTGTGGTGGTGGGTTGAGGAGTTGGAAGAGGAAGAAGAAGATAGAGATATTTTGGGTATTTTATTTTTAAGTAAGGGTAGTTTAGTCATTTAATAAATTTTCTGTTAGATTTTTAACGGTAGGGACCACAATGAGCATGTTTACAAACATTGGGGACCTTTTTGAGCATTTTGAAACAATGAGGATTAAATTGATTTTTGAGTAAACAATAGGGACTACTGCTGCTTTTTTCCCTTTTAAATTTGATAAGTTGTAGGCTGTGGGATTAACTAAACGACTTTATTTACACTTAATAACTAAATTCCTTTTTGTACTTGTGTTTATATTATCTGGTAAGAACGTAATATGAGATTGTATGGTAATGATACTAGAACTGAAAAGTGCTTAATAAATAGTATTAGAGATGTTCTCTTTCTTAAAACTTGTTATAGGACGTTCAAGCAGTCTCATGTTAATAGTTATATTTGTAAAGTTTGGCGCTTAGATAAAAATATTATTGTGTAGGGCACTTTGTACAACTGGTAATTTTCTTCATTAATACACACTTTCACTTACTTAGCAAAAAAAAAAAAAAAACTAAACTAACACATGTACATACGAAATGAGAGCCATCCTCCACATAGTCAAGAAATTCCCCAAAAAAAGAAAGAGATAAAGAGAAAATCTATACTCTACTTTAGAAAAAGGAGAGAGAGAGACTGAGAAAATATGACATCGACACTTCTACTTATGCGAATACTATACTTAATAATTTCTTTGTGTGCATATTATTGTACCGAAATAATCTTTTAATCCCTTATAATTTATAAAAATGTGATTTGCTGCTCGTGTCCACTAATGATAAGAGATTTTTTTAATCACATTCATATAAATTACAAAAAATTATTATATTATTACGGTAACATGGAACTCGACATAGTAGCAAAGATAAAGAGCTTTTGAAGTATTTACCCATTTTTTGAGACACGCAATGCGCCCAGTCCCTGATGATAAACACTGGTCCACCACCCTAATCTCTATCAACTCCATCCATGTAACAATCAGTTTATTTGGGCTCATATGGATTGGAAGAAGCATGTGGCCCAAAGGACCTATCCAACATATGGAGGACTATTAAATGGGCTTGTAGGAGTCCAACATGCTGGACCTTTAACCCAAGTACTTCAGCTATCATATTTCAAGATTTTCACATTCAAAGAATTGACGTTTCTCGTTGATGTTTACTAGAGCAAATTTTTTTAGTAAAGCAATCAATGATGAAACTGAAAAGATTTTTATCAATTCCAATTTTATTAGTGATTTCGCTGGTGGGATTTATTTATTATGTAACAATTTTCATATTTATAGAGGAGTGTCTAAATTTGCAGAGCTCAGCTGGGTCACGACATGCTTTGATCTTCACTTTGTTGGCTTCTCTTTGCCTTTTCTCTTTCTTGGTGTGTGTTGTTACAGACCCAGGTGGTGTCCCTTCTTCTTATGTGCCCGATGTTGAAGAGAATGATTCCTCAGATCAAGAAGCCACCAAAGTTGTAAGCTTTTATTGTTTTGCTCATTTTGCTTTTGGTTGATAATACCCTTTTGGCGTTATGCTTTTATCTCACTTGGCAAGGTGTTGTTGCTGTAATTTTGGCACTGAATAGTGATCACTTGGTAAGTTGGAGGTTACAAGTTTGAGTCGTGAAAAGAAAAAGAAGCATATTGCAAAAAATGCAGCTAAGAGGGCATATAATAGAAACTAAAGTGGATGCGACTTTTAATTATTCGCGGGTAGTAGGACCTTTGTGCACCGAAATGTCATTTATATTAGATGTACATAACGAAATATGCATGTATGTGTTTGTGGAAATTAATAATTGTAATCATGGGAAGATGGTTTGTAATTTTGCTTATCATTTACAAGGAAAGATTTGATTTTGGTACTGGTGATGCCCCTTTTGGCATATGGTTTTATCTCACTTTCCGAGTGTTGTTTGTTTACTTTGGCAGTAATCACTTGATAAATTATATTTCAACAATAGGATGTACATGATGAATTGTTCATGTGTGTGTGTCTGTGGAATTTTAGTGATTGTAAATGTGGGAAGATCGTTTTGTAATTTTGCTTATTGGGCATGAGAAAAGAATTAATTTTGATGATACCTCGGATTATGATTTTATCTCACTTTTCAAGGTATTGTTTGTTTTACTTTGGCATTAATCATTTAAAAATTTGTGCTTTTTATGGATGTAGATTGTTTTCATGAAATATAATATGTTTGACGGTGTGGAATTTCAGTAATTTTAATTTTGGGGAGATGTTATCATGGTACTGTCATGGTTCGGATGTTAAAGTTTGGATCATTTTTGGGTATATGTGCATTAGAGGTTATGCTTAGTTGCTAATTGACTTGTGATCGAGTTGATAAAAGAAGGGTCATTCTCTGTTTATATTTTTTGTTAAAATCATATTTTCACCCACTCTCAAACTGATTTAAGATATGGTAATTGTACTGTTTGAATTATCAAGTTGCTTTGGGACTAAATAGTCTAAGTAGATGGAACCATGCTCAATGTGTGATAGTACTTTGTGGTTCTAATGGTGATCAACCCATCATTTCAAGACAATTGCTCGCTGAGGTTCATTCTGAGTCTGGTGGTACTAATTTGAGGTCAATGCATAGCATCTAATTATCATTATTACCAAACCAGAAATTCTTTTACTATGCATTCAAATTTCCCCTCTTTGTTTAGGAGGGAGGGAGGGAGAGAGAGAAAGGAGGGGGATGTGAAGGTTAAGAGAAAGTTGTTGATTTGGTTTTCAGAGGGTAAAGGAAAAAACAATGTAATTGTATAATCTATCTTACTTGAGGGATGCAGAGGAGGTAAGGGGTATCTTGGGATAAGACCATATTCTTACTAGTTTCTGATTTGCATAGGTGGCCGGCCCTTAGGTCCAAAGTTGTATGCCACTGCTATGGTGCCGATAGATTCACTACTTCAGTGCGATTATCGGACATTGCAGGCTGAGATCCTTGTGCTAGTAAAGATTGCTTCCAATGATCGGGATTGTGCTACAAAAGAAAATATAGCTCCTCAGTTTCCATCTGAAGCTAGAGTAGCGCTTTACGACAGGTGATTTCAGATCATAGCAAGAATTAATCGAAGTAGGAAGCATCTCCAAAAGTAAGGCTAGCTAGAGTATGCCTATCTTTTGTTGCATGAAATCAGGTCTTTATTTTAAGACGTTGGAAAGTACATTCAAAGTTGACTAGGTCTTTTAGCTATAAAATTTCCAAGCTTAATAGAAATTCATAAGCATGAAAAGGTCCAGGAAAGGACTACCTATAAAGTGGGTATCATTTATAGAGTGAAGTGATGAAATCAAAAGGTGGGCACAACTCTTTGTCATATTATTATAAGCTCTAGTAGGTTGTTTTTGGAGAGCCACGAGGCCAATGGTAGAGACCTATCCCCTCTCTGACTCCATGTTCCCAAAGAAACATTCAAGGACATCTTGTCTGTGGTTCATTGATTGTTTTGTAATTCATCCAGAACTTTAAACAATTCTCCACGCAAGCATGTATACATGTATTTATAAATCACCAAGACTACAATGTTGAAGTCAGTTGATATTGGAGTTCATTTTAACTCCCCAATTTTTTTTATAAAGTCTAATTCTTATTGAATTCTAAAACGTCATGGTTTGATATGGGTCTTGGGTTATTGGAATACATGATTAGGTTGTTTTCTATTGTGTTGTGGGTAGGGTTTTTCTTTGCTTCGTTGTACATGGATTATTTATATGGGATTGCACCTCCATTTGTGCAACATTTTGTACTTAATTTATTTACCTATTAAAGAAAAAAATAAAAATCATGGTTCAAGTTTATTACTGTCCCTCACTTGCTGAAAGCCCTAAAGATAGCATAATAAAGAAAACATTTACTGTTAGGATCCGTAGGTTCTTTTATACAGTTAAATCAATCATCGTAAAATTGAAGCGTCAAATAATCAGATTTTTATCAAAACAAATCAACTATCTTATTCAAGGTTTTAACTGAAGCAGCATAGCCAACTCAACCAGAAAAGATTTTGTTAAATATCATAAAAATTCTCTTGAAGAGCACAAAGGAAATCAGTTGTCTCAAATGAACCAAACAACATGAAAGACTCCACATCTCTTGCATTCATACATAACATCCTTAATTATATGATTTTGCTCAAAGGAACCATTTCTTTCCTGCTGATAAATTATGTTCAGAAGAACCATCTGTGTGTTAAATTTCATTAATCATAGCTATTTACCGCATAATGGATTTTAGCTTGTGAAAATATGTAATTTCATGTGCTGATTCATGTAATGGCTTTCAGGGTCGAAGTCTGAGACACTGCGATAAATGTTCAGTTTACAAGCCTCCGAGAGCTCATCATTGCCGTGTCTGCAGAAAGTGTATCCTACGGATGGTATACTCTTTGTTCATGAATTTGTGTGTGATTCTAACTTCAGCAGAAACATTGAAACAACATATGTTAATAACCTCTTGGTACAAAATATTAAGTGCAGGACCATCACTGTGTATGGATAAATAATTGCGTTGGTCATAAGAACTACAAAGCCTTCTTTGTTTTAGTTTCCTATGCAACTATGGCAAGCACCTATTCGTTGGTACGTCCAAGTCTTTCTATTTGATCTCAACCACTTCTGTCATACTAAAAGTAATAATTTTCTTTCGGTTTCATTTTGGGGCTTTCTCAGATTATTGTTATCAACTGTGTACTTGAGAAGGACTGGGATTTTAGAGGAAGAAGTGCTCTCAAGATCTTCTATGTGAGTGGGTCTCGGATTCAGGGCAGATTTTACTTTAACATTCATATAACGCCTTTATGTTTAAGATCAATCTTTGCTCCTTCTTTAAAGCCCTTCTAACAAGATTGACGCCCTCCCCAACGCCATACCAACTTCTAATTCGCCCTTGACGGTGATACAATTAAAGAAAGGGTAACATTTAGGCCAGCTTCATTTTTCCCCTTGAAATTTTAAAAGCCTCAAAAGGACCCTTAATGAATTATTCTGTCTACCCAGTAGACCCTTTCATCCATTTTTTTGTTAAACAATAATGGAATGTTCTTCACTTGACTGACACATGGATTTCTGCGGTAAAACTGAGATTTCACATATATGGCCATTCTGTTTGAAACTATCGTCAAAATTGGATGGAAGGGCCTAATTAGTACCAAGAATAATTCATGAGTAGTCACTGAGGCTTCTTAAACTTCAGTGCACAAAATGAGTCTGGACTAAAAGTTTAGTTGCTGTTCAAATTTTTTACCCTGACATAATAATAGTAGTCTTTAAGAAATATTAATTAGATATTCATTTTTCTATTTGTTTATTCTTTCTCGGTATAGATTTCCTAGTACAGTGTTACTTAAACCATTATGCCCTTTGCTGTTAATTAAAGGAGAATATGAAGATAGTTTAATTTTCAAAGTTTATTTTAATTATCCACAGGCAATACTTTATCAACTTTAGCACCTCAGGTAGCAATAATCAAACTGCTATGCCTGGTAATTCTGGTTTAAATTTTGTAATGGCAATAGTTTCATATCAGTCAACAATGATGAAGCTGCAAAATCTTATGATGCAATTTCTAGCTTTTCTACAATTTCCACCTGTTTTCGCTTTCATTTCAAAGCAGTATCTACAAAATTATATCTTTTTTGAATGTTCCAATCATAGTTACCAGATTCGTGGTACGGTCCGAGTCGTGGTACGAATTCGGGTACGGGGTACGACTAATAGAGTTTAAAGGGTACAATGGGGGTATACTTCTTGGTATGCTAATTTTTGTTCACAATACAGTATGAAGAATTATTGGGTTCCATTATCAAATATTTTGTAGAGCAATGGTAATTTATGTTTACTAATTACTAAAATCAATTTGCTGTAACGTTAGTTTAAAGTCCAAAATCCAAACCTAACAATTAAGATAGTTTTTTAATATTATATATCAAACACAAGACACAAAAGCAAATTAGAAATTTTTTATATGTTAAAGGTTTGCAATCTGTATATGTTATACTTTTAGGCTCTTTATTCTTTTTCATTATTTTTCTGATAAAAATTTGTATGTTTTTCGAGTCGCTAACTTTAGTGAACTGGAACGCGAATCGTAGAGTTCCGGTACGCAAATGTACCGTGAATTAGGACGTGGAATCCGATACGCGATTCGAAGCGGGGTAGGGCGAATTTGGTTTCTATGGTTCCAATTCAGTAAGCTAATCACTTTTGTACTTCTTGAGTTATCTGTGTGTGTGGGTGTGTGAATAATTATCTTCAACTGTGTGATGGTGAGATTATATAATTCTATCAAGAAAATTCTGAGAGCATTGCATTATACATCTCAGATAAGTTATGGCACTCTAATTCTTGGATTGAGTTTGACTCTGGGAACTCTATTGGGCTGGCATATCTACCTGACAGCTCATAATATGACAACTATAGAGGTAAGGCGCATGTTCGTACTATCTGATTTTTCAAGATTATCCTTAATTTGGGTCCTACTGATCCTTTTTTGTCGTAGTCCTGTATTCTAGAACATTAGTGCTTATTGACTGTGATGGACTTTCTAACAGTCCTATGAGAGTAAACGGGCAGCATGGTTGGCTAGGAAATCTGGGCTGACATATCATCATTCCTTTGATGTTGGATTTTACAAGAATATTACTTTGGTACACTCTCTTTCTCTGTCTCTGTTTGTGTACGTGTGCGCGCTTGGGTCAGTGTGTCTTGTGTTGTGGGGTACACGCATGTGCATATACAAAATGTGACTGTTATACTCAAGTGTAGAAGCAACTCTGTTCTACAGGTCTTCGGTCCAAACATGTTAAAATGGTTGTGCCCAACAGCAATGAGCCACGTCAAAAATGGTCTCAGCTTCCCTACTGCACGTGATAACTCGTAGCATGATATGCTTCAATGAAGATTAAGAGACTACAGTCCATGTTAATTGGTTATGAATCTACAAGCTCCAATTTTGCCAGTATGGATCAACGTGAATGAATTGTGGCGTGCTTTCTGCTTTAACCTCATTAATATCAGTCTTTGGTTGGGTATTAACAAAGCAAGATGAGTTCTTTCTGCTGTGTCATTCAGAGACTTTGCTGAATGAGCTCCCGTGTAGCATGATAGAAGTTACTATGTGAATCTGTGTAGGTTGATGTACAGGCTTGTTCCACAGCTGCTTCTTTTTCTGTCTTTTTTTCTGAATTTTCCCGTCGTTTTACAGAGATGCAAACTAGTTTTATCACCAAGGATGTTCCTTTTTTCATGTGATTTTATCAGCCAAGAAGTATATGGAATTTAATATAGTTCACAATGTTTTAATTTCATTTTGTGTGCTATCTAGGGGGCATCAGTTTTGATATTGTTCTGTTTGATATCCCAATTGATTGTTATTTGCATAGGGCAACAATGAAGTGCATGCAAGACCAGGTAAACATAGAAGTTGGTTCTGTAATATTCCAGTACGGGAACTTTTCATTTTCTTTTTTCTTCTTTTTATTGTACTGGAAGCAAAATGTTGGTTTGAAAAGCAACTAATCAGAGAGATTGGGCTTTAGCAAGTCAGTTTGCACAATGGTTCGTCTCTCTTAAAACATGCACCACTTTAAACCTGTGTGAGTTCACCATGCATATCTCAATTGGTGCCAACATCTTTCGTGACCTTTGTCTATAAGTGATTGTCGTCACTTGGCTAAATGTTGTTGCAAATCCACAAGTGAGGACAAAGAAATGGATAAGAGAAGCAGGAAAACAGTTACGTGTTATTATGAAATGCAATCATGCCAGATAAAACCGATGTTTGTGTTCTAAGAAAGCATGAACATATGGTTTGATTATTGTCATGAATAAGAGGTCAAATCAAGTAGGAAGATTTATTCTTGTTTCATAGAGACAAGGACCCATGAAACGTTGTCGAAATCTGAGATGTTCACAGAATTTAATAAGATATATATATATATACATATATAGGGATTATTTTTCATATCATTGGACGAATTATTTCATTCTAACAAAAGATAAGTATTACATACATATAGACTCTACTCTCACATTCATCGTCCCACATTTTTTCTTGTATATAGTCCCTACAATCTGGAGAAGGTTAACTTGGCATGTGCAATCATGCAATAGATGATAACTCCCATTTTAGCTGTATATAAGTCTATCTAGATATGAAGGGCCCTTGGATATCAGGTGAAACACAAGTGTAGATGAGTTTCACAGTATTCCACTTTATCATTAAGTTCATGATTTCGATAAGTTTCATAGTTTCAGATAAACATCATATCAGTTTACTAGTCACCGTCATTATAATGTCATGTGCAAAATTCAAATCCATTAAGAGTAGGAGTGGGGGGTGCACGGGGTAACTTGATTGAATCCATCTTTTATAATGCAGAGCCATACAATAGTCCAACATGTCATGGAAAATGCTGCAATAGCCAATAATTGCAATTCACCCTCGCTGCGGAACATGGGATCACTTTTTTTTTTTTTTTTTTTTTTTCTTGACAAAAAACATTTTTAAAAAGTCTTTTTAAATCACACTAGGATTAAATCTCAAAATACGTAAATGATTTGTTCAGAAAAGGTATAATCATGATTAATTAGGTATAGAATCTATCAATCTCTTGATTCATTTAAAACTAAAATGTGAATAAATCTCTTGTTTACATGCTAAACACCCCGTCACTCGGCTAACCTCTTGAACTCAACATGGAGTCACTTTGTCCAACCGTAAATGCTAGCTAAAAAATGGCAACAGCTCCTTTGCAATGAGAATCCTGTGCTTTGGAAAAAAGACCTCCTTGAACTGCACTAAGTTGAATTGCAGAAAATGGTATACACGTAGATGGCATGAACATTATAAAAATAAATAAAAAATTCACTGTTATACAGGATTAAAGGGTAGAATCTACAAGATTCATATGGATACTCATGAATAGAGGAATCTCCATTGATTTTGTCTGTCACAAATCCTTAAGATTCCCCTATAGAGTATTAATTACTATATATTGGCTTTAGTCACCCGTGACTTTTCAAAGCATTTGGAGTGCTTTGCTGATTGTGGATTAATTATATTAAAAATAAACTCTTCTATATATCTAATGGATAAATTCGGCTTTAACGTGGGATTCTGTGAAGTTCAACTGCACTTAACTAAAGATAAATGTTTCTACGTCAGGTTGTATAGAATAGTTTTCAGTTATTAATATGCTTTGGAGATGTCTCTACTTGATTGGACATGCATCAATAATGTTCTTGCACACAATGGAAAAGGTGAACTGCTTTTAGGTCTTCCAAGCCCTGAGGCACTTAATGCTTCAACTGAAGTTAGGCTGTGTTGCATATATAGCTGTGTCATTTTGTTATCAATTTCTCTTCTTGATAAGAGACAACTATGAGAAAAGTCATATGATGGTTCTCGAGTTCCAACTTTTTCTTGATTTATATATGAATTAGTGTGTGTATTAGGATTTAAGGTGTATGGCTGCATTTTAAGGTGGTTTTTTGTTATTAAAAAAATAAAGAAATACTTAAATATTGAGTGAAATGATCGAATAACGACTTATTATAATCAGAAGTTTTGAATTCTAATCTTCATTATACAAAAAATATTAAAGAAAGAAAGAAACTAAAAGGAAAGACACTAGCACTGTTAAATGTTAAGTCGACTGCAATATTTAAAAACTATTACAAAATAATTATAAATCGTTACAAACAATTTTATACATTGATTTTAAGGCTCCTATTGTCACACCTCGAACTTAGACCCAAAACCCAGGGCGCGACTCGCTAAGAACTTACACAATTCATTTCAAACCTGCAAAGCTAATGAAGCACCAGTATAAAGAGTGGCAAAACCTGTTAAATTCACATCAGAGCATCTATATACATCATTGACAACATATCTACATAGTCTGAACCAAACATAATACTTTACTAAGATTACATCTTCCCCACCATAAAAAAAAAAAAACATTACTAAGGTTTACAAAGTTTCTACTGATAATCTACAATAATATAGACACATCCAAAACTTAGTTGGATTTGTCCTACAAAAGAAATCCAGCATACCACAAGCCGACTGGGGTAAGGGTTCTAAGACTGGTCCTTCTCCTGATAACTGGACTCACCTTCTCGTGCAAAGCAGATAAATAAATAACATGAGCAAAGAAAGCTCAAAAAGATGAACACCCGGAGTCAGGCTCTGAGGGTTGTCCAAATGATATGATGCAATATAGAACTTGAAGTTAAACCAACTGTGCAATGTGGAGTCAAGGTACAAGAGTATTCGGAATAGGGACGAACGGAGAATAGTTAGTTTACGCAAGTCTATAACCGAATCATAACTTGATCAATACAATACATACACTTCCGACTAATATCAGAGTTACGCAACCGGATAGCATAGCTACCTGAGCAGTTATCTCACAATTCTATCTATTCTGAAGCAGCGTACAAACTTAACTATATTTCAAAATACAATATCATAATTACCACATAACACATAAATATCACATAGAGCCGTGATAGTGATAGCTAAATTCCCCACACCATAACAGAAGGCTTCTAAGCCTCGTCCTCAAGCGGTGAACCGTCTCCCACCGCTGAGGTCACAAAATGGCCACCTGCGGCCCACGCCTCCGTAGAGTGAAGCGTCCCTCACCTACGGGTACAAAGTTAAGAATATGCAGCAGTTTCACCCGCCGAATGGGTGTCACAACTCTAAGGATAACACATAACAATTAATACAATCAATACTTAAATGCCACAGTCTCTCACTAGAAGTTGAGTACAAGATTTCAAGAGATGAGTAAATCGGAGCGGAGTTAACAAATTTTGGTATATGAGACATTAAATTGAAACAGTAGGAAGAGAACCAAAGGGGATCTAGGTGCAAGAAGGTTGTCCGACTTACCTTAGCTTTTCGTTATAGATAAAATAGTTCTTTTCCTTAAAATACACTTTCAAGCTAAGTTGACTCTGCAAAACAAGTAGTAAAATTGAGATCTCTAATTATAAAACTCATATTTGCTACATGAACATTAATTCTTTAAAGGCTATGCATCCAATATAACCATGAACATTCATGCTATACCAATCTGCCTATACATGCATTTGACTTTGTTTACCATTAAACTATTCTATTTTTACTACATAAACTTAACATGCCATAAATCATTTACAAGCCTGATGTATATATATAGTTTCCTTAGACTAAATCAAAGGTAATAGTAGTATAGTCATTTAATCATATTTTTGTGTAACATGTTTGTATCATCTTCTTCACTATACACATAAACTATTCACACCACAATCTCGTTTAATTTTATATTTATTTACTACTTAACAAGTAAAGAAATCCATTATTTTATAAACAATATAATTATACACATACATAACTAAATATATAGATATATACGCATATACACACACATATATAAAGAATTCTTAAGCTAATTAAACCAAACTTACCTTTCTAGAAATCAAAATATTATTAGCATGAGCAAATAGGCGAAATTTTAAGCAAAAGGTCGACGGTTGCGTAGAAAGGAAAATGGGGTCTGATTCCTTGGTTTGCTGAATTTTAAACTTATCTAATTTCTTTACAAATATAAGTACTATTAATTACTAATTTTGTTAACATACCAACACTAGCCTAGATGGTTAAGACTCATGCAAAGGGAAATGAGTGCACAGGTTCGAATCCCAGTAGCTACTTACCTTAGTTCTTTTTTTTTTCCCACCTTTTTGTTTATATAAAAACCACATGACATAGAATAAAGCTGGGTGTTACACCTATTGTTCCTATCCCACCACATGACATAGAATAAAGCTGGGTGTTACACCTATTGTTCCTATCCCTTCAACCTATTCAGTTTCTTCAATTGTTTTTCTCGTGCATTATTTAGAGAACATGGTATCATGCATATCATTCATCCATGATCCAAAATATCCACCTTTTTGTTTATATAAAAACCCACATGACATAGAATAAATCTGGGTGTTACACCTATTGTTCCTATCCCTTCAACCTATTCAGTTTCTTCAATTGTTTTTCTCGTGCATTATTTAGAGAACATGGTATCATGCATATCATTCATCCATGATCCAAAATATCCTCGTGCGTGCTTCTTCTGAACCCAAACTCTAAGAAGAGTCAATGGAGCAAGACTAAACAATTTCCTAGACGGTTTCAATATTTCTCATACGTAATCTTTAAAATAAAATATTTTTTGTAACAATATCACATAAATATTTCAGCATATCGTTTTCGATAGAAAACAAGGTTAAAAAAAAAAACAAACAAACAAACATACATCATGCCACTAC
Source organism: Ehretia macrophylla (assembly GCA_037974665.1). Lineage (NCBI taxonomy): Eukaryota > Viridiplantae > Streptophyta > Magnoliopsida > Boraginales > Ehretiaceae > Ehretia > Ehretia macrophylla. The sequence continues at coordinate 66,734,179 of CM075769.1, forward strand.
AGACATTCTCCACCATCTGTTTTTGTTGGATTTTAACCTTGTTTTTTAATGATGCTGGTAATTAATGAAATAATTATTTGCAAATAAGACTGTTGAACTGCATTATAAAATTAATGAGAGTTGATTAAACACTAATCAATTTGTTTGTGTCAAGATCATGGAAGATGATTGAGATATGAAGATAAGCACAGGTTTTAATATATATATGTATCACACCTGTTGATGACGAGAGACAACGTAAACCAATAGCGACTGACTTTTAGTAAACAAAGCGATCATGTTTCGTAGACAACTTTCGCATTTAAGAATTCGTTCTTTTTATTTGAGTACATTGATGAATTCTTTTCCCGGTATACTTTTCTCTTTTTCCTTTAATTTCCTTGTTTTTTTTTAAAAAAAAATTTCAGATAGGTCTAAAACCATACAACTCATATTAAAATTATAATCAGCAACATACCACTAGATCAAAGCCTAGTAACTTAATTTCTTGTTTTTAATTGTGGGTTATTATAATCAACGATATCAATGAAATTAGCATATAGATTTCCCGTCCTAATAGGATCAATGCTTAATGGATATTTTCTGTTGTATCTCACTACCTAGATCTCTAAGACTTGATGGTAAGACTAGTGTCAAAAGTTCAAAAAATAAATATATTGAGTCTCAAATCGATCATGAAGAAAAAAAATATTTGTCGAGTTAATTACACAATTTTTTTTATTATTTACTTGTAACATGATCGCATATCTTATAATTATTATGGTGTTACATTTTTGCTCTAAACGAGACACTTGGCTAAAGTTAATATTTGGTAATCCAGTTGCTTAATTAAATTTTATTATTTTAAATATGTAAGAGGTCAATGGGTTGGAGTATAATTGTCTCACGTATTATTTTCCTAGCGGACCGCAGATAGCAATACGTACAGCTTAATACAGCGAATGTGCATCCACGTAGTCAACTATATATTGATTATCCAAATTAATCAACATATCGAATGAATTATTAAAGCACGTTGAAGTTATTACGAAACTTGCTTAGTGCTTGATAATTATCATATCTACTACATATATATATATCAAGTGATAATTTTGGTAAGATAAATAAATTTGATTTTGAGATCAAATGATACTATTCTCAATAATTATTATATTTTTTTTCCGGTATCAGTTTCAATAATGCAGTTTATCCAATGATATAATTTAATTAGGATTATAGAGCTACAGCATCCTACCATGCATTCATGTATTGAAAATCAAGACAACATAGAGTGAATTTGGACATGGCAACTACTAATACATGATAAGGATGGAAAACAACTGAAATTTGGCAATGTACATCAATGTCCAAAAAAAAAAAAAAAAGGAAAAAAAAAATTAAAGTCCTAGTATGATTTAACCATACCACGTCAACAATGCTTCAAGCACGTGATGAATCTAGACATAATAGGAGGAGACGTGGAGAATCGAGTATGAATATATCCAATATTTCAACATCAAGAACAAGGCACAACTCACAAGTATGTAGCAGGGTCTTCAGATCTGGTCTACGTGACTCTAATTCTGCAGTGTTCTTATATCTCTTGTCGTCCTTCAATTATTCTGACAATTTCTTTTTAATGATTAAAGCAATGTGCCAATCTGCAAAGAGTTGTGATGACAGGTAGGACATGATTTGTAACATCATGTATAACTGTCTTTTTTTTTTTTTTTCAATTGTTATTTTAAAAAAGTTTTTCAACGTACGTATAGCAATAATGTAATGCGATATTATTGTTTACGTTTTTAGATTTCTTTTTTTTCTTTTTTTTGTGAAAACTTTTTTACATCCCCACATGTAGGACATTGGGATCCGAAGAGGATTACTACCGGTTTGTCTTTGTCAAGCAACTTGTGTAGCTTCAGCTTGTAATAATAATATAATCCTCTCACCAAATAATAATAATAATAATAATAATAATAATAACAATATAATCCTAGTGATGATAACAATTATTTACAAGCTCTTCTCGAGATTTGTAAAAGTTTTGGTGGCTATGAAATTTGTTCTTAATATTCAATGTGTTTAACGTAACTTTCGACTTTCACCAAGGGGTGGCCAGCTCCCCTTAATAGTTTTTTAATTATTTTTTAGTCATCCCTAAAAATCCTCTCCAACAACCTTTATATTCGGGGCTTTTAAAAATTGGAAATCTCTGTTTTATGTGAAAATCCTTAACAAATATAAAGAGTCATAAAATGGTTCCGATCAATTTTATATATGCAATATTGTGTTGTTAAAGTAGAATTGAAATAGGAAAATCCTAAAATGAGGAGTTGTGATTAAGAATAGAAAGTCTTATTGAAATGAAATTGAATAGTCCATGAAAATAAAGAATAACCCATTTGGCTCCCAGAAAAAAATAAAGGCATCTCCTATTTTTTATTTATAGGTATTTTTAGTTATTTCTTATTTTAAGGACTATTTATTTTTATTTTATTCTAACAATATTTTTAACACACACGTAAAATAGAAGACCTATATATGTTGAGACCAACACAAAAAATTAGAAGCTCCCAAAAGTTGAGTCTCCCTAATAAGGGGGTGTGTTGGAGCTCATTGGAGTTGATCTAGTGGTGCAATTTGTCCATAACCCTATTTGCTAGTTGGCTTCAAATTAGTTCATTCTAGAGGTAATTGAAGATGATGTGTAAAATTAAATAACTATATATGAGTTCAACTTGTTTCCATCGTGCATGGTTTTGTAGCACAACGGCTCTAGTTTTATCAGTTTTCCGAAATTATCTATGTAAGAGATGGATCGCAAGAAAATATTTAGAATCATATTGACTATTATCACTGAAAAAATATTTTAGCCGTTGTTCATATCTAATTAATGAGTCACGCCGAATATACATAAAATAGAAGTTAGTTAAATGTAATTTCATTTGATTGTTCATGTCTAATTAGACATGATTTTTAATTAATTGTTGTGTTGGTATGTTATAGAATGGTTAATGACCACTCTTATTTTTTTCGAAGAACACTCCAGTAAAACGAGTCCAAGCCGAATATTCTTTTTTAGAGGTGGGTCTACTGTTGGATCAACGTGATAGTATGTATGTATATACCATTAGCATGTTCCGGTGCGCAAAACTTTTGTATGAGTATGGTGTCCCTAAGCTGACAATTGAGAAGGTCACTCAAAGTACGCTCCCTGTCCGTCTCTTGAAGCTTCTGACTTGGCATACTCAGCAGTTCTGATCTCTATCGCTGTTACATTACGTAAACAAACACCCTCTCATCTCTCTCTTCTCTCTCTCTGGCACACACACACACACACACATATTTGTTTAAGTCGAAAAGGGGTATAAACCATTTGCAAAACCCAAAAGGCCATTCAAGGAAAAGGCTGACATGTTCTAGATTTTGGAACATCTCAGAGAATGCAAGAACAATCTCTCTCTCTCTCTCTCTCTCTCTCTCTCGTTCTTGTATGTAGTTATAAACATAAAGGGAATACATGTCTGTTTATAATGGAAATGCATGCAATTCTGATTTTAAGATTCTGTCTAAATACGGAACTGTTTTTCAAAGGTCCCCGAGTGACACATCTGCAAGTCAAACTTCTTTGCAAGATTTAAGCTTGTATAGCAGATCTTTGTCTATGAACAGCTTTTTTTTCGCCACCATTTTAGCCCCTAATTTCTGGAAAATCACTTTTTGCTCCTTTTTTTGTTTTTTTTTCCCATTACAAGTTTAAACTTGTGCAAATTTGTTATAGTTGAGGCTATTTAGATGCAGCTAGGTCCATTATTATGGATAGAGACAAACGAGGTGTGACATCTCTTAGAATTGTCATCAGTTAGGACCTTGTCTTCGACGTTCCAATTTCGTGTGTTAATGCAAACAACTCACATGGCACGTCTGTGCTCCATAAACATGTTTGTGTTTGTGTCGCATGAAATTCTTATTCTGTCCCATTAATTACTGGCCTAAAGTTTCCTTGTTTGGGAGATTTCAAATCTCTAAAGTTTGGTCATTAGATCAATTTTTTCCATGTAAGATTGTAATCATAACGGCTAGAAGATTGTCTTTTTAAAGTATAGACCTCTCATTCAATGTTTAATGTGATTCAGAATTTTGAAGTGTTGGAGAGACAAAGATGAAGAATTCTGTTTCGGAACAGAGCTTTTATATCGAGAGCGAGGAGGAAGAGGAGAAGCCATATGACAAAGGTTCAGATGAAGATGGGAACGACTCGGATTCTTCGAATTACTCGAATGATCATGATCATGAGCGGCTGCAGAGCAAACCAAGTTCTATCACCCCCTCCTGGCCTCAAAGTTACAGGTATATATTTGCATAACATCTTTGTTTTCGGGCATGTTCATTTGTGTGTGTGTGTGTCTGTGTGTCTGTGTTTCAATTGTTACTTAGATTGGCCCTCTTCAGCTTCATAACTCTGTTTCATAGAAATGGAAATGGAGATTTTCTCTTTTCCTCCTCTGTTTCTATGAGAATATTTGCAATGTATCTTTTGTACTAAATGTTTTAAGTTTCTTGAGATGCCAGCCATAATTCTTTTACTTTACTTATTCCATTAAAGAGTTACTATGTTTGAGCTGGAAATGGATGAAAGAAAATGAAGAGTTGAATTAACAGTACATGGTTTATAAGTCGTGGTCCGTGGATTATGTAGACTTATCTGGTTGAAGAAAGCAAAGTGAGTCGACAAAACGGTTGGAATAAAGTTTCACTATATTTCCATGGATCGGTTTTTTTATCACATAATTTTTTTGCTAAACAAGCAGGCAATCGATTCGTTGAACTCCAAAACTGTACAAGAAACATTTACACAAAGAAAGGTGCAAGCCCTACACTAGGATATTCCCATCAGTCTTTCACGCTCGAAAAATGTAATGTTAAGATTAAGAGAGAGAGAGTTTTGTACTTTTTCACACTATAACTTTTATTTGATACCTTCATTGTTCCTGTTAAAGTAAAAAAAATGGTCTATGGTACTTGCACTTATTAAGTCATTTTTCCAATTGATTTGCAGATTATGTTTGAAATGGGATATTGAATGAAGAACTATATTTGTAACATGAAGATTTATACTGTAAATTGATTACTTAATTCTTAAGATGCAATGCTCTATGTTTGGTTTATTGCACTAACGTCTTTCCGATTCTTTGTTTCAGACAGTCGATCGATCTATACAGTAGCGTACCATCTCCAAATCTTACCTTTCTTGGGACACCTACTTTATCACACTTAAGCAGCTCTTTTCTCTCCTCATCATTTACAAGGAGACGCACTCCGGAGATCTTGCCCTCTGTACAGAAACCGCTGTTACAACCAGTAGCAGATGAGAAAGTACCACCACAAAGACGAAGTTCTCATTCTCTGCTTCCTCCTATTCCATCAAAGAGGTCCGCCATTAAGAAAGCGACTCCTGATCAGAAGCCTTCAAAAAGCTCCCATGAAGTCCCAATTTCTCGACAAAGTTCATATGGCCAAGCTGTGTTAAACGGTACGTCATCAATGCTGTTTTCTTGTTGAGTAAAGATATCTGGAATTAATTTATCTGAAAGAATAAGTGTAGCTAAGCCGGTTGAGAGATTGAAACCAGTATCAACGTTTTGTACAGTGACAACTATTTCGTACTCCTTGACTAAGTATTGTAATTGTTTTCCATGTAAAACAACATGCAAAACCTTGCAATGTCTTGATAACTACATTATCATTAATAGGTAGATTTATAACTGCTAAAGTGATTGAGCTAGGAGGTGGCTTGTGTTGTGTATTGGCTTATCTCAGGCATGAACGTTCTCTGCGGGGTTGGAATCTTGTCTACTCCTTATGCTGTCAAAGAAGGAGGATGGATTGGGCTCTCAATACTGTTAATTTTTGCTGCGCTTTCATACTACACTGGGATCCTCTTACGTTACTGTTTGGACAGCCAACCTGGACTTGAGACTTATCCAGACATTGGCCAGGCTGCCTTTGGTACTGCAGGACGCTTTGCTATATCTGTAAGTATATTTAAATTTTAGCATCAATCAAACCCTGCCCCTCACCTCCCCAAAACCCCACTGTCCAGTCTTATTGAATGATATGTAATAGTTTCTGAACTTGTGTGTGTATAGAACAAGACTTTTTAGGATCCAGATACAATTATATCACCTGTTTTGATGAGATTTGAGTGTTCTGCCTCGCAAGATTGTGGTTTGGCCTTTCTTAAAGGAATGAAGACATTATGGGATCGTTAATAACATTTGCGCTTGCTTCTATTCCAAATGACTTATGAAACTCCTTCTCCTTCATTCTTTTATTTTGATGTAATTTGAATAGAAAGTGGCAAAATAGATGAAAGAAAAACTTAAAAGTACAAGTGTTGGCTAACAGTGTTTCTTTTGCTGTTTTTGTGGATGCAGATAGTTCTATACGTGGAATTATATGTAAGTATACATAACTTGGCCAGATTTTTTCTTATACCCCTCAAAGAAATATTAATCTACTACTTACATTCTTGAGACAGAGTTCTTATAAAGACAAGTAGGATGAGGAACTACCTTTCAGTTGCATGAAAAGGTGTTTCTCTGTCTTTTGAGTATAATTTTGTTCTCATAGTAGTGAAAGCACCTTTAAATTTTTCCCTTGCAGGCTTGTTGCGTTGAGTATATAATTCTGGAGAGTGACAACTTATCATCGTTATTTCCAAATGCTCATCTAAACTTAGGAGGATTTGTGTTAGATTCACACCTTCTTTTCGCATTGTTAACCACTCTTGCTGTTCTTCCTACTGTTTGGCTGCGAGATCTCAGTGTTCTGAGCTACATATCAGGTGGGTATCACGATTCTTTAGCTTGGTCTGTGGATTTACTGACGTAATAACAAGAAGAAAAAAATAAAAGAAATGCTTTTAATTAGGTTATTTGTGACACGCATTTCTGTATTGGTTCCAGCTGGAGGAGTAATTGCATCAGTATTGGTGGTCGGCTGCTTATTCTGGGCTGGATTGGTGGAACAAGTAGGTATTCAGGCTAAAGGGACAGCACTAAACCTTTCAACTCTTCCTGTCGCTATTGGCCTCTATGGTTACTGCTACTCAGGACATGCTGTTTTCCCCAATATCTATACGTCAATGGAGAAACCCAACCAATATCCTGCCGTCCTTTTAACGAGGTAGATTATTTTAGTAACTTCGCTTGCTATAAATCTAAGTTTCTCATTTTTCGAAAATTGGTCCCCAGTATTACATAACGTAGTTTAAAAGTTCAGTTTAAGTTGCAATAGTATTATATGTTTGTTATACCTGCAACTTGGTCTCTTGCTATAATTTGGTTGACATTTGATTAATCATGTATATGATGTAACTCTAGGCCGCAGGACCCCCAATTTATCTGCAAAAAACCCCAATATTCCTCTGCACATATTGCTAAATATATGTTGGATAGATTTTTTTATCTATGTAATGAGTTAATTATGGATGCAGTTTTGGGATCTGTACTTTGATGTATGCCGGAGTTGCAGTCTTGGGATACATGATGTTTGGGGAATCAACGCAGTCACAGTTTACTCTGAACATGCCTCAAGATTTAGTAGCGTCAAAAATTGCTGTTTGGACTACGGTATGTGAATTGAAGCCTATAAGTTCTTCTTTAACCGTCTTCAAAAGATTGCCATTAATTGTTAAATCAATTTAGAAACAAGAAGTTAACTTGTAATATAATTACAATAAGCGCGTGTACTTTATTTGCAGTTTGCCAGTGATCCCACTTATGGCTTTCTTCGATTTTTATCCACTGAGAACCCGTCATAATTTAGATATACCAGTAAACCTACTCTTAAAAATGACCAAAGCTTTTTAGTTACAATTCTATACATCCAGATCTTTACTTTGATCTATAGTTTGTAGCCAAATTTTGTAGGACCAAAGAAACTCATCCCCTGAAAAAGGTTGCTACAATAGATCAGTAAAAGTACAGGGTCGCTGCGTCAGATCCTTAGCGCTTAAAATTTTTGCCATTGTTGTCCTGTGCTTTAATTACTACGGTAATAGCTTGGCCTTAACTTGCGCATGTTGTGATTCTAATCTCTGCTTGTTCTTTTGCAGATCGTCAATCCGTTTACAAAGTATCCTCCACTTGAATCTTCACTGGGAACATAAGACCGTTTGTGATTGTTATGTCTTGTTTACTAGTACACAGATTATTGAGGACAGAGTTAATCACTTCCTTATTTTACCACAAGGAATAGAATCTGCCTCACTAGTGTGCCTTGTTCTTAAAATATGTTTAGGATATATCGATGTACAAGTCATTAAAGGAATATGTTGTCATTTTTCCTTCATTCCAGAATCTATATAAATTTTTTTTCCTTAATTAGAAAATAGATATGCATTAACCATGTCTCCTGTGGCAATGAGTCTTGAGGAACTGATACCATCAGATCACAATAAATCTCACGTGTATGCAATCCTCATCAGAACAGCGTTGGTAATCTCGACCTTGCTTGTGGCTCTAAGCATTCCATTTTTTGGTAAGTTTACTCAACGAGGCCTATTTACCGGAATAATAGTTGTTCGTGTAATAGATAAGGGTGATCTACTGGCTATTCTGCTGCAGTGTCATTGACATAACTTGATGTCCCGTTTTACTTATCATATTCACAGGTTTGGTGATGTCACTGATTGGTTCGTTACTGACAATGATAGTCGTACGTTCTCTTTTTCAAATTTACTTGTTGATGGATTCTCATGTCAATTAACATCTTCAATTGAATGTACATTTTGCATTGGACTAATTCAGATTTTTGTATGCAGACCTTGATACTGCCTTGCGCGTGTTTCCTGAGCATCTTGAGGGGGAAAGTAACCCGTTTCCAGGTAATGTGAACTCATGCCCTTCCCTATACTGGTACCTTTATAAATATACGTCAAGATCAAGGAGACTATAGCTGATATTCGTCAAGTGTCTGACATGAAGTTGTTCCTATTGCTGCTGTTTTTTGTTTTGGCAGGCATCGTTGTGTGTAGTGATCATAGCAGTAGGCCTTGTATCATCGGTGTTTGGAACCTACTCAGCTCTCTCTGAAATTATCGCGAATTTGCGCTGAAATTTCTATGACGTTATTTCCTACAAAAGAAAGAAGATGTCTTAAGTTGCAATGAGTATCCAACTTTGCCTCCGATTGAAGAGAGTTTGTGCAGTGCAGTTCATAATTTTCGTTTCAGTTTTGTTACATATACTTTTATGTCCTTAACTGAAGCAAATTTTCTCAATAATATTTCTTATCAATAAAAATCTGGGGAAGAATAGAGTTCAAAATCTTTAGTAGACTGCATTATACGAAGATGATGAGTACACACATTTAGAATACAAATTAAAGTTGAGCTTTTTCATGACCATTTCTTGAACGACATGCCATGGATGTATGATGTCGTTGTAATATCATTTTTTGAATTATAGGATTCCTCCTCCCTTTTCTTAGCATGAAAGAGCAAAAAAATGTCTAGTTTTTCATGACTAGAAACTGTAATTTTGAAATTTTGGATCATTTCAAAACATTTATATAACGTGTTGATTGAAATTCAATAATAGTGAATTGTCAAAATTATTTTATCATAATTACATTGTCATTTGTTTGTGATTTTGATAATAGCATGTAATAAAGTGTAGTCGTTTTATAACTGACATGATTAAACTAGCTGCAGTAACATTTTGTAGATTATGGAAACATGCGGCTTAATTTAGGAAAATTGATTCATGCATTAGAAAGATGGGTTAATTTGAGTTTTCATAATTCAATAAACTACTAAAAGTCTATAATTGTTAATTGACCTAATTCATTTCGGAGTCAACGATTGCAGACAAATCAACTGTCTCACAAGCTTGACCCTCGGTTCAAGCATATGTGCGTAGACGTTTTATAAATTTTTCCTGTATCTGCCTACATTTCCCAAAACTGTGGCCCCACCCATGTCCCATACCTGCCAACTCAGGTCAAAATCAAATATATTAAAATTATTATAATAATCGGCTATACCCCTTTTCAAACTTAAATAAAAAAAAAAAAAAAAATTGACCAAACCAATCATACTTGCCCAAACGGTTGATTACATTTCTTGGAAATCCAGTATGTCCAACTTGAGATTTCCCAAGTTGAGAGAGTTTTGGTAAGTATAAGTTAGTATTGTATTTAGTTAATGTCCCGGTTATTATTTTGAGTCTATTTATTATTTGATTCATAATACTATTCTCAATTTTTTAATATTTGTCTCGCTTGTAAGATTATTACTTTGGCTTAAGACATGATAATATAGTATTAGAGTGGGTATTGATAAAAATTGTGAGAATTCGTATTGTGCAAGATAATGTTATATTGTAAAAAAGTTAAAAAAGTCATATCTTAAATTCATACGAGTCCTCTTAAATTTTGTATTGTATTGTTTATTTGGTCTTAATATGTTAATTTGTTTCTATACTACAAATGAGGGTGTTTGATCTTTGACAGGGAAGATTGTAATTAATGCGTCACGTTTACATAAAATACAGGATATAAATATAATTTATAAATAAAGATTATGATTAATAGTAACTATTAATTAAATTTAACTATTTTGGATCTATTTAATATCAAACATAGAAGGCAAACATTTTTTCGATACTCGTACTAATCAACTCTGGCACGCAACTCTTTTTTATTTGTCTTTTTTTAAAAAAATTTAATTAATTAATTCAATTTACATCACTTTTCAACAATGTTACACGTTTTAAAAATTAATGTGACCCCACCCCGCAGCCACCTCCTGGGTTCAGACGACCAATTTCACGCCTTCAAGTGGAAGACTGCATTTTGCAAACCTTTGAAACTTCTTCAAACAAATACTTTTCTAGCGTCCAAGTTTGACATTGGAGTTTTCGTCGACACTTTTAAGATTTATATTCAAAGTATATAAACTCCATCTTCAAGATTCATACGTACATACCTTCACACACACACACACACACAACAACAAGAAGAAGAAGAAAAGCGCAGACATGTCTAACGTTATGAAACTTTCACCATGTATTAAGCCTCTGCACATCACAAGGCCAATGAGCTTTAACCATTCATTAATGATGAAACCAAATTTCATGAGTTTTAATTCGGAGAAAATCCATTTGATTAGTGGAGACGACATTAATGATATTTTTAAGGCCAAGGCTGTAGCTAGTTATTATAGTGAACAAGGGTCAGCACTTGATCATCATGAGTTGCCAGTTTCGATACAGCTTGAGCCTATTTCAAGCGAAGCACACTTCCATCAGGTGATTGATGAAGCTCGACAGCTTCAACAATCTCTTGTCATTCTCTGGTAAGCTTCTACACATTTCACGTATTTTGCTAAATTTCTGCCTTTATTGTTTTCATTTCTCTTTTGTGTGTGTGCGCGTGCGTGTGTGTATATCGCATAGACTAAAGCAAAAAACTGTTTAGCCGATCGTTTGTTGTGTCTTGCACGTGGGTCTCACGCGCATATTTGAGCGAAATGATCAGTCTGGATCATTCACCGGTGAATTGTTTAGCGGAGTTATAGGCATGGATATTTTTGTAAATTTTAAAGTATTTAGATCAACCGCTGGCGTTTAAAGAAAATTATCCAATGGCCTGGCAAATTGTTTAGTGATTTGTTTTCTGAATCTGGGTACCCAAATGTATTTGTTGCTGGTTTTGCTACAGTTGGATATTCAAAAGTTAGATATTATGATTGTGGAGAGTATTTTTTTAATTTCAAGTACTTTTATAAGCGTCCTAGATTTAAAGAAAATTATGCCACTCTGCCATCCGGCTATCTAATACACGTGTAAGTCCCATTATCATTTGAGCCCACAAATGTATCATGGCCATGCAGCCGTTAGCCCCCTGAAGCATTTTCTTGTCTGGGTCGCTTTCCTGCCATGTTCTTCTGGTTGCTGCATCTTTAGATGAAGAGTTGTGCACTGACTACAATTTTTTCACAAAATGTGTGGATCTGCAGGATGGCAAGCTGGTGCAGGAAATCCATATATTTGAAACCGAAATTGGAAAAGTTAGCTGCACATTATTACCCAAGGTTAGATGTTCTTCTCTTATTGCTATATATCTGATTTTCAGCCATCTTTACACTCCATTGTTCCCTTGTTGTATGTTATCGCATTAGAAAGCCTTACAGTCTTAGGTTGTTTAACTTAGATATGTGGCATGTTGCACCCGTGATATTAATTTCGGGATTCAGGGCGTGACAACACCTAAAACAAAAATGTAGCTATTGCTTGTAAATGTATCAGACCGTTCATATCTAAATTATGCAAAAAGTTTTTCTTTAATATGCATGTATATACGAATTCTTCAATTTTGTCAAGTTCGTTATATTTTCTAGTAACAAAAAAAATTAAATTAAATTTTACCCTTCCTTTTCTGTTTCAGCATTCGGTTTTTCTGTGTTGATGTCAATAATGTTTCACACAAGCTCGTGGCTCGTGCAGAAGTTACTGTAAGTCTCTCTTTCTAATGTTAAATGTCTTTTTTCTCCTCTTGTTCAAGATGTTATGTATCTGTTAGCACTGTGTTTTCTTTTTCTTGTTGCTCTAAAATTCACCCTTTATTCTTATCGATTTCATGTTCCATAACATGAATGAATTGATCAATAATATCCAATTATGTTATGTTTGCTATAGTTCGATCCTTCCCTGAATCCCGCATTATTGTAATATGACACACTTCGCTCATAGGATGCTTCTATTTGCTTTACATTTCGGCGATATAGACTCGCAAAAGTTTCTGATTAACTTCTCCTGTCTTTTTCATGCTTCTCTTCCCCATGGCTTAAAAAAACCTGAGCAGAAAATGCCAAGCATACAGGTACCTTCTGGTGTTTCACTTACTACATGAAAACACTTTAAAACATCCAAATGGACGTCTGTGTGTGACTGGTGTGAGGGTCAGTCCCACCCCATGTTAGAGAGACGGAAGTCCATTTGACGTTTCTAAGAGTTTTTCCTTACTACATAACCTAAAAGCTTTTCTGATTTCTAAAAGTTGATAACAATTTGGGGACTCTGTCACAGCTATGGAACGATGGCAAGAAACAAGCTGAGGTGATTGGAATCCACAAAGCATATTTGGTAGTGAATGAAGTTCGTGAAATGATTGAAAATGAGGATTCATCATTGTAGATAATTATGTAAAACAGATTCATTCAATTCTTGATAGATTTTATTTTGTTCCCTTTCCATTGGTGCAACTACACTTGAGGTTTCTCGATCCTGTTTCTTTTCGGGTTCATCACAAAAAGGTGCATCTCATTGTTCTCATGTAAAATGAGTTCGACCTTTTTCCGAGCTCTCCAAGTATCAAGAACTAGTGTCAATCATATTGGTGGAGATGCCAATAAGGTTACCAATTGATAGCAAAGTGCGTCTCAAATTCTCGTTAGAAATCAATAAAGGTTGTCAAATAAGCTTCGAAAATATTCCAAAAATTGGCTTATGTATATCCGTTTCGAATTTGTTTAACTAAAACTCATAATAAACTAATTAGACATGGATTTAATCACACCAAAAAATCAGATAAGAACCGAATAACTTTAGCTTTTAGCTCCACTCTATTATTTTTTAGCGTTTCTATAATTGTAAAGTTAAATATTACATGTAGGAATGTGATTGCGGGTTTCAATTCTAATATGGTGCCCGTCGATTCATTATAAGCAGGTTGTATGGAAATATTTCTTATAGTTATTAAAACAAAAACAAAAAACAAAAAAAGCATTTCTATGTAGCACTAGGGAAATAGTTTGTTGCTTGCTATAAGGTTTAAAAAAAAAAAAAATTATTATACAATAGAGAATTTGAGAATAACATGTTACCTTTTAATAAAACCATAGTTACGTATCACCCAAGACATAATTTAATGCAATTTATATTGTAAAAAGATTGTATGACTCGTGAACTTGTGAAATAGTTGAGACCGTGATTTATATGATGAGATGTTTATTAGGCTAACTTCAACAGCTACTCTATTTTATTTTTTTACATGTAGAGATTTTGAATAATTTTTTTATATTTACAAATTCTCTATTTTAGTTTCACTCCAACAGTTTCTCTACATTTACTCAATCTTTATTTTTAGAGAATCTCTATTTCAGTTTCACTCCAGCAGCTTCTTTATTTTACAGATTCTCTATTTTTATTTTACTCCAAAATTTTTTCTTATTTTAATTAAATATATTATTTTAATTCAAACTTTATTATTACCGTTTTTTAATATTTGTTCATTGCTGATAATAATTTTTATTTTAATTCTAATATTTTTTATTTTTTATTTTTAAACTTTTTATTTATATTTGTTTATTTTTTATGACGATATTTTATTTTTTTATGTTTTGTATTATCGATGATATCAATCAGACATTTTGGAGACTTGTATTTTTTTTTTTCAGGCTTTAATTTTTTTTTTTTTAAAGTTTTAGAGAATGGATTCAGCATCTCCACATTTGGAGATGCTGAATCCAATTGTAGAGATCCTCTACAAATTTTTTACATTGTAGAGAATTTGTAAAAATGCTGCTAAAAATAAAAGTGTCTAAAAATATTTCTACATGTAGAAATTTTGACTTTTTATATATGTTGCTTGAGTTGGTCTAAGGGAAATTCAAGGGAAACAAAAAAAAAAATTCTTTAACTTTTGCATAAAACTTTATTTTCTTGTAGCAACGATACACTCGCATGGTAAATGTATGCGAATTTTTCGGCAAATCAGCTTATTTATTCCCTAACAAACCACCCCTGAAAACATGAATTATAAGATAACATAAACAATTAACAACGTTAATTAATGATTAATTATAAGAATAATTATGTGTTAACGAAAACTTAATAAAGGCCTTCACGTCGTCATCGTCTTGGCACCACACCACTCACCATCTTCCTTTTCTGCGTCTCTCTCTTCTCTGTTTCGATAATTCTCCTCCTTGTTCGCTTTTACACCGCTCCATTACATACACGTAAATATATATACATATACATATACATTATACATACGTATGTTTTTTGTTTTTTAATTATTTCATCAATCTTTTTATTAAGACAAGATTTTGTGAACAAAAAATCGAAAATTTATGAATTTGATTTAATCCTAGTAAGTATTTCGCACTCCTGAATTCATTCTCATTATGCGCAGTTTTTTTCCAATAAAAATCAATAATTTTTCTAGGTATATACGTACATGTTCATGTGAATCTAATGGCGTGCATGGTTATTTCAATTATGTTGCATGTAATACTAATTGATTTCTGCTTTTGTCTTAATCTTCTCTTTTTATTTTTAATTGCAGCTGGAGAAGCTGCATTCGTTGTGCGTAAATTTCTTGTTTTGATGTGCAAGTTTCGATAAAGGTGCGTAATTTTCGAGTCGTGGAAACAGTGTCTTGCAATACAACAAGCTAAAAGCTGTGTGCAAATTGACCTTTTCCCTGACCGGTGTATAGTTGGAGCATCGTGCATTGGGTTGCCTTTTAAATATATATTATGTAAAATTTGATTTGAAATTGTATTGCAGTTGATTTATTGTGATCTTTGCTTTTAATTGTTTTGTGAATAGGTTTTGCTTGAGATGATTCCTGAAAGAGAGAAAGATAACATTTTGATGCAGAATGTAAGTAATAGTAATCTTAGAGATGGTATTATAATGACTGGAGGGTCAAATATAAACCGAAATTTGGGGAATATTAATGGTAATGGTAGTAGTTTAGACGGCGAGCTTGAATTGTTACTATTACAGCAACAACTACAACAGGGGCAGCAGCGAAATCGCAATCTATTAATTCAGAGAGAGAGAGATTTAGATATCTTCAGGAGTGGCAGTGCTCCACCGACTGTAGAGGGGGCGTTCAGTGCCGTGGGAAGTATATTTAGGAACCCCGATTTTGGAGATTTTACTGATAGTGGTAGGAGTGGTGGTGGTGATACTAATGGAGTTTTGACGGAAGAAGAAATTAGATCACATCCTGCATACTCGGCATACTATTATTCAAGTGAGAATCATAATCCGAGATTGCCTCCACCATTGTTGTCGAAAGAGGATTGGCGGGTTGCTCAGAGGGTAGGTTCTTCTTTTGGAGGGACTGGGAATTGGAGGAACAAGAATGTGGTTGATGATGCTGGCAGCTCGTCATTATTCTCTATGCAGCATGGGTTAACTGTAGAGAAAGCAGAAGATGAGTTGAGGGAACTAAGAAAGGCTGCTACAAGTAATCTTTTAAGGAAAAGTTCTCCCGACTTGCTGGATCGTGGTATGCACGGGATGTCAGGTGGTAGCATGGGGTTGAGGAGGAAGAGTTTTGCTGACATAGTTCAGGTGATACCTCATGCCCTTAACTCTGAATGATATATTCCCTTGTTTGTCGCCTTTCCTATATATCTGTCTCGATGGATATATGTTTTCTTGCAAATAGTAAATTGGCATTCAAAGAAAGTGGCATCTTAGGAAAATTTGAAATGATTTACTTGGAAATTTTTTTGAACCACATGAAAGTAACAAGTCTCTGTTATTGAAAGGTATTGATAGATTTGAGGATGAGGATTTCTGGATAGATTATTTCAGGCCCATCTGACTTGTGTGTCAAACGTTGAATTTCAAAGGCCTCTCACGGCCTCTATGTGAGCTACACCCAGCATCAGGAGTAGAACATTGTACAGTGCACATCAAATGACTCTGTACACAAACCAGCAACAACCGTGTGGAAAATTTTCCGCATCAGTTTTTCTAAATTACTTGACCAATTTTTGTTTGAAATTAAAGTTTACTCGGTGAAATATTTTCACCTATAATTCCTTTCCTTGTTCGTGCATTGTTTTGGTAGTTGAAACGAGTGTCTTATGCAGGAGGGACTTGGCCAGCCTACTGCGTCAGCAGGTCATCTCCCACACCCTGTAAGCCGTAACTCACTGAATGATAATTTGGTTAGATTGGGAATTTCTTATACTCATTCAGCAGAACTGCAAAAGAAAGCAGTCGTCAGTGAAGTTTTGCATCCTGGGCAAATGGTTCAAGGCTTATCTAGTGTTCAGAATATTGGTTCATCTGCCTTGCTTTCTCCTTTGACAAGGAGTAGGAAGGGAGATCCTTATCTGGTTGGGAGGGCTCCAAGCCCTGGTCTTCCTAATGCAGATTTTGGAGTTGGTCTTGGTGATGGGATAAATGTATCAGGCCCAAATAACCTTAGCAGTTTCTCATCTGGAGTGACTGAGATAGCTAATGTTGCAGCTGCTCTCACTGGATTAAACATGTCAAAAGGTCAATATTACAGTAACGATAATCACCTTCACTCTCAACTACAATTTCTTGACAAGCCTAGAGCTGAAAATGTGGCCACTGTGGCCAACTACACTAATTTGATCAGGGAAAATGGTGTTGTACCACCCAACCTTAACAAATCTAGCTTAGGTCTTAATGGACAGTTGAATTTCCCGAGAAGGACATATTCTTCAGCTAGTCTTCACTCACAAGTGAATCATCATGGCTTTGCTTGTCCAGAAGATTGGAACTCTTACAACAACCTATGCAATAATCATTCTGCCACTGGTATTACTTTCTTCATGATACTTTTTTTTTTTTTTGCAGAATTTCTTCATGATACTTTATGCAATAAGTTCGAGTCACCTGGGGGATAGGTGGGGAACCTGATCCCCTTTTGTTAAAAAAATTAAAAACAAAAAAAAATTGTTAATCACAACCTTCCTTGATTATTTCTCTTGCAATTTTGAAGGTTTGGCTTTGCCAAGTGCTTCGTCAAATGGGCAAAGTCTGAGGAAAAATGCTGGACTCGTTGGGTCCGACCTTCATACCACACTTACAGATCCACGTCATGTTCAGCACTTGCATGAATCTTATAATCAGAAAATAAATGATGGACTTCTTCCTGGAAAAGTATCTCAAAATAAATCACCCATGTATCAGTCCTCTGGCTTACAACACCGATATAATGGAAACTCTTCTCTTGATCTCTGTATGCCATATCAAGGGAACCAGATGGCCAAATCTTTACATCCAACTATTGGATCTGGAGCTGCTATGTGCCAGAATGAGCAAATGCCACGTGTACCTTCAATGTTGAAAAGTTCCATTGCTACTGGTTCTTGGCATTCAGAAACTGAAACCAACATGGAAGGAAGACGTGTGTCCACATTATTAGAGGAGCTCAGGAATAGCCAGACCAGGCCCCTGGAACTTTCTGATGTTCTTGGTCATGTTGTAGAATTTAGGTAGTCTGATTCCATTGTTATTTTATTTTTACTAACTTTAGCATGATCTCTAAAGTTGTCCATCTCTTGTTAACTTTATAGTAAGGATCAGAATGGCAGTCGGTTTATTCAGCAGGAGTTAGAAACTGCTTCCGTCGAAGAAAAAATGAAGATATTTCCAGAAATCATGGCTCATGCTCGTAGTTTGATGACTGATGTCTTCGGGAATTATGTCATACAGAAGGTGTGTGTCTCAGCATCTAATAACATGATATGCCATGGAGATAACTTATAATTGATTTCTCAAATATGCAGTTTTTTAAGCATGGCTTGGAAAGCCATAGAAGGGAATTGGCCAGCCAACTTATTGGACATGTTCTGCCTTTAAGTCTTCAAATGTATGGGTGCAGGGTTATTCAAAAGGTTTGGGCTTAAGCTTAATCTCTCAAGACTTCCTTCAGTTATTTATGTTCCTCCCATCTCTATGTATGCTTTGTAAACTGTGCCCTCACTAGAAATCATTATGCATTGGCTCTGCAATCCACTTTTTTGCTGTGCAATGTGGTAACTCCAATATGACTTTTAGGTTCTCATAGTAGTTCATTTTGGCCTATTGCTTCTTTAGATGCATCCTCTAATCCGGGTTAGGATTGATCAACCCTTAGATAACATCCTTCTCTTGGTTAATTCCATCATGAAACAAGTTACTTGTCATGCAGCTGACTCTTTCTGTGAAATAACTGAAGAATATCACCTTACCATTTGTGAGCTCAATGTTGTGACTTCAGCTACATTTCTATGTCAGAATCTATGGAGATTATACTTTTTATGTTTTCACTTTTCCAATCAATGAATATTTCAATGCACATGCATATATGCATGTATGTGAGTCTCCCTGTGTGTATATATATAATCAACAATTTTATCTGTTTCAACAGTCACAAACTTTGCCTTCTTTGTATATATACATATGTTAAATATTATCAACATTTTTATCTGTTTCAACAGTCACAAACTTTGCCTTCACTCTCATCTATAAAAGTTGTTGAACTGGGAGTGTCTGTACCAATAAGTTGTTAAGTTTCTGTTCCATTAACCTACTCCTGGTGCAGACACACTCCTTTATTACAAGTTAGAGAGTATGTTGGGAGCTGATAAGGATGAGCTTTAGAAAAGGATGGTTGGATATGTTCATCTGACAGTCGGCTATTCTCTAAGGCAGCAACACAGCACAAAAAGAGTGTTGTTATGAGACTAGGCCCAGATGGAATTTTAAAGTTCTAAGTCGAACCTGACATCAGTGGAATTCTAAAGTTCTAAGTCGAACCTGACATCAGTTTCTCACATTTTGGGGAATGAAATATGTTTTTACTCTGTGATCACAGGCCTTGGAGGTGGTTGATGTGGACCAGCAGACCCAAATGGTAGCAGAGCTTGATGGTTCGGTGATGAAATGTATTCGTGATCAGAATGGTAATCATGTTATCCAGAAGTGTATAGAATGTGTCCCTCAAGATCGAATTCAATTTATAATATCCTCTGTCTTTGGGCAAGTTGTGTCTCTTTCCATGCATCCCTATGGTTGCCGTGTCATCCAGGTCAATATCTGCTCATTTATTATTTTGTTTATTCCAATACAGTAATCCTATCATAACATGCAATATTCTGACTTTGACAGAGGGTCCTTGAGCATTGTGATGATCCGAAAACACAAAAAATTGTCATGGATGAAATAATGCATGCAATTTGTAACTTAGCCCAAGATCAATATGGGAATTATGTTATTCAGGTAACATGTCTTAGATCTAAATTTCAGATATGTATAGCTTGGCAGAGTAGTGGAATCGCTTTTGAGTATGTGGTTAACTTAAGTGCCTGCTTGCTATATTCATTGACTCTCTAATAGTGCTTCTTAATAATTTCATAAGAAAGTGTTGAAATTTGATTTCCTTTCTTTTGGCGTTAGAGAGGATTCATAATCTTTAGTCTGGAAGGTTAGTGTTTGTGTGTTTCAGATTACAACTATATTTGAATTGCGCTTCTAATTTTATTATTTTCTAAGAGTCAACAATAATTTTCTGAATTGGATGACCAAAACAGAATGAGCATGGTTGTCCTAATTCACGAACTTCTGATTGCTAGTCACACCCACAAAGTTCTTAGTTTCTGGTAGTGTCTCTTAAAATGTCTTAGGCATCAATGTCAATTAAATGTATTCTCACTTGCAGATGGTAACACTAGAGTATCTAAAGATAGAAAAGCATTCATAAACACTTCCGAGCTGGCAGTTAGGATGGATTTATCATTGATTCTTATTTTCCTGCAATAATGGGAAAAAATCAGATGACTTTAATTTAATAAAGTATTTGCATTCAATGAAATTCTGGATCTCATTTTTTGAGGCACATCGAACAACGTATTCTGTATTTGGATTTATTAGATTTCAGATTGCTTCTGTTGGGGCATAGTTATTCAGCATCTGCAGTTTAAAATTTCTTATTTAGTACTGATCATCTCTGTTTGGTTTGTTAGCATGTCTTACAACATGGAAAACGACATGAACGATCTGTTATGATAAGCAAACTCGCAGGACAAATTGTAAAGATGAGCCAACAGAAATTTGCTTCTAATGTTGTTGAGAAGTGCTTAACCTTTGGCAGTCCGGAAGAGCGTCAACTTCTGGTGAATGAGATACTTGGTGCGACCGATGAAAATGAGCCTTTACAGGTTTGTGATAATTCTTACTATTTAGATCTGCATTCAATATCCTGTTGGGGCTTGAGATGCACTCATGTGGTGGTAGTCCTTCTCAGGAGTAACAACCTCTTTTTGGCTGGCAGGCTATGATGAAAGATCCCTTCGGAAACTATGTTGTGCAGAAAGTGCTCGAGACCTGTGATGAACGGAGCCGTGAATATATATTGTCCCGCATCAAGGTCCATTTGAATGCCCTAAAGAAGTATACTTATGGGAAACATATAGTTTCTCGTGTCGAAAAGCTCATTACAACCGGAGGTGAGTATTTTTTACGATGATTAACCTCTCCCTCTGCTTGTCTCTGTGTAACAATGACAACCATCATTCTTCCATATGTCTCATGGTATTTTATTTCATATACAGAAAGGAACAGATGATCTGACTGAATTTCTTCTTGAGGTAAGTTAGTCCAGTATAGAAGGATGGTACCATATACGGCTGACAATGATGGTGGTGTTCACAGACTTTCTGGGGGATTTCCGACAAATGTAAATAAACTCGGGCGACACCGGCCACTGCTGGATTGATGTTGCTCTTTCCCCCTCTCTATGACTTGAGCATTCTACTTTCCGGGGGTCTCCAACAACTGTGAATAAACTCAGAGAAACCAGCTGCTGCTGGAATGATGTTTCCTCCATTTATGTAATTACAAGTGTTGCCTAGTTTGGGCATGAAAAGACATGTAAATGGATTTTGTTCTTTGTAAACGGCAAGTGATTGTAAATGGAAAAGAATTGTTTCGTATGTTCTGAATATTTGTTTCTTCCATCTCTCTATATTGAATCTCGTATCCTTCATGATTTATTTTCTTCAGTTTTTTTTCTTTAAAAAAAAAAAATTCAAATATTAGATTATAGATGCATCATTAAAGACTTTTCGAAACACGAAATCTCATAATAGAATCATTGCCAAAAAAAAGGTATAACGGTTGAAAACTGAAACATAATTAAGCCTTTAAGCATGCAGATGAGTGTTTGTTGTCAGTCCCAATCCGGAATTCCATGTTCATACTGACGCATCACTATATGCCATTGCATGTATGCTGACACTAGAAGGGCTCCATCTACTTTGCAAGTAGACGACTGGCCCTCCAAGTCAGGGAAGGTAGTCCGTCCACCACCTGACCTATCCTAGAATCCCAATGCTTAATCTTATTTGCATTAGGGGAATAAAATTAATGATATTGTGGGGGCTAAATCACTTTTATCAAGGTATTTTGTGATATTTTTAAATATTTTGTGAGCTTAGTGAAAATTACAGCCTCACAACCTGGGTCAAGCATAGATTTGTCTCTGTTAATAGTACTATAATATATATGTAGGTAGAGCGAAAAGACAAACATTGCATGCAAAAACACTGGGCAAAATTTGCACTATGAAGATTTGTTGTAATATTGAAGAATCATATAGCATAGGGTCAACAATGTGACAGACTAGAGCCTAAGAACTAACAAAAAAAATGGTTAAGAAATCAGAAAATTTTATATACAAAAAAGAATGGAGCTTCGACACGATTACTATGTTATTATGTACATAGGACCAATATACATTATGATGGAGCTATCATCTTCTTGATAACCTTGCGCACCCATCGACAACCACTCGACCAGAAATCCACCTTCATACGAATTCCTTACCACCACCACTTCTTCTTTTTCTTGGTCTCTAGTACAGGAAAATCTGCAATGAAACAACTAGTAAAGCATTGCCAGAGTGATGTTAAACTGTATGTATTTCTCTTTTTTGTTGTGAAGGGGCAAGTATGATGCGCACTCGACTCGGTAGAGGATGTCCCCCTTGTAGTAAGTAAATTTCACACACCAGAGTTCTAATAGTAGACATTTTTCAAAGCTTCTCATAAGATCTCCTACAGAAGTATCAACTAGAATTTGTAGTTGGTATGCTGTAACAATGTCAACATATAGCATCCATGTGTATAGTTTATGAAAGAGTAATAGCTATTTAAAAGTCAAATTTTTTGCCCGATTAGAACCATAAGCATCATTGTAACTGTCATATTTACTCAAAAATTTCCTGCTTCCATTAAGCCACAAAAGTGAAAAATCAAGAACCAATTCACAGATGCCTCAGCAGAAAAGAGGGAATAGAGGAGGAGTTCCAAGCCCGCAAAGAAAGAGAAATTTTAACAGCACATGACTATGTCGTGGTGGCTAAGGAAGAGAGGCAAGATGACGAACAAGCTCATGGAACTAGAATTACTAAACTACATTTTAGGACTAACAATTGAAAGATTAGTAAGGGCATGTTCCTTCAGCATGAAAGGCGCCGTTGAAGCTTCTGCTTAATTTTGATATGGGACAATTTCTAGATCTAATGCACTTGGCTCGGAGAGCACTTCTTGGGTTAAAGATGATTTTGTTGCTAAATGCTACGGCCTAAATGCTGAACAAACAATCTCTTCCGCAAAGGATGGAGGCCATTCTGTAGCTTAACGACTCAAGTCATGGAGGCCAAGATGAATTTGGTGAACGTTTAGGGTTCCTATCTTTTTCCTTGGTTGCTGCTGTTGCAGTTGGGAATGTAAGGGTTGACCAGCCCGCATCCCTCCACAGGTCCACCGATAGTTCACCAAATTCAACAAAGTTTGTTTGATGGAAGAGAGCCTAGAGACCTTCAGTCATATTCAACTTGTCTAACAAGCTGTTAAGGTTTCCTATAATCCCTGAGGAAGGTTCGTTCATACGGTCCATAATCTATCGTGATTGATATAAGCTAGATTTCTTCTACCACACACGAAAAACATATTTTATATGATACAGTACAAATGTGATCAGTTTTCACCAATTTACTTTCAATAAATCAGGGAGAATCACTAAATGCAAGAAGTAACAGGAACTCTGAAGATAACTCAGGACATAAAGGAGCTAGAATATAATCGATATACCATACTTACAAATGAAATTCTTATAAGTGCCTGCTCTACGTAAATCCAGGAGACAAAAGGCACAATACTTTACCTCCACGTGGATAAATTGAGTTATAATGCACTTCTGCCCAAAAGCTCAGGAAAATAGCTGCATAGAGCATGAATCTGTATTAGAACAACTAACTCCTCGAACTGAAATTAGAGAATGGAGCATTAAATAGGTATATAATGACACATCCAGTTTGACAAGTCCAACAAATCAAAAAAAGGAAGGCATAGGTAGATAGTATTTTTAAAGTAATTGAGATATGTATTTTGGAGATCAAGTGCGTCTGATAATAAAAGAATAAAAACGATAGTGCTTACTTCATAATTCAGGGACATCCAGGACACAGGAAACTCATCAATCATGCTATATCAACTATTTCAGCCTCATCCAACCAGGGAAGGGGATTGTATAGAGAATTTGACTTCAAAGATAAAATAAGTTATCAAATCAGTAGTAACTAAATCCTGCATATCTAATCCTGCATCAATTTTGGAAGCAGCTCGATGCACGAAGCTTCACTGAAGGAGAAAATTTTCCCTTTTTGTTCTTCTACCTTCTCCAAGGGAGCAGGGAAAGGGGAAAGATGCACAAAAAGGGAACGCCCTATTGCAAATTATATCAAGAAAACCTTCAGTCCTCAATGCTTCCTTAGGGTAAAGTTAAAACTTCTTGTCTTTACACACACCTAAAGCACTTAGAACAAGGATTACTTCCAAAAATTGGCAGGTAGGACCAACAATTTTAGTTGTGCTGGCACTCTAATAAATATAATTTAGTTAGCGTTAGTTACAAGTTTCTAGAGTCAAGCATTAGTTTCAGAAGCTAAATAATGATTGAAATGGTGGTTATAGCAAGCTAAAATACTATAAATTCATTATGCTCTTTCTATACTTTGATTACAAACCCTTCTTCACTAGGCAATGCTAATGCTTTAACCTTGGAAAACATAAAACATCCATAGTGTTCACCATTTTAGTGTCCCACCAGATATTTTGGTTTTGGCGAAGTAGGAAATCATGATGAAAAGAAACAGACTGAAAACTTACTTCTTTTCGACTTCTCAACATGTGGGAGAATTTCAATATAACATGTATCCTTAAATGATGTTATGACAAAAATCTTGACGCCATACTGCAATAAAATGATTATGAAGAATTAGTTGAACCATAATTAGATCAAACACTGAAAACAGACTTTACAATCCAAAAAAGGCTTGAAGAAAAATTAGACCAATGTAAAAGTTAGGCAATAGGGACAAAAAAAAGAGCAGAAGGTTCTATGGTAAGTGGAATCCTTATCAAAGAAAGAGGGACGTGATTAACAAGATATAAACAATTAAAAAGTTCATCTCTTGCATCCTCAAAATATATGAAGTAAATACCCTAAACCATCTAAACATAGTTCTACTTGACATGCAGAAAGTGGAGCAGAGAAACTGCGACCACCCTGCCACTTGAGATGTGAAAAGAGAATGTGCATACATGAATGCAGAGATATACAGATAAAACCGACAAGAACGTATACAGACTGAGAGAGAGAGAGAAGGGGAATTGGTACCGAATCTGCAGCAGCTTGCAACGTGACATGATCACCCCATTCACCAGTCCTATATTTTGTAATTAATTAGATAAGTAAGCTTGGGATTATCTTATAAAAAGCAAATCCTCCCTAATCCCCAAAAGGAAGAAAACAGGAAAGAAAGAAAAAAACATATCTAGAATGACCGTACTTGCTCATGTTCTTCAAGTAGTCATCATAAGCCATCGGAACATAATTCTCATACAACTCTGGATATGACTTCAGCTGAAAATCAACACAGATTATACAGGAAACATCAGAAATATGATGACATGGGAAGACAAAATTGATCTCCAAAGATAGAAATCCTTCTTGAAATACAATTCTAACTAACCTGGTTGAGAACTTGTTCTCTCACAAACTTGTGATGCTCAGTAGTGCGATATATCTGATCTGACAATGAACGAAACTGATAATAAATGAAAAAGGAGGAGTTAACAATGTAAGTTAATGTAAATTTATTTGTTGCAAACTCATCAGGAAAACTATTCCTATCAAACATAAGGGAGCAAATCTTTGTGAATCAAGATGATTCAGTAGGATGAATAGTTTAGAACAAAAGAATGTGTCCTCTTAAGCTCAAGATGTTAGGAGATATGTCCCCACATATGCATGATGCTTTCCCAGAAAAGAAATTCTAAAAAATAATCAAACAAACATTCTTTGATTTCTCACTAAAATAAAGAGGACATATTAAACTACTACTGAGACTACAACACACTGCAATGGACCATGTACCATTGAAAAAGATATAAATTGAGAACTGTAAAGAATCCAACCTGACAATTACCATCTCCTGAAACTTTTAGTTCGACCAAATCATATAATTCCAATCTGATAAGTAGAAAATAAAATAGCAAAATGTTACTAAAGATGTCACATGCTATAAGCTCATTATTGAAAGACAAAACATTAGGTAAACAAAAGTCGAACAAGAATTTAACATATATCCATTTGTATATTATGTGTGTATATAGAGATAGATTTCTCTCAAACTTTACTTGTAAATAGCCACAGAAAATTTTCATTTCAGTCAGAGAATAGAGAACAAAATTATGAAACCTCTCCTTAAAAGATGATGAATCTCTTTTTAAAGAAGGAAGAGTAATACAAGAAAGACATAAAGTCTCACAAAGCTTTCTATTTTATGCTGAACTTAGAGCGAACTCAATTGTTCCAGGGATGCTTTAAGACATAACAAATATTGCAATCTCAAAATCAGGACTCAGGAGTTACATCCCAAATCCCAAAGGATACAGTTTCAGCCTGACTCATCCCAGTAAAGTGAAGACAAAAAGAACATTACTAAATCTCTTCAACTTCAGTTATGCAAACGGAAAATTTTCAGTCTAATACTAACAAAATAAGCAGTGTACTAACTGCAGTTCCAATTTTGCGAGAGAGAAACGTGGAACCAACCTGTTCAGCAATCTTTCATGATCTGATGTAGCTTCATCCACTGTAGGTATTTCTCCATTAATTTTTGGGACATGCTGTAGAAAAGTAGCACTGAGCACAAAAAGCCTAATACAACTCATTTTATAAAGTTGCAAACATAACCTGGTCAACAAAGCAAAGATGTATTTTCTTCTGAACAAACTCATCCTCATGTTGTCAGTACAGAAACAAAAGTAATGCTGGCTCATGACAGACCCACCATTGATCTAGTAAATGCATTACATACCAAGTTTTATGCTGCATCATTACTGGAAAGGATCCACTTATCATGTACTGCACAATAAGAGTGCATTCCCAACTATATTTCTGTCGGTGTAGAGCAAAGTTACTTGTGCTCATGCTTGTGATTTCATTCACAAGCCATGCTTTATTCCTGAGTAGTAACAGGTACTATCCGACGATATGAAGTGTATTAGCTGGTCTGTGATTGAACTGTTACTTACAATCCCCTAAATTACAAATCAATTTTGGTATCCCCTTCTGGGAGTATCTGATGCTCCTATGCAACTTATTCTGAACTGTAAAATAAGACCTATTCACACTTCTGAACAGAACAGAAAAAACAAAGAGATGGCTGAGACAAGAAAGTTTCTTTCACACTTATGGATCGAGGAATGTTTCAGTGCAATGCTTTCACTACCATTATGTATACGTTTGAGTGAGTGGATACAAGTGTGCACGAGACGCCAAGTGTGACAGCATAATTGATCACATAATTGATCACATAATTCTTAGTCAGTTAAACTCTAAAAAACACTTGCCACAAATGGAACACAGGAAAAAGAAAAACCATAAATCCTGAATCTAAAGGAAGTAGAAGATGGGCTAGTGAAGGAAATAAGAACAGAAGAATTTCTGCGATCGAGCAACCCGAAATCCAGAAGATTAGAACTCAATCATGATGAGACACCTGAAAGCTTCCACGGGGTGACTTGATGCACTTTGTTCTTTTCGAAAAGCAAACTATATATCTACACATATATATCGATATATATTCATGTTTACATGTGCACAGAACTGCCTCAGAGTTATCAACTTAAAATTCCATGACTATCAAGTGTATTATATCTATATCCATAAAACCTCTTTAGGAATTAAATGTTTCAGTATCCTAGTGATTTATATCCATAAAACCTCTTTAGGAATTCAAATGTTTCAGTATCCTAGTGATTCAGCTTGCATATATCTTGAGATTAAGAAGCTAAACTTACAGGAACAGGATTCATCTGTGTCAATCTTTTGCCCATTTCCCCATCAAGAATATATTCATCCTCCATCTCTGGTAAAACTGCTTGAAGCTCCCCATCAATCATAATTTCTCCACCACTGGGACCAAAATTACGTATATCACTTTGATCCAGTTCTTCCTGGTTACTCTGACCCACTACACATTCTGTCAGTACTATCAAAATCAATTCACGGGAAAGAATTTCTGACTAGCACAAAAACAAGAGAACAAACTTCCGATTGTTTTTTTTCCATACCAGAACTGCCGTGTCTATTTGAAGAACCGAGCCAGTCTTGAGAAAGAACTGATGCTTTCTGCTGTTCACTTTCAACATGAGAAGATCCAGATGCCTCTGCAACTGCAAGTCTTCCTAGTTCTTCTTGAAGAGTATGAGCAATTATCTCATCATTCACCACATTATTGCGCATAGTCTCCCAATAACCTTCCTTTACATACTCAGTTTGAGAAATATCCTCGTCATAATGTGTTATAACGCCAGGGGAACCACTATTGCTAACACGGCAAACATCTAGAAGATGTAGTCCCCACCGAACAACATCAGGGTCTTGATCATAGACCATCATCTGATTCTGTATAGCGCCACTAAGCCTCCACCTGGAACAGAATTTTAACCACAAAGTTTTCTTGTCAATTGTTAGTCCTTCCATGTTGACCACCAATTAGAACTATAGAACTCTTAATACTAACACAATAAGATGAATAATAAACAATACTTGCAAAACTCATAGTTCAAATTCATTGCTTAATTTCACAAAACAAGCTACGATATCTGATTTAATAATTCACCAGAATATAGGAAGCAAAAATCACTTAACGGATACAACTGCCATAAACCCAAAACGAAACGAATGGTGAATATGCATTCTTCTAAGGGATAAATCTTTGTCTCGTGCCACTGAATTTCTTCTAAGGGATAAATCTTGTCTCATGCCACTAAATAACTGCAACAATATTCCTTAATTAATACACAAAGCACATTTCTATCGCACACAAACAAATTCGCATCTTCCACAGGTATTACTTTTAATAAATAATCACGTACGGAAAAACAAAAACATTTTCCCTCTTAGCAATTAATTTCCAATCCTCAAATTGAATTCATTCAATTAATCAAGTTTCTTCTTTCTCTCTCTTTCCGAACCCATAATTCCCTAGCTAGATTCCCAAAATCAATTACACATAAATAATTTAACCATTTTTTCCTTAAAACATATTATTGTCTTCATCAAGGCCAACGGCAGAACCCTGAACAGCGGGAAATCTTTTGCTGAGTTCTTCTAAATCACAAATCTTTATTAAAATATTTTACTAGCACGAGTTTTAACGTGCAATCTTGACAAATTAGTTTTTACCCTTTACACAACAACAACCACAAAAAAAAAAAAAAAAAAAACTCAAAAAACCAACTAGCCAACAAAATTATCCAAAAAACAATAATAGCCACACAAATTAACCATCAATTTTTTTTCTTACAATAAATAGTTTCTGAATACAATCTAAAGCATAACAATTGATATAAAAATTAATAAAAGCCAAACAATAGACACCAACCTTGAATATTAAGAAACCTTAATTGAAGCCTAATCTCCAATTCTCACAGTTCCTGACAAATATTAATACGTGTAATTTATACCTATTCATAATAATTATGTTGTATACGTATATGTAAGTATTTGTCAAAATATATATATACGAACCTTAAAATACGGAGCCAAAAATACAGCGAGAGAAGAACGCAAAAAAAAAATCTATCTGTTATCTTTAAGGAGAAGTAAAATCTGATCTTTATCTCAAATGATAATAATAGTATCCTTAAGAGTAACGAAAAGAATGAGACGGCGTCGTTATCAAGAAAGGCACGCGCCAACTTTTAGTTAGATGTTGAGCAACTTCTTTTGAATGGGGCAGCGCGATTAGTAATGGGAATGCTTATTTAACGCCGTCATGTTAAGCGCGCTTTTTCTGAAAAATCGGCTACGTGGGGCGCATGTAACGACTTTGGGGAATTTGAGGCGTAACACGTGACGGAATGCAGAGAAAAGTGAGCGATAGATTGAAGGTCAAATTCCACGTCGCTGAGTGGATTGGTTGGTTTTCACTTTTCACTTGAACACTTGTGCTTGGATGGTTTGCAAATAGCTTCTTAATTTTAGGCTCATTTACTGCCGGAAATTATGTTGGATTTGTAACCAAATTTATTACTTTTTTCAATTTCGTCCTATTGTTTTAAAAGTAACGCATTTAGTTTTCAAAATTTATAAAAAATCAAAATTTTATGACAGAGATTAAACTGAAACTTTTTGTAAATATTGGGTACTAAGGGCGTCACTTTTCAAATAGTTGGGATAAAATTAGAAAAAAGTGAAAATATTAGAGAGATTAAATTGATATGTAATTTTGAAGACTAAACACGTTACTTTTGAAATAATGAATATTAAATTGGTAAAATGTATAAACATTGAGAATCATTCGATATTTGCCCTTTTTAAAATAAATGTTAAAATCATGTTTATTTATTATGATGATAATGAATAAACTAAATCAAACCAAATTAAGTCTTGTCCTACTAGGTAAGGTTGATTATATAGATCATGCGACGCCATTCATTCCTATCAAGAGCTATATATTCTGTAAGCTCCATGCACGCAAGATCTCGTCTAATTATCTCCGTCCAAGTCATTTTAGGTCTTCCTCTACCCATCTTATAGCAGGCGCCTCGACATATCGTTTCCTAACATGCCAAACCATCTCAAATAAATCTCTCTCATCTTATCCTCAATCAGGGTTACTCATACTCTTTCACGTATCACCTCGTTCATAATCTTGTATTTCCTAGTTTTATTACACATTCAACTCAACATTCTCATTTCTCCCACCGACATTTTATAAACTTGTTGATATTTTACTGTTCAACACTCCGAACCATATAATATAGCAGGTCTAATGGTTATCTTATATAACTTAATTTTTAGCTTAAGAGGTATTTTTTATTACACAAGATTATTGATGCATTTTTTTATTTTGTCCATCCTGCTTTGATTATGTGATCAGTGTTCGCATTAATTTCATCATCTTGTCAAACTATAGAACTCAAGTATCTAAAATTATTTTTTTTCCTTGTATTATTTTTTAGTCCAATTTTACCTCTATCTCACTTTTCGACTTATTTTTGCTAAACCTATACTCCATATACTTTGTCTTTGATCTGCTTAGCTTAAAGCCTTTAGATTCTAAAGTTGATCTTCGTAATTATAACTTAGTATTTATACATTCTCTATATCCATCTACTAAAACAATATCATCTGCAAATAACATGCACTACGACACTTCATCTTGTATTTCATCCATAACTAGCATGATATGACGATAATGAAATATTGGAATAATATTAATCTTCTTTAGACCAAAAGATAGATGTCCAATAAAGATTCCACGGTCACTAAATTTTGTAGCGAGTCCTATTTTGGTTAGTAAATTATTTTTGGTTCAATTTAGTAATTATACTAATAAAGTGTTATAATTTGACCATTTCATCAACTGTTTGACTGACGGATGTCAACACATTCACAACGCATGCCTCCACAAGGCCAAAAAGGTCAGTTCCAAAAAAATTACTAAAACAACCACCTAGTATAAATGATTTTCACTTTCACCCCAAATTAATTACAAATCTACCACCGAGTGAAATTTATTCGCTATTTGACCCCAACACCACTCCTATCTTCTAAGTACTTTTTTGTTTATCATCTACTAGATTAGGTGTATTATGATGATCGAATATGGTCTTTTAAAAATGTCAACCATCCATTAAAATATATTTTTAATTGCCTTTTCAAAAATTAGATACTTATAATAGATTATTAAGATTTTAAAAACCCAAATCTCATGACTCATACATTTCGCCATGCTCTTCAAACGTGTATATATATATAGACTAAGCACTGATCTCCAGTACCATCCATATGATCTGCATGACATAAAGGGACAATATAAGAAAGAAACTCAGATAAAGCTGCAACTGGCCTGGCAAATAATGGGCAACACTTGGTTGCGGTTGAATTTGATTAGTTTCATGGATCATAATTGAGATGAAAGATCAATGATGATTTACGTTGTTTCACAATTTAACTGATCAGATGTATATCGTCCCCTCCTTTACAACAACAAGAAGAAAATATTGTCAAATTTCAGGCATCGTAAAATGTGGCTTGTATAAGTAAATTCCACCAAATTAAGACTTCATTTAAACCTTTTGTGTCATTCATTCTTCTATGATATGTATTATTCTCAAATATAGCCATGCACATGTGGAATTAGCTCCTAAAAAATTCATTTTTTTTCCAGTTATTGTAAGAATATTTGATTGAAGGATTGTAGGAAATTAAGGAATTGAAAAATGTTACGCTTCAAATAAATAAAATACCCGGAAATAGTCAATATTGGTACGTACATCAACTTTATCCACTTGTAATGGTAAATCAAAGTTGAGTGCAAGAATCTCGATATCAATTTTCGTCGATTATATTTTTTGATATGTATTATACGATTTAAATCTCGTTTAAAATATATAAAAAAAAAAAAGTGAGGCACATACCAAGAAAATGGTACTAAATGCACCCCAAGTCCACCCCCTTCCCCCAACCCTCAACCCTCTAACCAAAATCATTGGTTGTCATTTTACTATACGATTTAGTCTCTATTTGGCTTAACTTTTAAACACTTCTCGTGAGTTTAAAAGCTGAAACTAACTTGTTTGACTTATGTTTGAAATGTTTTTAGATAAAAGTTGAAGTTGAAAAAAATTAAAAAACAAGAAATTCAAAATTTAAGTTTTTCAAAATAGGATTTTGTGATACTTCTTAACAATGCAAGAACCTTTTAAAATAAAAATAAAAATCCAACATTGCCCTTAAATTTTATAAAACTTCAACATTGCTAGACATAGGTCAAACAGTCAACGACTTTTATTCAATAACACTTCTAATCAAAGTTTTACTGTTCAAAAGCTAAAATTTCACAATTACACTAAAAAGCCTTAGGGGACGTTTGGTTCACGAATTGATTTTTCATTATCAGAAATGTTATTTTTGAGAATGTTATTAAAACTATTTGGTACGTTAAAAATATTTTCAGAAATATTTTGTCAAATTTATAAGAATGTTATTTTGTTATATTTGGTTCATACTCAATATTCTTAGGAATTATTATCAATTTTCCAACAGTGCCCCTATCTCAAAAAAAAAAAAAAATCATACAATGTGTATAAATAATGCTACATTTTGTATACTTTTGCTAATATGCGAGCAAGATTTAAAAAATTAATTTTTTTAAAAAAGGTTTTGAAATTTTAAAATTGTTTTGTTTATTTATTATTTATATTTTTAAATCTTAAATTTAATTTAATTTTAAAAATTAAAATTTAGCAATAAAAAATTATTTTAAATATAAATTTAAATTATAAAATTTTAGTTTAACTTACAAAATTAATAGTTTTTATTAATTTCATTTTATTTTTATTTTTGTTGTTATTATTTTAGTTTTTAAAAATATATTTTTTATTTTATACTTATTTTTTATTATTTTTTGTTTTATTTTTTAGAATTATTTAATTTAATTTA
Organism: Ehretia macrophylla; assembly: GCA_037974665.1. Taxonomy (NCBI): domain Eukaryota; kingdom Viridiplantae; phylum Streptophyta; class Magnoliopsida; order Boraginales; family Ehretiaceae; genus Ehretia; species Ehretia macrophylla. The sequence goes on from CM075769.1 coordinate 66,768,021, forward strand.
ATTTTCTCATTTTATCTTATTTTTATTTATTTTATCTTATTTTCATATTTTTATTTTATTTTATTTATCTTATTTATATTTTATTTTTTTTTTGTTTTTTTATTTTTTATTTTTTTTTGTTTTTTTTTTATTTTTTTTTTTTTTTTTAATTTTGTTTTTTTTAAGTTTAGTATTTGTTTATTTTCCTTTTTAAAAAACATTCTTACAACTTGTGAATGTGAGATTCTCACCCACTCAGATAGAAATAGAAATGGACCAAATTATGAAAATATTGTATTTTTAGGAATGTGATATTCCTATAAATATTTTTTCATTCCGCAAATGAAATATGAGAATATTATATTGTAAACTTTACATTCTTAGAGTCTTTTAATATTTCGCGAACCAAACTCCCCCTTAGGCTTTCTATTATTTCTTGCGGGTTGTGCTTAGGTTTAGGCTCTGTTTGACCTAACTTTTAGACATTAAAAAACGCTTTCTGTGAATTTAGAAGTTGAAATAACTTATTTGGACTATTTTTAAAAGTATTTTTAAGTAAAAGCTGAAGCTCAAAAAAGTAAAAAACTGAGAAGCTCCAAATTGGAGTTTTTCAAAAAAGACTTTTGCCAAACTGTTTTATATAATGCAGGAAACTATTTTTCTTTTCTTTTTTCTCAAATTTACTCCTCTATATTTTTAAAGTCCAATATTATTCTCAAAATTTTTAAAAGCTCTACGTTGTCTAACACAGGCCAAACAGTCAATGACTTTTATTCAACAACACTTCTTACAAAAACTCTACTCTAAAAACTTTCCAGCTAAAAATGTGAAATTTCACAACTAGGCTAAACAGAGCCTTAGTTGGGTTTGACTTCTTTATGGTTGTCATTTTATTTTCTGGACTAGGACTTTGTCTGTTTGCTTTGTTAACTCTTTGTTCTGGGCCTTTGTATTGGACCTCACCTTGTGCTATATTTTTTTTGTTTTAATGTAAAGTATCTGTTAGCACAGTAAAAAAAGAAGCCATCTGGGCTAGTCTTTGAACAGTCTATTGACATAGTTGCTTGTTTATTTTCACCTGCAGTAATCTCCTTGGTTAAAGCCTGACTCATAATTGTTTGAATTGAATTTTAGACCAGGGCGGATCCAGTTATTAAAATACACAATTTTTTAATTATATAAATATATATTTTTAGTGGAAATTAATTGATTTTTTAATTTTAAAAAATACACAAAATTTTTAAGCCAAGCGGCTGCAGCTCTCGTGCATCTGCCTCTTGCTTTTAGAAGGACGAAAAGATTACGAAGAGTTTAAAAAAAAAATTTAATGAGAGAATTTTAATATTTTTTTAATTGAGATTTTACAAAGTAAAAAAAAAATATTAATGAGTGAAGTGTTTGATTATTTATAGTATTTGTTTTATAGAAATATAATTATATTTTTATTATTTAATTTTCTTCTAACTTAAAGAGTTAAAAATAATGAGTAATTAGTTGTTTGAAGTGTCCCACTCTTGCTGGAATTTTTGTTTCGTTTGAAGTGTCCTACAAACCAAATACTTTCTCAATAAGCCCCGCTTGTCTTTTTGTTTCGTTTCGTTTCGTTTCTGCGCGGTCATTGTGGATAAACCCTAAATTTTACGTGATTGCTTAAACTAGGATTCGGTAATGACTTCAAGTGTTTTGGTTGGTCAATTGGTTATGCATATGTTATTATTAGTTCGATTTGAGTTTAATTTGCTTAATTCGATGAATTTGATTTTCTACTTTGCATCCAATTTATTGGAATTAGGAAGAGTAGTCTGAATTGTGCTCCTGGTTTAATTTTTAAATGCTTAACTGAGACTTTGAGTTTCAAAATTTCTTGTTTTATAAAGTTGCATTTTCTGGCTGATTCTCTTGATCAACTTATGGTTGTTCAATCTCAAAATTGATGTTTGAATTTTTTAAGTTTAGTTCTATTTGTGTGTACTTTCGCTATTGATCATTGAATTTTATATTTAAATTTGAGGTTCAATTTTAGTGTAGTGGATGAAACTTGAAAGTTTGATTTGGGCTTTATTACTAATTTGAGGAGAAGATTAGCGGCATTGAGTATATACAGCTATATTGCTATCTGTACATGGTGTATACGTTAGTGGAGATTGATCTTTTTAATTATATTGGATAATTGGTGTTGTGATAATCAATCTTACATATATTATATGATTTTCAGGTTATAGCTTCATTCCAACAACTTGCACCAATATGGCTTGGACTTGGAGGGTCGATGCTTCTTATGCACTCAGTTCCCTTAATTTCGGTAATCAATTTTTGCCCAAATAAGAGAAATTGCGGTTATGCCTAGATCCCTTGATGAAAAGAAATTTATAAAGTAAGCCAAATAATTTGAAAAAATCAAAACTGGAAATGGAATAATTGAGAATTCTGAGTAATGCTAAAACCCCGGAAGTATCAGACTGTTCGCGCATCACTCCTAAATTTGTACAAATATGACGGTAAAACTGTAAGCTTGTTCCTTCACACTTGGGCATCAACAATATTCACAATTTTAGATCTTTCTGTTCTGTTATCATTACGAGAGAAGAAATCTCAAGTAATCCAATTAGCCAAGTTTGTAAACCTTTGTGCTCACTTCGGACAAGAAATGGATGGTGCATGCCAATTTTGATGCATTTGGTTGGCTTTTTGTTTATGATAACTATTTTTAATCCGAGTAGAAACTCTTCATTTTGACCTATGCCTAAGGCATAGCATCTTGCAGCCAGAACGCATTCTCTTTCTATCATTCTAAGGATATTAATATAGAGAGCTAGATTTGATTTCTTCACAGGCTGCTGTACTTTCTAGCTTTTTGCGTTTTGTTTCAGTTATCATAATGGAAAATGTACATCCTGACGCATTATTTTTGCAGCTAAAATCATTAAGGAGAAATCAGCGAAGGAACGAAAGACAATGCGGAACTGGCTTGGTTTAGTTCTTATAACTGATGTTGTAGCCTACTCTACATTTCTTGTGTCTTGGTATAGCCTTTCTACATTTGCTAGGCTCCAAGAGAAATGGGGCAAACTCTGTTTATGGTGCAGCTTGTTTGTGACATTCCTTTTTTTTCTTGCTCCCATATTACTGCTTTTCTTTGAATATCTATCTTTCCTTTTGCTTTTCAAATATGGCAAATTTTGGAAGCCTAATTTTTTTAAATCTATTGTAAACACCATCCTTCCCACCATTTCTGTACTAGTGACACCCCTTTGTGGTGAAGACGAATTGTTATATGTCGCTTGAGTCTCAGGTGCTGCTAGTTCTTTATATTTTTGTATCGCGATGATACCACTAGAGGATCTAAGAGTGACAGAGCCTCTGTTGTCTTTGTCTTTAGCATATGTGGTTTATTTTCGCCAGGATTTCATTTTTAGCATTTTTTTTCTTTTGTTTTTTGTGGATTCATGGCATATGCTCCTCTGCACTTCGTCCTTCTCTAATGCCCTTCTGCCTAGCGCCTCGGATTCCGATTCCGATTCCGATTCCGATTCCAATTCCGATTCCGATTCTGATTTATCTCAATTCGTACGCGGGAATTCCATCCGCTCCTCTTCAGTGCATCACAACGGTGTCAACACTTTTTCTCCAAGAAAGTAAGCATGGACAGTATTTTGACATTGTCTTTATTGTCTTTATTTTTCTGAAAAATGAAAATTGTTGTGTGTTTTAACTATATGTAGTTTGTTCTTGTATATAGCTGAATTTGTCTTTGCTGCTTATACGTTTATAAAAATATATGTGCATATATATGTACACACATACATGAAAATAGACCACCTTATCTAAACTTTAAGCAAAGAGAGGTTTGATGCGCCCTTGATTGAGCTTTGTGCCCGAAAATATATAATATTATTTAAATGCTGGGAACGAGATATGGACCAGGACAATTTTGACAATTGGCTCTTATATATATATACGTACTTAAGAATTTTTGATGAAATAATTGATCAAATCATGACCTACCAGAGGCCTATAATGTATACAATTACAGGTATGAATGGTTATAAAAATGTGGATTATTTCCATGTTATTCATAACCATATTGAATACTATCATATATTGTCAACATAAAAGTCAGTTAATATGTAGCATCATTGATCAGGCTGAGAAAATTTATACATATATATGTGTGTTTGCATGTGCATCAATGATTTCATATATTGGTTACAATAAATGCTTAATTGCAATTCATATGTAGTATTACCCAGAGAGGGAGACTTGGATAGTTATACAAATGCATAATGCAGTTATGCAAACACACATATTATACAAACATTTTCATGTAATATGTCTATTCCTCTATTTGTGTGTGTGTGTGTGTGCACACAAAAATGGCTTCTTATGATCCTGTTCCATATTATCCCATCGTTTCGTCAAATTAAATAGTCTATGCATCTATGATTAGTTTCAATATTTCACTTTCTTTTTCTGTTGTTTTTGAATATCTGTTTTGGTTACAGGGATGTTGCTTATACTACTGTGGATGGCAGTGGGTCAGGGAGCTCAGCTTTAATGGTCAGCCAAAATCCTGCTTGTTTCTTTTATGGAGTGAACTTTATTTTACGCATGTTCATGATTCTTAAATTTCATCGATTACATGATTAGTAGGTGAAATGCTTTTAACATGATGCGAGCTTTGTTTAGCACTTAACATTGGTATAGAAATGATTGGACCAAGCTTTGCTTGTTGTCTCTTCGGCTTAATATAAGTTGTTCATTGTAGTTGTTGATATGTCATTCTAACTTGTTAAAAGAAGCAGAAAGTCGCCTTCTACTTGGGGAGGAGCTAACATATACTCTAGGCGGACTATTGTAGTAGTTTCTACTCTATAACATTTATTCTGGGCAGACTATTATAGTAGTTCCTGTCTTATAGAGTAGACAATAGAACAATGATCTGCAGATTATTTTTCTAAAAGTCACATCCCCACCAAAAGTACCATCCACCTATTGCACAAAAGAACTAATAGTAACATGTTCTTCTCAAGCCAAATAAAAGATAGTAGGGAAAAGAGTCTTTAAAGACTAGGAGGAATATGGGAATAAATTATTTTGTGTTGATGTTAGTGTAAATATGGGAAAACTCCATTTAGTTCTCGGGAAAAATGTAGTACTTTGAAGATATCTCTTTAGTGGCGACAATTACTTTGTAAATTTGACTCGGTGAGACTTTCTCTTATAGATAATCCAAGTAGATTGTGATCATAGTTTAGAAAGTAACTAGTCAAAATCATAAATACAATATATGGAAACCGAAGGACTCAATCGTATGGATATGTAAAATACATAATTTCCAATCCTAGCAGGAAAGGGAGGAAAACGGGTACTTATTAATTGAAAAGTATCACAAAAAAGAATTAGATTAATGGACAACAATCAGAATTTGACCTCCTCTGAAATAGAGAAAATAATTGCTTTAAATAATCAGACCATTCTAAATACTGTAAATTATTTTCTGAACTATGTGATGTCTCTGGTCTGTAGATCATGTAATAGGTTTCTTTTCTCAAATTCATGATAATTGTAATCTGATGAAGGACAAGCAAAAGTAGGTATAGTAGTGTTTCTTGCGGTGGCTGGTGTACTCTTTTAACTTTGCCGCTGTACTGCATTTTAATGTTTTCTTCTTTTTTTCTCTCATTTGTGTTGATGATAAGGTCCAAGCATTTTTTTTTTCCCTTTTCAGAAGTTTGATCAGAAGGCTGATAACGTTCCAATGCCAATTGTTCTGATAGATCAAAATTCTGATCCAGATGCAACTATTTTGCAAGTTAGCTTTGGGAATCACCTTCTTGCTCTGATAGACACGGTGGGGTAACTGGGTCTCTAGTTCTGTGTGTATAGACGTACATGAGGACATTTCAGTTTTATTTTTTTAGGCTTGTGATGGAGTACGTCCTGGTCTTCTGGTGCAGATGAAGGTACTAAAAGACTTAGGCTTGGATGTGGTGAAAGGAACAGTTGCTACTAAAGGCTCAGTGACTTGGGCAACATTTTTTATATACCAATTGTAAGTAGAGATATTTTCTGTGCCTCTTTATCGTGTATGCTTTTCTGTGTTCATTAGCAGATGACATTCCTTGAACTTAGTTCAACACATTTTCACCTTGACCGATTGAGCCACCAGATCATCTTACATAATTTGTGCAGAACATTCAAAAGAAATTGTGCGAACAAATAAATATGGATTTTCTGAACACACAAGCATCTGATTGCTTAATCTTTTTTATGACTACTCTTCAGGGCAACTGGGCGCAAAGTTGAAGATCGTGATCTATTGGACAGGATACATCTGACCATCAGTAAAAACATTCTCAAACGTTTCAGTGAAAAATCATCTCAAACATGACCAGGTAGTTTGTCAAATTTAGTCACTCTTGTACCTTTTATTAGTTATTAGGATGTGTGTTTAAATTCTTTATATTATGTTTTAGAATAAAATTGGCCTCAATTTCTCAGTATTTATTTAACAATGGAGTTGTTGGAATGGTCCGTGTTAATTAGGAGTTGAGGAAGCAGCTTGCAATGGGTGAGGCTTTTGGAATCACAGTGCCAGAAAAGAAGGTGATGTCGGAATGATCTTCTTTGCCTCTCTCACTGGCTCGCTTGCTGAATCACGTGATCTCATTTGATTTAATATATATTTGGCAATAGTTACCATTTATGTAGGAAATATACAATATTTCGTTATTATTTAATTATTAGAATTCCTTTTATTATAATGAATGATTGAATGACATTTTGAATTACTTTATTATAATGAGTGATTGAACACTACTGTAGAGTTTGAAACTGTGTATTATAGTCTCGTATAGACTTGTGTATTTTATTCTCACATGATTTTTAAATATGTACTCGATTACGATATATCCTTATTATTTTATAATAGACTTATTTTCAATATGCATCAACCAGGAAAAGGGCACTTTTGATAGAAATACATCAACTGTCAGATCACGAAGAAGTATCAACATACAACTAGACTCTCATGTTTACCATTTTGGCCCTTTGAGTTATACTTCTTTTTATCTAGGTTAAAGAAATATAGAATTTTGTCTTTTCTTGTCTCTTTGAATTTTTTATTTTCTCTTCAAATTTAATATGTAGTTGTTTTTGATCATTTAGAACATCTTAAGTGAGATTGCAAAAAACAACTACGTGTAAAATGAATATGAGTTTATGCGTTGCGTTGGTTACTCTAATCAGGGACGGAGGGACCTGCAAGTCATGGGGCACCCCCTGGTTTCCCTCACTAATATACTAGTAATTAACTACTTGACAAATTAAAGAAAAAGAAAAAAGAAAAAAAGAAGAGGTACATGCATAGCAAAAGGACAAATGGACAAGCCCCGTAACAAAAAGAAGACAAATATTTGTTATCACATATTTGTAAAATTCAATTATAAATTTGTGTTAAACTTTATCTTTTATGAACTATTATAATAATTAGTTATCATTAATTCCTATTGTTTTATTTTAGTTTATCACCAAGAAAATTTCTATCTAATTTCATCCCATAATTTAATTTATGTAAAAATTAAAGATTGGTGTCGTTCTATATGTAAATGTTTTAGTCTATGTACATGATTTTTTTTGAGATAAATATTTATTAACACATATTTATAAAATTTAATTACGAATTTGTGTTAAATTTTCTATTTTATTCAATGATTTTAAAATATAAAGTCACACCGATAACAATTATAAAATATACATCTGTTTACAAAGACTTTATACATACTTTATTGTTTATATTTTTATAATTGTTATATTTGTTATATGCTTTAGTTCTTCCTTCTTCATACTTACTACAATGTGCTTAAGTAGTTTATGTATAAATGTGTGCTCGATTATTAACCCATGACCCCGGCTGTCTGTAGTGCACTTCCTGATTCTGAGTATCTGACTCTGCCACTTTCTAATACTACTTTTACTATATCAAAGACTAGTTTTCATAATATTCAATGCCACCCTTAACACATGACAATACTTACCTTATTTAGTTTAGGCTTCTAAAGCTAGCAGAGAAAGGCGAAAAGTTTTACTTTTCTTGAATAATTATTTGAATTCCATGCATGCCATATTTGGAGAGGAAAGTCCCAACTTTCAAGAAACCAAGAACTGAAATCGGATTCACATCTTATAGATATCTCCTGACCTATGGTAATATTTATAATAACGCTTAACTACCACATTAGAGCCATATTATGCGCATTAACCTGTCCAATTAAAAAAGTTCCTAAAGGTTGAGTTGATAATTTCTAAGATCGAGTATATCTTTTTTTGGCTACGCAACAATTAGCATAAATTTGCTGATTTTTTTTTTCATTTTGGATTGGGATTCAAATTGCTAGTTTATTTATCATTATAAATAAATAAAAAATGTAACAAATTGTCCTTATTATTTTTCATAAATTTTAAATTCGTCTCTATTGTTTAAAATTAATCAATTTAGTCCATGTTGTTTTATAAAAAAAAAATTAATTCGTCTTTATTGTTCAAAATTAATTAATTTAATCCTTATTATTTTTTAAAATATTTAATTTTTTCTCCAAATAAGAGTCACGTGCATGGACTAAATTAATTTTTTTAGAAAATAAATAAAAAATAGTAAGGATTAATTTGTTAATTTTGAATAACAGAGACGAATTTAATTTTTTTGAGAAATAATATAGACCACATTGATAAATTTTAAATAACAAAGACTAATTTAAAATTTTGATAAAATAATAAGGACCATTTATGTAATTTTTTCTTTATAAAATTTTGATAAAATATTTAATCATTCTATTCTGATTAATTATCTAGGGCACCTATTGGCATTCACGTCAAAGTTAGTTTGCAGACATGAGTGCTAACCTTTTTCATACCAATATTTCAATTTTAATTGCCACAAGGTTTCCGTTTTTCTTCCTTCTACACTATTAATATTCCTAACTTGAATATAATTACCTAAGGATTAAGAGTGGAACTATAAGGAATTAATTTGTAATTAGAGGTTCTGAGTTTAAACTACGATGGCTTCCACAAGTGGATGCACATTGCAGCCCTAATGGCCTAGAAAAAGAAGTTAAAAATTCTCTCTCATATATATGTATATGTATAAAATAATATCTATGTATTTTTTGTCAAGAAAATTAATTAACCCCTACTATAAAAAGGAAATTTATTCATATAATAAAAAAATTATGTGTTTTCATCTCTAATGAGCAAAATTTATAGATCCGCTCCTAACAACCTCCATTATACTAAAAAAATAACAGTTTCTAGCATTATAAAAAAATTTTACTATGTCTTTTTTAAGCATGATCATATATAGCTATATTTCCTACACAGATTGTAACTAGTTCCAAATTTCTTACAAAATCTTATACATAAAAAGAAAAAGTGATAACTAATAATTTTTAATGGGAATTTATAGAAGCAAGCCTTTTTTAGGGGAAACATAAAATTTGCCTATTTTATGAAAACAAAAACTTTTCCCAAATCTTTAGAATTAAATATCCCTTTTTCATACAAATAATTTTGTTTTTTCATAAAATTGGTCTTTCCCTCCTTTACTCCTTCAAACAAAAGAATCAGAAAATTCAACTTAAACAATTCCCCAAAGAAATTATTTTCCCCCTTTTGACTGAAATAAAAATAATAAGAGAGAATAATCAACAAAAAGATAAAGCGAAAAAAGTGATTGTTTCTTGGTCAATTTTTTAAGTAAAAATTTAAAGAAAGTACAACCACAGGGCGGGGCCTTTGGTTTAGTTCTACGCTCCTCGTTGTGAGTACGAAAAATCTTGATATCAAATTTTGTAAATAACATTCTTTAATATGTGTTGTATGTTGTATGGCTTAAGCATAAATTATGTAGAGTTGAACACCTAAAAAATTGCGTACATAATAGAGAGTTATATGGAACTTGAAATTTGAATGTTAATATTTTGGGATAGACACTAGGAGTTGACCCCTTCTTTTGACTCTAATTCATTTTGTAAATGGATTTTCGGTTAATATAAAATCCTTACTTATAGAACAAAAGAAAACCTCAATTCATGTCCAATTTCCTATGATAAGTGTTCACATTTTTAAGAAACCAAACCAAGTTACATTAGAAGGTTTTCTTACTGGGTGGTTGGCTTATAGATATATCACTAATTTTTGTGGAGAGCCATCTCCACAATTAGTTCCATAATTGAGTATCTTTACCAACTTTTCAGTTTATTTATGCAATTAGGACCGACAATTTTTATATTATTGTGCATTGTAATAAGTGACTCTAAACTCATATTATAACATGTCTAAATCATTTCAAACTAATTTTCCTTCATTTATGCTAAATGAATTCAATGATTTTAATTTGGAAAATAAATTTACAAAAATACACAGACAGATTACAAAATATCCCTAAGACCATAAAACATATATGTTTAATAATGTGATAGTTGAACCAAAATAAGGCTATTGTTCTATAACTTGTGTGGAGTTATCTTTTCTAAAAAAAACCCAATAAATGAACACGAAAAGCAAAAAGGATTTCACTATCTGCTTCGTTAAGGGCATGGCTACAAAAAGGATCTCAAATCGCTTTAAAATTCTTTTTTTTTTTTTTTTGCAAATTCAAATCGCTTTCTACTTTTTTTGTAGGTTTTACTGATGTTGCAGACGAATCCGACAAGGAAAAAACTTGCAGATGATGAAGTCAGTTCCTCTTTTTTGGTCCTAGGAAGTCAGAAGTTACAAATGGAAAAAAAAAGATACATGCGATCCAAATACATACACATCTATATATGTATCTATAGCACGTACATGTATATAAAGCTAAATACTCAGACCTTCAGACCAAAAAGAGAAGCACACAGACCTTATGCACAAAGCACACAGACCATACATATATACTTCAGTAATATACTGGTGTATTAAGAAAAGTAAATGAACAAAGTATCTTTTTGTTTGACAAAAAAAAAAAAAAGTATCTTTTTGAGTTAATGACCAAGTTTTTAATATTTTTGTCCCTCATTTACGAAATATGACATTTCAGTCTTTTATTTTTTATTTATGATATCATTGATCCTTTTTGTAAGATATGTTAAAAATTTAACAGAAGTTGTTAGTAAGTATAGTTACTTTAGAGGATGTAATGACTATATATTTATTTGGCCATTAATTATTAGAAACCCTAAGCATTTATAGAGGTCAGGGGCAGAGAGAAGTTCATGTAGCGGGCGGTCATTAGAGAGGGGTATAATAGCAATTCAATATTTATATTAAAAAAAATACAATGCATACATTCATTCTTTCTTTCTAAGGTAAAGACCCACCTTCCACAATCTCACTATTTTCACGTCCTTGCTTAGGTTAAGGCAAGACCCCTCAACCTTCGGCTTAAAAATCCTTATTATTAACCCTTTCACTGTAGTGCACCCTCTAATCCTATGTCCTGGCTCTGCCACCGATAGAGGTTGTTAGTATAGTACCTTTTCAAGTTTTTTTTTAGTACCTGTTTAGGCTATTAAATGTTTCTTTTTTCCTACTGAGGTATAGTACTCATTAATTAATTTGAATTTGGAGTTTTGACTTGGCGATCTTAGACTTTGAGGTTATCATTTAAGTGTCTAGTGATGTTCAAGGAGGGAAGGATGTGATGACTCCCAAATTAGGGTCTAACTTTTTTGGCTAATTAAAAGTTGATAGAATAGGAACACAATCAAATATATATATATATAATGACCTTCTAGGCTCTAAAGGTTGAAGATATATAATTGCTCATTCTGTTACTATGGCATGGAGGGTCGGGATCATTAATTTATGCTTCTAGTGCTCTTTCAGTCGTAAGATTGTACTGGGACAAAGGCATCGTATATGCTAAGGGTCCAGGACAACTCTTTAAATGGGAGAATATCACTTGCTGGATTATTCAAAAATGCCACGAGACTAACTTGTGTAACACTATGGTAGATTAAACTCTTTTGTTAGACTGCTACTTAACATATATGGCAATAATGGAACTGGAGACTGCATCAAGGAGGCATTTTGAGTGAGGACCAGCTCTTCAACTTTATTAGTTTTTATGTTAAGCAGAGGTTATATAGAGCTAAAAACCTTAGAAATTGTGTACCTAATAGAGAGTTACGTAGAATTTAAAATTTGGATGTTAATATTTGAGAATAAGTAGTAGGGGTTGCCCCTTCTTTTGATTGTACTTCATTTTGTAAATAGCTTTTGTCATTCACTTTACTCCGAATCTTTACCAAATTAGTTTCATATGCATTAATTGAGTATTAATTTTTACCAAATTTTCGATTTTATATTCAACTAGGATTAACAACTTTCATATCTCCGTGTATTCTAATAAATGACTCTAGACTCGCATTATAATATTTCTAAATTATTTCAAACAATTTTCTTTCTCTATCAATATTAAGTGTATTCGGTGATTTTAATTTGGAAAATTTACAAAAATACATAGACAAATTATAAAATATCCCTAGGATCATAAAAATGTATATGTTTAATAATGTGATGATTAAACCAAAATAATGTAACTGTTCTATAACTTGTGTCAAGTTATCTTTTCTTAAAAAATAAAAATAAAAAAACCAATAAATGCACACGAAAAGCAAAAAGTATTTCACTATCTGCTTCGCTAAGGTATTGCTAAAATTTCCATTATTTGTAATAAAAACAATTTTCCATTTTTAGTTAATTCTGCAGATCCTTTGTGGTCAAATCCCTTTATAATTCTTTTTTTGTTGCAAGGTCAAATCGTTTTGTAGTTTTCTTTAGGCTTTACTGGTCTTGTAGAGGAATCCGACAAAAAAAATAAAAAAATTGCAGATGAAGAAGTCAGATTCCTATTGTTTGGTCCTACAAAGTCAGAAGTCACAAATGGAAAAAACAGAAACATGCGACCCAAACACACACATCTATATATATAAATATCATGTTAAGAATGTGAAATGTTATCACAAGACCAATTAGTACAAAGAGAAATAATCTAATTTGAATTTACTATTTTATTATATAAGAGGGATTAGATATTCAAAAAGACCCAAAACCTACAAGGTTACATTTTCTCTCTTTTCTTTTTCTTCACATATCAGAATTGATATAGGGAAAAATACAACTAACCTAATTCAGCCAATCACTAGGTATTTTAGAAAATAAATAGGAAAAGCTGCTAGACAATTCGACGCTTCTCCCAATCACAATGTACTCGGGTGGACCTCTGAGCTATTCTCATTTGAGAATATTTCCTTCGAGAAACCCTGCTACAAATGGATTGTGAGATTGCGGGACCCTTCATAATCCGAGAGTTCATATTTCATGAACAATATAAATACGATCCCTACCATTGCAAATAAATAACTTATCTTTTTCTAAAATATCTAATCTCTTAAAATATTTATACTTTAGCTATTGTTCGAGTTTATTAACTGACTTGATTGTCGGAAATATCTCCCGAAACCATCGTGAGTCTCCAACCTTTTTGTAAGTTTAATTCATTGGAGCGGAAGAAACAGATTTCTAGCTGACCAAGAATTAAGAATTAGATCTATTTTACTTGGCTTTTGGTCTAAAGAATAATACAATTTCACTTTTGATTGCGGACAAATTAGGCAATTATTCTTTTTATTTCGACAAAAAAAGAAGGGGTAAAGCATGGAACATAAGAGGGCATAGTAGAATAGATGTACATAAATATTTGTATTCTCGATTGAACGAAGATAAAACAGAAAAGACCTTCAAAATATGCTTCATTTTCCATAAGCCATAGCTCTTTATTCTAATCAATATTACTGCATGCATAATCAGATGTTGCCAACGTCATCCCAAGGCATAAGCCACCATAATTAATAGGTTGAAGCCAATGAAAAAAATCATCTTTGAAGATTCTTTTGAATACGACAAAATTAAAAACAGACTAATCATTTAGAAAACATAAATTCACCGTCATTTTCTAAGGTGGCATAAAAGACAAGGGTACGTCTCTCTCTCTCACACACATTCACACACTTGCACATTCACTCACTCACATTGATGAACCACATGCAGTTGGATCTCCTTTGTGGAGCACTTGGCAGCAGATCCATTCATATCCTACTGCTTCAACACACTATATATATACATGACCTAAGTTGGTATTGACATTCTTGAAGATAGCTTGAGAATAGGGTTTTTGCAAAGGACTTGCAGGTACAACCTGCTAGTCCACTCTCCTCTTCTTTTTCTTTATTTCTATACATAAATGCTTGTATATAAGTTTTGTACGTATGATTCTTCATGTGTTTATAATAACTTTATTCCTGTTTCATTTCTAGTCTTCTCTTAGTTTTCTTGAAGAATGCTTTCGATTATGATTTTATAACAGCTACGTTTAGCTTCTAAGCTGGTATGTGACATTGGTCAATATAGATCTTGTTTCTTCAATAATTTTGAATGATTAAACATTGGTCAATGTGTTAATATTGGAATCTAAGCTGGTATGTGACATTCTTGAAGACTGCTTGAGAATAGATTTTGTTTCTTTATTTCTTGAATATTTTCTCTGCGATGAATGTCATGAACACTATGGCTGATCAGCTATGTTAACCTTCATCTGCTAATGGGAATATAACTTTTGTCTTGAATATTCCCTTTCTCTGTGATGTATGTCATGAACACTATGGCAAATTTTTTAATATATGAAAAAATTGTTGGTATATTTGATTTTTTGAAACCTGCTTGAGAATACTGTTTTCTTTTGCTTTTCGTAAGAATTTTGGATGATTTTTGAATTTTAACTGAACCATTGATGGTTATTATGAATATTTACTGCTATTCTATATTATGGTCAATATAGATCTTGTTTCTTCAATAATTTTGAATGATTAAACATTGGTCAATGTGTTAATATTGGAATCTAAGCTGGTATGTGACGTTCTTGAAGGCTGCTTGAGAATAAAGTTTGTGTACATAAAGAAAAAAAGTAGTCAGAATGTTGGTATTTCCAGTGGTGTCATTGCTGACTTAATTAATTTCACTCGAATGAGCCTACTTTTGTTGGAGTGTGTATTCCCTTTTCCTTTGCTTGTAAATGGTATTTCCTATGCATGGTGTCATTTCGTACTTAATTCCACATATTTTAAAACTTATCATTTTTTTTTTTTTCATTTTTTGTGGTATTTCTTCTTCATCTGTAGAGGATCCTATTGCCAAAAGATCGATTGCAACTCCACCTTATAAAGTTATTTCTGGACATCAGGCTCCTGGCTTAACAAATGATGAATCAAGGTATCTTCTTAGTTAATTAGTTTATTGTTAAGAATGGTGATATATATATATATATGTTAATTTCTAACCTAACCTGCTTAATTATTTATATTCAGAAACTTTGAGGACGAAGAAAGTAGTAAGCCTATCCTTGTTGTGGCATATTACTGCGCTGGGTTTGCTAGTATGTTCTGTTTATTTGCTGATGACATCAAAGAAACTAGAAGATGTTAGAATATGGATTGAGGACCGGCTTCCTCCAAAAACATCACACCACAAGAGTGATGTGATGTTACATCTGTTGGGGATCAGTGAGCTACCATTCATTGGTTTGGTTGCAATTAATATATGTAATATTAAATGCATTGCTACTCATTTTGGGAAAGTTACCTGATGTACTAAAAACCCCATTTCGTGTGGTTTCGAAGTGTGTAATTGCATTGTTTCTTCCCGGATTGTGTTTGATCGCGTCAGACCTAGCGAAAATTGATGTGTCAATTTTCTGGAGTGTTGTGTGTTTGGAGGGTTGTCTGTTGTGTACGATGGTGGGGTACAAGACTGATGAAGATTTCGGCGTGGTTGATTTTTTGGTAGCAATTGGGTTTGGGTATTTCGCACCAGCTATGGGGTTTCACTGGAAATTATTAGTAGCATCTGCTGCAGCAGGTGGTATTAAAGCATTTATCATTCCCTACGTACGTTGGTGTGAACGAAAACAGAGCTCCAACAAAAAGAAAAAGAAGAGAAAGATATCAAGAGAACGAAAACAAGAGGCGGTGGCGATTATACGTGATCTGCAGACCCACTTTGAAAAGATTGTACAAGGACAAGGAAGTGCTGAAGAGAAATTGAACAAGATCAAGGAATTAACATTAAAGCTTACCCCTACTGCCAATGTATCTCCTACTGCCAATGTATAGATGGATGGATGCATGCAGTACTGTTTGATATATGACGAAAATGAGAAAGGATCGGAGTAGTGTTCCTATATAATTGTACGTACCTACCTAGTACTAACCAAATCACAATATTCTTCGTCGTCTACAAACAAATACTTTTGAGATTGTAGCTGCATTTTATTATCTGAAAATGATATATTTAATTTGTTGGTGATCGATAGTACGTAGATCTAGTAACTGTAACTTTTTATTTTTGAATGAATAGTGCATTTCTCTTGTGAAAATTTTTATTCTATGTTTTATATGCCACATCATATATATATAGTACAACTAGCAGATTTGTAAATATGATCAGGTCCCAAGTTTTTTTTTTTTTATATTCTTAAGCCACTTTGAAATCATATAATTAAAACACTTATAGCAGCCTTTTAATAATACACTCATAAAATAGAGTTATACCACGTTCACAAGATATCTAGATCCCTTTTCAGGAGGGTTAGCAAATAAATATACAAATAATTAATAATAACTAATTACGACTTAATTAGCAACTGTTAAAATATTAAGTGCAATAAATAATATTAATTATAATGTATGAAGGGCCGGGTACCCATTAATTCACCGTGGTGAACATTTAATCCAAATGTAAATATCCTGTCCCCAAACTATTCGATAAAATAAGAGCATTCAATCAAATAATAAAAGAAGACTTTTAATTAATGTTCAAATACTTAAAGGATATTCCACAAAATAATATTTTTACTATATAATTGCTGAATCATTTTAAATAATAGAATTATTAAGAAAAGAAAAAACATTTAATTATCATATCATACGAAGTCAACAGTGACTTAAGTCACTGTTCAAATGGTGAGTGGTTTGGCCACTGTTTCGCATGCAAGAAAAAGGTTTCTTTTCTTATTATTTTTATTTGATTGATATAGTATATATCGCTCTATGACAGATAAAAATAATATATGCAACTAATCAATATAAATAATTGGTACTAATCATGAATAATTCATAAATTATATACGGATTCAAATTATAGTTGTCAAAAAAATAAAAGAATAAGACATAAGAAGGGTTAAAACATCTCAAATACACAAATTTATAACTCAACACACACTAATAATATACAATTTTACTTAAAGCAATATAAACTAATAATTCAATAATCATACTATAGACATAATAGTGGAATTTTTTTAAAAAAAAATTCAAAGGATGCAGAAAGAAATAGGGTTCCCCTACTTCCTTAATTCTTGCAATAACTTGAAAACTAACTTAAAAACAAATAAAAATAAAAATAAAAAAACTTTCAAGGTTGTAAATCGTAGCCCAAGAATGACATTAATCCTATTCCAAAATACATTTCAATATCGAATTTTCAATGCCTAGCCATACCTCTATAAAATCCTGTAGCCATAACGTAATTCAAAATCCTATTGATTACTTTCGCATGATGTAGTTTCGTCTCCAATTATCCTCTTATAACTAGCTATATGTATATAAAAGACATGTGATTAAAGTGGTGGTTTGAAGTCAATCTTGGATGAAAATATAGAAAAGTGTCAACCTACAAAACTTTGGGTCGGGTGGTTGAGTAACAGTAACTCTCAGAAAAAGTTATGGCTTAATTATCCAAATAAAAAATAAAAAAAATGCTTAACCCATAGTGGAAACAAAATACCCCCTTTTCAGCCATGAGGCCCTCATTTTGTGTGTGTTCCAAATTAATTGTCTTTCTTTACTTTTCTGGAGGCCTTTCAATAATATCCACATTTAAAAAAAAAAAAAAAAAAAAAATCAATTCAATCAACAAATATTGAGTAATATCCACTTCTATAAAATTCCATACTTATTCATTTTATTGTATATTTTTCTGAATATGCATAGTAATAAGATTAAGATTGTTCCTTCTATGGTGATTGGTGTACGTAGAATTAAGTAAACAAAAACTTATATATTAACACATGCAATGCAGACCTCTTTGGCTTACTTTTCTTCATTGTTCATACTCTTCCATGCTGTGGGTATGTGTTTTGGTATGACAAAAGGGATGGCATATATATAATATTAATATTAAGAATGTTGGACACTAAATTCACCTAAATACAAGCCTAATGAATATCACCTACGTACATGTACACTGCTAACTACTTTTTAACCAATGTGATAGGAATAGTTATAAGAAAAATGTACCCCACCTCATACTAAAAGAAATTACAATATAATTTCCTAAAACCTTAGTGGTAAAAACTTATTTTAAACTTACTCAATAATTTACCAGAATCTAACTTTATAAAACACTCGTTTATTAATTATTTAAAATATACTAAAATCAGGCCCCAAAAATTGCAGAATGGGCTCACTACTTTCCTACCTTAATGGGCTTAACGCGTTGTAAAGTCGATGGAGGCCCAAACACAATTAGGCCCATTTCCACTAGGACACAACCACTGAACAAAATCACTTAATAGGGTTTTGTTAGACAGAGTAGAAGAAGAAGAAGAAGCACGAAATCGAAGATAAAAAATGACGTCGTTTATGCAACAGTTCGCGAAGAAGAAGACGATAGCGAATCGGTCAACGAAGAAGTATTTAGAAGAAGCGCTTTACAAGAAGCTGTTCAAAGAAGGTGGTGAAGAAGACAGCGTGAGACATCAGCTCAATGAATTCTTGAAAAGCCATAAAAAGGCTTATAAATGGGAAGTGGGTTATACCCTTAAGCTTCTTCGTCAACGCAAGCTTTATTCTCCTGCTCTCAAGGTAATCATTTCTAATATCCGACCAAGGACCGTATCATGAATTGTTATATGCATTATGTTTTGTTATTTTAATTGGAAATTTAAGCTGTTCTTGTATTTGGGTTTTTAATATGATTTCATTTTTGCAAAATGTTGCAAGTTAAGGTTGCATTTAATAGAGGTCAAAGTGGCTCCGACACTTTCCCGGACCCGTGCATAGCGTGAGCTCAGTGCACCGAGCTGCCCTTTAATTAGATGAATTTGTGATGATAAAATGTGTTTTTTTTTTTTTGTGGTTTTGTGAGGTCAAAATGCGATATAATATTTGAGGAAATGATTGTTGACGAGGAGTGATAAGTGCAGCATTGTGTTCTTTTGCTATTTTTAGCTTTTTGAAAAATAAGGTTTTGTTTTGTTTGTTTACTAGTCGTGTTAATTGTAATCATAAGTTGTATGTAGATTTAGTTATGGGCTAAAATGTGATGTAATCTCGGTAACTGGGTGGTAATATGCTGTTATAATATTTTTAGCAGTGTGCTTTTGCATTTTTTCGAACATTTGGGTTTTCTTTTGTTTTTGTTCAGAAGTTACGTGGATTTTAAGGATGAAATGAGCTGAACTGAGCCAAGGCAAGTCAAACACTAGAATGTTTAAACTCGGTTTGATTTCTTATCGAACTTGAAATTTTGTTCTAGCTTGGTTTGTTAATGAACCGATCTCAACGGAGTTTTAATTGAGCCTAGTGAACAATTGAGCTCAAGAAGTTTGGTTATTTTTCATGTGGTTATTGGAAAAAGTATTTATTGCACCTAGCTCAAATCAAGATTTTCAAGTTAACAAACGTAAAATTTCAGATTTCAAAAAGCCTTTTCTCGTATGAGCTTTCAGTACTGTGTGTACTGTTAGCTTTCCGGTTTTGTATTCTTATTATTTTTGGCCTGGTATTGTGTCTCAAAATTTATTTAATTCAATATTGTGTCTACAGCTGTCAGAGAATATGGAAAAAAGAGGTATGAACAAGACAATTAGTGACCAAGCTATTCATCTAGATCTTGTTGCAAAAGTTAGAGGCATCTCGGCAGCAGAGATGTACTTTGTCAATCTTCCAGAAACATCAAAAAACCACCTCACTTATGGTGCTCTTCTGAACTGCTACTGTAAGGAATTATTGGCAGAGAAAGCAGAGGATTTAATGGAGAAGATGAAAGAACTTAATTTAGCGGAGAGCTCCATCCCCTATAATAGTTTGATGACCCTCTACACAAAAACTAAGCAGCCGGAAAAGATTCCCGGGATTATCCAAGAAATGAAGGCCAGTGATATCATGCCAGACACGTATACCTATAACGTGTGGATGAGGGCTCTTGCTGCTTTGAATGATATTTCTGGGGTTGAGAGGGTTATTGATGAAATGAAGAGGGATGGTCGTGTTCTTGACGATTGGACTACGTATAGCAATTTGGCATCAATTTATGCTGATGCAGGCTTATTTGATAAAGTAGAGAAGGCGCTGAAGGAATTGGAGAAGAAAAATTCATGCAGAGATCTTTCAGCTTACCAGTTCCTCATTACGTTGTATGGTCGTACTGGAAACCTGCTTGAAGTTTATCGTGTATGGCGGTCTTTGAGGTTGGCTTTTCCCAAAACTGCGAATATGAGCTACCTAAATATGATTCAGGTTTTGGTTAACTTGGATGATTTACCAGGTGCAGAGAAATGTTTCCGAGAATGGGAATCTGGGCGCTCTACTTATGACATTCGCATTGTGAATGTTCTCATAGGAGCTTATGCTAAAAGGGGTCTCTTTGAGAAGGCTGAAACGCTCAAGGAGCGTGCGCGGAGAAGTGGGGCGAAGGCCAACGCTAAAACATGGGAGATCTTTCTGGATTATTATCTGACAAACGGGGAGATTAAATCAGCTGTAGATTGTCTTGCGAATGCAATAGCTATTGGTAGAGGGGATGGTGGCAAGAGGATTCCTAAACCCGCTATTGTTGGACAACTGATGGCACATTTTGAGCAAATCAAAGATGTGGAGGGTGCAGAGGGTTTTCTGGAGATTTATAAGAAGGCTGTGAATCAGTTGGGTGTGGAAGTGCTTGAATCATTGATAAGAACTTATGCAGCTGCTGGAAAGACGAGTTCCATTATGCGTCGCCGGGTCAAGATGGAGAATGTGGAGTTGAGTGAAGAAGGTAAAAGGTTGCTGGATGCCATCTCTGTGGAGTGAGAACTTCCCCATTCAGTTCTTGATTTGAAATTTTCATTTGCAGAGAGCTATTATGGTGCCTACATGGGGTATACTCCTTTCGAAATGCTTGTCAAGGTTTCAAATAACAGCTTAGAAGCTCATTTTTCCTTGTAAACTCTTACTTTTTTCATCTCCCTATTCACCCTTTGGGCGCATTTTATTGGCTTTTGATGGTGAAGATGATGTTTTAACGATGTTATACCTGAGTTTCATAGCTTGAGGTGCCATGTGAACATCACTGTTACAGTTTGGGGGAGGCACTATGGTATTTTACGTACATAAAGGGAGATGTACTTATTCCCGATTCATCTAATTTCTGAAACTAACTTATCACAGGTTCACAGGTTCCTCGGGTTTGTAACTGCAATACCTTTGTGAAATTGCCTAGATGACATTATATTTATTAGGAGGATTTGATTCGAATGACTTGCACTAATTGAACATTGCTATATATCACTCGGGTGATACTTTACCTCTTGGCATTGCGTTTTTTGATTTGTTTTGTATACCAAGCCTCCGTCTTGCAAATTGCCGTGCCTTAGCTGAAGATTTAATTACTGAAGTAACAGAATGACAGTCGTATCTCTTGGATCAGGCGTTGGGGAACAGCAGACTAGTTGGCAAGGAAAAAACCCAATGAGAAAATGTTGAATTTTGCTCTCCTAAATCTTCATCATGAGCTGTGTAATGTGCTTAAGGCAAATTTGGGGCCTACAGGAATAAGCTAACTTTGTAACCTCTGTATAATGCAATGCATTTCATTTCTTTCGAGGAAAAAAGAAAACGTAAACAGAAAGCACAATTTCAGCAGAAACAAGCAATTTTACTTAGAATTGCACACTAATAGTATTGTGACCATCCAAACAACTTATGACTTGTAAACAGTTGCCAACTCTGTCAAATTCCACTTTTCCTTTACAAATCTGTGATTAATCGTAATGCATAAAAAGATAACAAGTATATGCCAACTTCCACCGGATAAATTAGTCGACAGGTCTCCCGAACATGCTGTCAAAAATGTCTGCAAAGGACACTGAGTGTATCCTTGCAATCTCCGCGCTGGTTTGTACCCTAAGTATATATTCATCCAATTCAAACAAGACCATGGTGAAAACCAAATTGATTAATAACTCAGCCAGTAAAAGCTTCAGCCTTTAATGCTTGGAAAACCTGCACAAGGTCCAATACAAAGAAAGGTCAGCAGTGTAAGAAAGTTCACCATAAGGTTCATAACAAAAGGTAATAGATAGCAAACCTTTGCAATACATTCAGATGACATAAGATATGGCGAGAGAAAGATAACTAGTTAATTATCTACCATTGACATCTGACGATACCATTGACATCTGACGATGCCCCTAGAAAAGTGTCGATTGGATTAACTCACACAGGCTACAGGAGTACGTACCTGTTTAATCAACACCATGCCAAGATTCTCATTTCCATACTATATCCCCTAAAAATTGAAGAGCTGGAACACCTCTGATCTCAACATCAACTAAAGGTGCCTGAATCAATGTCAAGCTGGATAGATCTGGATCACTCTCAACCATGTTGAGGGCACGCATTTGATCCTGTCATATCTCAACAGTTAATTCATTCCTCAGTAGAGCAATCAGAGCAGAAAGGTACAGGTAGGCATCAATTATGTTGTTTCGATATATTTCTAGAGTTTCTTAATCCACCTTTGATAATATTGAACCAACTGAAAAGAAAAAGGACAATTCAGAAAGCGCTTCATGCGTGCTGCAGGAAGATGAAATTCAAGAGTCTGTAAATTGCCACTTTCTAGGAGCATATTAAAAATCTTTAGGGAGAGATAAAAGCAAACTCAGAAGTATTTGATCTTCATCTAGAGTTCTTCAACTGTCTCTTTTAAAAGATTACAACAAAAATACACCTTTGAGAGATCAAGGGATTAGGAAGTTTTAGTTCTCAGGACAGAGATAATGGATTCACATGCTAGGGCAGTAATGGAAACAGCAAGTTGAAGTTTTAACTTGGAAACACTAATGAAACCAAGATTCTCGGTACAACAGCAAGTAAAAACACAGCAAAATACCCTTTAAGTTCGGAATAATACGGTGAATTTTCTTATACCTTCCTCTTCATCGCGCAGAATTTGCAGTCCGAGGTTGATGGTGGAAGAATCTGATTGACAATGAGCCTCTTGACAGGAACACTTTCCTTTTTCAGAGAAGCACACAACCTTGAAGATTCACTAATTGCCATCACCTGAAAAGAATAGATTATTATCTGTAATACACCACAGATACAGTGAACCACCTTGCTCCCCCAGTCAGGAATCCACTTGAGCACTTAAAAAGAATTTAGATTTCAATTCAGCCATTAATTGGCACTGATCATTTTCATGGGACAAATAGAAACTTCTGACATAAACTAGTCTATGAAGGCTGACTTAGATGCAGAGGCAATGATATATGTGATTCTTGCCAGGGAGAGATAAAAATTCAAGTTGTTGCATCCACTTTGCAATGCAAGCAACTAGTACAGAAACATCCCATCTGCTTCAAAAGAAAAATGATCAGGATCCAGTGTTTTTTCAGGCCATTACCGTGGGGATTGTTACTATGATAAATTCTGTTGATTCTGTGTCACGGAAAAGCTCCCTTACTTTTATCATCCTCTCTCTTAGTCGCTCTAGTTTGTCAGCCTGCAGAAGCAAAAAACTGGTATCATAATTTGTCATGGCATACAATCTTATACTAGTTTTAAACTGAAATCTAGCTTACAGCATCTTGTCGGTTATCTTCTTGGCCAAAGACGGATTTTATGGCAGAAGTAGCTTGAGCAATCTTCTGCCTTAACTGTATGAAAAACCATGTAAAGAATTGTGAGTGAAACTTAACAGTCAAAAGCAGAAAAGACGCAAAACTTCAGGGAGCAGCGAGAGGGAGGAGGGCCAGAGAGAGAGAGATGCTGATTCATGCATAACTACAACATCAAGGACAGAGAGCAGCATTGGCATATCAGCAGAACGAATGATGTATAGATACAGAACCCAAGTACATATTCTTTGTAGCATGATGAAAATATAATGGGTACGAACTTATTATTTATATAATTCCTGAAAAATGACCTCTCCCACAAAGTAGTTTCCATTGGCTCCATTGAGTGAGTTAAATATCATATGCTGGCTTAACAAACCAGAACTGTATGTAGACATCCTTGATAAGACAGGCGCATCTTCACATCCAGTTGAGAACATGTCAGACTAGTGAAAGTTTACCTCTTAACAATCTTTTTAGACCTTCATTACAAATTTCACAGAACGTCCAAGGTGGACCAGAAAGAAGTCAGTGAAAGACATGGTTAAGCATGCTACAATCAGTTTTCCAGCAATAAAATTGACCTACATGGTGATAATGAAGGCTGAGGTTGCTTATGAGACACTTAGACTAATGAATAGAAGCACTAGCACCCAATAATTTCCACATTTAGATATTGTTTTTACTCGTGGAAATTATTGCCACTCTGAATAAGGATGTTTCTGGTTAAGGAAAAATGGGCAGGAAAAAAGTCGGAGGAGTCCTATAATAGTAACAGGGGTGTACGCTATGGTTCATTACATCTACAACTCCAATTATCCAAACAATAGGATCCAATGATTCTTGCAGTATGCGGATCTATAAGCCACTTAAATCTAAGGAAGATGACCTATTTTTGCTCCCTCTTCCTTTTGTTTTCCTTTCTCTCCATGAGAAAATACTTGAAATATACCCACTATCTGCTTTAAACAAGAGAACTGAATACATCCACCCTTCTTTCTACTTATGTTCTCCTAATCTCTAATTTAGTTCACTTTATTTTCTATTTTCTAGCTTATGAAGAGGACAAAGACGAAAATGAGAACCTGGTGTTGTAAAACAGAAAATTGTGAATGAATCTTTAAGCTACTTTCAAAGAGTTGCTAACAGTCAGTGCATCAGGCAAAAGTGCTTCAGCATCAGAGGACTAACTGCAGACTATCTGTCCAAATTCTTGTGAGTTCTCAATATTGTTGCTCATGTTCATAGTAATTAAGTAACCTTCGCCAATTTATGGGTCAATAGGGACTTTGAATTTAGATAATCAGTCAAATTTAACTAAGAAAAGTTCCCTTTGCTGCAGCTACAAGATCAGCTATTACATCCCTAATACAGAAGATCATCACCATAGTAATCTTAACTCATACAGAAAATGGAAATTCTACCTTCAATATCTTCCCAATTGATGCGTCCAGAAAGTCTGGCAAGGACAAAAGTCGCAAAGTATGACCCTGTTATAAAACGCCCATCAACTTTAGGAATACATCTTTAATGTTTGAAACAAAACAATCATGTCTTCCTTACCGTGGGAGCTGTATCGAAAACAATTCGAGTAAACATATTATATTCTTGTGATTCAAGGAATTGCATGACCTGGAAAAAGGTTATCCATAAGTAACCACACGAGATGTAAAATATAAGCAGAACAACCAAAGCATCATAACACCACATCTTGCCTTTGAAATTGCAATAGCTTCGTCCAAACCTGGAGGAGGTGTGTCCAGCAACTCACCCAGCTTTAATTCTCCGAGCTTTTCAACAGAATCCAAAAGGAAACTGAGTTATACAGATGCAATAGCATGCAGCCTCTTTTCTACTACTTTTATTTTTACTTTTTCCATTTAATCTGTTGTTTTGTGAGCAGTGGACCTATACGACACAGTGTGTGGAGATAAAATGAACATGTTCAAATGCAGAAACAAAGAAGAAATCGTAAAATAGTTGTTTAAATATAAATAAAGGAACAGCATATTCATCAATCACAGTGATCTATTCTCACGTTTAGGTCAAACCTCCTCTGAACATCATTATCTTGGTACTTCCTACTGTACAAATCTACTAGCCAAATCTTACAAGTGGATATATGCATTGACAGGAAGATACAAGTTTAAAGTGGGATGTGTCTAATCTTTGAAGACATACCCCATGTTGTACTCTCATGTTATAATATGACAGATGTACCACGTGTGACCATCATGTTTCAAAATCAACAAAACTTTTATCACTGAATAGAACTCCTGTGTCTGCTAATTTCACAGGGAAAAGACATATTTTTCTTTCAACATAGATTACTACACATAACATTTACCTGTTCTGCCAGCATTCCAAGGCCCAAGCCATCCATGATGTCTTTGACTCCTGACCCTCCATTTTTCTGGCTTGTGCGAAATTCTTCCCTAGCTTTTTCAGGGTTTATCTGTCAAAGTAAATTATAATTTTATGTTGAATATAATTAATATATTTAGAAGTACTTTGTGTTTTATAGATATTAATACTAATACCGAACAAGCTTTAAGGCAGGAGACTCCCAGGTTGATACTTTCAACTAATTTTCACACACCTCAAGGGCAAATAGTGGAGAGAAAGGTCCTTCAACTGGTACTAATGTGCCTCCTGTCAAATCCTAGACAATGGGTGCAGGGAAAGAAAGCAACTTAGACAGGAAATGATGGTGGATAAAGGAAGCTGGTGAAAAAAGGTAAAATCTATCTAAACCTGGGCAAAAGAATCACTCAAAGAATGGGCAGGATCAGTTGAAACCACTAGAGTGGGGTGACCGTTGTTTGCAAATTTCACCGCAAGTGATGCTGCACAGCTCGTCTTCCCAACTCCTCCTTTTCCACCAAGCATGTAGTATTTGCGCTGTGTCCCAGAAACCATTTCATCAAACTCAGAAGTGGCTTCTGCAGGAGCTGCCACAGACCTCACTGGACAAAGAGCAAGCTGTCTCAGCACTTTAAAGTCTCAACTATCTTTCATAAAAGTCAAGGGTAAGACATGATTTTCTTCATTACTTAAAACTGTGCATTCTCTTGAAGCATTGAGCCTCGTGCAACAAAGTACATCAAAACTTCAGCAGATAAAAGTTGTGGGACTATCTTATCTACATGATCACGCCACCTAAATTTCATTCCTGGAAGAAGAGGCTTTCTAGTATTTCTCCACACTTGAGAGAGCTTATCATATGCAGGCGCAATTTTTATCATAAGAAAATAGTCCATCTTGCTACAAACAAACTGTAGAAATGAAGAGATGAGCAAATAAATGCAAATTAAAAGGTCATCCATATTTTAAGTAGTACCTATTTTTTAGGATGTGTTCCGCAAATATATAGGAGTTACCATCCCACTTACATTCAACTCTGACTTATTTACATAGTAATGGCCAATGATACTCACAAGCTTATCAGACGAAATATATAACTCATTCCTTTCTCTACATAAGTTTGTGGATTCTCTCAAGGGTTCTTGAGGGGAAAATATTTTCAACATATGAATGTTCCACACAAATTTCATGCAAGAAAAATGCGAAAAGAAGGAAAAGGATAGTTTTGTAATCAGGATGCTGGATGTACTCCCCTAGAACTGAAAACCAACTAATTATTGCTCAGACTGCCACAGAAAGAAAAATGAAAACAATCAAAGTTATGTTCTTAAGACTACAAGTGAGAAAAACAAAAACAAAGCATTTATAACAACCCCTCTGAAAAAGAGGGGGGGAAGATTAATAGCATCCATAAACTGGTAAACTCGAAGATGAGTCTTGCACAACGATAAAGTTATCGAATTGCGACTTGTCAATTCACAGGTCAAGAACACCCTTTTTCAAAAATGAAAGATAAGACTGCTTACACCTGACACAAAGTGGGTCTGACCCTTCACCTGGGCCTAAATACTATAGAAGTTTCGTGTAGCGGGCTGGCTAAGATGTCCTTTAACTAATAAACTCCAAGCTTTAACCAAAAAAAAAAAAAAACTAATAATCTCCAAGCTGATTAACTGGTCTAGTATGTAATCATATTAACCTAGTCCAGGGATTAAAAAAAATGGAAACTTTAACAATTAAACTGTCCAAGAAAATGTGCAAATTACAAAAGACTATAACGTTAGCGCACACACTCTAAAGAAAATACAGGAATACACATGTGGGTATTGGGAATAGCATAAAGATTGAAACTTTAATTGAAAAACATAAAGAATAAAGTATATAAACATGTGGGTATTGAGAATTTCACCTTGAAAATCCTTGTTTGGCTGCTTTCTGGGGGTAGATATAGAGATGAAGGCAGAGCTGAAGCTTTGCTTAAATTTTAACGAGTTGAAATAATAGCAATGACCCATTTTTGGCATTGGATTTGTTGAAGAAAAGGATTGAAAAGAAGATGAAAAAGAGCAAGTATTTGTAGTTGCAGTAAGTGTTGCCATCTTTGTTTCGTTTTGGCTTGCTGTGCACTCCCTCCGTTTCTGGCAAACTCAACTGAAGAAAATGTTTATTTGCAGTGTGCACACGTGTGTACAAAAGAGCTTGTGGAGTACAATCTGACCCGTTAACCCGTTAGGTTTGAGAAATTAAAGATTTTCTCCAGGTGGAAAATTTATAAGTAAAGTTTTATTATCAATACAAGGATTTTTATCATATAAATTACTTTTATTTTAAATTATTTTATTTATTTTCTCTCTTTTCAACTAATAATTTGTAAAGTTTTCTTAAATTATTATTTTTCAAAAATGACTATTATTGTCACACTATACAACCACCCCGATTATATTATTCAATTTATGTTCTAGAGAACAGATTTTGCATATCAAACTATTGCTCATTTTTACAAGTGGTCTTCGTGATAAAATTCAACCTCTTTGAGTATGTGCTTTTACTTGAGGCAATAAAAACCAAATTATATTAAGAAAGAGAAGTTTTGTTGTAACAATGACATAATTGACCTAAAATGGTATAAAGATCTCATTGAAAATTTGTTGGTTGAAATAAAAAAGAACCCATTGGCATATTGCATTAAAATATCAACATACGAATATCTCCTGAATGTTATATATGCTCGTTGTACAACACATATTTGTTGTAACAAGAAGCAGCCTATGATGTTAGAGAACTTCGAGATATACACTTAAGTTGTTGCTAATCTCAAGCTGCCTCAACATTGATGTACAGATAACATGATCGAGAAATTCATAGACCTAGTAGGATAGGCCAAGCAGCTAGAAAGAAGTTTAACGAACACGGCTCGCAATAATTCAATGAGCTCTTTGGGAGTAACTCGAAACCTTGTCCCTGACTGAAATCAAAGAATTAGTAGATCTATTCCACCCAGAATGAGAATTTTTTCTTTAAGCCTAAGGCATCTTGAAATGCTTACTTTCACTTGATTGATGACTTTACTAATATCTGCTTTCAAAGCCAATGCAGAACTTCTGACATCCACAATTGCGAAGCATCCTTCAGCTTCTTCCACCCAAGTCCCGACATTCTTCTTATGCTATCCTTCCCATCTCTAAATGCATGCTCGTTCACTTCTATGACAAATTGATCTTGCGTGACAAAGAAACACACACTAGGAGATCTGCACCAATTTATTCGATAGGAAAAGTTTTAGTGGAAAGGGAGAACACTTTTTCAGAAATTAGCTCAAGAATATCCAGGAATGAAATATCAGCTAAACAACAAACAGCAAAGTCAAACAACGGAAATGGAGGAGAGTCACGACCTGCAGCTTCCTTGAACTTGCACTCATGGGGTACAGAATCCATAAGAAACTTGATGTAAGTGAGAGGGAGCCAACTGAACTTGCTACAAAGGTCAGATATGCTGAGCTCTGACATGATCGAACAAGCTTTGCAGTCTGACCTCTGCGTTTTACCATCAATTCAGATACAGTTTTAGCTAATCCAGCTCGAGCCGGGTACCTTTGTGAAACCAGTTGCCTCAACATCTTTTCTCAGCCTTTTGGCATCATCCCACCTCTCAGCAGAGGCATAAATGTTGGCAAGAAGAGAATGGTAACCAGTGCTATCAGGCTCCAACTCAAAACAATGCCTCGCTGCAATTTCTCCGAGCTCTAGATTGTTATGCAAGCTGCAGGCAAGCAGCAATGCTCCCCAAACACCAGCATGAGGCTGCAGTGGCATGTTCTTTATCAAATTGTAAGCTTCTTCTAGCCAACCAGCCCTACCCAAAAGCTCAACCATGATAGCATAATGATCAACCGAGGGAACAAGCCCATATTCCTGCATTGACCTAAAGATATAGTAGCCTTCTTCCACCAAACCAACATGATTATAGGCAGTCAATATCCCAGTAAATGTAGCTAAATTTGGTTTGATCTCAGCATCCATCAGCTCCTTAAACAAGGATATTGAATCATTTTCACGACCATTTACACCACATCCCAAAATCATGGCTGTATACGCCACCAAATCCTTCTTTTTCAAGCAATAAAACAATTCATAAGCTTTATCAATTCTTCCAGACTTGGCATACAAGTCAATCAGTGAAGTGGCCAAATGATCATCCATCCCGATCCCAATTTTACTCATGTACGACTCAATCCAAGCTCCAAATTCCAAATCTCCCAACTGAGAACAAGCCGATATAGCACTAGCCAAAGTCATTTTATCCGGCTGGATACCCACATCCGGTCGAAGCATCTCACTAACCAACTCGAGAGCATCCTTTGCCCTCCCATTTTGAGCATAACAAGATATCATTGCATTGTACAAAAACAAATCTTTCTCATCCAACTGACCAAAGATCTCACGTGCTGATTCAACATCGCCGTGTTTTGAGTACCCAGAAATCATAGTCACATAAGAAACATTACTTCTTCCCGGCATTGAATCAAACAAACTCCGTGCTAGTCCTATCTCCCCACAATCTATGTACCCGCTAATCATCGCATTCCAAGAAGCCGAATTCCTCTCCGGCATTTTCCAAAACAAAGCATACGCCTCCTCCATTTTCCCTGCCTTCCCATACCCCGAAACCATCGTATTCCATGATATCACATCTCTCTTCGGCATCTCATCAAACAGCATTTGAGCCATTACTAAATCCCCATATCTCACATACCCAGACAGCATCGAATTCCAAGACACAACATTTTTCCTATCTGACATCTCATCAAACACCTTTCGTGCAGAAACCATTCCACCTAATTTCGAGTAAAAATCAACAAGAGCTGTCTCTACATAAATGACATTAACAAAACCATATTTGTGAACTTGAGCATGGATCAAAAGCCCAAATAGTTTGTACGACAACTTGGCGCAAGACTTGAGGACTGATGATACTGCGAATGTGGTTGGGGTGAGTCCTGCGGATTGTAGCTTTGCATAGAGAGAAATTGCGTCGATGAATTGGTTGTGTTGGGCTAGAAACCGAATGGTGTGGGAGATGGAAATGGGGTTCAAGTTTTGTGTGTGATTGAGGATTTGCTTGATGTAATGAATGGTGATGATTTGCTTAGATGAGAAGAGATGGTGAATTAGTTGAGCCTCGAAACGGTTGAGGCCATTGATGAGAATTAGAGCATGGAGTTGTTTTGCTTGGTTGATGGAAAGAGTGTTGCTCAACAACAGAGATGTGATCTTTGAAACCAGCATAGCATTTGCGAGGCATAGATCGATGGATCAATGGAAGCAACTTATGATAACTCGGGGTGCCTCATCGCATACTTCAAATTATGATACGAAACATTTAATTTAACACGTGTATGTAACTCCCTAGAGAAGGGTTGGACCCCCTTACTATAGAAATAATTAAAATTGAAAATAAAATTAAAAGCAACATCAGGGACAAGAGAGCTTAGTATACAATTTATATCATAGGATTGAAAAAATTGTACATGATAATATCATGACCATTGATGCTGAGCATTCTGCTACAACATATTCATTGCTCTGCAAGCTTCATAATCTAAAAATTCTGCATTAGCCTGCATAAAAGACGAATTATAACCATACATATCAAAATTTCTGTCATCTGCAGCCATATCGCCACCATCTCTTCCTTTAAAGCTTTCCATTGGTGAAGCCCAAGGAGGAGCTGAGGTCGACATGTTATAGCTAGAAGCTTCTTGGTTCAGATTTGGTGCGTTGTAATTTTGTGGTGAATTTCCAGTCGGTCGCTTGTTTGAGGAATTGGCTGTTGTCAGTGAAATTGATGCAGATTGCTGCTGCTGCAATTGTTGCTGGTTCTTCATTGGTGACTTAGGCCGCAGAGCCTCAATGTCCGGTGTTGTCTGGACAAGGTGAGGCGCATCTGGTGGTGGATTACGTCCACCACCTCCCTGCCACACTTTCCCATCCTTATCAGAGAAATTGCGGCAATATGCCTGCAAAACCAGTACTCCCTCTGGTCATTGTGAAATTCAATTTAACATACAAACACCGAAAAGCTTATGCTTTCTGTTCAGATGAAATTTAGAGTTCAACATTACTTAGAAGTCGTGAAATAGAATGCACCAACTACTGCAAATAGAAGAGGCATATCAGAAGTTAACAGTAGTCTCTGAGGCAGGGACTACATCAGTTAAAAAGAAGCATATGATAAAAATTTATACAACAATCTGGAAAACATTACACGCGATCCCCAAAAAAAAGAAAGAAAAAGAAAAAGAACAAAGTACTTGTAAGGAACCAACCAAAGTAAGATTTGTTCCAACTACCTTGTCGGAAAAAGAGTTCTACAAGTTTCTATTCAACTACCTTGTCCATCATAAAGAGATATTTTCCAGATTGCTGTACCCAAACTAAGATTTTCCCATAACACTCAGAAAACATCATGAAACCTCCTTCTGAAGTGCAATAAGAGAGATGAATAGGATAATTGCATGCATAATCAGCATGCATATGAATAGGATAATTGCATACATAATCAGCATGCATCATTACACACTGGCTAAAAGAGAGGCCATGGTGTGTGTGAAATCAGAAACAAAAGGATGAGAGCAGCGAGATCTTTAGGCCAGCAAGACGAACCTGTGTCCATAATTGGGGTATTTTCTTATAAGGCGCATGTTAAGAAAAAGAGACCAGAGAGATCAGCGTGAGACTCCACCACTCTTGCTTTGTGATGTAGTGTAGACAGTAAAACAAGTTTCTTCCATAGAACAAAAACTTGCCTACCATAGAGAGTTTAACAACTTCCAGTCCCACGATGTATGCACTACAGATATTCTACTAAAGTAGGCTGACACTCTTGAGTACAGAGCTAGCTTCCACCAATTCATGGGTTAGATTAGCTCTGATACTACTACCAGTAGGGATTCCAGGTGACTTAGAATAAGTGGTATCAAATTACATATAAGATCAGCCACTTTGAGAAAGAAGGTAAAATATTGTATCGCCAGCCAGGTTCAAAATTACTACTTAGCAGAACATTTATGAAGAAGGGAAAGAGAGGAAAGAGAGAGTAAGAAACAGAGAGAGAGGAATGCTGATATCTCTACCTCCGCACTAAAGTTTGATGAGGATAATCCTTTGCCCGCAGTTAACCAGCCAGTTCGAATGTTATGGTCTTCACCAAAAAGCTCGAGCCTTCTTCTTCCAAGAGCAAAATGCTCAATTATTCGGTACATATCTTCAGGCTTTGCTGTTGACCCTACCATTTCACAGTTGCAATAGAAGTTTATAAACTTAGTTTAACAGCTACGCAACTATACGAACTACAACTGCATATAAGGTGTCAGCCTTTCATTAGAGAATAAGGCTAATAATACATAGTGAAATTTTCATGAAAGAATAGTTTATGACTCAAATTTCTGCAAAACATGTCACGACATGCAAGATTCCACAGACACGACACACAGATTTCTGGTATGTATTTGTAAGCAGATGTTAAGAATCACAAGGAGAAAGTGAACAATTTGCTGAATAACATAAAAAGGAGATCAGATGAAGGTAAAGATGAGGAAAATCAGCCTGATGAATAACTCAGAATTGAATCACAAGCCTGACAAGTGTGAAAAATCAACTGCGATAAGGAGCAGTGGGCAACACAAGTTAGGGGAAGAATAATGCCCCATATATAATTCAATTACTGTGAGAAGCAAGCTTTTTAAACAACAGGTGCCCCTTTAGAGCACTTCAACAAAATGAGTCTACCTATCACTGAAAGAAGCCAGATGGGCAAAAGCTTCAAAACGTTATAAGTGTAGGAGGTAACTTGTGAATACAACAAAGAAATGGAATATAAAATATTCCTGTTTCCTCACTCTTGTTGACTACAAAAAAAAATACTGTTTCCACAGAGGGCTAAGTCTGTGTAGAACGCAATATAGCAATATAGATCATAAATTATATTTCTCATTCAAAAGGAAAAGAAATTGTAGTGGAGTTATGACAACCCCAAAATTGTAATAATGTGAAGAGCAGCTCACCATAAGGTGGCTCTTCAGCGATAATTACGTCAGTGTCGATGTTGGCATGAATTATATGACCATCAGTGCTGCGACGAACAGTTCCTTTTATACCCATCAAGCAGTGTTCCTTCATCATGATGACAAAAGCGGCAGATAATTCAGTTACCTTACTATCTAACAATCTGTATGTATACATACATTTAAATATATATCTGAACACAGCAATATAACTATCCCAATTTGAAACGCGCACTTGCACATGATACAGAAGTCAGCATGGGAATCAAATAGAAAGAAAATAAAGGAAAGTGCAGAGAAGCTACTAACAAACCTTTGACCGCTGAAATAGAGTATGAGAATCATGGCGTAATCCTGGAGTTGCATTCGTTTTGTTTGTTTTCACCCAGCATATGTCTTCACACCTTCTAAATCCCCACTGTATGAAATAAAAATGGAAACCAATAATTAAAAAACCAGAAAATGAAAAAAAGGGCAGACAAAGAAGAAGGGGTTCTAAGGAAAAGGAAGAAAACAATGGTAAAAACAACAATTAAGAGACGCGAGAGAAATGAGCCATAATCACATATAACCTCTTTCCTTCAGGCTCAGATTCTGTACCTTCTTCAAACATTGCCGGCCTTGCTCAAGCCCAACACCATCACCAACCCAAAGGAATATAAAGGAAGGTGTGTCAGCGATTGCCTGTAAACGAGAACAATGAATAGCTTGTATGTGATTAAAGTTGCAAAAATCAAAACCAATAACAGGGCATTACCCAACAACAGGCACCCATCTTCACAAAAGTAAAGCTAATAACAAACATGTTAAATGTTAAAACTTTCAATTTTCATCCGTAGATACCAGGAATGCAATTTGATTTTCTATTTCCGCCTATAACGCCATGAATCCTCATGGGATGATAATATATCATATATAATGCAGTGTAAGCATAGGAGTATAATCATTTTCCATATGAACAGCTTATTATCTACCAGAGAGCAGTCGACAAAATTTAGAATAAGTTACTATGCAGTCAGAGCATCATCACCACAAGCGTACCTCAATCTTGAGATTCATTATTTCTTCAAAAGTCCAGTACTCCATATGGTCAGTAACACCAGGCGCTCTATGAACATATTCCTCCCAAGGAGGATCCACAAGAATGACATCAAACTTGGTCCCAAAGAACTCGGGAGAGAGCACCTGCTCATGCAAATCACACTTCAGATACATAGGAGGAATAGCTGATTTGGCAACAATCTCGTCCTTCTTCTGTATAAGCTCCCGAAGTTTCGGATAGTCCTCTACAACACTGGTAAGCTCTAGTTCCCTAATGAAATTCTGTGGTCGCATACCAGTGTCAACAAAGTTTTGGGAGTAATCATTTTGCTCTCCTCTGGACGGAGCTTTGCCAGGGGGTGCACTAGTTCTTGGAGGAACCCAACCCCCAGGGCTTTTGTCTGGCAGCTGTCCATGACCAGCAGGTACAAGAGCATTAAAATTCGGGCCAGATATGTTTGGTGGTGCCCCCCTTCCTGGGCCTGGTTGGTTAAAATACATGGGAGGATTCTGTGGAGTACCTACATTAGGAGAAAACCGGCCGCCCAATGGCCCAGAAGGCGAAAGACCAGGTGGAACACCTAGCATATTCATCTCAACCTCCCGAGCTCCAGGCCAAACAACTGGAGAAGCAAATGGCGGAATAAACACACCAGGTGAAATAGGAGGACCTGGAGCTGGTGACATGCTAGGAGTAAGAGATTGCATAGCTCCAGGCGGTGGCATTCCAAGAGGTCCAAAAGGTGACCCCATCATTGGCATTGGGAGTCCAACTGGCTGACTATCTCTCCCACCAGGCCTACCCCTTCCTCCTCTCCCAACTCTACTTCCTTTAACACCTTGTGGGATACCTCTATTGAAGGACGAAGGCTCCTGGTTTCCATGTGGAGGTTGCGAACCACTGCTGGAACTTTGGCCACCCCCACCACGACTAGACAAAACACCTTTTTGGTCTCTCATTTTGCCCACCTGAAATTCAGAATCATTCCTCCATGAATTCTGATCATGTGCAAGGCCATCTTCCATGAACCTATTCTTTGAATCATCACCAGATTGTCCAGACCCATATGCATTTCTTGCTCTGTCCTCCCTCAAGTAAGCATCTTCCTCATCATTTGACACCAAAGCATTAGATTGCTGGAGAACCTCATTATTCCTAGTGAAGGATCTGGACTCTTCTCTTCCATAATCAAAGGGCTTGGTTTGGATCTCAATGACGTCATAGTTCTCATTTGAGATTCCGTACTTAGATGAGGTTTTCACAGCTTCAGTCCTGCTTCCATCTTTTCTACCACCAAAACGACCCTGAGGCCTTTCATTGTCTCGACCACGTCTTGGCAGTTCCCACTCTCTTCCATGATCATAACTTACATCCCCATCTTTTGCTTCCCTATCATTAATGGATTGCCTTTTTCTCCAGGTATCTTTTGAACCCTCCCGGTCTCTGTTCCTGTCACTCCAACTATCATCTCTTCCTTTTAGTTTATCATCTCTGTACATTTCTTTTTCTTGTTCCTTCCTCCTGAAGGTACTAGTTCTATCATAATCCGTCTCAAAGCTCTCTGACTCATAATGACGCCTGCCACTCCTTTCAGGAGTCTTGGATCTGTTGGAGCTATCTGTTTCTCTCCTACTTTTCTCCCTCATCCATGAGTGTCCATCCTCATTTGTACCAAAGAACCTCTCACGGCTGTCAATGATGTCCTGATCAGAGGGATTCCGGAGCTGTCTGTGTTCCTCAATTCTTTCCTTACTTGATTCTTCACGTGTCGTGCTACCTTTATAATCTTCCTCTGGAGCTTCCAACCTGCCCCTCTTGGTCCTTTCAAAGTCAACTCTTCTCTCCTCTCTGTCCTCAGATTTAGTAGCTTTCTCCACAACTGGCTCCAAATCCCTGCTTCTGCTCTTGTTTAGTTCCAGTTTCATGAAGTCACTTCTATCTCTGTCAATCTCAAGCTTAGAATCTGTAGACTTCACATTCCTAACATCAGTTTTTTCCACATGGTTACTTTCTTCAGCTTTTCTGACAGCATCTGATTCATCCCATCTTCTCCTTGAGTTCCTTCCATGATCAGTTGACCCATGGATCTTTTCTCTGCCACTTTCCTTTCTTTCAGAATATCTGGAATCTTTTTCTAGAGTCCTTTCAGGGTCTCCATCATGTAACTTTTCTTCCTTGCTTTTACTTCTGATCTGGGAACTTTCGTGGTCTGAGAACTTTGAGGACACTTTCCTTCCCTCACTATCATCTGCACGACTATGTCCTCTAGTCCCAACATCATACTTCTCACCTTCTCCATCTTGATACCAATTGCTCAACTTCTCCAATGTACTCTCCCCCGATTTCTTCTTCATTTGCTTAGAGTGTGACTCTCTTCTTCTTCCATAGTCATCCTCATCACTATCAGCCCTGCTTGAGCCACCTGATCTTTTCCGACTCTCATTCCTGTCCCCAGTACCTCTCTTTCTGCCACTATCATCTAGTCCGTAATATTCTTCATCATTTCCGAGCCTTCTTGGCTTGCTGGACCTGTGCTTCTTCTTGTCATCACCTTCCCAGACATCATCATCTCTGACCCTATCAGCCTTTACATCAGAATCATCGTCAACGTCCCTCTTCAAAGAGCTCCTTGTACGTTCAGGTGAACCCATTACAAAACAAGAAAAATTGATCCTCAACCGAATATCCAATTCAATATGATATCATTCATCTACAGGCAGTAACCTGAAAATCAGGAGATCAGAAATGAGAATGATGGATCACATTTTCTCGATTTTAACCCACATCATTACTCTAATCATTATTAGTGAAGAATAGACCGTGGGATTTATACTTGAGATCCCACCACCACATCCAAAAACGTGGGAGTATTATTTTCTATTGAACCTCGACCCCCACACCACCCCACCCCACCCCACCCAACCAACATAATTAACAAATGAATCCTCCACCCGCAGATACCAATTAAATCTCCTTAAGATTTAATAAAGTCAGCAAAGTTGCAACTAAGAATAATTATCATAGCTACTAGGACTCCGTGAAAACATGAAATTCTGAAATAAAATATGCTCCTTCTTCATACACGAGTTGGGACACCACAATGACCAACAAAAGCAAACGTGGTGCTTAAGAACAACTAGCTACACAACCCCAGGCCACACAAGCAAAACCCAAATGTCTCGGGCCAAATATCAACTAAACCCAAGATAGTTTAACACAAGATATTACTTTAGCTCATAACACGAACTTAACCACAAGCATATTATGTCCGCCACCAAAAAATTGAAATGCAACAATTTGAACTATTATCGGATGCAACTAAAGAGATTAGGCTGCTTGTAATGCTTAACATGATAGGCCATTATACGAGCTTATTGTATTTTAAAAATTCAGAGCAAAAACTTGTAGTAACTTAGTAAAAAAAACAAATACAACAAGGAAAAAAAAAAAAGACGAATATAAATCTAAGAGATACATGTAGATATATATATATATTAAATGCCTCACCAGATGTACGAATTTCAGGGAGGCTATCGCCGAGGATGGTGGCGCTGGCGCTGGCGCTGGCGCGTAGGGAAATGTTCAATGAAATTGAGAGGGTTTATACGGGATTTTGTAATTTTTCTTGCTTGCTTTTATTTTTCATATTTGGGTGTGCTTGTATTATGAGGAAGAGGATCCGTATTACGAAATACGGGTGGGTTGAATTCGGATCCAGGCTTGGAGGTAAG
The DNA here is from genome assembly GCA_037974665.1 of Ehretia macrophylla. Classification (NCBI taxonomy): domain Eukaryota; kingdom Viridiplantae; phylum Streptophyta; class Magnoliopsida; order Boraginales; family Ehretiaceae; genus Ehretia; species Ehretia macrophylla. The sequence continues at coordinate 66,807,176 of CM075769.1, forward strand.
GACAATTTGGGGATATTATGTAAATTCAAAAAAAAAAAAAAATTAGGGAAAAGGAATGGTAATTCGATAAATTCTTTTTTTTTTTTGTACTCTACTTTTTCTTAGACATTGTTTGTTTGCCGTAAATAATTTGTTAGTGAAAAATATTACTATGTTTGGTTGTTATATTAACAAATATTTTATAGATTTTAAATATTATAATAAAAAAAATTCAAACAGAGGCTTTTTTTTAGAAAAAGACACACACATGTATAAATAAAAAAATAAAAAATTAATATAATAAAAAATAAAGAATAAAAAAATAATAATCATAGTAAATAAACAATAAAATAATAAAATATAAAAAATATAAAATAAAAATAAGTATGATAATATAAAATAAGCATAGTAAATACAAATTATAAATAAATAATAATTATTATAAAAAATATATATAAATCAAACATAATATAAATAAAATAAAATAATATAATATAATATATTATCATCCAGGGTGAGTGAATGTGGGATGGGGTTGGGTGGAGTGTGTACAAAATATTTTTATCTCCCAAAATAAAAATAAATAAATAAGATATAAGTATAATATTTTTCGATGGTGGGGTGGGGATAGGGTAGGTAGGTGTGTGGGTGGGTGGGTGAAGGGTGAGGTTAGGTGGAGTGAGTGAAAAATGTTTTCATACTTCTAACTAAGATATTTATTTGTTCAAAAATATATTTTTCAGATAACTAATTTAACTTTTACCAAATATTGAAAAATTAATAAAATATTTTCCAATCAAATATTTTATGGCAAAAAAACATAGTCTTAATGGGACACAATGATACATAATGAAATTGTTGTCCCGTCATCTTTATAAACACTTCTACAAGGAAAAATGTGTCTTTTGTGATGAAAAAAATACAGGGATGAACGCATCCCATTTGCTTATAATTGTTCATTTATGTTTATATCTCATCGATCTCAATTGTACTTAAAAGATTTAAGATAAAAATAACAAATTTAGTCCATGTTCATTTGCATTTATGCTGAAAATTATGTTAATTTATTGAAAAAAAGTAAACGGGTGAACACATCCTATTTGCTTACAATTGATCATTTGTATCTACATCTTATTAATCTCAAATTTCCCTAAAAAAACTAAATTCTTATCTACATACTTCACGGTCCTAAATGCACTTTGAACATGGATAATTCTATGCATATTGGTAGAATGATCCTCCTAAATATATAATTTTAATTTACACGAGTCTGTTAGCCATTTTTGGCTAGCTAAAAATGGAAATTAAGTAACAATCCAAATATTAATTTAACAATCTTAATATATTTGTTGCATCATTGGTTTCACCCCAAATAGGATTTTGAACATTAACTATGATATTGCATCGTCAAATTTATTATGCATACAAAAAAAACAAGTAGTGCATATTCACCCCTTACTCATAGTGCTACACTCTTAGAAAAATAAATTAATTAAAAACTTCAATCTTGTAGCTATGTCGTCATGTTATATTTCATTTTAGACCATGACATGATATGGAAGGACTTAGGCTCCGTTTGTTTGCCGTAAAATATTTTTTCAAAAAATATTTTTTGAATTTTATAGTGTTTGGTAACACCGAAAAATTGGTCAATCGTAAAATATTTGACGGTCAATAATTGCAGCTGCTTTTTTCTAAATTTTATGGTATTTGGTAACACCGTAAAATTAGTCAATCGTAAAATATTTTTCGGTCAACAATTGCGGCTAGTACAAAATTTTGTAAAATATTTTACGGGACTTTGATAGAAGAAAACATTTTACGGAATTCACGATACATTCAAACACCAGAAAATATTTTTTAATAATTTATTTTTAAAAAAAATATTTTTCTCCAACAAGTTATTTTACGGCAAACAAAAGAAACCCTGTAAAATATTTTATTTTTCAATAAAATATTTTTTATAAAAAATATTTTACACAAATAAATTATTTTACGGTAAATAAACGGAGCCTTAACTTGAGTTTTTTCCGCCAAAGTCACAAATCATAATTTGGAAACTTAGTCACATTTGGTAAATAAGCTAATTTGATAAATAGTGCAATATCGTATTTATTTTATTTTATTATTACATAAAGACTAGTAATGTCTATTATGGGAAATCAATATAATGTTTATTTTCTTACTTCTCATTCTTCACTTTTTCTTACTTGGAAGTGAAAATAGCAAAAAAATGTTTTTTCTTTTCCAAGCCCATGTTTTTTTTTTTTTTGTCACGAGGATTCTCCAAGCTATATGGCCCTCCTGTTATTATTGGGTCACCACACTACAAGTCCTGACCCAACAGACAAATTGGGCTGGGCTGGACTACTAGAATCCTATAAATAGCAGAAAAAATTGGAAAGTTAATCCCTCCAAATTTAGCTCAGCTGATTAGGGTTTAGGGTTTAACCATTTATGAACACTGTAAGCTGTCTCTATTTGCTGAACTGAAATCATGGACGGCAACAACGGAGCAATCGATTACGAGGAAGAAGAAGAAGAATCACGACAACCTCAACAAGCTGAGCCAAACTTCGTAACAAAAATCTCACTCGAAGCTAAGCTCAAAGAGCTTCTGCGAAACCTAACCTCAAACGAGCTCAAACTATGTTCCGACGCCTCCAAAGAGTTCATAAAGCTCCTAAAGTCCTCGGCCGGGCCGGAAATCCTCCGCGAATACACTCAAACATCGTCGAAATGCATCGAACTCTCCCAAGCTTGGGACCTCCGGAAATCCAAACCCGGAGGACTTTCCTGCATTTTGAAGTTAATTTCCGTGATATTAAACCAACGCGTAATGTGTGTCTCGAGGATTGCAATAGTGTTAGATAAGTTTGCACGAGGGACTGTTGAGGAGAGGATTGGGGATTTGTATAAAGAGTTGAATAGTAAAGAGGGGAAAAGGCAGAAGGCTGCGCTTTTGTTGTTGGCGTCGGTGGTGAGGTGTGGGCAGGGTTTGGCGTGGGAGGTGGCGAAGAGGTTTGATTTCAAGATGGCGAGTTTTGGGAAGTTGGCGGAGTGGAAAGGGAGGAGGAGAGATGGCGGGAAAAGGAAGCATTTATCGACGAGAAAAGCTTTTGTGGGGTTCGCAATGTCGTTTCTGGAAGTGGGGAATCCGAGGTTGTTGAGGGAGATTTTGCAGCAAAGGGGAATGTATTCGGGCGTGCTTCGTGGGCTTGGAAATGATGATGAGGAAACTGTTGTTTATGTGTTGACTACATTGCGCGATAAGGTTCTTGTTTCCGAGTCATTGGTGCCTCCGGGGTTGAGAAGTGTGTTGTTTGGAAGTGTTACTTTGGAGCAATTAGTGGGTGTTGCGGGGAGAGAAGATTGTGGGCTTGCAGCCAAGGTTGCGCACAATTTGTTAATGACAGTGTGTACTGACCCTTGTAATGGTCTAATGCCGGATTTAGATAGGCAGCCTATTCCATTGAGAGGAAACCCAAAGCGGCTTCTTGAACTTATGAAGAAGCTAAAAGCAACGGAGGTTGAGTACCATAAAGAGTTGCTCTTGGCCATTGTCAAAGGGAAGCCATCTTTTGGTTCGGCGTACTTGGATGGGTTTCCTTTTAACCTTGATGATCTTTCATCGCCCAACTGGTTCGATTTTTAGTACTCTTAGTTCTGATATTTGTTGCTTTTTTATCTCTTGATTGTGCAGTGTGGTGACTGAAGCATTTGCAGGTTTGCTGCTGTTTCTCTGGCTGCTAACGTGGTTTCTGCAGTGGCTGATGGAGTGACGTTTAGTTTCTTAAATTCATCGTCTCAGGAGCCTCCTGCTTGTGACAATCCCGATGTGCAAAATATCATCAAATGCATTGGAGCACGGCCGTTCACGCGATTAATCATTAATAAAGGGTTACTTCATATTGATCCTTTCATGAAACACGCAACTTTGAAGCTTGTATTGGAGGCTCTGAAGTTGTTGGATTCTCTATTTGGTGCTCTAAAAAGTATATCTTCTTCTGATAAACGAGTGAAGCATGGATGGGAGTCTCTCAAGCAAGATATTGAGAACGAATTGCGAATGTCACTTCCTGATCCCCAAGTGCTGTTGTCACTGCTGTCCTCTTTGAATAGTTTCTACAAGAGTCTTGACTCTTGCCTAAAACGACCTGCAGATGCAGAAGCTGCAGTTGAACATACTGCAAATAGTAGAAAAAAGTTAAAGACTAACAACGTGAATGAGGACATAGACATTATTATAAGTGGGGTCAGTTCTTCCCCTGACATTACTTTACACGAGGATGGTGAACAAAGTCCGGATGAACATGATACGGATCAGGCAAATGATGTTGCTGATATCGTGAAGCTTATTGGAGTAATTTGGTGTATGGATCAAGGTTCTCTGCTGAACATGGTTCAAAAAGATGGAGATACATTCTTTTATTCAAAGTTGCTTGATGCTCTCAAAATCTATCACGTAAGTAAGCTTTTACCTCTACTATGGAAACTATTACAAAGAAGTGTAAAAACTTAATAAAAGTTAGGCCATTGTATAGCTTGTCAAAGTGTTTTCACTCTAGAAAATATGTTTTGTTGCACAGCAGGCTATGAAATGTTGGTGGCTGTGTAATTTTTCTGAACCTTTATACCAAACAGTACCCGTATAGAGAAGTTTTCATTGTGTCTATAACATAAGATAATGTCAACTTGATTGATCAATAATGTGGATCATTCTGGACTGGGTGGGGGGTCTAAACATATAATGATTATTAGCTGTCCGGATAATTATGACATTTAAAGAAAATGCTGGTGAGAGTGAAAATCCGAATCTAAAAGACAGGGCTAAAATTGTTTCCCTTAATTCTCCATCTTTTCCTTTAAATGATGCAAAGTTCAGCTTGTTCTTTACTACAATTACTATTTTCCTCTCATATTATGCTTGCATAGCTAGCAAAAAGTTTGTCAATCTTCTATGCGAGTATAGCAATGAAATTTGAGACTTCTCCTTTGTTTTTATTTATTGTTGAGGTTTTCAGTGTTGTCTCTGAGTAGTTCATGTTAATTAAAATTTTTTCATGGTGTATGGAGTTGGCCTAAGTCGTCATGCATGACTTTTGGGAATGGTATCTCCAGTGTGGCATAGTAATTGTCAGAAATCAGTGGCGGTACTAGGTCATCTAGAGGGGGGCTGGCTTAAAAAAAAAGAAAAAAATATGTATTTTTTTTTTTTTAAATGCTAGGGCCCCCCTAATTTCTTACATTTGTTTATCGTCAATCTTCTTAATTGAATTTTGGCCCCCCAAGATCAAATTCTTGGTTCTGCCCTTGTTAGAAATTCAGATAGACCATGTTTAGTGTGTTTTGCATACTAGCAATCTTTGTTTATCTTCATTGGACCTGGCGGTCCTCTTTGTTCACCTGGCCAAAGAAACTTTTGGGTCTTTTATGCAAGTATCCACCACGACACTGAGTAATTACTTTTGATTGTTATGTTTGAAGCTGATTGATACTGGATCTTAGTGATTGTGGTTACACTGTACTTTTGTGCAAGTGATTTCACTTTCATGCTGCAAGTATTACATTGTCCATGAACTTCTCAAAAATTTGAAGTACCGTATCTTGGGATGATAAAGTTTGTATATTTCTATGTTCATTGTCAATGTTTCTGTTCATTTGGCTTTGACTTTTGCTGGGGAACAAATGTCAGCCAAATATTTGACCATGTTGGGTTTATGGGTTAATATCCTCTTTACGTCATCTCAATTTTTCACCATTAATAAGGCTCACTGTGGATAATATTATTAATGGCTCACTGTGGATAATATTGCACTCCCTTGCAGCGTACTATGCCTAATGCATTAGAAGGATCATTTGACTTCTTCAAAGTTCTCCCAAGTAATCCTTTGTCCTTACCAGATATTCTGCAAAGGTCTTTGTTGTCACTACTCGTAGAACATGTTGGATGGTCTTCCACAGGTGAAACTGCCACCAGAACTCTGGCCCAAATGTATAAGCATCTTCATCCATTTATCAACTTGTTAATGTATTCACCGAGAAGAGACATAAAGAATCAAGCCTACCTTCTTGCACGGGCAGCCATGCTTAGTACTGGTGCATTTGACAAAAACCCGAGGGAAATATGCGCATGGTTTTTATTTATACCTGGCTATAGCAGAGAAAATATTTTTGTTGAAGATCATGGGGTTGAAATGGTCCAGAAGTTGTCCTCAGTTATTGTTTCTTTTCTATGTGATGCTGTCTCCACCATTGGAAATAACTTATTCAAGTACTTCGATTTTCTCAAGCGTTATGTTTATGATGTACAAGGTGCTGAAGGTAAGTAACCCCACAAATAAAACCTTTGCAATTATCTCATTTGCAAGTCAACTCACTATTCCATGGTTGATTGCTTCTTATGTGAATTACTGTTATTAGTTTTATGACTGCTGGAACTTCCGTTGGTGTTTCATCTTGTTAAATTCTCCTTGTATGAAATATCTACAGGTAAATTTGATGGCTTAATGAATGAGTGAAGACATAAATCCTGCTAGAGTCGTTTCATGTATCTTTGGTATAAATGGGATAATTTACCAACTACATTTCCTGAGGTCCTTTTTGTTCTTCTGATATATGAACTCTAGTTTTGAGAGGAGTTTAGATCTGTTTACCAATGGTGTTGCCGCAATGGCGGACCTAGGCATCCGAGCTTAGGGGATGCACTCGGAGAAGTCAGGGTGTACCATCATACAACGAAAGTGTCTAATATAACGATTTTTTTTTTTTTAAAAACCAAAATAAAAAGAAAAAAGTGTTTTTTTTTTCAAGTTGATGTGCACCCTGTCAATTGAATGTAGGTCCGCCAATGGGTGTTGGGTTGAATGCACTCAATTAAAAATCGATATGCTATACAATATTTGAGTCTTAATACTTCCTCTGTCCCAGTGTTATTGCCTGTTTTTTGTTTTTTTAACGGTCAATAACCGGAGTCCACTTCAAGAAGTCAATACCTTATCTTTGCTTTATTCCTATCGTGCCTGTTGCTCTCTGATAAACTGAATGGCTGCAAGTGGTACTAAATCCCACAAAGGATAGACTTCATTCATGAACGTTGAAGTTTTATATCTTCGGGGACTGCAATTCCTGAAATTCATGGATAGTGTGAATGGTTCGTATTTGGTTTGAACTCCTTGTCTAGTTGTCTGTGCAACCCAATAATAGATAATTGGCTTAGGACTGGACAAGTACTTTATAACCACCATGCAACTACTGTGCATACAAGTCGATCACCTTAAATATCCTTGTATTTGAGAAGGGGAAGTACTTGCTATGTAGGAATGGATCTGAACCTTCTGAGAAAGGGCGCGTTTAATAAGCTGAACCTGTGAGAAGATCAACTCCAACAGCCATCCAGTAGAACAGTCATTAAAAGCTTTGAAAATCTGATGATGACACGCAAGTCACAAATTTGAAACGCTTAAATTGATGCCAGTTCAGAATCAAGTTGCCCTGACCTTTTCTGCATCTTTTCTTATCCTGGTATATCTCTTATCATATTAAAAATGTTGAGAATCTAAAACGTAATAGCCTGTTAACAATCAATATATGCTGATCCTGTTGATTCTTGGTTTAGCCAAGTCTTAGGTTGAAAATGGAAGATTCACGTGGCATACTAATTTTAGGTTTCAAATGTTCTTTTGGTGAATTTATTCAAAGCTTTGTTTAGTGTTCTTCTCATTCAGTCTTGAAGGTTTACTTAATTGTCTAATGTATCCTTGTGTAGGCTGATGCTAGATTGATATAAGTTTAATTACATATACAAACAGTTCATGTTGTCTTACATCCACATCGAGAACTGACCTAGAACTTAAGTCCTTTAGCCTATCGTTGCTGGACCATTGATGATCACGTTTTCCTGCATCATCATTGTGATTTCATGTAATAGTTTACTAAACTGAGTATTCGTTTGCCAGCTTGACCACTTGAAGTTGAAGTTGAAATATAAGGAAGAAAGCCAGTTTGGTTCCTTTGGCATCTTCTTCTGTTACTGCAGTGCTGTTACATTTTCTTCTAAATTTTGCCCATTGTTTCTAGCAGGTCTATGTCCTGATTTCAGCCCTTTTGTTATATGCGTCTTGGAGAAGTGCATAAGGTTGCTCAGCTCAGAATTTGGAACCTTTACTTTACCTGAGAAAACAATGATATCAGTCTATGTATGCAGCACATTAAAATATCTTCTAGAAACTCAGGTAATATATTTTAGTTATTTGGTCCTTTATGGTTTGTTCATTTGTTTACATATGAAAGCTGGATTCTTCTCCCATCTCACTGGTAAGATATCAATTTTTGCTAGGCAGAAGCTGGACTCCTATCTTCTTTAATTGATCTTCTATTGTCCGAGAGACTTAAGTGCTCTCCCAGCATTGCTGATATGTCGGAAGATTTCTGTGAGTGGAGGCCGATGAAGATTTTGCTGCTCTTTTCAAGGAACATTTTGCATCAACAAACTCTTGCCCTTTCTTCCAACATTCAGGAAGTGGTGCCTTTTGGTGGTTCTTTAACTGATACTCTTGCTGAAGTTAAAAGAGTTCTGCGGAGTGAGTATGATGATAATTTGGTTGGAATTACTATTGCATTATCCTATTCAATTATATGTACAAAGCCTCACGAGTTATTGCAGAGTTTCCCATCAGCCATAACCATCTCGACCAACTTATATGGTGTCCCTCTCTCAGTTTTGTCGTCAATTTTCTACCTTGAACCAGATCTTCTTTTCAGTATTTCTAAGTTGTGGCCTGAAATTTTTCTTTCGGGTGGAGAGATGTTCATGGCTGGAATTCAAGGTGAAGTGAGAACTAAAGAGATAGTTGGTAGTATGGACTTCAATTTGAAAGAATCTGCTTCTGCTGCATTTTCTTTCTTTCTAGATACGGCACCACTCCATGTGCTTTTTCCTGCCATTCTCCGTCTTGATGGTTCACTTTTGTTTCATAACTCAAAGACAATAAGCTTGCTTCTAGACAAAATTTCTGGGACAACGCCTGATAACATCTTGTCTGCTTTTTGCCATGTGCTCTTTTGGCTCAATCAGGCAAAAATCTCCTACAAAATCAAACCATTGGATGGACTCAAAGGATTTTCAGAGAAGTGCATTATTCTTGCAGAGCATATGCTAAAACAAGTATTGTTTGGAAAGATTGATTGTGATCCATCAAGTTACAAATGGACTCCTTTTTTAACTCAATATATACAGGAAGTTGCTGAGATCATCTTTTGTCACCCTGCAGTGGTGACAACACTGGAATGCCCTTTACCTGGAAGTGAAGGTTATACAGATGCAATTTTCTGTGAAAGTTTGGAGAAATTTCTTGAATTAGCTGAACAAGGAATTCATAAAATGGATCTTCATGTCCTTAACTTGTTAAGAACAACGTGTGAGCAGTTATTATCTTTCTGTGATAGCCAAAGATTATCTGAAGTTGAGCAAGGTACTAAAGAGATTGCAAAGGTTTTTAAAGGTCTCGAAAAAAAGCTATTGCTGACGCTAAAGGACAGGTTTGATGGATGTGTAAAATCTAAAGATTTGGTCCCTCTAATTCCTATATCATTTGCATTGCACTTGGTGCTGCGGTTCATCTCTCCTTTTGAGCTTCTTGAATTAGTGCATTGGTTATTCTCCAAAATTGACCTTACTGACACGGTCTTGTCACTATCTTTCAGAAGTTCTGCTCTGTTGGCCGCTTTACATATTGCTGGTTGTGCTTTTGATCTTCTTTCAGCTTATTTGCGGGAGCCTTGCTCTCAGCAAACACTGTATGCTCTGTTCTGGGGAATGGAAGAAAAAGCTATTGATGTTTCCCTTTTTGAGAAAATTTTCTTTCAGGTATATGAGATTGCCTCTCGTTTCGAACTGGATGTTGCTGACATATGTTTGCTGAAGGCTCTCAGGGTGGTTAAAACACATCAAGCTTTGCAGCATTGTATTCCATCTATCATGGTTATGTCTAGAGTTGTAGCAAGTACTCCTGTAAATTTGCTTTCTCACTGTATACACAGGGTGACCAAGACAAAATCTCTTCTATTGTTGTCTCTTGCTGAACTAAGCTCGCTCCATCTATCATTTTTTGGATACCTGTTTGCTACTATGATCAATAAATCATCACTCTTCAAGGCTGACTTGACTCAAGAAACATGTAATTACCACCTTTCTGATGAAGAGTTGGTGATGCTTTTGCCCACTGCATTGTTATACTTAAATTCAGCTGTTGCCAGATTTGGGGGGCTGCGCTACAAGAATTTTGATTACATTCCTTCTTTATATTGGAGAACACTCTTTCACAGTTTATCTGACTGGAAGAGCTATGTTTCAAAGCATATGTTTGAAATTGAATTAAGTGAATACGTGCCTGTGTCCCTGGAACAGTTTTTGGATCTTGTCTCAACCAGTCTTCTTGGGAAATCAGTTCGTATGGTGCATCATTACCTTGCCTCAAGTGGGGAGTTGGTGAAGATGGAAACAAGATTGAATCTATTTGATTCTCTGTGTTTACCTTCCAGCAAAACCGATGATCTGCTGGACTGTAACTTAAGTCGAGTTGGTATCTATTCACTTGGGCAGTGTCTAAACATTGTGAATAGGGTAGCAGCAAAAATATACTTTTCCAGGTTACTGTTGTTCCCTGAGCATGTTAATTTTGGGTCTAAGTTGGCGGAAGATGGAGATGTGAAGGATATTCCTCTAGAAGTGAATTCTAATGCACTAGACTTGTCAAGGATCCGATTTCTAAATATATTGGTTCGTTCTTGGCGACTGATTGTGAAGAAGTTCCCTTCAAACATTGATAACCCTAAAGAAACAGAAGGCCAGAAATATTCTCTGTTTAAGTTTCTGGAACAATTCCTTAGGCAAAATATATTGGACTTGACAGCAGAGATGAATGATTGTCTTATCAAATTGCCTTGTCTTACCTTCGTGGAACAACTTGCCAAATCGACCCTTCTTCATAGGTTTGAGGACCCTGGGACATTGAAGATGCTCCGAACTGTTCTCACCATGCTATCTGAGGGAAACTTTCCATGTATTTCACTTCTTCAGCTATTGCTTGCTCACTCTGGGTTTGCTCAAACCATTCATTCTGCCAACAACTCAGGCTCTATTTCATTTGGTATGATATTTACTCCTATGCCTAGCATTCTACGATCACTAGCTATACCTCGTACACATCTGAATTCCCTTGATAGAGAAACCAATATGTACACATTCGAGCATATGAAGCAATTGGAAGTTATTAAGTTGCTCAGGGTGCTTTTGCGTACTAGTGCTCAGCAGTGTGATTTTAATATTGGGAAAGGTATTGAAATAAATTTGAGGGAGTTGGTTCTTTTACTTCTGTCTTCTTATGGTGCAACTCTTAGTGAAATTGATCTGGAAATATACAATCTCATAAGCGAGATTGAGTCTATTGATAAATCATGCACTGAAAGTCTTGGTGAAATGGATTACTTGTGGGGTATTGCTGCTTCCAAAGTTAGAAAAGAACGGGAACAGGAGCACGGGGGCTCTTCTGATGACCTAAATAATTCAGAAGCAGTTGGAGAACTCCGAAAAATTCAATTCAGAGAAAACTTTCCTGTTGACCCCAAAATGTGTGCTGCTACCATACTAAATTTTCCTTGCTTTAGAGCTGTTGGAGAGGTAACTTCAGACAAGCTCCAGAAGGATAATTTTGAGTATGTGGTTGAGGTACTCTTTCTATAATGACTATCATTTTGGTAGCTTTAATTATGTTCCTGACTTCTTTATGTTTCTGCTTTTAAGATTTCTATTCCAATGTTTTTCAGAATAGAAATAAGGGAACTATATTAGTGGGGTTTCTTCCAATTCTAAATTACATTGTGATACTCTGTGCAGGGACACTCTGCAGAAAACAAGAAGATGCAAACATATGATCCTGTTTTTATCTTACGATTTTCAATTCATTGTCTTTCAATGGGTTATGTTGAACCTCTGGAATTTGCTAGTTCGGGCTTGCTTGCAATTACAATTGCCAGCTTATCTTCTCCTCATGATGATTTGAGAAAATTTGGCTATCAGGCTCTTGGAAGATTTAAAAGTGAATTAGAGGTAACTATATCGCTATCATTTTGCATATCTTATGTTGATTGCTGCTTGGTATAAACAATGTGAGGCACAGTTATCAGTGTTGGTGAAAAATGTTTTTAATGAACATTGTTAAGGCCACATGTATGTTGGCAGTAAGTGGTCAAAATTTCTATCTACTTGCTTCTTCCTCTTGTCGGAGGGTTCCCTAAAGTAGTTAAGGGTCCTCTTGATTTGAAACTTGTAACGGTTTTATAGTTGTAAAAGTAAATTAGGATGCGTTCTGGGAAAATTACTACCATTGAGCGACTGAGGAACAACTGGATGTTTCCATGTTCCAAGAGTTAAAGTTCATTCCCTGACTAGAGTTTGCTATATGTTTGTCAATTGTGGAAACAGTTAATCTGTCTTCTCCGAATAATCTATGTCAAAGGCTTGTAAGTAATTTTAAGTTCTTGAGTTCTTGATTGCAGAGAACTCAGAAGAGGAAGGACGTGACACGACTTCGGCTTTTGTTGTCATATTTGCAAAATGGTATAGAACAGCCATGGCAGAGGGTATCCTCTATAACTGCTGTATTTGTTGCTGAGGCAACTCTGGTTTTGTTGAATTCTTCTCATGATTATTATTCAACTATCAGTAAACTTCTCATGTGCACCCCCAGCGCCAATATGAAGGTATGTCTTCAAGAATTCTGTTTTGACATATAATATTTTTTAAATGACTCGTGTAAAAGTCTCTGCATTAGTTCCTGCATGATAGCCGCTTAAGTTCAATTTTCCTTGTGGATTTTGTGACAGAGTATACCATTATTCCAAAGCTTTTTCTGGAGTAGTTCTGTAAATTTCAATGCAGACAGGTCGTGGATGCTTCGTCTGTTGTACACTGGGCTGAATACAGATGATGATGCTCACATCTATATTAGAAACTCAGTTTTTGAGATTATTTTGAGTTTCTATATGTCTCCTCTTTCTAATGATGATTCAAAGGAACTGATTCTTCAGGTAACCTGTATCCATCTTTCTATCATAATTTATATGAACAATGAGTCCATGTGCCTACTCCTTCCATTGGTTCGTTCCAAAGGCAAATTCAAATCTCATTTCATTGATAATTTAAAATTCTCTAGTAAAAAAAATTGAAGAATTTAAGCATTTGTTTATTGGACAATTTGGTGGAAGAGATGCCTTCTACAACCCTATATAACTAGTAATTATAATTACGTTCTAAATTCCTTCCCTTCATCGTAACATCCTAATGAAGTATTTACACACAAATCAATTGCCAAAAAGAGAAGAACAAAAGAAATGCTTATATATTGAAAAAACAATCACCTTTGTCTAGTCATTAACTGTTCGCTTCTTGATTTTGATCTTGCCTTATGAGATCTCCTTTCTCAACCAATCATCACAAGAATTGGCATGATAAGTAAACACCTTTTTACTGTATGGTTTGATACGAAGGCCCCGTCTGAATTTCCATGGTTTGCCGGGTCCAAATATCATGGGTCGGTATCATTTCTTGCCTAGTTTTTTTCCCCAACTAATGTTCTAGATAGTTTAGTTTTAGTAAGGGGAAAAATTGAAAGTTCTGTTGATCATCTCCTCCGTGTACTTTAGGCCACAATTCTCTGATATCGCTTCAAGTTGTCTACCTCAAAATGCAGCTTCACGTGTTTTATCTTTCATCTCTTCAAAATCTTAGGGTAGGTTTGAAGAATCAGGAAAGTCTAATTCTAGCATGCACGTCTACACTTACCTCTTTCCTCAAGTTGAATGATAATGATTGAATGTCTTTAATGTTTTTGGGGCATGTAAATGAAATGATTCTCCTGTAAACAGTCATACGTTAAATTTTGACTATAATTAAAGCTGCTCTTCCTTACTTGTACTGAGATTTAATTGTCATGATAATTATATGAAAAATAAGACAATTGCGTGCATTAGTTACGTTATGACTTTATTGTTTAGCCTATTGGTTATAGTGAAGTTCTTGTTCTACCGGAGGATCTTCTACTATAAGCAGCTCTTAAGTAAAGAGCTGAAATTGTTCTGAACTTGCTAAATGGTTTATTCTGCAGATGCTTAAAAAGTCTGTCAAACTACATAAAATGGCTCGATACTTGGTTGAACAGTGTGGTCTGATTCCATGGTTGTCATCTGCTATCTCATCCTATTGTGGGAGTCAGAGCAAAGATAAGGGAAGGTTTCCGTTAACTCAGTTAACCGTGGGTTTGGAGGTATTGTCTTTTCCTTTATACCAACGCCAGTGCTCAAGATACTTGTGGTTCTTTACGATTGGCATAGTTTACATAAGAATATTTCCTTCCTTTCTCTGACCTCTGTAGCTTCCTTTCCTTCTGACTTCAAATTTGGTTTGGCCTAGGTGTACAATGCAACCAATGTTTCGCTTCTATTTTCCATATTTTACTCTTTTTGTTCTGTTTGAGTTCTTTTCTTGGCTTGAGAAAGAAAGGAGAGAGGGGGGAAGAGGGGGCCGGGGGGGTTGTGTTAGCATTTGTAATGATTGAAAGTCATGGTCAAACACCTCTATTCCAACTCCTGGAAACTTTTGGTCCTCAATCTTCAAAGAACTTTGATATATTGCATCTAGAGGAGTTGCATTTGGGTGTTTGAAATGCAGCCCATCTTGTAGAAATACGCTTTGGGGTACAGCCAGGTACAAGAAATGTTAAATATTTTAGATGAGGTATAAGGAAACTTTTTTGGTAAGTATTTTAAGTGACTAATGGTATAGTTTGATAAAGTTTGGATTTGTTTCAAATGGTAATTTAGTCTTTTTTGAACTCTTAAAACAGTTGTGGTAGCTTGTCAACCATAATTCAGAGGATATGGATATCTTAGGAATTTTATTTTTCCAAATAATAAAAGGATGAAATACTACGTGGCTTGAGGACCAGATTCATAGGATTTGATATCAGAATGAATTATTATACTTTTGCATTGTTTCAAGAGCATCAGTGTCATTTATGCTTGCTGGTGAAGGAGTGGACATTCTTCAGTCATCATCAGTGCGGTAGTTGACACTAACATCCCAGAGAGGGAAAATATCCCTTTTGAAGTTGGTGCATCATTTCCATAAGTTATGATGAGCATTACACAGTCCTTGTTTATAAGCACAACGTAACTTATGGAAAGAATGATATTCAATGTGCTGGCTGTCATCATGTTGTTCTATCTGCTGATGATAATTTTCAAAACCGCTGAATGCTAAATGTTGGCTGCATATGCTCTCTTTATCTAAACTGTGTCTTTGCATACTCTTTTAGGTGCTCGGTGACATTATCTCATCAAGAAATATGGTTGAGTGGCTGCAAAAATCTGCCCTAGAGCAAATTGCGGAATTTTCAGTACATCTACACAAGTTCTTAGTTGATCGAACGGAACTGATAAAGGAACAAACTTCATTGGTTGGACTATGTTTACATATATTGGCATCAGCACTGAAGATATCACAAAAACGTAAAGTATATCAGCCTCATTTTACCCTGTCAACTGAGGGTTTATTGCGGTTATGTGAAGCTATTGATGTATGTTCCAGTGGAAGGTGTAGTCCTACTGCAGAGCTTGGGCTGAAAGCTATACTTATGAGCACTCCTGCAATTGAAATTCTTCATATGGTCTCTCTCTCTCTCTCCCCCTCTCTCCCTCCCTCTCTTCATAAGTACTTGCATATGAATATCTGTATTTGTTTGCCTTGGTTCACTTTCAGTCCTTTCCTATATATGTATACATGTATAAACATGCATCCTATGTGGTCTATCAAACGTGGGAATCAGATAACGTATTCAACTCTGACCATATTCTTCTGTTGTATCCGATGGGAAAGGGGATGGTAATTCCTTTCACTCTTCATATCAACTATTCTTCTATCTGTCTTGAATCCTTTCTGCATACTGAATTTAGCTGTTGGATTTATCAAAAAATTAAATGTTGCCGTTGTGTTGTTATCTACAGTATCAAGTTTTTTTCTGGTACCTTAGCCAAAATATGTCTCCGTGGGCTTTGCAGGATCCAGAAAAGCTTTTGAAATTTGTTAGCTGGGCAATTTCAACTGCTGTGCAGGCAAAAGCAAGAAAAGTGGTCCAGACTGAAGAATCCTTTAATGTTTTTAGAGTATCCTCAGAGGAAGAAAATTCCAATGATTCTCTTGTATCAAAGCTCTTGCGGTGGTTGACTGCTTCTGTGATCTGTGGGAGGCTTTCATGGAGATTAAGTAATCCGAATTCTAGTTCTTTACTTGGGAGAACGAACCACCCCCTTAGCCTTCAAACCTTGTTGGAATGGCATGAGAGAGGACCTGCTGAAAACCCGACAGAATTTGTCAATGAAGAGACATTAGCTGCTTCAATTTTTTACCTCCAACAGCTACTCGGCATAAACTGCAAATCTGCCGTATCTGCATTATGTCTTCTACTTTTCACAAATTCCTCTAGTGCAGGTTAGTTTTTCTCTCATATATATATATAGATTTAATTGATGCACAATTCTTCTCAGTAGCCTTGGTCTGTTATTGTTGGTGCATCTATCTTATGCATAGAAGATTGAGAGGAGTATATAAGAAGTCTTCTTATATCGATAATTTCCAATTGCTTCTGCTTATGGCATTACAATTCATGCATCATACTATATCTGCACTTCTAAGAGTCATGGAGCTTTTCCATATACCACGAAAATTTGACTTTGTGACGTAAAAGGACCAAGTGTTGTAATATCTACTGATCGTATTTGTTGTTGAATTAAGAAAACCAAAGGCAGAATATAGCAGGGTTTTGAGAATTGTTTTGTTAGTTTTTCTTCTGAGACCCCTCTAAGATTACCAGTTAGTTAAATTTGTTGGCCAAATTGGATCTACTTACCACTCCAACTGATATAGGTGGATGTACTGTAAAATGGTTTCTTGTTGATAATTGACAATTACATGCAATAAAGTATTATTACTGGATAGCAGTTAGAGTAAATGCTTTTAAACAAGGAAAATGAATGAAAAGGAATTGGCAGTCCTAAGAAAGTATTGGACGAAGAATGGCATAGCTGAGTCCCATGCTTTGTAAATTATGAATCATAATTAATGATCCCCTCTGCCGCACCATACTGAAAAAGAGAAGAAAAAGTAAATGAAATGAAAATTGAAAATAAGAAGAGGTTGAAAAAGAATTACTTTTCTTTGCAAGTTAATCGCTGAATGAAAAATAAGGGGGATGTTTCATTACTTATAGTTGATGCAGCAGACATAAAGAGCCATGGCTACCCTTGCAAGACAGTTGTGAATGGACATGAATTGCTGTACGTGGTACTTGATTTAAAAACACTTTGGTAGGCGATGATCTAGGAAACGATAGGCCCCCAGCTGCAAGACTAGGTGCTATATGCTAGTTTCTTTTGGTATCTGGGATTCACCAACCATCAATTATGTTACCTTTCTACAGTAGCCCTAGTGGTCCACAGATCATATCAGAAAATTCTGTTGCATTCCCTTCTCATTTTGGTTGATTTTGGTGGTAATTAATTAATTTTCTGTATTTGAAATTTTCTGCTCATGTCAGGAACAGAAGTCTCATTTGGCCATGCGAATTCTTTTGCATCCCTCTTCTCAAAGATATCTTGCCCTGCTGAAGCTAATCCTTTGTGGAGATGGTAAATATTTTATCCTTTTTCCTTTCTCATGCCTCCTCCTCCCTAACACCGCCAAGTAAAGGTAAATGACAAATGACTAAGAAACAAAAATTGAAAAATAAGAGGCTAAATTATGTTGTAGAATCTGTTCATCTTGTATACAATGTTAACATCATGCTAATTAGGATGAAGTCCCTTCACTGAGGATCTCATACTGTTGTGTATTTACTTTACAAGTCAGTCTACAAGGACTACAAAATGCAAAATGGTCATATATTCAATAGATGCCCGTGAATCTTGTTTATCATTGTTGTCCGTGTTATGCAGGTCATTTTACCAGCCGTGGAGAGATCTTTCCTCTCATCCCACAGAAGTGGCAAAAGTTGAAGAAATTCATGCTTGCCAAATTCTTCTACTGGAAATCTCAAATATGCTTGGAAGGAAATCATCATATTCGCAGTTCCTTCCGCTTAATGATGTCAAGAATTCTCGTATATTTGAATGGGAAATAAGTATTCTTAAATCTCAATGATATTTATTATATTCTCATGATAGTATTTGTACATAATTTCGAGGTTGTAATATAGGCGTTAATGTTTTCATACAAGAAGGGTGTCTGTAGATGCAGATCATATACTTTCTTTGCAACAAGGATATAATTCAAACAATGTTAACAAATTATATGTGATAATATTAAAGATGAATGAAGAAATCTCTACAGTTTTGTGAAATATTTTAGCCTCAGTTTCATTCCTGATGAATGAATGAGTTCACATCGTTCTATCTTACCATCGTTCTATCTTACCATCGTTCGTATGTGAAATTTATCGATATTGATTACACAACGACTAAGAAAGAAGCAATATTGAAGGGCTGAAATTGGAAATCCTTTACGTTGAGAATGAAACGTCTGCTTATGCTATTTTTGGCCTTAGGCTGCTCTTATGTACGAGAAGAGGTACAATTTTGCTGTTCTTACGATTTGTTGTTGTTATATGTTGGCATTAATTAGTATTTCACCATGCTCTTCAAACGTATATACACTAGCTGAACAGGCACTGGATCGTACAATTTGTGAGCTGTACTGATCTCCAGTACCCTCCATCCATATGATGTGCATGACACAAAGGGACAATATAAGAAAGAAGAAAGATAAAGCTGCAACTGGATACTGGCCTGCCAAACAAAGGGCAACACTTAGCTGCATTTTTCGAATTTGATTGGTTTGAGGGATGATAATTGATATGAAAGGTCAACGATGATTTACATTGTTTCACGATTTAACTGATCAGAAGTATTGCCTTTACAACAAAAAAATAAATAAATAAATAAACAATATTAATTTTCTGGATCGTAAAATGTAGTATGTATAAGCGCGGATGCACTATGAGGCTAACGGAGGTTATAGCCCCTACTGATCCCACGTATGTGTTTTTCATATGCATATGTAAGTTTGGGTAAAAAATAAATTTTGTAAGGAGAATTTTTATGAGTATAACTATTTTCAAACTTTTTGACATATCATTTAACTACTATTTATTATTTACTAAAAATTATTCGTATAGTTTCGATTTATCAAATTGTCCGTTACAGCCTCTACTGAAAAAAAATTTTAGATCCGTCCATGTGTATAAGTAAATTCCACCAAATTAAGACTTCTTTAAACCTTTTGTGTCATTGATTCTTCAATAATATGTATTATTCTCATATTTGCTCCTAAGATTTTTTTCCAGTTATTGTAAGAATTTTTGGTTTTATTGAAGTATTATAGGAACAAAGATTGAAAAATGTTACGTTTCAAATAAATGAAATATTTGGCACTAGTCAATGATGCTGGCACGTCAACTTTCTCCACTTGTCCCGGTAAATCAAGGTTAAGTGCAAGAATTTTGAGATCAATGCTCGTTATACTATTTTTTGACATGTACTATATAATTTAAAACTCGTTTAAACTTAAAAAAAAGAAAAGAAAGTGAAGCACATACTAAGAAAATTGTTCTAGATGGACATTCAGAAAAGCATCTGTCTACAACTTTTTTTTTTTTTTTCGAACATCTATCTACAACTTGAGTGCCTCATTTACGAACCAAAAGAAAAAGAGCCAGCCCAACGTGACAAAGAATAAGAAAGCCCAAACCCATTTACTTATATCAGCTAGTTAGTTATTAGCTAGGTAGTGCTATATGAATAAGTGGTGCATGAAGGAATCTATTTGTTATTCTGTTTTCTTTGTTTTATTTGCTCTCACAGTAGCTTTGCTTTAGCTGCAACGTTGCTGCAGAAATCAAAAGAAGTCCTTTTTGTCTTTTCTTTTTTAGCTTCAATTACTCCCTAATATCCAAAGATGATAACCTAAATTGTTTAGCAAAATAGCTACAAGCTCTAGCCATGTAAGCCTATATATATACGTAGAGTAAAATGCAGAAAATGAAGCTCTGCATATAGAAAGCATTTCCAATTCCATTTTTTGCTATTTGGCCTTTCCTGCTTTGAACCATGAAGAAAAATAAGAAGAACAAGAACAATACACGAGGTACTATATACTAACTTTATGTTTATATATATTTATATGTATACGAGTTCATGTGTTTATATATAGTGATTCTTTTTTCTTTTTTATTTTACGCCTAGTTCATATTCTTGCTTGTTTCATTCCTTAGACCTTTCTCTCTCTAAAAATATATATTTTCTCTCTCTAAATATGTAGAAATGGTTCGTCGTGTTGGGGTGGACTTGCAGACCAGAGAACGTCAGCTAGCAGGTATACATCCATATTGATTAGTACTGATGCTTTCATGCATATGAATGAGATCAGAAGTGTTAAATGGTTCTTTTTTTAAGCTTGCTCGTCTTCGTGGTTGTTTCATTCTTCAAAACTTTCTCTTACTAAAAGTCTATATATTTTCTTTCTAAAATTTGTAAAAAACTATATATTTTCTCTCTAAAATTTGTAAAAAAAAATGATTCGTAATGAGTAGAGTGCTGGATTTGCAGACCATGTAATAGATGTTAGTCCCTTTTTTCTTTTTCTTTTTTTCTTATATATGTGTATGTATATGCGTTCTGTTGTTGATATATAACTGTTTCTTTTTTTGTATGCCTGGTTCATCTTTCGTATTCTTTCTAGATTCAAAGATTATAAAAATGCATTTTATTTTTCTTTTAGACAAATACGATATCGTGATTTTTGCTCGTTTCATTCTTCAAAAATTTTCTCTCTCTAAGGCTTCGTTTGTTTGCTGAAAAATATTTTACGCATTTTTCAGTGTATACGAGTATATAGATTTTCTGTTTCTAGTAGTGGGCTGGACTTCTTTTAAGTATATGTGTATACGAGTATCTGTGCGTGTGTGGACTTCTTTTTAAGTATATGTGTACACAATGTAGATTTTGATGCATACATGTATGGTTCGTTTTTTTTCAAAACTTTCTTAAACTTTCTTGCTCTATAAATTTACAGTTTCTTTCTCTTAATTTGTAAAGAGTGGTGGGCCTCGTTTTGGATCTGGTAAGGTTTATATTGAGTTGGATTTTGATTCTGTCATAATTTTTTTTTGGGATTTTGTCTCTTTCGTTTTCTAGTTTAGGATTTCCGATTTACTAAAATATGCATCCTAATTGTATTTTTACCTTTTAAGTATATTTGTATAAGTGTGTCTGTGCATGTACATACACAATGTGGATTTTGATGCATACATGCATGATTCGTCTTTTTTCAAAACTTTCTTACACTTTCTTGCTCTATAAATTTACAGTTTCTTTCTCTTAATTTGTAAAGTGTAGTGGGCCTCTTTTTGGATCTAGTAACACTTGGGCCACTATATATTCAATTAGATTTTGATTCTGTCAAATTTTATTTTATTTTATTTTTTTGGGATTTTGGCTCTTTCTTTTTCTAGTTTAGAATTTCCGATTTACTAGAATTATGTGTAAGTATGCATCCTAATTGTATTTTTACCTTTTAAGCATATCTATATAAATGTGTGCGTGCGTGTATACACAATGTGAATTTTGATGCATACATGCATGGTTTGTCTTTTTTTTAAAACTTTCTTGCTCTACAAGTTTACAATTTCTTTCTTTTAATTTATAAAAATGATTTGTCCTTGTGTAATGAGTAGTGGGCTGGACATGTAGACCACGCAAATGCAAGTCTTTTTTGGGATCTAGTCCATTTGGTCCATTTTATATGGATTTTTTTTGTTTCAGCCTTTTTTGGTCATTGAAGGAGTGTAGGGTTATGACTGATTAAAAGGTTTGCTTACTAATTTTTTTTTTTTTTTATACCAGAGAACGCGAGGCACAAGAAACGACTGAAGAGACTAACTATACTTTGGTTTGTGTTATCACTAGTTAGTTTTATTGCTTCATCAGTTTTGTTTTGGATTTCGAAGAACTTACCTATCTGCCAACAATGGTTCTTGCAACGATTGCTTTTTGATAGCGTGTATAAGAGGGTTAAGGATAAGCCATACTACATGTTGAGGGGAGGGTTTGGACTGAATGGTACCTGTGTGATAATTTGGGTAGTGCTACACATGATTCTCTGGGGTATGCGCCGTTTCGGTATTGAAAACCTAGATTGGATTTTTAAAGGGATTTGTAAATGCGGATTTAGTCTAATTCTTCCTAGCGTTTGCGTGATAGGCTCAGAGCTATGTAAATCTGATAGCTTAATGTTTTGGTCAGTGATGATGTTTTCGTGTTCTTTATTGCTCACTCTGCTTACCCATCACACAGATGAGGATTTTGGGTTAATAGATTTTTTTGTTGCCATTGGATTGGGGTACTTCGCTGGGAATAGTCATTTGCACTGGAAAATGATAATGGCGTCTTTGGCCGTGGTAGCAAAGGCAATCATACCTTTTTATCTCTGGTTAATTAAATTTGGTGAAGTCATACGTGATTTAGAGCCAACTTTGAGGAGTAACATCTCAAGTGAAGAATTGGAGGGAGCTTTGCAAGCTGTTGAAGAAATTAGAGAATTGGCACATGTGGATGATGATAGAAGCGAATTTGCTATGGAAAATGTGAAGAAGATTGAAGACTTGGCCACTAGAGTTTCCCAAAGTTTGAAAGCCATGATCTGATATTGTAAATCGAAAAGTAATTAATGATGTTTTCTTTTTTTGTTGCAACTTGTTATTGCTTAAACTTAAATTTCAAGAGCTAGCAGTGGGGTATTTGGATTATCATATATAGTAGTGTCGTTCTTAACGGGCCGTTGCAGCTGCCTTATTTCAATCCTAGCCATGATGATATTCAACAGTGTGATCCTTTATATATCTTCGTTTTTGTTTGCAATCCTCAATCAGACTACAAACGGCAGTCAATGGTGCTTTATTTCTCTGTTGAACAGTGACTATATAAATGTTTGTATCCAAAATAGAGATATTGAATTACTCTTCTTCCTCACAAGCGAGATTAACATTTATTATTTTGGAAAGGAAAAAAAATATTTACAAACTAACAACAATTTTGTTTCTCGATACAATCTTAGAAAAATGATTACTAAAGACTGGTTATAGATTGTTAGATAGGTCATATGGAAAATATCAAGGAGCCCTTAGCCTTGGCCAAAGCCTGCATTCTAACATAAAATGTGATTCCCCAAAAAGAAAAATCAAGAAAGAAAATAGTGATGATTTTGGGTTCAAAAAACTTAATATATAAAAGGCGGAAGATTCTGATTTTGAAATGTAAACTTATACCTCTAAATACAAACAAAACTTGGCTTCAGGGTTGATATTTTAGTTATAAAAATGTACCAACAGCAACCCCAAATAATAAGGTACCTCTAAACTAGGGGAGGGGTTGGATCCTCTCAATCACAAATTTGTTATTAAGATAATCAGCACAACCAACTTAGCTTATGTCCTTATTTACAATATATATATATATATATATATATATATATATATATATCTAAACATCAAAAAACAAATATCTAATCGAGATATATTCTTAGTCTAGTAAACATGTTAGAGTCCTTTTAACAATCTCCAATTTTTACAACTTTTCTTTTAAATTATCAAGTCAAATAAATCAGAGTTGCTATAATTCTTAAATAAACAAGCAAATTATTCGATTAGCGAAGAATTTCAGAAAAGCAGCAAACTAGAGAGTCTCGATGCAAGAAACGTTATTGATGCTCAATAATTTGAATATGATAATTTCAGCTGAAAAAAGTGATATAATATAAAGAGTATTTGGAGCATCAATAACCCAGCTGATAGCTTCAGGGCTTGGAGGAAAATTCTGAAACTGAAGAATAATATAGCAGTAAACTACATCATCAAACTTGCAGTGGGTAATGGTGAAGACGCTTACCTATGGTGGCATAACTGGCACCACCCCCAGGGAGTTCTTGCTCATCAGTTGCAAAGTGAGAGAATTAAGCTTCACGGTTGGGATTGCAATGTAAAGTAAGCAGAATCTTGCGCAATGGGGAGTGGCACTGGCCACAAAATCTTTCCTATTTGGAGAATGGAGTGGCTGGTGACTCAATTAGAAATGATGTCAATTTGAGACGCCTTCAACATGGGAGGAAATTCGGATCAAGTATCCCAAGGTATCATGGTCCCAGTTGTTGGTCCCAGTTGTTGTGGAGGAAGACGTTTATACCGAAACAATGCTTCTGTTGTTGGCTCGCTATTCTTAAATAAATTGCCAACTAAAAGCCGGATGCTCAGTTAGATGCAAAATGCTCACTCTGTCAATATGGTCTTGAAAACTGGACACCATCTTTACTTTTAATGCTCCTTCAGCAGGGAGACTTTGGAGAAATTGTTGCAAAATGGCTCGCATTACAGTACTGGGAATGCATTGGGGCAGGGTCCTTCGAGGAATTCAAAGAATGGTCATTAAGCTTTGTTGTGTTCTTGTGTTTATCACCATTGAAAACAACGGAATACGAGAAATTTCATTAACAACTTTGCAAATGAGGAGCAGATTTTTAACAGGATCAAAGAAAAAGTTCGATACAAGTTTTTAACGGGAAAAAAGTTTAAAAACAATCAATTGAATATGAATACTTGTAACCAAATGAATCGTAAGGAGATTATTGAATAGTCTGTATAGTGGATTTTTTGTATAGGATACTCTTTGTAATAACTTCACTATTTGTTTTTTTTGTAATGATATGAAACTATACTTGCGGACTGAGCCAAAAAAAAAAAAAAAGACTTATCCAATTATAATTATTTTTCGGGTAAATTGCGAAAAAGAACCCTGTAGTTTGTCAAATTGCGTCAAACCTCATGTGATACTATAAGCCCATAAACCTTTTTCTTCAGGAAAACACTTAAAAAAGTCAATTGTTTGTTAGTCTTGTTGAGAACGAATAAAATGTTGACATGTGGACATAGTTAGTCATATTAGAATTTTATGGTAAGATGCTACTTTACCGATTTGTCCTTTGCTTTTTTAATGTGATATTAATGAGATTATAGTGGGACCCACTGAATGAATTTGGTCTCAATATATAATATGCACGCTTTTACTATTATACCTCAATAAGTATCAAAAGACTAAAGTAACCCTCTACCATATTAAATGCAATAAAAGTCAACTTTCCTCCAGCAAAAAATATTCCCGCCCAAATCGAATTCGTTGCTTAAATTTCAATATCCGTAGACAAAGTAACCCTCTGAATGTGTTTATTATCTGTTGCTTAAGTTTCAAAATTAGTAGACAAATATACAATACGTAATTGTCCAATCCAATTAAATATTAACTAACTACCACCATTAGATAAACATCAAATCAAATTTAAGGAAATTTTAATGCATTTGAAATATGAAATGATTTGTAATGAATAGTACATGTGGTATGTTATCTGTTGTTTAAGGTTTTAATATCTGTAGACAGACATTACGATATCCGTAGACAAACATATGTAATTGTCCAATCCAATTAAATAATATTAACTAACTATCACCATTAGATAAACATCAAATCAAATTTAAGGAAATTTTAATACATATGAAATATGAAATGGTTTGTAACGAATAGTACATGTGGTATGTTATCTGTTGTTTAAGGTTTTAATATTCGTAGATAGACATTTCGATATTCGTAGACAGACTTTCGAATGGATAATTTATCTCAAATTAAATGTCAACGTAGCTACTACCAAGTTAAACATCAAGTCAATTTAAAGTCATACAAACGTGAATGCATCAGAATGTTAATATATGTAACTATTCAATATTTCAAATTCCATGAATTGCAATAGCTAATGTCAAAAAGAAAGGAATAAGAAGAAAATCATATCAAGTTTGTTTTTAAATAGAATTTTTAAATTTTCTATGGATCTGTTGTTTCTTCTTACAAATGTGTAGTTGCTTCTTACGAATGTGTAGTTGCAATTTTCAACGGATCTGTTGATACTTCTTTCTAATGTGTAGTTGCAATTATTTCATAAATTTATAAGTTTTCTATAGATCTGTTATTGTTACTTACGAATGTGTAGTTACAACTGTAAATATTTATGAGTTTTATATGGAAATGTTGTTATTTCTTAAGAATGTGTAGTTGAAATTATATATATTTATGAGTTTTCTAAGGATCTGTTGTTGCTTCTTACTAATTCGTAGTGTAATTGTTTCGTTAATTTATAAGTTTTCTATGGATATATTGTTGCTTCTTACTAATGTGTAGTTGCAATTGTGTTTTAAATTTATAAGTTTTCTATAGATCTATTGTTGTTTATTACTAATGTGTAGTTGCAATTGTTTCATAAATTTATAAGTTTTGGTCCATGCATTTTATTTATTTGTATAATATATATATATATAGAATATGTTTAGAATTTCACCATAATTCGCAGTCTAAATTTTTATGTTAATTATTGTAGATATGGATGACGATTTTAGCAATGTAGATATTGGTAACATGACATTTGGATCTGTAGAATAGGCATATGATTTCTACAATAGCTATGCACGTACAAGAGGATTCAGTATTAAGAAAGACACGGTACAAAAAGATGTTGTTATTAACGTAATAAAGAATCGTTTGTTTGTTTGTTCTTGTCAAGGGTTGCGAAGGCAAGAATTCTTGGAGATGCTTGGTAGACAACGGGAACACCGTCCATTGACCAAATGTGAATGTGGTGCTAAACTTCGTATAAAGCTTGATAGAGAAACCATGCGTTACACAGTAACCCTCTTTGTCGATGAGCACAATCATGAACTTGTACCCAAATATGGTGTTCCACAGCTACGCTCACATAGACACGTTGACGAGGGCTATAGCAACGCAGCACACGCTATGCGTCATGCCCGTATAAATCCTAGTAAAACAATAGATTTTTTTAATTACTATGCTGACGGATACGAGAATGTGGGTTTTACTAGGCCAGATTTGTGGAATAAAATGTATCGGGATCGCCAAAAAGAAATAAAAGATGGGGATGCCAACATTGCGTTTGCTTATCTATACGGGAAGTCTGAAGGAGACCCAATGTTCTTTTTTGAGTACACAGTTGATGAGAAGAACTGACTTGATAAATTGTTTTGTGCAGATGGAAGGTCTAGGGATGAGTACGCAGCATTCGGAGACGTATTGATATTTGATGCAACCTATCAGACGAATTCGTACAAATTTCCTTTAGTAATTTTAGTCGGGGCAAACAATCACCGCAACACATGCATTTTTGGTGCTGCATTGATTCAAAATGAGAGCACAGAATCCTATCTATGGGTGCTCAATACTTTTTTGTCTATGATGAACAACAAAATACCATTGTCGGTGGTTACGAACGGAGACAAGTCAATGCAAGTAGCCATCGCCACTATATTTCCAAATGCGAAACACAGGCTTTGTCATTGGCATCTTGGACGTAATGCAACTTCAAATGTGCATGGAGATGATTTTGGTAAAACTTTTTAAAAAATTATGGCTCTCAAATGTTCAATTGAGGAATTTGAATTTGAGTGGAGGAAAATGGTTGTTCGTCACGGTATTGAGAATCACAAGTGGATAGTGGATATGTATGCAAAGAGACACATGTGGTCTGAAGCATACCTTCGCGGTCAATTTTTTGCTCTAGTCAAGAGTACTCAACGTTGTGAAGGTATGAATGCATTCTTGAATAAATTTCTTCAGAACAATAGGAAGCTGATAGACTTCATCAGGGATTACCACAGAGGGTTGGAACGTCTCCGGATTAACAATGTGAGGCAAGAGGTGGTGACAAATTATACAAAACCAGTGTTGACGACCCGTGGAAGGAAATTGAGGATCATGCTGCCAATGTGTATACCCGTGCAATTTTGAAGAAGATTCGAAAAGAGATTCAATCCCAATCAATGCTTTGGCATGAGCATATTATATCCCACGTGGATGGTGATGCTCGTACATATGTTGTAGCCGATTATAATAACAAAGGGTTGTTACGTAACGTGCTATTTAGGCGCGATGATTTACTCGTTAGCTGCGATTGTTTGAGATTTGAATCATGCGGGATAATATGTAAGCACATTTTATATGTGCTTAAGTACGAAGGCTTAGACCATATCCCACCATCTTGCATCAATCCACGTTGGACAGTTGTTATTAGTGAGTATTTTCGTGATAAGAATTTGTCATCCGGTACAACTACCGAAATTGAGATGGCCCGCCACAGTTACATAATGTCAAGGTGTAACGAAATTGGGTATTATGCGAAGATGACGCTAGACGGGTATATATAAATTGTTGATGGCATTGCAAAACTAACTACTCGGGCAAAGGATTTATGGTTATCAAAGGTGAACACCATTGGAAATCAAGCAAAATCGTCTCAACCGGTGGAATTTGGGGTATTGGATCCCAACATTGCAAAACCAAAAGGCAAACCAAAGGAAATAAACAGTCAAAAATAACGTAAACCAAGACATTATAAAAAGTGCAAGTATGTCAATATATATATTTATTTAATAAAATATAATAAATTTTACTGAAATTCTTATATTAGATGTTTTGTTACAGGAGTATTGGACACACAGCAAATAGGTGTCATAAACAACATGTTGATGCATCGAAGGATACTAATTCAACGTACCATGGGTTCGATGATAATCCTAGTCAATCGAGTATGCCAGAACTGAGGCATGGTAGTAATAAGTTGTTTGGGTATGGTTACGATAACACATCACTGCTACAATATTTTAACGCGTACGGGGATAATGCGTCATCTAGTTCGTCGTTGTACATGCCAATATTTCGACCCAACTGATCAATAATGAGGTAATTCACTACATTGTTTATTTTTTTTTCCGTAGTATATACGTTTTTTTGGTTTTTTAAAATTTGAATTTCAGTCGCGCACTTTATTTGCCTGATTTACTGCGTCTGAAGTCAGTAACTTTTTGATTGAAATGACAAAAAAAGCTTTTTAATTAAATGACATGATATAA
The DNA here is from genome assembly GCA_037974665.1 of Ehretia macrophylla. NCBI lineage: Eukaryota > Viridiplantae > Streptophyta > Magnoliopsida > Boraginales > Ehretiaceae > Ehretia > Ehretia macrophylla. Next base: position 66,836,278 of record CM075769.1, read on the forward strand.
TAGCTTCACATTTAATGCTTTTTGGTGATTGACGTTATAACCTTTTGAATGAAGTGTACATGCTAAAATAGTAAGGGCTGAAATTGTCTTTTTTGATTTTTTTTTCTTTATTGATCTTGATCTTATCTCTCAAATCCTGACATTTGCAGAAAACGTTACCTTCCCAAAGGCTTTTACCTACCCTACTTTGCCCCTCTCTCTCTTTTACCTATCTACCATGTCTTTGCTCTCTATTCATTCTTCTTCTTCTTATTTATATTGGGTTTCTCAGACTCTCTCTCTCTTTTCCTCTAATATTGAAGCTGAAATCTTGCAAGCACCTGCGATCAGAACAAGGTGAATATTGTATATTTTTTTAATATTCTAATAATTTTTGTGTATTATTATTTTTAATTGTTGCGCTTTTGTTGTAGAGTTTTCAAGTGCATGCATTATATGGGTTGTGGTTCTTGTTGAACAAATATTTGATTTTTGGGGTGTTTTTTGTTTAATTTTTTTAATAAGCTTAATGGAGGGCAGAAATGGTGTTAGGTTAGTATTAGAGTTGGGACATGGAAATGATTGACTTGTAGATGGGCGGATGAGTCGGATTGTGCTGATGATGAAGATGAATCTACTTGCAACAAAGTGGATTATGAACATGCTTCAGGGGTGTAGAAGTGCTTTCGAATATGAGAAGCTTCATAAAATTAGTATAGGAACTTATGGCGTTGTGTATAAAGCTAGGGATAAGTTCACAGGAGATATTGTTGCCCTGAAGAAGGTGAAAATTGAAGGATCATTTACTCGCAGAGCTATGAACATCATCTAGCTAAGAATCGAGCGGAAGCATAACATGAAGTTCAAAACTTTCTGGAATTTCAAAGCATAATGTTCATATAAAACTCTAATTTTGATATCATGTGATTAACATATGCAAAACATATATATAGCAAGTATATATATTGACAAGAGATAGTAGAAGAGTATACCTCTTGTAGACAACTCATGGAAGCCATAGATCTGAATTTTCACATACTTGATGGAAGACACCTCCTCTTGAAACCACAAGAGCTCTAGTCGGTCCACACGAGCAAAGAATGGCTTCTCCATCTTCATGGCTATTTTGTGCTAGATCTACCATGGAAGATTTATGAGCTTGTTTGTGAAGAAGATAGCAAAACCATTTCCTTATTCTTCCTTGTTCTTGGCTGCGTTTTCATGAAGAAGAAGAGAAGATAAGTTCATCTAGTTCACCTTCATTTTTCAGCCATGGTGTTTTTCTCTTTTTGAAGAGTTGAAGAAGAAGACTACTCATCTTCTCTCTATTTTGTGTTTCATCTGTGTAGGAGCTTGGAGAGAGAAAATGTTGACAACCTTTTTTTTCTCATGAAAAGAAGACAAGTCATATTTCAATGTAGTCTTGTCTCCCTTTTGAAAGAAAATAGAAGACAACATTTCTTAAATTATGGTTGTATTGTCTAGCTTTTGTTAAAAGATAAAATATAAATCATATGTATATTGTATAGTATTTTTTCACTAATGTAATTATATATATATATATATCATATGTATATTGTATAGTATTTTTTCACTAATGTAATAATATACATATATACATCATATGTATATTGTGTAGTATTCTTCTACTAAGACATTTAAATATTCAACCTAATCACCATTAGTTGAAATTATGAAAACAACATTTTCATATTCTTACATTAGCCCCAACACTTAATAATAATTGTATATTGGCCCCAATAACTTTTAAAGGCCAATTACACCATTGTTAACTCCTTAACAATTCAAGAGAAACAAAATATTATTGTTAACACTTTAACAATTCAAAATAAAACTAAATGCAATTGTTAACACTTTAACAACTCAAGAGAAACTAAATCAAGCTCAATAGAAAAACCATTCATCGTGCTCTATTGTGTGTGACTTTCTAGATTCACCACTATATAGCATTGAAAAAACGTTGAACACTTTCAATGTTAATCAAACTATTTGATTTGTTTAGAGAATGTCTCCCGTCATTCTCAAAACACCCTTAGAGTTCTTGAGTGACGTTCTAGCTACTAACGTATCAAGACAGTTTATAAAACAATGAATTCTTATTCAAGTGAATCTATTTATGGTCGCCGATTATCGTACAATACAATCCTTCCATTAATTGTCCCGTCGAGCAAGAACCATGATTCGATTAAGTTCATAAACTCGATACTATGCATAGATCTAATTGGTGTAATGAGAGATGACACATGGAAAACTCTTTCTCCATCATTCACACCTCGGCCAAGGATTTCCTCATTAAACAACCAAACTTAGATCGCACAGGACATTGCCTCACGTCAGAGGTTAATGGATCCTATCTTGACCACTACCTGTCAATCCGTATACCGAACAAATGAAACTGCGAGAGGACGCATCTCATCTCGTTTGTCAAAACAATCATTGTCCAAACGCTAGAATCAAACCCCAATACATATGACAACCGTAATGTCTCAAGTCTAAAGATTACATGCACAATCACAACGAATAACAAATTATTAATCTAAAGTCATGTAATTTGTTATTCACGTCACATTCAGTGATCTATTTAACTAATAGTCACCCACATATTTGTTAATTGTATCCCTATACTGTTATGGCACGTGGCTCACTATCCTTTATCATTAACATCCATATGTTAATCAAAGGTAACAACACATGTGATAGTTCGTAATAGATTATTGAAGTCCCGATCAAATAATCTAAGGACTATGAATACTTTAAGTATTTATCATATTAAGGAAATAAGCCAACATATTCTAAACGCTTTTAGAATACATTCCTATAATGAAAATACTAGGAACTCATTCATACACATAAAAGAAGGAGAATATGAATGTGTTAATTATATCAATATGAAAACACACATATATAGACATAGATGCCATAATGTACAAGTTAATGTCAAAATGCCCCAATATATGTCATCCAAATATGTAGCATTAGGGCATATCTCTAACAAAAATGTGGCAAAATACTGATGGATTTCCCATAACATCTTTGCGGGAAATAAATATTCTTATGTCTCTTCCACATCCTACGATTGTAGATGTGAAGGAAGTTGTAATGGATGACCGTGATGGTGTTTATGTTGTCATGGAGTACATGGAACATGATCTCAAGCGGGTGATGAATGTTATGAAACATTTATTCATGATTCCAAATAACAGTTATCATGTTTTACAGAAAAAAGTCATAGTTGCTATTTTCTTGGTTTTATTATTTGTTTTTTTCTGTCTGGTTGATATTTATTACACGGTGCTTTTTAATGAAGTTATAAGAGTTAAAGAATTTGTAACTACTCTTACGTCTTTCATCATTATTATCTTTGACTGGTTTTTTTTATGCTTGTGAAATGCTATAAAGTTACGGTCTTTTACTCTCTGAGTGTGGAAATTTTATTATATATATATATATACGTTTTTTGACAAATTGCTTAACAAAATGATTACTTTATTTCATATTGCTCTCAGTTTCCGATTTGGCTATTTTAATGTTTGTGTTATGTAATTGGATTTTCCTTCACTTATTGTATATCTATTGTTTTCTTTTTTCTCTGTTTATGACAACCTGTGGGAATGTATACATTTTCTCTAGGAATATGATTTTCTTTTACAAAAGGATTAGTTTATGATTTTCTTTATTTAAATTTACATTTTTTTTATCACGTAATTACTCCTCATTTTGAAAAATACTTTGTAGCACAAGTGAAAAATGTCAATATCGAGTAGCCGAAGTCGTACGTGTAGTCGAAGTTATAAAGACCCAGCACTTGATTTGCGGTATATTAACAGGAACTGTTATTGCTATAATAAGGCAAAAATTATTGTTGTAGTAGATGAGAAGAAGCCTACTAAAGGGCATTTGTTTTATAACTGTAATAGGTGCAAATTCTTCGGATGGTGCGAGCCTATTTTGCATCTTGGAATGACACTGAACTCCCTGTTGAAAAGAGATTGGGAGACATTGAAGCTACTGAATATCTTGATGATGAAGAGAGTGAAGAAGATGTGACATTTCCTTTGAAGAATAAAAAGAATATAAAGAAGAAAAAGATAAAGAAAAATATTAATTACAATGAGAATTTGAATACGTTTCTCCTCATTTTTTGTTGTATCTTGTTGCTGCTACTACTTGTTGTGTTAATCTTCAAGAAATGAAATGTTATATATGAGATTACTGCAAATTAAATTAATTAGATTGGAATGGAATTGCTGAATGCATATCGTGAATATTTTTTGGGCCATGTATAAGTTAATGAGCTTTGTTGGGGCAGTACATTTTACCCCGTTGGTGTGAAGGAACTGCATAACAAAGGAAGACTAAAATCACCTGAAAACTATTAAACAATTACTGTAGTCAAATATAATCCGAGATGAAAATGTAAGAAATTAGAATGATGTCAATTCTCTTCAACTGATGCTGGGACTTTTTTTGTATTGTGAACAATGACACTTAACCACAGACAGACTGAAACTTTATTTTAATGGATTGCCTAGAAGGACAAACTGGTTCATGGCTGTCGAATATGTAGCACCCATTTGAAGGATCTCATATATTTAGAGCTATGAATATCATCAAGCTAAGAATCGAGCGGAAACATAACATGAAGTTCAAAACTTTCTGAAATTTCAAAGCATAATGTTCATATAAAACTCTAATCATGATATCATGTGATTAACATATGCAAAACATATATATAGCAAGTATATATATTGACAAGAGATAGTAGAAGAGTATACATCTTGTAGACAACTCATGGAAGCCATAGATCTGAATTTTCACAAACTTGATGGAAGACACCTCCTCTTGAAACCACAAGAGCTCTAGTCGGTCCACACGAGCAAAGAATGGCTTCTCCATCTTCATGGCTATTTTGTGCTAGATCTACCATGGAAGATTTATGAGCTTGTCTGTGAAGAAGGGAGCAAAACCATTTCCTCCTTCTTGTGTTCTTCATGGCTGCGTTTTTTATGATGAAGAAGAAGAGAAGACTACATCTTCTCTATCTTCTTTATTTTTCAGCCATGTATGATTTTTTCTCTTGTTCATTTCAGCCATGGAGGCTTAACCAAGCAAAGAAGAAGACAATTCTTCTCTCTTGATAGTTGTCTCCAACGTGTGGAGAGAAGAGAAAGATGACAAGCCTTGTCATCTTTTTTCCTTACTTTCCTCATTGTTGTCCCAACTTTTAAACAAAAGAGAAGACTACCTTTCTTAATTCTTGGTTGTGTTGTCTCTTTTTTAGAAAAAGAAAAGATCACAACTTTGTCATCTTTGGTTTCTTTTATTGTAGTATTTTTTCACTAATGTATTTAAATATTCAACATAATCACAATTAGTTGAAATTATGAAAATAACCTTTTCATATTTTCACATTAGGCCCAACACTTAATAATAATTGTATATTGATCACAATAACTTTTAAAAGGTCAATTATACAATTGTTAACTCCTTAACAATTACACAATTGTTAACTCCTTAACAATATAAGAGAAACAAAATATAATTATCAACACTTTAACAACTCAAGAGAAACTAAACGCAATTGTTAACACTTTAACAATTCAAGAGAAAATAAACGCAATTGTTAACACTTTAACAATTTAAGAGAAACTAAATCAAGCTCAATAGGAAAAACATTCACTATGCTCTATTGTGTGTGACTTTCTAAATTCACCGCCATATAGCATTGAAGAAACGTTGAACACTTTCAATGTTAATCAAACTATTTGATTTGTTTAGAGAATATCTCCCGTCATTCTCAAAATACCTTCAGAGTTCTTGAGTGACGTTCTAGCTACCAACGTATCAAGACAATTTATAAAGCAATGAAGTCTTATTCAAGTTAATCTATTTATGGTCGCCGATTATCGTACAATCCAATCCTTCCATTAATTGTCCCGTCAAGCAAGAACCATAATCCGATTAAGTTCATAGACTCGAAACGATGCATAGATCCAAATGGTGGAATGAGAGATGACACATAGAAAAAACTATCATTCATGCCTTGGCCAAGGACTTCCTCATTCAACAACCAAACTTGGATTGCATAGGACATCGCCTCACGCCGGAGGTTAATGGATCCTATCTTGACCACTACCTGTCAATCACTATACCAGACGAATGAAACTGCGAGAGGACGTATCTTATCTTGTTTGTCGAGACAGGCATTATCCAAACGCTAGAATCAAACCCCAATACATATGACAGCCGTAATGTCTCAAGTCTAAGGATTACATGTACAATCGCAACGAATAACAAATCATTAATCCAAAGTCATGTAATTTGTTATTCACGTCACATTCAATGATCTATTCAACTAATAGTCATCCACATGTTTGTTAGTCGCATCGCTATGTTGTTTTGGCACGTGGCTCACCATCCTTTATCATTAACATCTCTATGTTAATCAAAGGTAACAACACATGTGATAGTCCGTAATTGATTATTAAAGTCCCTATCAAATAATCTAAGGACTATGAATACTTTAAGTATTTATCATATTAAGGAAATACACCAACATATTCTAAACGCTTTTAGAATACATTCCTCTAATGAAAATACTAGGGACTCATTCATATACATAAAGAAGGAGAATATGAATGTCCTAATTATGTCAATATATAAACGAACATATAAACACTAATGCCATAAGTAAATGTCAAAATGCCTCAATATATGTCATACAAATATGTAGCATTAGGGCATATCTCTAACACCATTACTAGAAAGGGAAATACAAGAAACACGCATTCATTAACATCCAAAACTTTCAAAAAGGCTGCGAAAGCACCACAGCTGAAGCACAATAATTGCAAAGGGCTAAAAATTGTTAAATTGCTAGATATTGTAAAATTAGAACCATCAGATAGAAAGCTGAGTAAACAGAGAAGGTGAAAAGTTTGTGTTACATATGTAATCCTGTTGCACTCACAATTAGGCATGTGGATCAAACTTAGGGTACTAGATTCATCATCAATCATTATGTGGGTCAGCTCCATATGATATACAAAAAGCCCCAAAAAATGTTTTTATACCCTACAAACAGTGCATTGGAGTTCCAACAAGCCCCCAAACCTAATACTTATAACAGCATTCTTTTGCTCATCAGTTAGATTCTTGTTTAACTCAATAATCTTTAACAACGAAACTCGAGTTTGAAAATTATCCTACAATACCAAATTATAAGGATCAATATGAATTACAAATCATCTTAATAGATGAAACCTTATGTTGTGATTATGTTTGGATTACCTTTTTGTCAACATCCACATCTTGTTTTTCTTTATTTCGGTCTTTCCTAGTAAATAATGACAAGTCCTAATTAATATATGCTATCGTAGTTCATAAATAATGCGAACGACAAACCACACTTACATAAAGGATCCATAAGAGTTTGTAGGCTTATTTTTTGTCTTCGAACTAGGCTCAGTTGTTATCTTTCTATTCTTCCTCGAGTTTGTAGGCATATTTACTGTCTTCGAACTAGACTCAGTTGTTATCTTTATCTTCTTCCTTGAGGAAGATGGAGTAGGACCCGTTTCCCCTAAAGAATAACTTTTTCGTGTTGATACCATCGTTTCTGATATCAATAGGTCAGATTACATGTATCAAGTTCAAACAACGAATACAATATGCACATATATCTATTTTAAGCTATATCCAAGCACAAAGAAAAATATAATAATTTATGCAATTGCATCCATCAATAATTAGAGAATTCAATGAAAAAAAACATGAAAATTAACAACAGCATACAAAGGAAAAGATGTTAATTTCAGTTCAATCAAATAAAATAGTTATAAAGTTTTGAACTTTCTAAAAATATAGATATTCAAAAGGCCTGAAAGTCTACTTTTCCAATCTCGGCATGCAAAATAGATGTTTTATATGTATCATATATTAGCTAGCTATTAACCGAATTCAGGGGGCATCTATCCAGCAATATAGAAATACAGTGTTTGTTGATTTATAATGATACTCCACTCTTAATGAGGCATAACATCATGTATTCATTAAAATTAGAAAGATACTATCACAAAACAAATAATAAGACAACACAGACACATGAAGAAGATGAAGCTAACCACTACCACAACATAGTCATCTTCCCAATGCTGCAACATGCAGAAAATGGCAGAAATCCTGCTATTTTACATGTTGAGACATCATAAGCAACAAAACCTTGTCCTCTTGTGCGGCTAGAGGATCTTCATCAACACTCATATATTGCAATTAGAAGGTTCACACAAGTGATAATAGTTAGCATTATATGAAAACAAGAGAAAAGCTTGTAGGAAACAAATAAAGCAAAAGAAAATAGTCCCAATATATAAACACACCTCAACTGCAATATATGGTCCCTCTCAGTTTGTGAATTAGAATATCAAATGAAGCACCCTGCAGATACAAAAACAAATCAAGATCATTCTGAACTTAGTGCAGGCAACATGCTTGTATGGACACTATCTTCTAATAATCTTTTTTTATTTTTATTTTTTGAGAAATAAAGAATTTTATTAATATGCACCAAGGGGGTGCAACCCCAAAAATCTAGTAGTAATCTATTAGATAACTTAACAAGAAGACATACTAAGGACCCGTTTGGCCAGTGTTTCAAAGACCCAACAGTAAACTTGGAACCAAACTGTGATTTTCGACGGCTTTTGGCAACACAAATTTTTTGTCCATCCAAACTTGGATGTTCTGCATTCTGCAAAAGCTTCCATAGGATAGCTTTTGCACAACCATGAGGTTTCGCGTGTTTTCATTTTCATAAAACCATAGTTATAAAATCCAATCATTTTCTATTTCAGATTATGCACTGGTACAGAACAATTTGGATATCATGTTTCATGTCCCATTTCAGGTTTGCTACTACATTATATACTTTTACCTAAAAATTTATATCTACAAAAATTTATGATTATGATGCAAAACAAACATGTATTCAAAGATGGCTCCATATTACTATAGGAGTATAACAAATGTGCAAGAAAAAAAAGGTACACCAAAAAGGGACTTTTGTATACATTATGAGTTAGGTTAGGAAGAAGATATCTAGAGAAATTGGATTTATTAAATTGGGATTTGAGAAAATTGATATGAGTGGGACAACTTAGGAAGAAGATATCTAAATAAATGGGATTCAAGAAAATTGATCTATGTGTGACAGCTTCTTTATGCAGTTGGAATTTGAGAAAGTAGATTTATATGCAGTAAAAAATCTCTCGTGTTTCAAAAAATGTAATTCTGCGACCAGATCACTTAATGCATCCTCTGCTAAAAATAGAATCTCGCCCAAAACATGCCAATTTCGGCCAGATCCTGGGAGACCATATCTGGCCAACATTATTTACAGTACGAAACTCCAAGTGTAATATACCCTCTTTTATGGGAAACAAATTGTTTCAGCCTGATCAAGCCAAAGAAAAATGAATTTTACAATATTGCTTAAAATAGCACTAGTACACTTCTTAAATGAGAAAGAAAATAAAAAGAAAGATTATCAAATATGAATAATTAATTTGACCATTATAATTCCATAATCAATTTTTAACTTACTTAATTCATTAATAACCTTCTCTGGATATTACTTTCCAAAAATCACATTTTACAAACAAGGGCAAAATGAGGCCTATGTGATGCCATCAGCTTTCTTGCGAGAGATTGCTCTGGAGACAATCACGTTTTACAATCATGTTCTAGCATTTGCATCTTTTAATAATTGTACTTTGAAATACCACTTTTTCGACAAAAGAACATTAAAAAAAAAATTAAATACCACTTTCATGAAAAGTTAAAGACTATTACCTAGACAAGAACCAAAAGAAAAAAGACGATAATCATAAAACAAATGATAATGGAAGAAAAAATAATGACCTGTTGTCACGCTCGAATTCTTTCTCTCTCTATTTGGCTTGAAGTCAATATTTCTACTGGGAAACTCTTTTGTAAGCCAAACTGATGGGTGGAGAAGATTTATTATTCTTCGGTGACTCGTTCACGACTCAGCAGGAACGGACAAAGATATTACAGGCTCAGTGTGTGAAGCGAGCCATGAAGGCTAAGTCGGTGGAGAAGATGGTGGTGGTTGGAGGAGAAGGATATTGATGAAGGGTTTTCTGGTGAAGAATGTGTTAATTTTGCAGGGCTGAATTGATTGTTGCTTGAGAAGTCGGTAGAAAAAACAAAAAAACAAAAAGAAGATGAACAGTTCTTTTGCAGGGCTGAGTTGATTGTTACTTGAGAAATTGGTTTTCTTATCGTAAATTGTAAAAGGTCAAGAATGTAATTTTCTTTTAAAGATAAAGTACACTTTTTATCTATACTCATAATTTTTAAATTCAAGGAATAATTTAGTCATTATCTCTTATATATTGAATTGAAAAAAAAAAGTGGGCCATGAACGTGAAAATGTCTGATGTTCATAAGTATGACCCTTTTCTTCACGAACCCAAATCTTTATTGAGTTATTAATCATTATATATTCTAAGAGAATAACCAGATATGCCACATGTCAATAAATGAGCATCATTTGGAAATAATTATCATGTCATGTGTAAGCAAATAATCAATTTTTCTTAAAAAAATTAAATAAACATCTTATTTAGGTGCTTATAATAACAACCTTTGACCAGCTTATAAAATATCCTCTTATTCAGCCGCATAAAGCTCTTCAGTTCGATGAGTTATGGTAGGTATAGTTCACACTTACCTGTAATGTAAAGACCGACCCAAAACGGAAGTTAGCGAATTGTTTGGTTGATCCATTATTCTGAAAAAAGTATTTTCTACAAACTTGCTGAGTAACGAAATATTGATATAACAATATAATGCTCTTATCATAATGCTTACGTAGTTTGCTGATGTTCTGTAGCAAACCAAGAATAACAGATATAAAAAACGTATTTTGCTGATGTTCTCTAGCAAACCAAGAATAGCAGATATAAATTTTTTTACTATCAATTAAATAATCATATTATTATATGCAGATATACTACAAAATTAATTTTGAAATTTGAAAAGGATTTTTACAGTTTAATATTACCTTAGATAAGAATTTCTATCTATCCTAGGACTCTTAAAACCATGCCAAGTTTAAAATTTTGAAATTATTTTTTCAGATTACAATATTTCAAATAGACAGAAACTTTGAAACTTTGAAATGATTCTGAAAGATTATAATATTTCTATTTTTATTAACTTTGTGCTACACGCCTTTTGGATATAATTATTTTAATATTAAATTGATTTTTCAGATAATTATTAAATGTAATATTATTTAAATCATATTATTTAGATTAGTATTCTATATTTTAGTATTATCTACATCATATTATTTGGATTTACATGCTATATTATCTAAATTATATCAATTAACTTTATATTCTATATTTTGTTAAGATTTTCTATCTATCTAGGACTCTATCATTTCTTATTTCAAATTTTGTTTATCTCTATCAGTACGTTATCTCTACTTTATCATAGAAATCTTTATTTTATTAGTAACGTTATCTCTAGTTTATTAATATTGTTATCTCTTCTTTAAACTGGTAAATTGGAGTCTGAAAAATCAACGTTTGCGCAGGTAATACTGTCTATTATAATTCAAGCACTAACACTATTATTGTTCTATGTGATGTTGTTTTATTGGATTTATTTTTAAACTGTTAAAATTTTACGAATTATTTGCAGTCTGCCAAGGGTGTGCTTCAACTTGTGGACAATAAAGCAACTGACTTTGAAGCAGAGGCTGTTTTTTTTATCAGGAATTCATAAGGTAATCATGTTTGTATCATACCTGCATATACGACCACTTTGTTTTCTGTCATCCTATCAATTGCATTTTTTTTTATAAGACATACACGCAAATGAATCCAAAATGTGTCTGCAACATTCCTTTTATGGACGTGCAAGGGACTATATATCATATGTTAAATTTGGAAAGTAATAATATTGAGGAAATGAAGAGCAAATAGAAGACAAAATGCAAAATTAGAGTAGTGTGTTCAATGACTAGATTCAGAAAAATCACAGAAAGTTGGAGGCACATTCAATTAGAATTACATGGTTATTTGGGTATACAATTAAAAACATTACAGGAGCTTATTTGGTTTTTCACAACTTCTTTTGTTTCTTGCCCTATATGTCTAATGCATATGTACTATGGGCAATGATAGATTATGTATTTCTGCAGTACTGAAAAAATAAGGTCTGATAAGCACGTGATTTCAGTGACCTTGTAGGCTGAGAAGCAGTAATAAAGAATGGTGTAAAGTATATTCAAATAAAACTCTTGAATGAGATTTTAGCAGCATTATAATGACAACTTTTTCATGTGGTTAGCACTTCTGTTATTGTTCATCCTAAGAAAGTACTTGTGTAATCTCTCTTTAAAGCAGAAAGAGCATATGCATGCATGGTACTCTAAAATGACGAATGGACTTTTATGTTGCCTATAGTAATAGTTGCATGAATCCTCATGTCTCACGGCTTATTCCTTTATTTATTGGTGGTATATGGAACTTTACTATAGGCAACATAAAATGTCATTTTAGAGTCTACACAAGAAATTGGCAACATAAAATGACGATTCGACTTTTGTTTATTGGTGGTATATGGAACTTTACTATAGGCAACATAAAATTCAGAGGTCTGCACAAGAAACAAGAACTAAATTTGTCTGCACAAGAAACAAGAACTAAATTTTATGTGCAACTTTATTGTCTGTACAATGTCGTTTTGAGTTTTTTTCTTGTAATAAAATTCTGCGTAAATGGAGTTTGAATATTGACCTCTGGATTTATTTTATTTTACAAAGAGATCGGACGACTGTACGTGTGGCGTTAGGTTTCATCCGACGGTTACGTTTTGTTTCACTGCAAAATTTTTGTTTTTGGTCGGTGCAAGTGAAAAGGGAAAATAATTAAGTAATTAAGTTGGATATCCTACATTTTCTTTGGCCCACCATTATCTATATATACACTTATCTTTCATGTCGTTTTTAATCTCTGTTATAGTGCTTTTTCTGTGGCTTAATACTGCAATTGCCTATAATCTGTCTTTCAGATTCATATTGGTTTTAAGGGTTGAAAGTTCTTTGATGATTTTGACATTTCATTTGTTCAGTATTTAAAAGGAAAGGTACATTGAGATCGTATAAAGTTGATTATATCCAGGCATACCTTTCTCCTTTTTCTTTTGTAGAAGATAATGGGGATTTGAAATTTAGCAAAGTGGTTAAGGTTTTGGAGATGCTAAGTAACAGTTGGTGTTTGATAATTTTCCCAACCGTGTGATGCGTGATTTTCAGCTAGATCTTTAATCGTTGTACCTGTTCTTTATTGATAAGGACCATCCTAAGTTTTAATTTCCAAATTTTTTACTTCTAATTTTTTTAATCCCCTCTTTCCCACCTTCGCAATTGGGGTGGTTCATTTTTTGAATCAGTCTGTAGGGATGATTTGAATAACGTATTAATGTACGGCCTTTATAGTGAGGTAGGAATTCCTCCATCTTCAACATATTTAAGATCATGTCAGGAGTGATTTAGTATTAGTGCCAGGAACAGATTGAGAGGTATTAGATATTTGTTATGAATTGATATCCATGCTTTTTCCTCCGTTGAATCCATATCTTGATATCAATAGCGAGTGTATATTTTTTCATTCCATCATTGTACGTCACAAGTAGTTGGAGTTTCACCTAAAGGTCACTTGATACTTTCACGTTAGACTTTATTTTTGTGGTATCGTTTCATAGTGATGGTTATCTGTTGTTCATTATATCTATTAGAGTAATTTGTATTTCACTTGGGCAGGCGCTCCAAATCTCCAAGTTCTTCCAATTTTTCTCCATCCCTGAGGTATATGCCCTAAGCGCATCTTATTGTCTTTACCTGGTATTCTTGATTTACAGTGAAATTGAATGTGTAGCTTCTGGGATTTTATGTAAACGCAGGCTTTCAAGGTCACATAGCAAGTCATTCTCTAATTCAAGAAGTCATTCAGAGTATGATTTTGAGTAGAGTTGATGATTATTTTAATAGATAATTCATTAGTTACCATGATTATTAGGTAGATCCATATCTTTGTCGCCCAATTATGTGATGTCTAAATTATATACCACTATTTTTCTTTTGTACCATTTCTCTTAATGATTGTGATTTGCTCATTGACTCACATCTCAGTGAGAGACTAAGATCTAAAAGTATATCCAGATCACCCCAATCAAGAGGTCATTTTGTATCTTCGGAAAGGATAGAGCGCTCTCCGCCAAGACGTTCTAGTTCACCACGTTGGAGGCATTTGCCTTGTCGTTAACTATTTTTCCTGGTTTTATAATTCAATATAAACCTTAGTCACTTTTTCATAACAAATTTTGTACTTTCAATTTGTTATTGATTTCTTTCTCCTTGGAAGTTTTAGATGGCCATACAAATTGATTCCATTAAAGACATCACTCTAGAAAAAGAGACATGGACAATTATGGTGAGGGTGGTCCGTCTTTGGATGCTACCCAATTTCAACAATAACTCCATCACTAATTCGATGGAGATGATTTTAGTCGACAAAGAAGTACGTAATTATATTTGTTCCAATTAATTTATTCTTTCATTAATTAATTGTATCATAGTTGACTATTTCTGATTTCCATCAATTTTATATCTTAGGGGGGGAAAATACATGCTATAGTCAGAAGGACGTTGGTTTACAAATTTAGACATTTAGTAAGAGAAGGATAGGTTTATGTCATGGCATTCTTTGGGGTTGGTCAAAATTCTGGTGGTTATCGTACTACCAGACATCCTTTCGTCTCAACTTCCAATTCAATACAAGTATAAGACAAGCTAAAGAAAATGCAATAGACCATTATGGACTTGACTTTCAATCGTATGATGATATTATGATGAGGAGTCCAGATGATCCTTATCTAATAGGTTGGTTACTCAAACTACTTAAATGAATTATTAATGTATTGCTTTGTTTTTTTATATTGTTTTAAATCTTCTTATATTAGACGTCATCGGTCTCCTGACTGGTATTGGAGTCGAGAGAGAAATTGGAAAAGATGAAACTTGTACCAAGATGACGGTGATAGAGCTTAGTGATTGTAATAGGTAATTACCTATATATTTACATCTTTCATATTTGTATTAATTTTTTTTTGATCCATATGTTGCTAACTTTCATATATATTAGGTTGAAATTGGAGTGTACCTTATTTGGCGAATACGTGGATCAAGTTAACTCATTTCTTGCAAGTAGTGAGGATGTTGATAAAATTGTGGTTATTCAATTTTGTAAACCTAAGACTTTTAAGGGTATGTGTTGTTGTCTATCATTGTTCTTTTATAATTTTAAAATTTTAGGTAATGCTTACTCTAAAATGTTAATTATAGGCAAAATTGTCATTCAAAATGTGAGGTATACAACCAGAATTCTGTTCAATGCTGTTATTCCAGAGGTTGAAGACTTTAGGAAAAGGTGATTATTTATTAATCGTGCTATTATTAGTTGTAAATATTATATCCAGATAAATATTTTCGCTTTTTATAATTAATATATTTTGTGTCTAGTATTCCTGTAGGATATGCAGAAAGCTTTCAAGTTCTTAGTTAGCTTTCATAACCAAATAATAACTCTTTGGAAGATGATTTCCTGCGTCTAACTCCTCGGAAAACCATTGAAGAGATCAAGGATATGAAAGAGATTTTATTAATTTATTTATCTTCATCTGAAAATATTATTCAAATGTTATTACTTTATTATGAGTGTTTTAGCTTATTTATATTTTTTTATTCATATATCTTTTCAACTCATTATTGCTAACAATTATAGGATACTCAATGTGTCACTTTTGCAACCATTGAGCATATCATGAGGAATCAACCTTGGTTCTATACCTCATGCAAAGAACATTTCAAAGCTGTATACCCTGATTCTGGAATGTATTTTTGTCAATCATGTGAGTCCCATATTGTGTCAGTGATTCCAAGGTAATTAATATGTTCAATTTTTCAGAGGTGAATATATTAATTTGTAATTCATTAAAACTTTTTGATTCTATAATATTTACTCTTATAATAAACTTAAAGGTACAAGATCAAAGTTAGAGTATGCGATGGAAATGATAGCACCACATTTGTAATTTTTGATCGGGATGCTTCTCAAATGTTAAGAAAATCGTGTGCGGATATGATTGAACATGTGAAAAAGGTAATATGATCTTGTGAACAATATGTTTTACATTTTGCAAATCTTTTTCAAAATTTTGTATTTACTTCACTCTTTAATAATGCAGCATGGTGACATGCAAAATGGACCCGTTGAGCTTAACCTGTGGTTGGGCAAAAATTTTGTTTTCAAAATTGATGTTAAAGTCAATGCTGTAAACCACTTTGAACCTTCGTATGTCGTGAAGAAGATGACTAACGATCCAGCTCTTATTAATCGATTTTTGTCATCTGCATTTGCAAAAGAGGTAGTCTAATTGTCCACAAAATAAATATACAAGTTATTTGTTCAATACTTAAACGTATTATAATTTAGTTTTTTCATTAATTTGTTCTCAAACATTTTATTTTTTAATTTTGGATAAGATATCTGATGTTAATGGAGGTGCATCAAGTTCAGCAAGTGTTGGCAATATAACAACGGTGACATTGGATTTATATCATCTTATTTATTACATATAACTAATTCTTTTTGACTTTTGATTTTACTTATTGTTGTCATTTTTTGGTATTGTAGGAAGTTGAAGTCATGTCTAATTGCTTTAAAAATGTTGAGGAGGGAGAGAATTCAAGTTTGTGTGTCACTCCTACTAAAAGAGTTAGGAATGAAGTATCAGATAAAGAGACTATTGAAGGTGGATTTGATATGTCTTCTACTAAGACGAGGAAGGTGATTAAGAAAGAGAAGGATTGATTGTCAACAATATTGTTTTACTTTTTTCATGACGAATTACGTATCGTATGATGTTTTATGATACTATTGAGATTTTACCTAGCTTTTTTTGAAATAGTATCCTTATTATGACATCTTTTAATAATAGTTTAAATAATATTACAAATACTTTACGTCGATGCTTATAGGGGTATTGTCTATTGAATGATGGATTAAATACAACAATATTGATTAGTTTCTTACGTGTTATTTGACTTCTTTAGTGTATCAATTGAAATTATTTTATTTCAAGATAAACCTGTTACTTTAAACAAGTATGTTAACTACTATAAAACAAATTTAATGAGTACATTATATGATTAAATTTCATTAAAACATAAGGACATAAAATCTTTATTATGAAATCACTTACTTAAATTTGTAACATCTCTACAAATAATATATTCGATTTTCAAATGCTGATATATTTTTAGTACAATTATCACTACATTGCTTCATTTAATAAATTTTTTACCTTTCTTCAATATATTTTTATACTTAATCGAATATATTTTATAGACTTCAATTATCACCAATAATTTTGATATATTATTGTTAATATTTTTTTATTATTATTTTAAAAACATGTATCATTACAACAGTATGGAGGCGATCTTCACCAATCCCAATTAGGACATCATGTTAATATGAAGTGTCCAAAAGGAAATTCTGTAATGACTGGTTCCTTCGAAAATGTTTTATATACAATGGTGGATGATAACAATGGTAACTTTTATAGACATCTAATAATAGAATTGTAATTCTCTTTCATATTCTACAAATGTTGTTTATGTTAATAATAATAGCTTTAACGACTCTTGCAATGACAGGAGTTACGCGTTGCTCTCCAAATAGGATGAATGATCATAGTCCTAATATGCAATTTGGTCCAAAAAATGGCACAACTTATTCAACAATTTTTCACAATGCTTCAAATGCTGAGAATATTCCTCCAAATATGATAGGTACCCACCATGGAAATACTTTGACTCTTGTTACTGATGGTTAGTCATGATTTATTTGTGTTAATTTATTTTATAAAATTTTAAATCACACGTTTTCATTATAACTTACTAAAATAATGTAATGGTTTAATAATTATTTTTGCAGTTCAACAAATAACTAATAGTTCATGTCATGCCTTACTTGAACGGGATATCCAAACTATTCATTTATCCACACACAATCAGAGACACAGAACAATAAAGCAATTGGGAGTAAGTCAACATGTTGCAAATAATTTTGGAACAACGAGTGCAATCCTTCAAATTGACTCCATATTCTCCCCTTGGGTAAATATTTCCAAACTCATGCATTATTATGTTGATATATTTCGTTCTTATTAATTTTGATTTGTTGTATTTTATAATGAAGCAAAAAAGTTCATGCAGTGAAATTCATTAAATACTTATTATTAATTTTATATGATTCACTCCTTCTTTAGAATACTAATTTCATATTAGGGAATATAAATTTATTTATTAATTTCATTCTTCACTGTTGATATTCATAACTAGGGATCAATGGAACAATATGAATGCACGAATGAGGAGAAAATCAATAATGCTAGAAAAGCGTTTTCAGAAGAGGATGATGGCTAAATCTAATCTATCTTCCAAATGTCTTAGTCCACCAACTTCTCAGTTAGTCTATCCAAATAACGACCTACCAAATGGTAGAACTCCATTGAGAGATATCTCAAATGGTGAGTGTATAAAACTATTTGTTGAACATTTGATTACTTTTATCTGTTACAAATATCAATATATTTATGATGTCATGTAATTGAGTTTCGTAATTAATATTTGTAGTATAAAAATCAATTGAGAATTCGTACGGTCCCATGCATGACCAACCATTGCGCCAGATCTTCCCTTTATCTATCTACTATATATATGTATATATCTGATAAATTTGTCAACCACCTGTATCACACAAAAAAAGGATATCAATTTTTGGCTCTAAAATAAGTATTCCAATTGTATGAAAAAAATGGTGTAGATAAAAATTATCATTCTTATCATTGTTTTTTTATGACGAATTTTATATATTGTTATTGACTTTTACTTTTTTTTCTTCAATGAACTCATTATTGTAAAGAGCAAAATCAAGATTTCCACTCACTAAATGTAAGTGCAGCACGAATGAAGAGCTCATGTGTTATGCAGTCTCCAGGTATTTTACTCAGTATTTGTATTACTTAATACTATGAATTTGAAATATTAATTAATAGTTTGTAATAACCTTATGTTTAACGTTCTTTTCATTTGTCTTTACTATTTTAATTTGTCATTATGTAGATATTTTTATTCAGTAAAAGACATTTTTTGCTAACAGTTTAGTCAGTGTTGAAAGTTGTATCAATGTGCTATTAAGTTTTATTTGTCATTCAAAATTTTGATCCACGATTAATAATCTAATATCACTATTTATTGGTTCACTAATATCACTAGGATTCCGTGTTCAAGCTGAGTCATTCGAAAATAACTTTTCTTACGATATGGGAGTTCTTCCATTGCTCCTAGGCACATTAAAATCAATATAATCCTTGATTTTATTACCAACAAAAGACTAATATCATTTTCATTCATTCAGAAGAAGAAAATGAAGATGAGCCCAAAATTGATGAAGAAATTTTCAATGATTCAGGTAGTTGTGAATGCACTATATATAATTTGATATTCTTTAAAAAATATAGATAAACTCTATATGGATTTGTTCAAATTATCTTTTCATTTTTTTATTTTATTTTGTGACATTTATTTTAATATGAAGGTTCAAAATTTTTATATTGTAGTTTATTGGGATATCGGGGATGCAACACATACTTGCAGACGTTGCGGAGCAACTATGTGGTATGGCGAGAGAAATAGAAAGGATAGAAATTCTAAGAATCCAATATTCACTTTGTGTTGTTTAGATGGCAAAATCCAACTCCCTCTTCTTCAACATGCTCCTCTACTTTTGCAACACTTACATTTCAATCAAAATGATCATAGCAACAATTTCTTGCGAAATATACGCCAATATAATATGATGTTTGCTTTTACATCTTTTGGGGAAAAAGTTGATACCACAATCAATAGAGATGGAAAACCTTATGTTTTTAAGGTGGGTGGTCAAAATCATCACTTGATAGGCAGCCTGTTTCCTGCCAATGACGAGACTCCTAAATTTGCTCAATTGTACATATATGATACAGTCATACAGACAATGAAGTAGACAACAGGTTGAGATCATTCAGGTAAGGAAACTTATGGCATAGAGTATAACTTTTGTTTTAACATAGTCAACTTCTATTAAACTCTTTATGACTGTTTCATTGATTGTGTATTATGACAGGTCATTTGAAAATTCTGTTCCATTGAATTTTGAATTAGTTGGTGCCTTGAAAGACATGCTTGATGAAAATAATGTCTTGGCTAAATCATTCAGATATGCGAGGGATCGCTATAAAGAATAAGATCTTAATGACGCCAAAATGGTGTTGATTAAAAGAAGATACCGTGATGGGAGAACTTACAACCTTCCAACAACATCTGAGGTAGCTGCTCTAGTAGTTGGGGACATCGATGAATATGTGGGTAATAGAGATATTATAATAGAGACAAAGTCTAAAATGTTGAAAATAATTGATGTGAATCATCCCCAATATCTTGCCCTACAATACCCATTATTATTCCCATATGGTGAAGATGGCTTAAGAAGTGATATTTCTATTAGCGAATGTGAAAATTCGTCTAATAGAAAAAAACTCTCAGGGATTTCAAATAGATCAAGAAAAAACATTAGCATGAGGGAATTTTTTGGATTCCGACTTCAAACTAGAATAAATGAGTCCCCAATTTTGCTTCAGTCACGAAGACTATTCCAACAATTTGTTGTAGATGCATATACAATGATAGAAACAGAGTGTCTGAATTTCATCCGAAATAATCAACCACAATTAAGAGCAGATATGTACAAGGGTTTAGACGATGCTATTCTTCGAGGTAAAACTGAAGCTTCATCAATCGGAAAGCGGATCATTCTTCCATCATCATTGTAAAGATGCTTTCGCAATTTGCCGTTGGGCTGGATATCCTAATCTTTTTATCACGATCACATGCAACCCAAAATGGGTAGAGATTGAAAGATTTCTTAAACCAAGAGGACTTAAGCTTGAAGATCGTCCATACATTATTTGTAGAGTATTCAAAATAAAGCTTGATCAGTTACTAAAGGATTTAAACCAAGGGTTCATTTTTTGACGAGTTAAGGCATGTAAGTATGTATTATTTCTCAGTATTCCCACATGTTATCTTGCATTATGTTACTCCTAATTTGAAAACTTGAGATTATAGTTTCAAAATCCAATCTTAGCTATTATTAGCATTGGATACTTTTTGTTAACATTATCACTTATTCAACTATATCATTGTCTTTTGTAGTTCACTTTTAATTCATATTCTTTGACATTTCTTATGCTGACAATTGTTTTATACGTCTAACAGATGTATGTACCATAGAGTTCCAGAAACGTGGCCTCCCTCATGCTCACATATTATTGTTTCTTCATCCAGACGACAAAGTTCGAAATGGTCAAGATATTGATAAAATTATTTCAGCTGAAATACCATCTAAAGATGAATATCCTATTCTATATGCTGTTGTTAAAAATTTCATGATACATGGACCATGTGGCCATGCAAATCTGAAATGTCCTTGCATGAAGAACGGAAAATGCTCTAAAAGTTTCCCAAAGAACTTTAAAGGGGTCACAACTATTGATGAGGAAGGATTTCCTCAATACAGACGAAGGGAAGATAAGCGGACTGTTACTAAAAAAGGAATTGAGCTCGATAATCGATATGTTGTCCCTTATAACTCAATGCTTCTCTTGAAATATCGTGCTCACATTAATGTTGAGTACATATGTCAAACAAATGCAATCAAATATTTATTCAAATATATTCACAAGGGTCACGATCGAGTCATAGCAGCTCTGTATCATAGACCTGCTAATGAGGATCAAGCTCAAGTTGCTGATGAAATTAAGATTTATTATGATTGCAAGTATATATCGCCTTGTGAGGCTGCTTGGAGAATTTTTGCCTTTGATATTCATTTTAGATGTCCAGCTGTACAGAGGCTATCATTTCATCTTCCCCAAGAAAAAACAGTTGTATATAAGGATAGTGAAACCCTTGAAGATGTTAAAAGAAAGGCTGATACAAAGAAATCAATGTTTGAAGCATGGATGGAGGCAAATAGGGAGTATGAGGAAGCCAATGAGCTGATGTATACAGAGTTTCCAACAAAATATGTTTACAAAGAAGATGAGCACAAGTGGTATCCAAGGAAAAAAGGCTTTGTTATTGGAAGAATATCACATGTGCCTCCAGTCAACAAGGATGACTATTATCTTAGGATGCTTTTGAATTTGCAAAAAGGATGCAAACGCTATGAGGATATTAGAACTATCAATAATGTACAATATCCTACATTCAAAGAAGCTTGCTATGCACTAGGTTTATTAGAAGATGATAGAGAATATATTGATGGAATAAATGAAGCAAGCACTTCCTTGGGCATCATCATCTTACATTAGAAGGCTTTTTGCAACTTTATTGACATCCAACAATATAAGCAGACCAGAACATGTATGGGAGAGTTGCTGGAGAAAAATGGTCGATGATGCTCTCTACCGATAGAGAACTGAAAGCATGTTTTCTGATCATATATCAAAAATTAAAATTTTCTATTACACATTAATTTTCAAGTTTTTTCTTATATGTTAGTATAATATTTCAACCAAATAAACTTTGAGTTCTTGGATTCTATTGATTAACATGAATTCTTATTTACTAATAATTTTCTTTTTTATTTGAAATACAACAGGCTTGAATTTAACTGATGATGAGCTTAAAAATCATGCTTTGCTAAAGATTGAAAAGCTGTTAGAAAGCAATGGGAGAAGCCTTAAAGATTTTGAGACAATGCCCTACCCCAAAAATGGTTGTTTGTTATACAGAGTTCATAATAGATTAATCCTTGATGAGTTAAATTATGACAGGACACAATTGGCTGAGGATCATAAAAGGTTATTGTCATTTCTTACTGATGAGCAAAGAAATGTTTATGACCATATAATGACAGCTGCTTCAGAAAATAAAGGGGGATTTTTTTTTTGTACATGGATATGGAGGTACTGGAAAGACTTTCATTTGGAAAACTCTATCAGCAGCCTTCAGATCAAAAGGTGAGATTGTTCTTAATGTTGCATCGAGTGGAATTGCGTCTTTGTTACTGCCAGGTGGAAGAACTGCACATTCTAGATTTGCGATTCCTATACAAATTGATCAAGATTCAACATGTAACATTAAGCAAGGAAGTACACGAGCTGAATTGTTGATAAAAGCTAGGTTAATCATATGGGATAAAGCCCCAATGGTTAATCGATTTTGTGTGGAAGCTGTAGATAAAACCCTTAAAGATATTCTTACGTCAAAAAATTCAAATGTGTCAAACGAGCCTTTTGGGGGGAGATTTCAGACAAATCTTGCCTGTCATTCCATATGGAAGTAGACAAGAAATTGTACATGCAACGATAAACTCGTCCAATTTATGGAATTTTTGCAAAGTTCTGACTTTGACAAAGAATATGAGACTTAATTCTGGAACTTCGACACCAAATGCATATGATTTAAGGGAATTTTCTGAATGGCTATTGAGAATTGGAGATGGAGAAGAAGGTGACTCTAAAGATGGTGAGTCAATTATAGAAATCCCTGATGAAATGCTCATCAAAGACTCAGAGGATACATTTGCTGAACTTGTGAATTTTGTTTACCCTACTTTATTGGATAATATGTCTGAACATCATTTTTTCAAAGAAAGAGCCATTCTTGCTCCAACATTAGAACAAGTTGAGATGATAAATGATTACTTAATGTCTATAGTACCAGGAAAGGAAACAATCTACTTAAGCTCAGATAGTGTTTGCAAAGAAGATGCAAATGTTGACTGTGAGTTGGATGCATTTTCTCCAGAGATTTTGAATACTTTTTCTTGCTCAGGACTTCCAAACAACAAGTTAAAACTCAAGGTTGGAGTCCCAGTGATGTTGTTAAGAAATATTGATCAATCTAATGGTTTATGCAACGGAACAAGGTTGCAAATCACCAAGCTTGCTAAACATGTTATTGAAGCAAAAATTATTTCTAGGAGTAACATAGGAAATATTGTGTTAATACCTCAGATGACTATGATCCCATCTAACCACAGTTTACCAGTTAAATTTCAAAGAAGGCAATTTCCTTTGGTTCTAAGTTTTGCTATGACTATAAATAAAAGTCAGGGTCAAACTCTTTCCTACGTTGGACTGTATCTTTCAAGACCTGTCTTCAGTCATGAACAATTATATGTTGCACTTTCCAGAGTGACAAGTAAACAAGGACTGAAGATTTTGATAAAAGATGGTGATGATAAAGTATCAAAAACTACAATTAACGTGGTTTACAAAGAAGTGTTCCAAAGAATAAATTAGGTAAGTATGTATTTCTTATAATTTACATCATACATTTGATTCTATTTAACATGTTTATATTCCTTTTCAATAATTTTTACGTTATATTGTAATGGTAGTAATAAAAATAAAGTCTTATGTTATATGATTTATAAGATGATTAGCGCATTATTTTGATTTAAATCAGATCATACATTTAAATTTAGTGTTAACTTACAAAAGGATAAGATTACTTCAAAAGAGTATAGTAATATACATCTACCTATAAAGCTCTCAATGGATTTCAAAATCAAACATGATTACTAAGTGAAAGCATAATAATTGTGTTAGTTTTTATTCTTTATAAAATTGCCAATGATTTTTCAAACACATGTATATACATGTTAGGCATTGTCAAATAATATTTTTTTATGCAATGCAGAGTATTGCTACATCTTCTGTAGAGAAGCATTGTATGACATGGATGACCATTGGATCCACAAAATTTCTAGCAACAAAAAATGGATTGGATGCAGGACAGATAAGGAAAGAGTAAGAATGACATGTATCTTTTGGAATGTTTGATCCATATAAATAGTAATTACTATTCCTTTTTAGAAAATAAGGATTTATATTTATTTTTTATTTATTTAAGGATTTATTTGAAATTATATAACATAAATTGAATCAAATAATTTTATATTTTATATTTTAAACTATTCAAAATAAACTCGTACGACACTCGTACATCGCACGAGTATAAAAATAGTGATCTTTAATCCCAAAAACCATTGGATTTATCAAATTCTCATAGATATCCTAACGAATTTTTTTCTTTTTTTTATCCTAAACGAATTACGAACCCCTCTCTCTCTCTTCCAGCTGCACTTACACACACACACAAACACAAATACAGACGCACTCACTCACGTTGTACACACACGCAGCCTCTATCTCTGCCTACTGCACGCACTCACACACACCCCCACTGTGTGAGCTGCGCGCGCACACAGTCACGCACACGAGCAAACGATCGGCTATTAGACGACGCCATCTCGCTCTATCTGCCCACTGGTATCTCAATCGACTATCAAACTTAAATTCTTTTTTCTTTTTGGTATTTTTCAATAAAATCAAATAGTTATTTCTTTTTAAGTTAACCAAAATAATTTTAGTGAGCAGTTGATTTTACGAACATGCATTGTTGATATGAAATTAAACTAATTTTAGTGATTAATTTGAAGTTGTTGTGGATACGAAATTGAATTGATTTTAGTGAGCTGTTGATGATATGAACTTAAATCTATTTTGATTTTAGCTTATTATTACTGATATTAAGTTATGAACGGCTTTACATTTTACAATTTCTTGTAAGTTATTCTAATATGAATTATTTTGGGTATTAGGGTGTAGAGAGTGTGCGTTATGCGTGGATGTGTGCTTTTATGTCCTTTTAGGTGGAGATTGATATTTCGTAATTATTGGATAATTTGTGTCTTGATATTCATTCTAGTTACATTTTTTAATATGATTTGGTAGGTTACAGCTTCATCCTGCCTGCACCAATATGGCTCAGAGGGTTAATTTTCATCCACTCGGTATCCCCACTTTTGGTAAGTAAAATTTATTGTTTTCCTCTTGCGTCTTGGGTTACATTTTTTGATTTGGCTTTCGTTTTAAACCCGAAATTTAATTTCGGAGGCTTAAGTGAAAGAACTAGAGAGAGAAGATATTTCGAGTGAAGAAATGTCATTATTCACTTCATTCAACCACTATAATCTTGGGTTACTTTGGCAATGTTTTTCGTTGGAGTTTGCTAAAGTTTGGAACTTATGTGGGACGATCCGTTGGTTCAGTGAGAGGCGAAAGGGATTTGGTAATGGGAACTAAGATAGAAACAAAAGGCTATAAATGAAAAATGTCAATTCTTAAAAAAGGTGCTCACAATCCTAACCCAAATGAGATAAACATTTGAAATTACGCCTAGATCCTTGGTGAAAATAAATTTATAAACTAAGCCAAATAATTTGTAAAGAAATTTATGCATTTTCCAGCTTTTTGCATTTTTTATTTTCAGTCAATATAATGGTAAATGTACGTCTGACACATTATATTTGCAGCTGAAGTCTTCAAGGAGAAAACAGCAAGGGAACTGGAGACAATGCTGTGGCGATTTATTCTAGCTATCATTACTGCAAATGTTGCATATTGCACATTTTTAGGTGTTAGCATTCATACATCTGTTTGGCTCTTTCCCGAGGGTTGTGGGTTCTTTTGTTGCACCCTTTTTCTTCTTACACCTATATTTTTACTTTTGATTGAGTATCTATTTTTCTTTTTGATTTTCAAATCTCGAAAATTTTGGAGGCCTAATATTTTTACTTTTTTTATAAAAACTATTATTCCCACCGTTTCTCTACTAGTAGCACCTTTTTGTGGTGACGACTGGTCGTTATTTGTTGCCTTTGTAACTGGTGCTGCTAGTTCTTTATATTCTTGTATGATGATGAGACCATTGGAGGATTTAAGAATAACAGAGTCTCTGTTATCTTTGTTTTTAGCATATATGGTTTATCTTCCCCAAAATTTCGTTTTTAAAATCGTTTTAGTTTTATTATATATGGATTCATGGCAGAAGAGCATGATCCAATTCACTTCATCTTCCTCTACCGCCCTTCGACCTAGTGCATCTATTTCAAATTCCAATTCCGATCTTGAATCATCTCAATTAGTTAATTCCAAGCACTCTTCAGTTCATCACGACGACATCGACACTTTCTTTCCAAGAAGGTGAGAATATTCACTATTTTGACATTTTTTTATATTCTTTATTTTTTTTGAAAAACGAAAAAATGTTGTGCAGTTTGACTACATAGTTTGTTCTTGTATATAGTTGAATTTGTTCTTTGCCTCTTATACGTTTATATATATAGTTATATATTTAATACGCATCAATGTATTTAGACCACCTCATCTAAAAGCTTTTTAAAGCTTAAGCCATGAGATATTTGACCAGCCTTTTACTGAGCTTTGTGCCTGAAAATATGTGTAGATATGTATACATTTTTGACAACTGGCTCTATAGATATACTCTCTCCTATTGTCTTAGTTTTTGACAACTGGCTCTTATATATACACATATTTATGAATTTGTGACTAAATAATAGATGATGGATGAATGATTTTATTTGTAGATTACAAGAAATGCTTAATTGCAATTCATATATAATATTATAACCATCCAAGTGTAGAAATACTTAATGCAATTATTCAAACACAATATTATACATACATACATATTCAATATCTTACTTTCTTGTTCTTTTGTTTTTAAAATCATTTTTGGTTACAGTGATGTTGCTTATACTACTATTGTGGATGGCGATGAGTCATTAATGGTCAGTCAAAATCCTGCTCGTTTCTTTTATGGAGTGAACGTTATTTGGCTTATGTTTTTTATTCTTGAAAATATTTGTATGATTAATAGTTGAAAGGTTCTAACACTTATTTATGCTTTGTTTAGCATTTAACATTGGTGTAGAAATGATTGGACCAAGCTTTGCTTATTGTCTCTTAGGCTTACGAGCTTTTCGTGGGAGTTGTTGATATGCCATGCTAACTTGTTAAGAGAAACAGAAACTTACCTTCTAATCTGGGAGGAGCTAACACTTCTTTTAGGCAGACTATTATTATATTTCCTGTGTTCACGGAAAAAATTGTAGTTTAATATGACTCTTTAGTACCGGGAATTATATTGTGAACTTGACTCGGTGTGACTTTCTCTTACGGATAATCCAAGGAGATCGTGATCTTAATTTAGAAGTAGTTAGTCAAAATCAGAAATACGTATAGATCTGAAATAATTACTTCCTATAATTAAACTAGTTTAAATAGATTGTTTCTGAACTATTGTGGTGTCTCTGGTTTGTAGGCCATATAATAGGTTTTGTTTTCGTGAATTCAGATTGTGTAATCTAATGAAGGACAAGCAGAAGTAAGTGTAGTATCGTTTCTTGCAGTGGCTGGTGTACTCTTTAACTCTGCCACTGTAATGCTTTTCATATTTATTTTTTATCTCAATTGTATTGATGACTAAGGTCCAACATTTACCATCAGTAATAACCTTCTCAAACATGATCAGGTAGTTTGGCAAATTTAATTTTACTAGTAACTTTTATTTGTTCTTAGGATATTTGTTTACATTCTTTGTATTCTGTTTTAGAATAAATTGGCCTCAATTTCTTAGTATTTATTTAACAATGGAGTTCTTTACTTGGAATGGTTTGTGTTAATTTGGAGTTCACTAAGCAGCTTGCAATGGGTGAGGTTTTTGGAATCACAGTGCCAGAAAAGAAGGTGATGTTGGAAAGATCTTTCGTGCCTCTCTTCACTGGATGGCTCGCTGAATCACATGATCTCAATTTGATTTAATATACTATGGGAAAACTTTTTCTCTGGATTGGGCTCTTACTCTGTTGCCTTCTTCCTTGAGCACGAGCTGCACTTGCGTTTTCTATTTTGTATTCATGGCTTGTTAAGATATTGCTACATGCTTTTCTATTGATTGCAGCTTGAGCATGAGCTGCACCCTGGTGTTATTTTGTATGTTCCAAATTCAATTTCAGCAACTTCTAACATATTGTGCTGGTTGCAGCTTGATGTGGATATTGCTACTCTCATATGTGTTAAGGACGATGGACCAAAGAGGAGGTTTGTCGTTTCACGATACTATTCTTAAAATACTATGTAGAGAATGATGGTTGTTCCTTAATATACACTCCATTACTTAGAAATTTGCATTCAAACCATTTTTATCCATTCTTCTTTTGATTTCAGCTTGCGCTATATCGAGACAGCTAATATACAACGGTTGCTGATAGAGATTAAGGAAAGAAGCATGTCTAATACCAGTATTAATGTGGAATCGGGTGAGAGTGATATAGAGGTTTGATCTCTCTCTCTCTCTCTCTCTCTCTCTCTCTCTCTCACACACACACACACACACACACAGAGACAGACACTCGTCTATGTACACAAAAGCTAATGTTAGCATCAACTTCCTTATTGTCATTGTTTAGGGTCTGGTAGCCATAGATAAGTTTCATCTCAATGACAGAGGGGCCGCATTGAACTCTTCCTTGTCTCGGGTAAGTGAAAGTAGTGATTTAGTCATCAATTAATTCATTTTCTTATCTCTCTCTCTTTTAATTTGGTGCTGTTAAATTCTCTTTCTTTTTTCTCATTTATATTGATGACTGAGGTCCAATCGTTTACCATTTCCTTTTTCCTTTTCAGAAGGCTGATAGCATTCAGATGCCCAATTTTCTGATAGATCAAAATTCTGATCCAGATGCAACTATTCTGCATGTTAGCTTTGTGAATCGCTTTGGTCCTCTCATTGACACGGTGAAGTAACTGAGTCCCTTATTCTGCATGCATATGTCTGCACGCTAGGATATTTCAGTTTTATTTTTCTAGGCTTGTGATAGAGTATGTCCTGGTCTTCTGGTGCAGATGAGGGTACTAGAAGACTTTGGCTTGGATGTGGTGAAAGTAACAGTTGCTATTGAAGGTTCAGTGACTTGGGCAAATTTTTTTGTCTCCCACCTGTAAGTACAGATATTTGCTGTGCCTCTTTATCATTGATGCAGCTTTTCTGTCTTGGGCAACATTTTTTGCTTCCCACTTGTAAGGACATATATTTGTTGTGCCTCTTTAGGGCAACTGGGCGCAAAGTTGAAGATCTTAATATATGGGAGAGGATTCATCTGACAATTAGCAATAGCCTTCTCGAATATGGCCTGGTAGTTTGCCAAATTCATTGCTCTTATAACTTTTATTAGTTCTTAGGATGTCTGTTTAAATTCTTTTTGTTATGTTTTAGAATAGAATGGCTTTAATTTCTCTGTATTTATTTAACGATGGAGTTCTTTACCCACTTGGAATGGTCTGTGTTAATTAAGAGTTGAGTAAGCAACTTGCAACGGGTGAGGTTTTTGGAATCACGGTGAGGGAGAAGAAGGTGATGTTGGATTCATCTTGCGTGCCTCTCTCTGTGTCTGTCTCTCACTGAATTACATGATCTTTATTTGATTCAACATACTCTTGAAATCCTTTTCTCTAGATTGAGCTTTTACTTTGTTGCGGCTTCCTTGAGCATTAGCTGCACATGCTCATTCTATTTTGTACTAATGGCTTGTTAAAAAATTTTGCTACATGCATTTCTATGGTGGTCATTATGTCACCAACGTGATTTGTATTTCACCTTTAATGTCAGTTTACTAGCCATTTATTCTTGTTCTTCTTCCTTTCTGTTTCGAACATAATTAAGCTAAAGGAACTACTCGCTATACAGTAAATTTAGCTGTGGATAAGAGTGCTGGACGATTACACTATTAACAAACAAATTGTCTTTTTCTTACCCAGGGGGAGTTCTGAAATATTTCAATGTCTAGTAATATTGAACTGAAAAGTTTGAAGGCAACTCCATTAATTGTGCATGACAATGCTGTGTTTTAGTGCTTGCTCTCATGTTATTACTTATACAGCAAATATCTTGGCCACTACATTAGTATCCTTCAGAATTTGCTGAAACCCAACTAGTGGTGTTCGCACTGTTTGGTTCAAACTTATGTCATCAGAATCTTTTATTTGACCAAAATCGAAATATTGAGCATCAGATGAAATTTTTGAACTTTTGGTTTGAGCATCCATCATGTATGTCCACCAGATTTAAGTTTTCATGAACTTCTCCCGGTTTCATGGATTGATTCATTTGTATTAAATTATAATTCTTGAGGCAAATGCTTGTGGTCCTTTTCAAACTTCCTGAACAATTTTAAACTTTTCTGATCCTTCATTAGGCTAACAGTTTATGAATTTATATGCTTTTTCATTTTTCCTTAAAAATCAGAAAATCATAATGGATATTTTCTGCTATCAAGAAGAGAGAAGAACATTACAATGGGTTTTTTTTGGCTCATATTTCCCAACGAAGTTGCAACTGTAAAGATTAAACATGTAAATGTGATGTAACCTCTTGATTCCCTCTGTATCTTTTGCCTCCTATCAAAGATACAGTTAATACATGAAGAAATGCAGATACTGCACCTCTTGATTCCCTCTGTATCTTTTGCCTCCTATCAAAGATACAGTTAATACATGAAGAAGTGCAGATACTGCACCCCCAAGCCCAAAAAGAATGAATATAGAACAGGGGGACAGGGAATTGTATAGTATCATATCTGGCAGGAATCCTGATTCTCATGCTGAGCAGATTTTTCATAGTAGTACTATGGTGTATTTTGTATATTCCAAATCCTATTTCAACAAATGCTAACATATTCTATTGATTGCAGCTTGACGTGGACAATGCTACTCTCGTACATGCTAAAGATGATGGATCAAAGAGGATGCGTGCAGTTTCACGGTACTATTCTTAAAATACAATAGCGATGGTTGTTCCTTAATATACACTGCATTACTTGCAAATTTGTGTGCTTACATTGTTATGCATTCGTCTTTTGATTTCAGCTTGCCCTATATTGAGACATTTGATATACGAGGTTTGCTGTCAGAGCTCGTAAACAAATACGTGTTTAATACCAATATTAATGTGGAATCGGGTGAGATTGAGACAAAGGCATGTTCTCTCTTTCTCTCTCTCTCTCAGACACATGCACACTAAAAAACACATCTATGGACACAGAAGCTAATTTTGGCATCAACTTCCTTATTGTCATTGTTTAGGGTCTGATAGCCAAAGATAAGTTTCATGTCAGTGACAGAGAGGCAGCATTGAACTCTTCCTCGTCTCGGGTAAGTGAAAATAGTGATCTAAATCATCAATAAATACTTCATTTTCTTATATTTCTCTTTTACTTTAGTGCTGTTGAAGATCAATGACAGTAGTATATTTTGGAATTCCATCACATAGCAGCCTTTCAGATCTAAGACGACAGAGAATCTAATACAGACAGCACATGTCAAAAGAGTTATTGTAATGGGCTGACAATATGCCAATAACGGCTAATTTTAAGTTTGAAACATTGAAATTTACTTATATCATTGGTGCATATAGATTAACGGAGGAGCTAGTGAGGAGCCATATGGGTCTCGAACGAATAGAGCTAGTAAGCAGCCATATGGGTCTCCAAGGAACGGAGGAGCTACTGAGCAGCCATATAGGTCTCTAATGAATGGAAGGGCTAGCGAGGAGCCAGATGGATCTCCAGCGAATGGAGCAGTTAGTGAGGAGCCAGATGGATCTCCAAGGAACGGAGGGGCTACTGAGGAGCCAGATAAGTCTCCAACGAACGGAAGAGCTACTGAGGAGCCAGATGGGTCTCCAACAAATGGAAGACCTAGTGAGGAGCCTGATGGTGGAGTATACAACGAGATAGTTTTAGATTGGTATATAATTCCAGCTATTCTTCTTTTACTTTGTCTTGCATATGAGAGTTGTCGTTGAGAGTTGTCGTAGTTGAAGATAGCATTCAAGAATGTTATATAGAGTTTACGTAGTTAATGTATATATTTTAGGGTTCTAACGAAATTTAGACTTGCGTACTATTTTTAGTTGTTTATGATTACTTTTGATCTTTTAGTGGCAATGAGTAGTAGAAATAAAAGCGCTTTTGACATGATCATTGATAGAATTCAATGAAAGATTTCAACCAAAACTTAAGCGCTTTTGACATGATTTTGTACAATTAATTGGCCTATACTCGGCAATAGTTTGAGATTCCTTGGCCAGATCGAGCTAATAAATTTTGGGACCTATCAGTTTATTGCATGGTTAGTAAGATTAACACATTTTAGTTATTAATTTGTAAGAAATTAACCTCAATTTTTTAAGAGTAAATTATCAAAATAGTCTCTTATCTTATCGTTTCATTTTTATATCATGATAAATTAGTCCTTCATTTTTCCGTTCGTGATGTTGTTTATCTTTTTTGTGAAAAATGTTAAAAATCTAGCGGGGAATGATCATCACGTTTCAGAAAGAACATAGGCAAAATTGTCATTTCAAATAGTGATAACGTGCAGTTCATGTGAGTTTCTTATTATAACAAAATAGGGACTTTTGGAGATCTTGGCATTGGGCGGCTTCCGGCGATGTAGCGTGACCCGTGCTCCACGCTTCTTCCATGCTCGTCTCCAGTGATGTGGTTGAGCTAGCTTGCAAGCTTGGTTTTTCTCAGTGTTTTGGCCTTGTCCGTTGTGTATTGGTGCTGTGCCTCTTGGTGTTGCACTTGCCAGTGGTCGTTGTTGTCTCCAATGATCTTTGTTGGCTTGCTTATTTGTTAGGGTTCGTTTGTTAGGTTTGGGGCTTTTTGTTAGGCCCAAATTTTCTCTTTATTTGAACTTGTATGGTGCGCACACAGTCACGAACGGAAGCAAACGATTGGCTATTAGACGACTCCATCTCGTTCTATTTGTCGACTGTTATCTAAATCGACTATCAAACTTAAATTCTTTTTTCTTTTTGGTATTTAAAAAAAAAAAAAACCAAATAACTATTTTTTTTTAAGTTAACAAAAGTAATTTTAGTGAGCAGTTGGTTTTATGAACGTGCATTGTTGATATGAAATTAAACTAATTTTAGTAATTGATTTTGAAGTTGTTGTGGATACAAAATTGAATTGATTTTAGTGAGCTGTTGATGATATGAACTTAAACCTATTTTGATTTTAGCTTATTATTACTGATATTAAGTTATGAACGGCTTTACATTTTACAATTTCTTGTAAGTTATTCTAATGTGAATTATTTTGGGTATTAGGGTGTAGAGAGTGTGAGTTATGCGTGGATGTGTACTTGTATGTCCTTTTAGGTGGAGATTGATGTTTCTTAATTTTTGGATAATTTGTGTTGATATTCATTCTAGTTACATTTTTTAATACGATTTGGTAGGTTATAGTTTCATCCTGACGCTTTCACCAATATGGCTCAGAGGGTTGATTTTCATCCACTCGGTATCCCCACTTTCAGCAAGTAAAATTTGTTGTTTTACTCTTGCATCTTGGGTTGGTTGCATTTTTTATTTATTTATTTGAGTTTCGATTTAAACCTGAAATTTGATTTCGGAGGCTCAAGTGAAAGAACTAGAGAGAAGATATTTCGAGTGAACAAATGTCATTATTCACTTCATTCAACCACTATAATCTTGGGTTACTTTGGCACTGTTTTTCATTGGAGTTTGCAAAAGTTCGGAACTTATGTGGGACGATCCATTGGTTCAATGAGAGGCGAAAGGAATTTGAAGTAATGGGAACTAAGATAGAAACAAAAGGCTATAAATGAAAAATGTCAATTTTTAAAAATGTGCTTACAATCCTAACCCAAATGAGATAACATGCCTAGATCCTGGTGAAAAGAAATTTATAAACTAAGCCAAATAAAAACTATGATGCATGTAGCACTTTTTTATTTTCTATGTGTAACATATTGATACATTTGCTTGGCTCTTTACCAAGGGTGGCCGGTTCTTTGTTTGCACCATTTTTCTTAACCCTATATTTTTACTTTGGATTGAGTATCTATTTTTCTTTTTGATTTTCAAATCTCAAAAATTTTGGAGGCTTACTATTTTTACTTTTTTTTATTATAAAAACTATTATTCCCTTTACTAGTAGCACCTATTTGTGGTGACGACTGGTCATTATTTGTTGTCTTTGTAACTGGCTAGTTATATATATTCTTGTACGGTGATGAGACCATTGGAGGATTTAAGAATAACAGAGACTCTATTATCTTTATTCTTAGCATATCTGGTTTATCTTCTCCAAAATTTCGTTTTTAACATTGTTTTAGTTTTATTTTATATGGATTCATGGCAGAAGAGCATGATCCAATTCACTTCATCTTCCTCTACCGCCCTTCGACCTAGTGCATCTATTTCCAATTCCAATTTCTATAATACTCCTAGAAAATGCGAGTTAATAATAAATTATTAAATCGTTAAAGAAAGATTAATTAGCGATAATTGCTATATAGCATGTCAACATAATGTGCTAATATGTAATTTAGTATGATGAAATGGAATGCCGGACCATTTAGATATGTACGATTAAGCAAATAAGTTAAGTTCCAAAACTTATTTAAAGAAGTTTGCAAGATTTCAAGTTACGAATTAGTTTGGGCCAACTCCAAAATCAAAACTGTACCAATTAATAAATACTTAATTAGTGAGTTATATATGTTTAGAAAGCTTTACGAGTCTAGCTTCTAATATTTCATATGATACATCAAATGTAGTTTTTTTTTAAAGGAAGTTATAATTGTTTTTGAAATATATGTCTGAACTATCTACGAGTTACGTATTCGAGTTGTTGGAACTATTTTATTTGGGTTCTGATTTATTCCAATTTAGATTGTACTTTGTTTAAGGCTAATAGTAGGTCCCTGGTAATCACTTAGCCAAAATATCTCTCCGAGGTCTTAATCGTTATCCATAAAACCGAAAGGAAAAAGAAAAGAAACAAAGGTCATTAGTCAGCTAGGCATTTGTTTTAAGCTGCTGCTGGCAATATTTTAGAGCCTTGGCAGATGAGATACAAGAGAGAGATTAAAGAGATGAGAACAAATGAAGACTATAAAAAGAAAAGGAAAGATAAATATAAGGAAGAGAAATAAGAATAATTGAGATGAATAAACCTAAGCATGTTTTCCAAAGCTGCTGCCTAGCGTTCAGTTGAGGCATTGGGGATGAGTAGGACAATTAAGTTTCAAAGATAAAAACACATGAGAGATATAAAACGAACCAAAAAGAAAGAGCAGTAAGAGGAAAGAAACCGAGAAAAGAGAGAAAGAGAGCAGATAGGAAAATTCTTCAATAGCATCTCAAACTTCATTCAAGTAAGGATTAGTTTCTGTTAAGCGTCATCTTAGTTTAACACATGTATATATATCTACGTGTAAAGGTGGCTACCTAGTCTCAAATAATTTTGATTCTAACCGGAAATCTATTAACATATGATGAAGTTTGAACGTAAAGGCAATGATAATTTAGCTCGTGAAAAGGTTTCAAGAACAAAAGCATAAAATCTTGAAATGGGATGTAGTGCATGTCTGCCATATTGGTTTGTAAGGGTGACGGGTTGTGAGGTGTAGGTGCATGTATATGTACGATCTAGGTGTGTGTATGTATGCATGTGTGCGTTGTACATGATGTCTGTATGTGTAGCCTTGGTGGTGAAGATTGGTCATGGTGGTGCTATCCTGTTATATGGTTCTAGGTTTAGTTTGTTTATGAATATGAAGGTTTTCATATCTGAGTGAATGTAAATGTGTGAAACAGTTTGTGTTTTAGGAGTGATGTGAATAAACGTGAAGGCTACATAAAGATAAGCAAGTGAGTGAGTGTGTGGCGGCGTGGAAATGCAATCAGTAAATAAATAAGCTTTGCTTTAGCTTCAACCTATGCAATATATAGTTGTTATTTCATATGTTCTCTTCACCAAGAAATCTCTTAAGCAAGAAGTTTATATGATCGATACATGCTATGATGTGAAATTAACTATTACTTGAAACTTGGTTAATGAAATTCTTGATTACTACAAGTAAGAAAATGAAAAACACAAAGAAAGAAAAGAGTGGAAAAGTCAAACTTTATATATAATATCAAATAAAACAATAAATGGATGCTCCTGATCACGGGTTTGTCACCTAGAATCAATTTTTAAATCATAATATGTGTTTAGGACTCATCTTGTAATGTTTATTATAATTTTCATTGCAGTAACATACTAACCAGAAGTTATAAGCTTAGGAAGAATGATTAAATTCATTTAAAGCTGTATCCGATATAAGTTGGACAACTCTCTTACACCTAAATCTATTTTGGTTCTATCCTTACTGTTTTGGTTTAATGTTTCATATTTTAAAAATTTGTTGATTCCGTTCTGATCCGCTTGTCATTTAGAATTTTGTACTCGGCTCGAAGTGAGGGACTATGATGTTTAAGTATTAATTATGTTATCATCTTATGACTGAATATATTAATTGTTATGTGTTATCTCTAGAGCTGTGACACCCATCGGCGGGTGAAACTGCCGCGTATATTTAGCTTTGTACCGTAGGTGGGGGACGCCCTACCTTACGGAGGCTGCAAGTGGCCATTCTGTGATTTAGCTATAACTATCACGGCTCTAGGTGATATTTATGTGGTATGTAATTTTGAGATATTTACATTTTGATGATACGGCTAAGTTTGTATGATACTTTAGTACATATAAGATTGTGAGATAGCTGCACAGATTTTGTGATACTCGGTCACGTAATTCTGGTATTAGCCTTGATTGTGTGTTCTGTATTGATCAGGTTATGGTTCAGTTCTGGTCTAATATAAATTAGCTATTTTCGTCTCATTTGTACTTTGACTTCGTATCGCGTCTTCAATTTAATTCCTATTTCTAGATCGCATCTTTTTACTTGGATAACCCTCAGAGTCTGACTCCGGGTGTCCTTCTTACTGAGCATTGTTTCACTCATTCTATTATTTTATTACAATTATGCAGATACAAGAGTTAATGAGCAGTTCGAGGTGCATAAATTTAGAGGCCACCCTATGAGATCAATAATATTTTAGAAAAAGTATTATTTGTAAAATATCGCCTTCTTGTAATAAATATATTCAGAAATACTATTTGGTTCAATTAAGAGTTTTAGTCGCTCTGTTTAAAATTTTTGTAAAATTTAGTTTTTTTGTATTGTGGTATTAGTGCATTGTGGGTTTAGGAGGAAAAATCTTCTTAAACTCACGACATCACGTCCCCGAATTTAACTGGTTAATTTTTGGGGGCGTGACAATTCCAATTTCGATCTTGAATCATCTCAATTAGCTAATTCCAAGCACTCCTCTTCAGTTCATCACGACGACATCGACACTTTCTTTCCAAGAAGGTAAGGATATTCACTATTTTGACATTTTTTAAATTCTTTATTTTTTTTGAAAAACGAAAAAATGTTGTGCGGTTTGACTACATAGTTTGTTCTTGTATATAGTCTCTTATACGTTTATATATATAGTTATATATTTAATACGTTACACATTCTATTGAAGGATTGAAATGACGTTGGGTACTATAACTGCAATATATATATATATATATATATTTCTCATTTTGCTGGTACTATTATATAGTTTTTCAAATTTTATTATCTTTATTCGCTGTAGGCAACAAAATTGAGGAGAGACTGGCATCATATGATGAGAGGATCACGAATGCGAGTTATGAAAACAATCTCTTACAAAAATAGAAGGTAAGATTACTTACAATAAACTGCAAACAAGTACGACACTCTTAAATCCTGTGCATAGAGAAAATTTCGTGCAACAAGATACCCTTAAATATACAACAAAATTCTCGAGATAGGTCACAAATATCTGGTTCATCAAGGATTGGAAAGAGGCTGGGGTCTCAAAAATTGGAGTTGCTACATTTTTCTTTCTCATGCTTATACTGATATGACCAAACAATTGTAAAATAAAACCTTAACCACATGAAACTCATCCGAGTATACCACTAGGCATTTGGTCTAGCGTTACAATTCTCACTTTAAGTGCGAGAAGTTTCAAGATTGATTCTCAATGTTAATATCTTAAATGATGTAATATTGACTTGTAAACCTCTTTTAAATAAATACATAAATAAATAATAAAAAAACTCATCCAAGTATATTTTTATCGATCACATGCATACGCAGGAGAGTAGTTCATAGCAGTTTTGTATTTTCTCATTTTCCAGGAAAAAAAACAGAATGAAATTGACCAATATTGCTTATTAGAACAGCAGAATTAATATATTAGCATCAATAGTAAGTGGGAATAAATTGCACAGGAGATATACATATATATACACACAACAATAG
Source organism: Ehretia macrophylla (assembly GCA_037974665.1). Taxonomy (NCBI): domain Eukaryota; kingdom Viridiplantae; phylum Streptophyta; class Magnoliopsida; order Boraginales; family Ehretiaceae; genus Ehretia; species Ehretia macrophylla. The sequence goes on from CM075769.1 coordinate 66,875,623, forward strand.
TCTCCATATTACAGCATTGTATTCCATCATAGATGGGAGATGACCTGCCACTAAAGGTTAAACTATAAAATCTATCAACTACATGAAGAACTATAACAGCCATAACCATCTCGACCAACTTATATGGTGTCCCTCTCTCAGTTTTGTCGTCAATTTTCTACCTTGAACCAGATCTTCTTTTCAGTATTTCAAAGTTGTGGCCTGAAATTTTTCTTTTGGGTGGAGAGATGTTCATGGCTGGAATTCAAGGTGAAGTGAGAACCAAAGAGATAGTTGGTAGTATGGACTTCAATTTGAAAGAATCTGCTTCTGCTGCATTTTCTTTCTTTCTAGATACGGTACCATTCCATGTGCTTTTTCATGCCATTTTCCGCTTGATGGTTCACTTTTGTTTCATAACTCAAAGATAATAAGCTTGCTTCTAGACAAAATTTCTGGGAAAACGCCTGATAACATCTTGTCTGCTTTCTGCCATGTACTCTTTTGGCTCAATCAGGCAAAAATCTCCTACAAAATCAAACCATTGGATGGAAGGATTTTCAGAGAAGTGCATTATTCTTGCAGAGCATATGCTAAAACAACTATTGTTTGGAAAGATTGATTGTGATCAAGTTACAAATGGACTCCTTTTTTAACTCAATATATACAGGAAGTTGCTGAGATCATCTTTTGTCACCCTGCAGTGGTGACAACACTGGAATGCCCTTTACCTGGAAGTGAAGGTTATACAGATGCAATTTTCGGTGAAAGTTTGGAGAAATTTCTTGAATTAGCAGAACAAGGAATTCATAAAATGGATCTTCATGTCCTTAACTTGTTAAGAACAACGTGTGAGCAGTTATTATCTTTCTGTGATAGCCAAAGATTATCTGAAGTTGAGCAAGGTACTAAAGAGATTGCAAAGGTTTTTAAAGGTCTCGAAAAAAAGCTATTGCTGACGCTAAAGAACAGGTTTGATGGATGTCTAAAATCTACAGATTTGGTCCCTCTAATTCCTATATCATTTGCATTGCACTTGGTGCTGCGGTTCATCTCTCCTTTTGAGCTCCTTGAATTAGTGCAATGGTTATTCTCCAAACTTGACCTTCCTGACACAGCCTCGTCACTATCTTTCAGAAGTTCTGTTCTGTTGGCCGCTTTACATATTGCTGGTTATGCTTTTGATCTTCTTTCAGCTTATTTGCGGGAGCCTTACTCTCAGAAAACACTGTATGCTCTGTTCTGGGGAATGGAAGAAAAAGCTATTGATGTTTCCCTTTTTGAGAAAATTTTCTTTCAGGTATATGAGATTGCCTCTCGTTTTGAACTGGATGTTGCTGACATATGTTTGCTGAAGGCTCTCAGGGTGGTTAAAACACATCAAGCTTTGCAGCATTGTATTCCATCTATCATGGTTATGTCTAGAGTTGTAGCAAGTACTCCTGTAAATTTGCTTTCTCACTATATGCACAGGGTGACCAAGACAAAATCTCTTCTATTGTTGTCTCTTGCTGAACTAAGCTGGCTTCATCTATCATTTTTTGGATACCTGTTTGCTACTATGATCAATAAATCATCACTCTTCAAGGCTGACTTGACTCGAGAAACATGTAATTACCACCTTTCTGATGAAGAGTTGGTGATGCTTTTGCCCACTGCATTGTTATACTTAAATTCAGCTGTTGCCAGATTTGGGGGGCTGCGCTACAAGAATTTTGATTACATTCCTTCTTTATATTGGAGAACACTCTTTCACAGTTTATCTGACTGGAAGAGCTATGTTTCAAAGCAAATGTTTGAAATTGAATTAAGTGAATACGTGCCTGTGTACCTGGAACAGTTTTTGGATCTTGTCTCAACCAGTCTTCTTGGGAAATCAGTTCGTATGGTGCATCATTACCTTGCCTCAAGTGGGGAGTTGGTGAAGATGGAAACAAGATTGAATCTATTTGATTCTCTGTGCTTACCTTCCAGCAAAACCGATGATCTGCTGGACTGTAACTTAAGTGGAGTTGGTATCTATTCAGTTGGGCAGTGTCTAAACATTGTGAATAGGGTAGCAGCAAAAATATACTTTTCCAGGTTACTGTTGTTCCCTGAGCATGTTAATTTTGGGTCTAAGCTAGCAGAAGATGGAGATATGAAGGATATTCCTCTGGAAGTGAATTCTAATGCACTAGACTTGTCAAGGATCCGATTTCTAAATATAGTGGTTCGTTCTTGGCAACTGATTGTGAAGAAGTTCCCTTCAAACATTGATAACCCTAAAGAAACAGAAGGCCAGAAATATTCTCTGTTTAAGTTTCTGGAACAATTCCTTGGGCAAAATATATTGGACTTGACAGCAGAGATGAATGATTGTCTTATCAAATTGCCTTGTCTTACCTTCGTGGAACAACTTGCCAAATCGATCCTTCTCCATAGGTTTGAGGACCCTGGGACATTGAAGATGCTCCGAACCGTTCTCACCATGCTATCTGAGGGAAACTTTCCATGTATTTCACTTCTTCAGCTATTGCTTGCTCACTCTGGGTTTGCTCAAACCATTCATTCTGCCAACAACTCAGGCTCTACTTCATTTGGTATGATATTTACTCCTATGCCTAGCATTCTACGATCATTAGCTATACCTCGTACACATCTTGTTGAAATATGAAATATTATATTACTTTATATTACTTTAATTCCCTAATTTATGGCCTATTGTAAGGAGTGATTTACTCCATAAAACTAGCCTTATTGTCTTCCCTATTTTGCTCCTTAATATTAGGAAAAGTTGTCTTCCCTATTTTCCTCCTTAATATTAGAAAAGGTTGTCTACCCTTTTAGGGCTATATAAACTACTATGTAGTAGCAAGAGTTATAATCAAGTGTTGTAATCATATATTGTGATCAATGTTTCAATCTATGAATTCCATTGTTTCACCTTAGTTTTTCTACTTGGTATCAGAGCCAAAATGTTAAAAAAAAAAAAAAAAAAAAACAGAATATGCTACTGTTCATCTTCTTCTCCTCCATACAACACTGTTCATCAGTTAAAAAAAAAAGAAATACGGGAAAGCTTTCTTAGGCTTCTTCAACCAAAAACAATGTCATCTCTTTATTGTCATAGTAGCCGAGTGTTTGGCTGCCTTTGCTCTTGCCATCTCTTTATCGTCATCATAGCCGAGTTTGTCCGGCTACCTTCATCTCCCTTGTTTTTTCATCTCTCCCAAATGATAGTTATTTTGTTCAATTGTTGACGGTTGCTAGCATATTGTGTTTAAATATGGGTTGAAGTGCTCACCAATCATCTGTTGACCGGCATCTCTCATCGTTGGCCCACTTTTTGACTGTGGTTTCCACCATTGTTCGTGGAAATTTGTTTGGAGGTTTTCCGGTGGATATGTTCTCCACCTTTCTTGGCTTGAGACTCAATTTGTTCTCTCAGCTCTCGGGGTTGGTACGTCCTCTGTCACGTACTCGGGGTTGGTACGTCCTCTGTCACGTACCAGGGGTTGATACGTCCTTTGTCACGTATCTTTTGTTGTCCGCCTGTTGTTTTCAGGCGCCTTGCCATAGTTTCATTGTCTTTCCAGTCACTGGAGGTGCGCTATCGATGTTGGGGCTTTGGTCCAATCATAGGTGGCCTTTGGCCTTGGGTCCACACATGGCTTGCATGCAGTCACTTGTTCTTCTTGATGGGAGCTATCAGTTCATCGTAATATCAACCATCACTTCTCCAGTCAGCTCTTGTCAAGCTTGGGTTCGTCGATATCTTCGCCCCAGCTTGAGGGGGAGTGTTGAAATATGAAATATTATATTACTTTATATTACTTTAATTCCCTAATTTATGGCCTATTGTAAGGAGTGATTTACTCCATAAAACTAGCTTTATTGTCTTCCCTATTTTGCTCCTTAATATTAGGAAAAGTTGTCTTCCATATTTTCCTCCTTAATATTAGGAAAGGTTGTCTACCCTTTTAGGGCTATATAAACTACTATGTAGTAGCAAGAGTTATAATCAAGTGTTGTAATCATATATTGTGATCAATGTTTCAATCTATGAATTCCATTGTTTCACCCTAGTTTTTCTACTCATCTGAATTCCCTTGATAGAGAAACCAATATGTACACATTCCTGCATACGAAGCAATTGGAAGTTATTAAGTTGCTCAGGGTGCTTTTGCGTACTAGTGCTCAGCAGTGTGATTTTAATACTGGGAAAGGTATTAAAATAAATTTGAGGGAGTTGGTTCTTTTACTTTTGTCTTGTTATGGTGCAACTCTTAGTGAAATTGATCTGGAAATATACAATCTCATAAGCGAGATTGAGTCTATTGATAAATCATGCACTGAAAGTCTTGGTGAAATGGATTACTTGTGGGGTATTGCTGCTTTCAAAGTTAGAAAAGAACGGGAACAGGAGCATGGTGGCTCTTCTAATGACCTAAATAATTCAGAAGCAGTTGGAGAACTCCGAAAAATTCAATTCAGAGAAAACTTTCCTGTTGACCCCAAAATGTGTGCTGCTACCATACTAAATTTTCCTTGCTTTAGAGCCGTTGGAGAGGTAACTTCAGACAACCTCCAGAAGGATAATTTTGAGTATGTGGTTGAGGTACTCTTTCTATAATGACTATCATTTTGGTAGCTTTAATTATGTTCCTGACTTCTTTATGTTTCTGCTTTTAAGATTTCTATTCCAATGTTTTTCAGAATAGAAATAAGGGAACTATATCAGTGGGGTTTCTTCCAATTCTAAATTACATTGTGATACTTTGTGTAGGGACACTCTGCAGAAAACAAGAAGATGCAAACATATGATCCTGTTTTTATCTTACGATTTTCAATTCATTGTCTTTCAATGGGTTATGTTGAACCTCTGGAATTTGATAGTTCGGGCTTGCTTGCAATTACAATTGCCAGCTTATCTTCTCCTCATGATGATTTGAGAAAATTTGGCTATCAGGCTCTTGGAAGATTTAAAAGTGAATTAGAGGTAACTATATTGCTATCATTTTGCATATCTTATGTTGATTGCTGCTTGGTATAAACAATGTGAGGCACAGTTATCAGTGTTGGTGAAAAATGTTTTAATGAACATTGTTAAGGTTTCATGTATGTTGGCAGTAAGTGGTCAAAATTTCTATCTACTTGCTTCTTCCTCTTGTCGGAGGGTTCCCTAAAGTAGTTAAAGGTCCTCTTGATTTCTTGATTTGAAACTTGTAACGGTTTTATGGTTGTAAAAGTAAATTGGGATGCATTCTGGGAAAATTACTACCATTGATCGACTAAGGAACAACTGGATGTTTCCATGTTCCAAGAGTTAAAGTTCATTCCCTGACTAGAGATTGCTATAAGTTTGTCACTCCTGGAAACAGTTAATCTGTCTTCTCAGAATAATCTATGTCAAAGGCTTGTAAGTAATTTTAAGTTCTTGAGTTCTTGATTGCAGAGAACTCAGAAGAGGAAGGACGTGACTCGACTTCGGCTTTTGTTGTCATATTTGCAAAATGGTATAGAACAGCCATGGCAGAGGGTATCCTCTATAACTGCTGTATTTGTTGCTGAGGCAACTCTGGTTTTGTTGAATTCTTCTCATGATTATTATTCAACTATCAGTAAACTTCTCATGTGCACCCCCAGCGCCAATATGAAGGTATGTCTTCAAGAATTCTGTTTTGACATATAATATTTTTTAAATGACTCGTGTAAAAGTCTCTGCATTAGTTCCTGCATGATAGCCGCTTAAGTTAAATTTTCCTTGTGGATTTTGTGACAGAGTATACCATTATTCCAAAGCTTTTTCTGGAGTAGTTCTGTAAATTTCAATGCAGACAGGTCGTGGATGCTTCGTCTGTTGTACACTGGGCTGAATACAGATGATGATGCTCAAATCTATATTAGAAACTCGGTTTTTGAGATTATTTTGAGTTTCTATGTCTCCTCTTTCTAATGATGATTCAAAGGAACTGATTCTTCAGGTAACCTGTATCCATCTTTCTATTATAATTTATATGAACAATGAGTCCATGTGCCTACTCCTTCCATTGGTTCGTTCCAAAGGCAAATTCAAATCTCATTTCATTGATAATTTAAAATTCTCTAGTTAAAAAAATTGAAGAATTTAAGCATTTGTTTGTTGGACAATTTGGTGGAAGAGATGCCTTCTACAACCCTATATAACTAGTAATTATAATTACATTTTAAATTCCTTCCCTTCATCGTAACATCCTAATGAAGTATTTACACACAAGCCTACACACAAATCAATTGCCAAAAAGAGAAGAACAAAAGAAATGCTTATATATTGAAAAAAACAATCACCTTTTTCCAGTCATTAACTGTTTGCTTCTTGATTTTGATCTTGCCTTATGAGATCTCCTTTCTCAACCAATCATCACAAGAATTGGCATGATAAGTAAACACCTTTTTACTGTATGGTTGGATATGAAGGCCCCGTCTGAATTTCCATGGTTTGCCGGGTCCAAATATCATGGGGCGGTATCATTTCTTGCCTAGTTTTTTTCCCCAACTAATGTTCTAGATGGTTTAGTTTTAGTAAGGGGAAATATTGAAAAATCTGTTGATCATCTCCTCCGTGTACTTTAGGCCACAATTCTCTGATATTGTTTCAAGTTGTCTACCTCAAAATGCACCTTCACGTGTTTTATCTTTCATCTCTTCAAAATCTTAGGGTAGGTTTGAAGAATTTGGAAAGTCTAATTCTAGCATGCACGTCTACACTTACCTCTTTCCTCAAGTTGTATGATAATGATTGAATGTCTTTAATGTTTTTGGGGCATGTAAATGAAATGATTCTCCTGTAAACAGTCATACGTTAAATTTTGACTATAATTAAAGCTCCTCTTCCTTACTTGTACTGAGATTTAATTGTCATGATAATTATATGAAAAATAAGACAATTGCGTGCATTAGTTACGTTATGACTTTATTGTTTAGCCTATTGGTTATAGTGAAGTTCTTGTTCTACTGGAGGATCTTCTACTATAAGCAGCTCTTAAGTAAAGAGCTGAAATTGTTCTGAACTTGCTAAATGGTTTATTCTGCAGATGCTTAAAAAGTCTGTCAAACTACATAAAATGGCTCGATACTTGGTTGAACAGTGTGGTCTGATTCCATGGTTGTCATCTGCTATCTCATCCTATTGTGGGAGTCAGAGCAAAGATAAGGGAAGGTTTCCGTTAACTCAGTTAACCGTGGGTTTGGAGGTATTGTCTTTTCCTTTATACCAACCACAGTGCTCAAGATACTTGTGGTTCTTTATGATTGGCATAGTTTACATAAGAATATTTCCTTCATTTCCTTCTGACTTCAAATTTGGTTTGGCCTAGGTGTACAATGCAACCAATGTTTCGCTTCTATTTTCCATATTTTACTCTTTTTGTTCTGTTTTGAGTTCTTTTCTTGGCTTGAGAAAGAAAGGAGAGAGAGTTGAGGGGGGGGTGGGGAGGGGGGTGGCGTGGGGGCATTTGTAATGATTGAAAGTCATGGTCAAACACCTCTATTCCAACTCCTGGAAACTTTTGGTCCTCAATCTTCAAGGAACTTTGATATATTGCATCTAGAGGAGTTGCATTTGGGTGTTTGAAATGCAGCCCATCTTGTAGAAATACGCTTTGGGGTAAAGCCAGGTACAAGAAATGTTAAATATTTTAGATGAGGTATAAGGAAACTTTTTTGGTAAGTATTTTAAGTGACTAATGGTATAGTTTGATAAAGTTTGGATTTGTTTCAAATGGTAATTTAGTCTTTTTTGAACTCTTAAAACAGTTGTGGTAGCTTGTCAACCATAATTCAGATGATATGGATATCTTAGGATTTTTATTTTTCCAAATAATAAAAGAATGAAATACTACGTGGCTTGAGGACCAAATTCATAGGATTTGATATTAGACTGAATCTTTAGGTTGAAAAGTTCCAGTTTGAATTGGTTCTGGTTTCAATATTGGAAGTAGATGCGGCTTTCTCTCGTAGCAGGTAATTACACATGCTAACTTGTAGAGCAAGGTGGATCTAAGTATGAACTTTGGAGAATATGTTGAAAATATCAAGTGGTAGCTGATTGATTAGATGCTTGCTCTTTTCATCATAACTGACATATCAGAATGAATTATTATACTTTTGCATTGTTTCAAGAGCGTCAGTGTCATTTATGCTTGCTGGTGAAGGAGTGGACATTCTTCAGTCATCATCAGTGTGGTAGTTGACACTAACATCCCAGAGAGAGAAAATATCCCTTTTGAAATTGGTGCATCATTTCCATAAGTTATGATGAGCATTACACAGTCCTTGTTTATAAGCACAACGTAACTTATGGAAAGAATGATATTCAATGTGCTGGCTGTCATCATGTTGTTCTATCTGCTGTTGATAATTTTCAAAATCGCTGAATGCTAAATGTTGGCTGCAAATGCTCTCTTTATCTAAACTATGTTTTTGCATACTCTTTTAGGTGCTCAGTGACATGATCTCATCAAGAAATATGGTTGAGTGGTTGCAAAAATCTGCCCTAGAGCAAATTGCGGAATTTTCAGTACATTACACAAGTTCTTAGTTGATCGAACGGAACTGATAAAGGAACAAAATTCATTGGTTGGACTATGTTTACATATATTGTCATCAGCACTGAAGATATCACAAAAATGTAAAGTATATCAGCCTCATTTTACCCTGTCAACTGAGGGTTTATTGCGGTTATGTGAAGCTATTGATGTATGTTCCAGTGGAAGGTGTAGTCCTACTGCAGAGCTTGGGCTGAAAGCTATACTTATGAGCACTCCTGCAATTGAAATTCTTCATATGGTCTCTCTCTCTCTCCCCCTCTCTCCCTCCCTCTCTTCATAAGCACTTGCATATGAATATCTATATTTGTCTGCCTCGGTTCACTTTCAGTCCTTTCCTATATATGTATACATGTATAAACATGCATCCTATGTGGTCTATCAAACGTGGGAATCAGATAACGTATTCAACTCTGACCATATTCTTCTGTTGTATCGGATGGCAAAGGTGATGGTAATTCCTTTCACTCTTCATATCAACTATTCTTCTATCTGTCTTGAATCCTTTCTGCATACTGAATTTAGCTGTTGGATTTATCAAAAAATTAAATGTTGCCATTGTGGTGTTATCTACAGTATCAAGTTTTTTTTCTGGTACCTTAGCCAAACTATGTCTCCGTGGGCTTTGCAGGATCCAGAAAAGCTTTTGAAATTCGTTAGCTGGGCAATTTCAACTGCTGTGCAGGCAAAAGCAAGAAAAGTGGTCCAGACTGAAGAATCCTTTAATGTTTTTAGAGTATCCTGAGAGGAAGAAAATTCCAATGATTCTCTTGTATCAAAGCTCTTGCGGTGGTTGACTGCTTCTGTGATCCGTGGAAGGCTTTCATGGAGATTAAGTAATCCGAATTCTAGTTCTTTACTTGGAAGAACAAACCCCCTTAGCCTTCAAACCTTGTTGGAATGGCATGAGAGAGGACCTGCTGAAAACCCGACAGAATTTGTCAATGAAGAGACGTTAGCTGCTTCAATTTTTTACCTCCAACAGCTACTCGGCATAAACTGCAAATCTGTTGTATCTGCATTATGTCTTCTACTTTTCACAAATTCCTCTAGTGCAGGTTAATCCTTCTCTCATATATATATATATAGATTTAATTGATGCACAATTCTTCTCAGTAGCCTTGGTCTGTTATTGTTGGTGCATCTATCTTATGCATAGAAGATTGAGAGGAGTATATAAGAAGGCTTCTTATATCGATAATTTCCAATTGCTTCCGCTTATGGCATTACAATTCATGCATCATACTATATCTGCACTTCTAAGAGTCATGGAATTTTTCCGTATACCACGTAAATTTGACTTTGTGACGTAAAAGGACCAAGTGTTGTAATATCTACTGATCATATTTGTTGTTGAATTAAGAAAACCAAAGGCAGAATATAGCAGGGTTTTGAGAATTGTTTTGTTATTTTTTCTTCTGAGACCCCTCTAAGATTACCTGTTAGTTAAATTTGTTGGCCAAATTGGATCTACTTACCACTCCAACTGATATAGGTGGATGTACTGTAAAATGGTTTCTTGTTGATAATTGACGATTACATGCAATAAAGTATTATTACTGGATAGCAGTTAGAGTAAATGCTTTTAAACAAGGAAAATGAATGAAAAGGAATTGGCAGTCCTAAGAAAGTATTGGATGAAGAATGGCATAGCTGAGTCCCATGCTTTGTAAATTATGAATTATAATTAATGATCCCCTCTGCCGCACCATACTGAAAAAGAGAAGAAAAAGTAAATGAAATGAAAATTGAAAATAAGAAGAGGTTGAAAAAGAATTACTTTTCTTTGCAAGTTAATCGCTGAATGAAAAATAAGGGGGATGATTCATTACTTATAGTTGATGCAGCAGACATAAAGAGCCATGGCTACCCTTGCAAGACAGTTGTGAATGGACATGAATTGCTGTACGTGGTACTTGATTTAAAAACACTATGGTAGGCGATGATCTAGGAAACGATAGGCCCCCAGCTGCAAGACTAGGTGCTATATGCTAGTTTCTTTTGGTATCTGGGATTCACCAACCATCAATTATGTTACCTTTCTACGGTAGCCCTAGTGGTCCACAGATCATATCAGAAAATTCTGTTGCATTCCCTTCTCATTTTGGTTGATTTTGGTGGTAATTAATTAATTTTCTGTATTTGAAATTTTCTGCTCATGTCAGGAACAGAAGTCTCATTTGGCCATGCGAATTCTTTTGCATCCCTCTTCTCAAAGATATCTTGCCCTGCTGAAGCTAATCCTTTGTGGAGATGGTAAATATTTTATCCTTTTTCCTTTCTCATGCCTCCTCCTCCCTAACACCGCCAAGTAAAGGTAAATGACAAATGACTAAGAAACAAAAATTGAAAAATAAGAGGCTAAATTATGTTGTAGAATCTGTTCATCTTGTATACAATGTTAACATCATGCTAATTAGGATGAAGTCCTTTCACTGAGGATCTCATACTGTTGTGTATTTACTTTATAAGTCAGTCTACAAGGACTACAAAATGCAAAATGGTCATATATTCAATAGATGCCCGTGAATCTTGTTTATCATTGTTGTCCGTGTTATGCAGGTCATTTTACCAGCCGTGGAGAGATCTTTCCTCTCATCCCACAGAAGTGGCAAAAAGTTGAAGAAATTCATGCTTGCCAAATTCTTCTACTGGAAATCTCAAATATGCTTGGAAGGAAATCATCATATTCGCAGTTCCTTCCGCTTAATGATGTCAAGAATTCTCGTATATTTGAATGGGAAATACGTATTCTTAAATCTCAATGATATTTATTATATTCTCATGATAGTATTTGTACATAATTTCAAGATTGTAATATAGGCGTTAATGTTTTCATACAAGAAGGGTGTCTGTAGATGCAGATCATATACTTTCTTTGCAACAAGGATATAATTCAAACAATGTTAACAAATTATATGTGATAATATTAAAGATGAATGAAGAAATCTCTACAGTTTTGTGAAATATTTTAGCCTCAGTTTCATTCCTGATGAATGAATGAGTTCACATCGTTCTATCTTACCATCATTCGTATGTGAAATTTATCGATATTGATTACACAACGACTAAGAAAGAAGCAATATTGAAGGGCTGAAATTGGAAATCCTTTACGTTGAGAATGAAACATCTGCTTATGCTATTTTTGGCCTTAGGCTGCTCTTATGTACGAGAAGAGGTACAATTTTGCTGTTCTTACGATTTGTTGTTGTTATATGTTGGCATTAATTAGTATTTCACCATGCTCTTCAAACGTATATACACTAGCTGAACAGGCACTGGATCGTACAATTTGTGAGCTGTACTGATCTCCAGTACCCTCCATCCATATGATGTGCATGACACAAAGGGACAATATAAGAAAGAAGAAAGATAAAGCTGCAACTGGATACTGGCCTGCCAAACAACGGGCAACACTTAGCTGCATTTTTCGAATTTGATTGGTTTGAGGGATGATAATTGATATGAAAGGTCAACGATGATTTACATTGTTTCACGATTTAACTGATCAGAAGTATTGCCTTTACAACAAAAAAATAAATAAATAAATAAACAATAATAATTTTCTGGATAGTAAAATGTAGTATGTATAAGCGCAGATGCACTATGAGGCTAACGGAGGTTATAGCCCCTACTGATCCCACGTATGTGTTTTTCATATGCATATGTAAGTTTGGGTAAAAAATAAATTTTGTAAGGAGAATTTTTATGAGTATAACTATTTTCAAACTTTTTGACATATCATTTAACTACTATTTATTATTTACTAAAAATTATTCGTATAGTTTCGATTTATCAAATTGTCCGTTACAGCCTCTACTGAAAAAAATTTTTAGATCCGTCCATGTGTATAAGTAAATTCCACCAAATTAAGACTTCTTTAAACCTTTTGTGTCATTGATTCTTCAATAATATGTATTATTCTCATATTTGCTCCTAAGATTTTTTTCCAGTTCTTTTTGGTTTTATTGAAGTATTATAGGAACAAAGATTGAAAAATGTTACGTTTTAAATAAAAGGAATATTTGGCACTAGTCAATGATGCTAGCACGTCAACTTTCTCCACTTGTCCTGGTAAATCAAAGTTAAGTGCAAAAATTTTGAGATCAATGCTCGTTATACCCTTTTTTGACATGTTCTATATAATTTAAAACTCGTTTAAACTTAAAAAAAGGAAAGAAAGTGAAGCACATACTAAGAAAATTGTTCTAGATGGACATCCAGAAAAGCACCTATCTACAACTTTTTTTTTTTTTGTCGAACATCTATCTACAACTTGAGTGCCTCATTTACGAACCCAAAGAAAAAGAGCCAGCCCAACGTGACAAAGAATAAGAAAGCCCAAGCCCATTTACTTATATCAGCTAGTTAGTTATTAGCTAGGTAGTGCTATATGAAGAAGAGGTGCATGAAGGAATCTATTTGTTATTCTGTTTTCTTTGTTTTATTTGCTCTCACAGTAGCTTTGCTTTAGCTGCAACGTTGCTGCAGAAATCAAAAGAAGTCCTTTTTGTCTTTTCTTTTTTAGCTTCAATTACTCCCTAATATCCAAAGATGATAACCTAAATTGTTTAGCAAAATAGCTACAAGCTCTAGCCATGTAAGCCTATATATATACGTAGAGTAAAATGCAGAAAATGAAGCTCTGCATATAGAAAGCATTTCCAATTCCATTTTTTGCTATTTGGCCTTTCCTGCTTTGAACCATGAAGAAAAATAAGAAGAACAAGAACAATACACGAGGTACTATATACTAACTTTATGTTTATATATATTTATATGTATACGAGTTCATGTGTTTATATATAGTGATTCTTTTTTCTTTTTTATTTTACGCCTAGTTCATATTCTTGCTTGTTTCATTCCTTAGACCTTTCTCTCTCTAAAAATATATATTTTCTCTCTCTAAATATGTAGAAATGGTTCGTCGTGTTGGGGTGGACTTGCAGACCAGAGAACGTCAGCTAGCAGGTATACATCCATATTGATTAGTACTGATGCTTTCATGCATATGAATGAGATCAGAAGTGTTAAATGGTTCTCTTTTTAAGCTTGCTCGTCTTCGTGGTTGTTTCATTCTTCAAAACTTTCTCTTACTAAAAGTCTATATATTTTCTTTCTAAAATTTGTAAAAAACTATATATTTTCTCTCTAAAATTTGTAAAAAAAAATGATTCGTAATGAGTAGAGTGCTGGATTTGCAGACCATGTAATAGATGTTAGTCCCTTTTTTCTTTTTCTTTTTTTCTTATATATGTGTATGTATATGCGTTCTGTTGTTGATATATAACTGTTTCTTTTTTTGTATGCCTGGTTCATCTTTCGTATTCTTTCTAGATTCAAAGATTATAAAAATGCATTTTATTTTTCTTTTAGACAAATACGATATCGTGATTTTTGCTCGTTTCATTCTTCAAAAATTTTCTCTCTCTAAGACTTCGTTTGTTTGCTGAAAAATATTTTACCCATTTTTCAGTGTATACGAGTATATAGATTTTCTGTTTCTAGTAGTGGGCTGGACTTCTTTTAAGTATATGTGTATACGAGTATCTGTGCGTGTGTGGACTTCTTTTTAAGTATATGTGTACACAATGTAGATTTTGATGCATACATGTATGGTTCGTTTTTTTCAAAACTTTCTTAAACTTTCTTGCTCTATAAATTTACAGTTTCTTTCTCTTAATTTGTAAAGAGTGGTGGGCCTCGTTTTGGATCTGGTAAGGTTTATATTGAGTTGGATTTTGATTCTGTCATAATTTTTTTTTGGGATTTTGTCTCTTTCCTTTTCTAGTTTAGGATTTCCGATTTACTAAAATATGCATCCTAATTGTATTTTTACCTTTTAAGTATATTTGTATAAGTGTGTCTGTGCATGTACATACACAATGTGAATTTTGATGCATACATGCATGATTCGTCTTTTTTCAAAACTTTCTTACACTTTCTTGCTCTATAAATTTACAGTTTCTTTCTCTTAATTTGTAAAGTGTAGTGGGCCTCTTTTTGGATCTAGTAACACTTGGGCCACTATATATTCAATTAGATTTTGATTCTGTCAAATTTTATTTTATTTTATTTTATTGGGATTTTGGCTCTTTCTTTTTCTAGTTTAGAATTTCCGATTTACTAGAATTATGTGTAAGTATGCATCCTAATTGTATTTTTACCTTTTAAGCATATCTATATAAATGTGTGCGTGCGTGTATACACAATGTGAATTTTGATGCATACATGCATGGTTTGTCTTTTTTTAAAAACTTTCTTGCTCTACAAGTTTACAATTTCTTTCTTTTAATTTATAAAAATGATTTGTCCTTGTGTAATGAGTAGTGGGCTGGACATGTAGACCACGCAAATGCAAGTCTTTTTTGGGATCTAGTCCATTTGGCCCATTTTATATGGATTTTTTTGTTTCAGCCTTTTTTGGTCATTGAAGGAGTGTAGGGTTACGACTGATTAAAAGGTTTGCTTACTAATTTTTTTTTTTTTTATACCAGAGAACGCGAGGCACAAGAAACGACTGAAGAGACTAACTATACTTTGGTTTGTGTTATCACTAGTTAGTTTAATTGCTTCATCAGTTTTGTTTTGGATTTCGAAGAACTTACCTATCTGCCAACAGTGGTTCTTGCAAAGATTGTATTCTGATAGCGTATACAAGAATGTCAAGGATAAGTTAGACAACATGTTTTGGGGAGGGTTTGGACTGAATGGTACCTGTGTGATAATTTGGGTAGTGCTACACATGATTCTCTGGGGTATGCACCGTTTCGGTATTGAAAACCTAAATTGGATTTTTAAAGGGATTTGTAAATGCGGATTTAGTCTAATTCTTCCTAGCGTTTGCGTGATAGGCTCAGAGCTATGTAAATCTGATAGCTTCATGTTTTGGTCAGTGATGATGCTTTCATGTTCTTTATTGCTCACTCTGCTTACCCATCACACGGATGAGGATTTTGGGTTAATAGATTTTTTTGTTGCCATTGGATTGGGGTACTTCGCTGGGAATAGTCATTTGCACTGGAAAATGATAATGGCGTCTTTGGCCGTGGTAGCAAAGGCAATCATACCTTTTTATCTCCGGCTAATTAAATTTGGTGAAGTCATACGTGATTTAGAGCCAACTTTGAGGAGTAACATCTCAAGTGAAGAATTGGAGGGAGCTTTGCAAGCTGTTGAAGAAATTAGAGAATTGGCACATGTGGATGATGATAGAAGCGAATTTGCTATGGAAAATGTGAAGAAGATTGAAGACTTGGCCACTAGAGTTTCCCAAAGTTTGAAAGCCATGATCTGATATTGTAAATCGAAAAGTAATTAATGATGTTTTCTTTTTTTGTTGCAACTTGTTATTGCTTAAACTTAAATTTCAAGAGCTAGCAGTGGGGTATTTGGATTATCATATATAGTAGTGTCGTTCTTAACGGGCCGTTGCAGCTGCCTTATTTCAATCCTAGCCATGATGATATTCAACAGTGTGATCCTTTATATTTCTTCGTTTTTGTTTGCAATCCTCAATCAGACTACAAACGGCAGTCAATGGTGCTTTATTTCTCTGTTGAACAGTGACTATATAAATGTTTGTATCCAAAATAGAGTTATTGAATTACTCTTCTTCCTCACAAGCGAGATTAACATTTATTATTTTGGAAAGGAAAAAAAATATCTACAAACTAACAACAATTTTGTTTCTCGATACAATCTTAGAAAAATGATTACTAAAGACTGGTTATAGATTGTTAGATAGGTCATATGGAAAATATCAAGGAGCCCTTAGCCTTGGCCAAAGCCTGCATTCGAACATAAAATGCGATTCCTCAAAAAGAAAAATCAAGAAAGAAAATAGTGATGATTTTGGGTTCAAAAAACTTAATATATAAAAGGCGGAAGATTCTGATTTTGAAATGTAAACTTATACCTCTAAATACAAACAAAACTTGGCTTCAGGGTTGATATTTTAGTTATAAAAATGTACCAACAGCAACCCCAAATAATAAGGTACCTCTAAACTAGGGGAGGGGTTGGATCCTCTCAATCACAAATTTGTTATTAAGATAATCAGCACAACCAACTTAGCTTATGTCCTTATTTACAATATATATATATATATATATATATATATATATATATATATATATATATATATATATATATATATATCTAAACATCAAAAAACAAATATCTAATCGAGATATATTCTTAGTCTAGTAAACATGTTAGAGTCCTTTTAACAATCTCCAATTTTTACAACTTTTCTTTTAAATTATCAAGTCAAATAAATCAGAGTTGCTATAATTCTTAAATAAACAAGCAAATTATTTGATTAGCGAAGAATTTCAGAAAAGCAGCAAACTAGAGAGTCTCGATGCAAGAAACGTTATTGATGCTCAATAATTTGAATATGATAATTTCAGCTGAAAAAAGTGATATAATATAAAGAGTATTTGGAGCATCAATAACCTAGCTGATAGCTTCAGGGCTTGGAGGAAAATTCTGAAACTGAAGAATAATATAGCAGTAAACTACATCATCAAACATGCAGTGGGTAATGGTGAAGACGCTTACCTATGGTGGCATAACTGGCACCACCCCCAGGGAGTTCTTGCTCATCAGTTGCAAAGTGAGAGAATTACAACTTCACGGTTGGGATTGCAATGTAAAGTAAGCAGAATCTTGCGCAATGGGGAATAGCACTGGCCACAAAATCTTTCCTATTTGGAGAATGGAGTGGCTGGTGACTCAATTAGAAATGATGTCAATTTGAGACGCCTTCAACATGGGAGGAAATTCGGATCAAGTATCCCAAGGTATCATGGTCCCAGTTGTTGTGGAGGAAGACGTTTATACCGAAACAATGCTTCTGTTGTTGGCTCGCTATTCTTAAATAAATTGCCAACTAAAAGCCGAATGCTCAGTTAGATGCAAAATGCTCACTCTGTCAATATGGTCTTGAAAACTGGACACCATCTTTACTTTTAATGCTCCTTCAGCAGGGAGACTTTGGAGAAATTGTTGCAAAATGGCTCGCATTACAGTACTGGGAATGCATTGGGGCAGGGTCCTTCGAGGAATTCAAAGAATGGTCATTAAGCTTTGTTGTGTTCTTGTGTTTATCACCATTGAAAACAACGGAATACGAGAAATTTCATTAACAACTTTGCAAATGAGGGGCAGATTTTTAACAGGATCAAAGAAAAAGTTCGATACAAGTTTTTAACGGGAAAAAAGTTTAAAAACAATCAGTTGAATATGAATACTTGTAACCAAATGAATCGTAAGGAGATTATTGAATAGTCTGTATAGTGGATTTTTTGTATAGGATACTCTTTGTAATAACTTCACTATTTGTTTTTTTTGTAATGATATGAAACTATACTTGCGAACTGAGCCAAAAAAAAAAAAGACTTATCCAATTATAATTATTTTTCGGGTAAATTGCGAAAAAGAACCCTGTAGGTTGTCAAATTGCGTCAAACCTCATGTGATACCATAAGCCCATAAACCTTTTTCTTCAGGAAAACACTTAAAAAAGTCAATTGTTTGTTAGTCTTGTTGAGAACGAATAAAATGTTGACATGTGGACATAGTTAGTCATATTAGAATTTTATGGTAAGATGCTACTTTACCGATTTGTCCTTTGCTTTTTTAATGTGATATTAATGAGATTATAGTGGGACCCACTGAATGAATTTGGTCTCAATATATAATATGCACGTTTTTACTATTATACCTCAATAAGTATCAAAAGACTAAAGTAACCCTCTACCATATTAAATGCAATAAAAGTCAACTTTCCTCCAGCAAAAAATATTCCCGCCCAAATCGAATTCGTTGCTTAAATTTCAATATCCGTAGACAAAGTAACCCTCTGAATGTGTTTATTATATGTTGCTTAAGATTCAAAATTAGTAGACAAATATACAATACGTAATTGTCCAATCCAATTAAATATTAACTAACTACCACCATTAGATAAACATCAAATCAAATTTAAGGAAATTTTAATGCATTTGAAATATGAAATGATTTGTAACGAATAGTACATGTGGTATGTTATCTGTTGTTTAAGGTTTTAATATCCGTAAACAGACATTACGATATCCGTAGACAAACATACGTAATTGTCCAATTCAATTAAATAATATTAACTAACTATCACCATTAGATAAACATCAAATCAAATTTAAGGAAATTTTAATACATATGAAATATGAAATGGTTTGTAACGAATAGTACATGTGGTATGTTATCTGTTGTTTAAGGTTTTAATATTCGTAGATAGACATTTCGATATCCGTAGACAGACTTTCGAATGGATAATTTATCTCAAATTAAATGTCAACGTAGCTACTACCATTAGTTAAACATCAAGTCAATTTAAAGTCATACAAACGTGAATGCATCAGAATGTTAATATATGTAACTATTAAATATTTCAAATTCCATGAATTGCAATAGCTAATGTCAAAAAGAAAGGAATAAGAAGAAAATCATATCAAGTTTGTTTTTAAATAGAATTTTTAAATTTTCTATGGATCTGTTGTTTCTTCTTACAAATGTGTAGTTGCTTCTTACGAATGTGTAGTTGCAATTTTCAACGGATCTGTTGATACTTCTTTCTAATGTGTAGTTGCAATTATTTCATAAATTTATAAGTTTTCTATAGATCTGTTATTGTTACTTACGAATGTGTAGTTACAACTGTAAATATTTATGAGTTTTATATGGAAATGTTGTTATTTCTTAAGAATGTGTAGTTGAAATTATATATATTTATGAGTTTTCTAAGGATCTGTTGTTGCTTCTTACTAATTCGTAGTGTAATTGTTTCGTTAATTTATAAGTTTTCTATGGATATATTGTTGCTTCTTACTAATGTGTAGTTGCAATTGTGTTTTAAATTTATAAGTTTTCTATAGATCTATTGTTGTTTATTACTAATGTGTAGTTGCAATTGTTTCATAAATTTATAAGTTTTGGTCCATGCATTTTATTTATTTGTATAATATATATATATAGAATATGTTTAGAATTTCACCATAATTCGCAGTCTAAATTTTTATGTTAATTATTGTAGATATGGATGACGATTTTAGCAATGTAGATATTGGTAACATGACATTTGGATCTGTAGAAGAGGCATATGATTTCTACAATAGCTATGCACGTACAAGAGGATTCAGTATTAGGAAAGACACGGTACAAAAAGATGTTGTTATTAACGTAATAAAGAATCGTTTGTTTGTTTGTTCTTGTCAAGGGTTGCGAAGGCAAGAATTCTTGGAGATGCTTGGTAGACAACGGGAACACCGTCCATTGACCAAATGTGAATGTGGTGCTAAACTTCGTATAAAGCTTGATAGAGAAACCATGCGTTACACAGTAACCCTCTTTGTCGATGAGCACAATCATGAACTTGTACCCAAATATGGTGTTCCACAGCTACGCTCACATAGACACGTTGACGAGGGCCATAGCGACGCAACACACGCTATGCGTCATGCCCGTATAAATCCTAGTAAAACAATAGATTTTTTTAATTACTGTGCTGACGGATACGAGAATGTGGGTTTTACTAGGCCAGATTTGTGGAATAAAATGTATCGGGATCGCCAAAAAGAAATAAAAGATGGGGATGCCAACATTGCGTTTGCTTATCTATACGGGAAGTCTGAAGGAGACCCAATGTTCTTTTTTGAGTACACAGTTGATGAGAAGAACTGACTTGATAAATTGTTTTGTGCAGATGGAAGGTCTAGGGATGAGTACGCAGCATTCGGAGACGTATTGATATTTGATGCAACCTATCAGACGAATTCGTACAAATTTCCTTTAGTAATTTTAGTCGGGGCAAACAATCACCGCAACACATGCATTTTTGGTGCTGCATTGATTCAAAATGAGAGCACAGAATCCTATCTATGGGTGCTCAATACTTTTTTGTCTATGATGAACAACAAAATACCATTGTCGGTGGTTACGAATGGAGACAAGTCAATGCAAGTAGCCATCGCCACTGTATTTCCAAATGCGAAACACAGGCTTTGTCATTGGCATCTTGGACGTAATGCAACTTCAAATGTGCATGGAGATGATTTTGGTAAAACTTTTTAAAAAATTATGGCTCTCAAATGTTCAATTGAGGAATTTGAATTTGAGTGGAGGAAAATGGTTGTTCGTCACGGTATTGAGAATCACAAGTGGATAGTGGATGTGTATGCAAAGAGACACATGTGGTCTGAAGCATACCTTCGCGGTCAATTTTTTGCTCTAGTCAAGAGTACTCAATGTTGTGAAGGTATTAATGCATTCTTGAATAAATTTCTTCAGAACAATAGGAAGCTGATAGACTTCATCAGGGATTACCACAGAGGGTTGGAACGTCTCCGGATTAACAATGTGAGGCAAGAGGTGGTGACAAACTATACAAAACCAGTGTTGACGACCCCGTGGAAGGAAATTGAGGATCATGCTGCCAATGTGTATACCCGTGCAATTTTGAAGAAGATTCGAAAAGAGATTCAATCCCAATCAATGCTTTGGCATGAGCATATTATATCCCACATGGATGGTGATGCTCGTACATATGTTGTAGCCGATTATAATAACAAAGGGTTGTTACGTAACGTGCTATTTAGGCGCGATGATTTACTCGTTAGCTGCGATTGTTTGAGATTTGAATCATGCGGGATAATATGTAAGCACATTTTATATGTGCTTAAGTACGAAGGCTTAGACCATATCCCACCATCTTGCATCAATCCACGTTGGACAGCTGTTATTAGTGAGTATTTTCGTGATAAGAATTTGTCATCCGGTACAACTACCGAAATTGAGATGGCCCGCCACGGTTACATAATGTCAAGGTGTAACGAAATTGGGTATTATGCGAAGATGACGCTAGACGGGTATATATAAATTGTTGATGGCATTGCAAAACTAACTACTCGGGCAAAGGATTTATGGTTATCAAAGGTGAACACCATTGGAAATCAAGCAAAATCGTCTCAACCAGTGGAATTTGGGGTATTGGATCCCAACATTGCAAAACCAAAAGGCAAACCAAAGGAAATAAACAGTCAAAAATAACGTAAACCAAGACATTATAAAAAGTGCAAGTATGTCAATATATATATTTATTTAATAAAATATAATAAATTTTACTGAAATTCTTATATTAGATGTTTTGTTACAGGAGTATTGGACACACAGCAAATAGGTGTCATAAACAACATGTTGATGCATCGAAGGATACTAATTCAACGTACCATGGGTTCGATGATAATCCTAGTCAATCGAGTATGCCAGAACTGAGGCATAGTAGTAATAAGTTGTTTGGGTATGGTTACGATAACACATCACTGCTACAATATTTTAACGCGTACGGGGATAATGCGTCATCTAGTTCGTCGTTGCACATGCCAATATTTCGACCCAACTGATCAATAATGAGGTAATTCACTACATTGTTTTTTTTTTTTCCGTAGTATATACGTTTTTTTGGTTTTTTAAAATTTGAATTTCAGTCACGCACTTTATTTGCCTGATTTACTGCGTCTGAAGTCAGTAACTTTTTGATTGAAATGACAAAAAATAGCTTTTTAATTAAATGACATGATATAATAGCTTCACATTTAATGCTTTTTGGTGATTGACGTTATAACCCTTTGAATGAAATGTACATGCTAAAATAGTAAGGGCTGAAATTGTCTTTTTTGATTTTTTTTTCTTTATTGATCTTGATCTTATCTCTCAAATCCTGACATTTGCAGAAAACGTTACCTTCCCAAAGGCTTTTACCTACCCTACTTTGCCCCCCTCTCTCTTTTACCTATCTACCATGTCTTTGCTCTCTATTCATTCTTCTTCTTCTTATTTATATTGGGTTTCTCAGACTCTCTCTCTCTTTTCCTCTAATATTGAAGCTGAAATCTTGCAAGCACCTGCGATCAGAACAAGGTGAATATTGTATATTTTTTTAATATTCTAATAATTTTTGTGTATTATTATTTTTAATTGTTGCGCTTTTGTTGTAGAGTTTTCAAGTGCATGCATTATATGGGTTGTGGTTCTTGTTGAACAAATATTTGATTTTTGGGGTGTTTTTTGTTTAATTTTTTTAATAAGCTTAATGGAGGGCAGAAATGGTGTTAGGTTAGTATTAGAGTTGGGACATGGAAATGATTGACTTGTAGATGGGCGGATGAGTCGGATGAGTCGGATTGTGCTGCTGATGAAGATGAATCTACTTGCAACAAAGTGGATTATGAACATGCTTCAGGGGTGTAGAAGTGCTTTCGAATATGAGAAGCTTCATAAAATTAGTGAAGGAACTTATCGCGTTGTGTATAAAGCTAGGGATAAGTTCACAGGAGATATTGTTGCCCTGAAGAAGGTGAAAATTGAAGGATCATTTACTCGTAGAGCTATGAACATCATCTAGCTAAGAATCGAGCAGAAGCATAACATGAAGTTCAAAACTTTCTGGAATTTCAAAGCATAATGTTCATATAAAACTCTAATTTTGATATCATGTGATTAACATATGCAAAACATATATATAGCAAGTATATATATTGACAAGAGATAGTAGAAGAGTATACCTCTTGTAGACAACTCATGGAAGCCATAGATCTGAATTTTCACATACTTGATGGAAGACACCTCCTCTTGAAACCACAAGAACTCTAGTCGGTCCACACGAGCAAAGAATGGCTTCTCCATCTTCATGGCTATTTTGTGCTAGATCTACCATGGATGATTTATGAGCTTGTTTGTGAAGAAGATAGCAAAACCATTTCCTTATTCTTCCTTGTTCTTGGTTGCGTTTTCATGAAGAAGAAGAGAAGATAAGTTCATCTAGTTCACCTTCATTTTTCAGCCATGGTGTTTTTCTCTTTTTGAAGAGTTGAAGAAGAAGACTACTCATCTTCTCTCTCTTTTGTGTTTCATCTGTGTAGGAGCTTGGAGAGAGAAAATGTTGACAACCTTTTTTTCTCATGAAAAGAAGACAAGTCATGTTTCAATGTAGTCTTGTCTCCCTTTTGAAAGAAAAGAGAAGACAACATTTCTTAAATTATGGTTGTATTGTCTAGCTTTTGTTAAAAGATAAAATATACATCATATGTATATTGTATAGTATTTTTTCACTAATGTAATAATATACATATATACATCATATGTATATTGTGTAGTATTCTTTCACTAATGTAATAATATACATATATACATCATATGTATATTGTGTAGTATTCTTCTACTAAGACATTTAAATATTCAACCTAATCACCATTAGTTGAAATTATGAAAACAACATTTTCATATTTTTACATTAGCCCCAACACTTAATAATAATTGTATACTGGCCCCAATAACTTTTAAAGGCCAATTACACCATTGTTAACTCCTTAACAATTCAAGAGAAACAAAATATTATTGTTAACACTTTAACAATTCAAAAGAAAACTAAATACAATTGTTAACACTTTAACAACTCAAGAGAAACTAAATCAAGCTCAATAGAAAAACCATTCATCGTGCTCTATTGTGTGTGACTTTCTAGATTCACCACTATATAGTATTGAAAAAACGTTGAACACTTTCAATGTTAATCAAACTATTCGATTTGTTTAGAGAATGTCTCCCGTCATTCTCAAAACACCCTTAGAGTTCTTGAGTGACGTTCTAGCTACTAACGTATCAAGACAGTTTATAAAACAATGAATTCTTATTCAAGTGAATCTATTTATGGTCGCCGATTATCGTACAATACAATCCTTCCATTAATTGTCCCGTCGAGCAAGAACCATGATTCGATTAAGTTCATAAACTCGATACTATGCATAGATCTAATTGGTGTAATGAGAGATGACACATGGAAAACTCTTTCTCCATCATTCACACCTCGGCCAAGGATTTCCTCATTAAACAACCAAACTTAGATCGCACAGGACATTGCCTCACGTCAGAGGTTAATGGATCCTATCTTGACCACTACCTGTCAATCCGTATACCGAACAAATGAAACTGCGAGAGGACGCATCTCATCTCGTTTGTCAAAACAATCATTGTCCAAACGCTAGAATCAAACCCCAATACATATGACAACCGTAATGTCTCAAGTCTAAAGATTACATGCACAATCACAACGAATAACAAATTATTAATCTAAAGTCATGTAATGTGTTATTCACGTCACATTTAGTGATCTATTTAACTAATAGTTACCCACATATTTGTTAATTGCATCCCTATACTGTTATGGCACGTGGCTCACTATCCTTTATCATTAACATCCATATGTTAATCAAAGGTTACAACACATGTGATAGTCCGTAATAGATTATTGAAGTCCCGATCAAATAATCTAAGGACTATGAATACTTTAAGTATTTATCATATTAAGGAAATAAACCAACATATTCTAAACGCTTTTAGAATACATTCCTATAATGAAAATACTAGGAACTCATTCATACACATAAAAGAATGAGAATATGAATGTGTTAATTATATCAATATGAAAACACACATATATAGACATAGATGCCATAATGTACAAGTTAATGTCAAAATGCCCCAATATATGTCATCCAAATATGTAGCATTATGGCATATCTCTAACAAAAATGTGGCAAAATACTGATGGATTTCCCATAACATCTTTGCGGGAAATAAATATTCTTATGTCTCTTCCACATCCTACGATTGTAGATGTGAAGGAAGTTGTAATGGATGACCGTGATGGTGTTTATGTTGTCATGGAGTACATGGAACATGATCTCAAGCGGGTGATGAATGTTATGAAACATTTATTCATGATTCCAAATAACAGTTATCATGTTTTACAGAAAAAAGTCATAGTTGTTATTTTCTTGGTTTTATTATTTGTTTTTTTCTGTCTGGTTGATATTTATTACACGGTGCTTTTTAATGAAGTTATAAGAGTTAAAGAATTTGTAACTACTCTTACGTCTTTCATCATTATTATCTTTGACTGGTTTTTTTTATGCTTGTGAAATGCTATAAAGTTACGGTCTTTTACTCTCTGAGTGTGGATATTTTATTATATATATATATATATATATATATACGTTTTTTGACAAATTGCTTAACAAAATGATTATTTTATTTCATATTGCTCTCAGTTTCCGATTTGGCTATTTTAATGTTTGTGTTATGTAATTGGATTTTCCTTCACTTATTGTATATCTATTGTTTTCTTTTTTCTCTGTTTATGACAGCCTGTGGGAATGTATACATTTTCTCTAGGAATATGATTTTCTTTTACAAAATGATTAGTTTATGATTTTCTTTATTTAAATTTACATTTTTTTTTATCACGTAATTACTCCTCATTTTGAAAAATACTTTGTAGCACAAGTGAAAAATGTCAATATCGAGTAGCCGAAGTCGTACGTGTAGTCGAAGTTATAAAGACCCAGCACTTGATTTACGGTAAATTAACAGGAACTGTTATTGCTATAATAAGGCAAAAATTATTGTTGTAGTAGATGAGAAGAAGCCTACTAAAGGGCATTTGTTTTATAACTGTAATAGGTGCAAATTCTTCGGATGGTGCGAGCCTATTTTGCATCTTGGAATGACACTGAACTCCCTGTTGAAAAGAGATTGGGAGACATTGAAGCTACTGAATATCTTGATGATGAAGAGAGTGAAGAAGATGTGACATTTCCTTTGAAGAATAAAAAGAATATAAAGAAGAAAAAGATAAAGAAAAATATTAATTACAATGAGAATTTGAATACGTTTCTCCTCATTTTTTGTTGTATCTTGTTACTGCTACTACTTGTTGTGTTAATCTTCAAGAAATGAAATGTTATATATGAGATTACTGCAAATTAAATTAATTAGCTTGGAATGGAATTGCTGAATGCATATTGTGAATATTTTTTGGGCCATGTATAAGTTAATGAGCTTTGTTGGGGCAGTACATTTTACCCCGTTGGTGTGAAGGAACTACATAACAAAGGAAGACTAAAATCACCTGAAAACTATTAAACAATTACTGTAGTCAAATATAATCCGAGATGAAAATGTAAGAAATTAGAATGATGTCAATTCTCTTCAACTGATGCTGTGACTTTTTTTGTATTGTGAACAATGACACTTAACCACAGACAGACTGAAACTTTATTTTAATGGATTGCCTAGAAGGACAAACTGGTTCATGGCTGTCGAATATGTAGCACCCATTTGAAGGATCTTATATATTTAGAGCTATGAATATCATCAAGCTAAGAATCGAGCGGAAACATAACATGAAGTTCAAAACTTTCTGAAATTTCAAAGCATAATGTTCATATAAAACTCTAATCATGATATCATGTGATTAACCTATGCAAAACATATATATAGCAAGTATATATATTGACAAGAGATAGTAGAAGAGTATACATCTTGTAGACAACTCATGGAAGCCATAGATCTGAATTTTCACAAACTTGATGGAAGACACCTCCTCTTGAAACCACAAGAGCTCTAGTCGGTCCACACGAGCAAAGAATGGCTTCTCCATCTTCATGGCTATTTTGTGCTAGATCTACCATGGAAGATTTATGAGCTTGTTTGTGAAGAAGGGGGCAAAACCATTTCCTCCTTCTTGTGTTCTTCATGGCTGCGTTTTTTATGATGAAGAAGAAGAGAAGACTACATCTTCTCTATCTTCTTTATTTTTCAGCCATGTATGATTTTTTCTCTTGTTCATTTCAGCCATGGAGGCTTAACCAAGCAAAGAAGAAGACAATTCTTCTCTCTTGATAGTTGTCTCCAACGTGTGGAGAGAAGAGAAAGATAACAAGCCTTGTCATCTTTTTTCCTTACTTTCCTCATTGTTGTCCCAACTTTTAAACAAAAGAGAAGACTACCTTTCTTAATTCTTGGTTGTGTTGTCTCTTTGTTAGAAAAGAAAAGATGACAACTTTGTCATCTTTTGTTTCTTTTATTGTAGTATTTTTTCACTAATGTATTTAAATATTCAACATAATCACAATTAGTTGAAATTATGAAAATAACCTTTTCATATTTTCACATTAGGCCCAACACTTAATAATAATTGTATATTGATCCCAATAACTTTTAAAATGTCAATTATACAATTGTTAACTCCTTAACAATTACACAATTGTTAACTCCTTAACAATATAAGAGAAACAAAATATAATTATCAACACTTTAACAACTCAAGAGAAACTAAACGCAATTGTTAACACTTTAACAATTCAAGAGAAAATAAACGCAATTGTTAACACTTTAACAATTTAAGAGAAACTAAATCAAGCTCAATAGGAAAAACATTCACTATGCTCTATTGTGTGTGACTTTCTAAATTCACCGCCATATAGCATTGAAGAAACGTTGAACAATTTCAATGTTAATCAAACTATTTGATTTGTTTAGAGAATATCTCCCGTCATTCTCAAAATACCTTCAGAGTTCTTGAGTGACGTTCTAGCTACCAACGTATCAAGACAATTTATAAAGCAATGAAGTCTTATTCAAGTGAATCTATTTATGGTCGCCGATTATCGTACAATCCAATCCTTCCATTAATTGTCCCGTCGAGCAAGAACCATGATCCGATTAAGTTCATAGACTCGAAACGATGCATAGATCCAAATGGTGGAATGAGAGATGACACATAGAAAAAACTATCATTCATGCCTTGGTCAAGGACTTCCTCATTCAACAACCAAACTTGGATTGCATAGGACTTCGCCTCACGCCGGAGGTTAATGGATCCTATCTTGACCACTACCTGTCAATCACTATACCAGACGAATGAAACTGCGAGAGGACGTATCTTATCTTGTTTGTCGAGACAGGCATTATCCAAACGCTAGAATCAAACCCCAATACATATGACAGCCGTAATGTCTCAAGTCTAAGGATTACATGTACAATCACAACGAATAACAAATTATTAATCCAAAGTCATGTAATTTGTTATTCACGTCACATTCAATGATCTATTCAACTAATAGTCATCCACATGTTTGTTAGTCGCATCGCTATGTTGTTTTGGCACGTGGCTTACCATCATTTATCATTAACATCTCTATGTTAATCAAAGGTAACAACACATGTGATAGTCCGTAATTGATTATTAAAGTCTCTATCAAATAATCTAAGGACTATGAATACTATAAGTATTTATCATATTAAGGAAATACACCAACATATTCTAAACGCTTTTAGAATACATTCCTCTAATGAAAATACTAGGGACTCATTCATATACGTAAAGAAGGAGAATATGAATGTCCTAATTATGTCAATATATAAACGAACATATAAACACTAATGCCATAAGTAAATGTCAAAATGCCTCAATATATGTCATACAAATATGTAGCATTAGGGCATATCTCTAACACCATTACTAGAAAGGGAGATACAAGAAACACGCATTCATTAACATCCAAAACTTTCAAAAAGGCTGCGAAAGCACCACAGCTGAAGCACAATAATTGCAAAAGGCTAAAAATTGTTAAATTGCTAGATATTGTAAAATTAGAACCATCAGATAGAAAGCTGAGTAAACAGAGAAGGTGAAAAGTTTGTGTTACATATGTAATCCTGTTGCACTCACAATTAGGCATGTGGATCAAACTTAGGGTACTAGATTCATCATCAATCATTATGTGGGTCAGCTCCATATGATATACAAAAAGCCCAAAAAAATGTTTTTATACCCTACAAACAGTGCATTGGAGTTCCAACAAGCCCCCAAACCTAATACTTCTAACAGTATTCTTTTGCTCATCAGTTAGATTCTTGTTTAACTCAATAATCTTTAACAACGAAACTCGAGTTTGAAAATTATCCTACAATACCAAATTATAAGGATCAATATGAATTACAAATCATCTTAATAGAAGAAACCTTATGTTGTGATTATGTTTGGATTACCTTTTTGTCAACATCCACATCTTGTTTTTCTTTATTTCGGTCTTTCCTAGTAAATAATAACAAGTCCTAATTAATATATGCTATCGTAGTTCATAAATAATGCAAACGACAAACCACACTTACATAAAGGATCCATCAGAGTTTGTAGGCCTATTTTTTGTCTTCGAACTAGGCTCAGTTGTTATCTTTCTATTCTTCCTCGAGTTTGTAGGCATATTTACTGTCTTCGAACTAGACTCAGTTGTTATCTTTATCTTCTTCCTTGAGGAATATGGAGTAGGACCCGTTTCCCCTAAAGAACAACTTTTTCGTGTTGATACCATCGTTTCTGATATCAATAGGTCAGATTACATGTATCAAGTTCAAACAACGAATACAATATTCA
Source organism: Ehretia macrophylla (assembly GCA_037974665.1). Lineage (NCBI taxonomy): Eukaryota > Viridiplantae > Streptophyta > Magnoliopsida > Boraginales > Ehretiaceae > Ehretia > Ehretia macrophylla. Next base: position 66,905,485 of record CM075769.1, read on the forward strand.
CATATATCTATTTTAAGCTATATCCAAGCACAAAGAAAAATATAATAATTTATGCAATTGCATCCATCAATAATTAGAGAATTCAATGAAAAAAAACATGAAAATTAACAGCAGCATACAAAGGAAAAGATGTTAATTTCAGTTCAATCAAATAAAATAGTTATAAAGTTTTGAACTTTCTAAAAATATAGATATTCAAAAGGCCTGAAAGTCTACTTTTCCAATCTCGGCATGCAAAATAGATGTTTTATATGTATCATATATTAGCTAGCTATTAACCGAATTCAGGGGGCATCTATCCAGCAATATAGAAATACAGTGTTTGTTGATTTATAATGATACTCCACTCTTAATGAGGCATAACATCATGTATTCATTAAAATTAGAAAGATACTATCACAAAACAAATAATAAGACAACACAGACACATGAAGAAGATGAAGCTAACCACCACCACAACATAGTCATCTTCCCAATGCTGCAACATGCAGAAAATGGCAGAAATCCTGCTATTTTACATGTTGAGACATCATAAGCAACAAAACCTTGTCCTCTTGTGTGGCTAGAGGATCTTCATCAACACTCATATATTGCAATTAGAAGGTTCACACAAGTGATAATAGTTAGCATTATATGAAAACAAGAGAAAAGCTTGTAGGAAACAAATAAAGCAAAAGAAAATAGTCCCAATATATAAACACACCTCAACTGCAATATATGGTCCCTCTCAGTTTGTGAATTAGAATATCAAATGAAGCACCCTGCAAATACAAAAACAAATCAAGATCATTCTGAACTTAGTGCAGGCAACATGCTTGTATGGACATTATCTTCTAATAATCTTTTTTTATTTTTATTTTTTGAGAAATAAAGAATTTTATTAATATGCACCAATGGGGTGCAACCCCAAAAATCTAGTAGTAATCTATTAGATAACTTAACAAGAAGACATACTAAGGACCCGTTTGGCCAGTGTTTCAAAGACCCAACAGTAAACTTGGAACCAAACTGTGATTTTCGACGACTTTTGGCAACACAAATTTTTTGTCCATCCAAACTTGGATGTTCTGCATTCTGCAAAAGCTTCCATAGGATAGCTTTTGCACAACCATGAGGTTTCGCGTGTTTTCATTTTCCTAAAACCATAGTTATAAAATCCAATCATTTTCAATTTCAGATTATGCACTGGTACAGAACAATTTGGATATCATGTTTCATGTCCCATTTCAGGTTTGCCACTACATTATATACTTTTACCTAAAAATTTATATCTACAAAAATTTATGATTATGATGCAAAACAAACATGTATTCAAAGATGGCTCCATGTTACTATAGGAGTATAACAAATGTGCAAGAAAAAAAAGGTACACCAAAAAGGGACTTTTGTATACATTATGAGTTAGGTTAGGAAGAAGATATCTAGAGAAATGGGATTTATTAAATTGGGATTTGAGAAAATTGATATGAGTGGGACAACTTAGGAAGAAGATATCTAAATAAATGGGATTCAAGAAAATTGATCTATGTGTGACAGCTTCTTTATGCAGTTGGAATTTGAGAAAGTAGATTTATATGCAGTAAAAAATCTCTCGTGTTTCAAAAAATGTAATTCTGCGACCAGATCACTTAATGCATCCTCTGCTAAAAACAGAATCTCGCCCAAAACATGCCAATTTCGGCCAGATCCTGGGAGACCATATCTGGCCAACATTATTTACAGTATGAAACTCCAAGTGTAATATACCCTCTTTTATAGGAAACAAATTGTTTCAGACTGATCAAGCCAAAGAAAAATGAATTTTACAATATTGCTTAAAATAGCACTAGTACATTTCTTAAATGAGAAAGAAAATAAAAAGAAAGATTATCAAATATGAATAATTAATTTGACCATTATAATTCCATAATCAATTTTTAACTTACTTAATTCATTAATAACCTTCTCTGGATATTACTTTCCAAAAATCACATTTTACAAACAAGGGCAAAATGAGGCCTATGTGATGCCATCAGCTTTCTTGCGAGAGATTGCTCTGGAGACAATCACGTTTTACAATCATGTTCTAGCATTTGCATCTTTTAATAATTGTACTTTGAAATACCACTTTTTCGACAAAAGAACATAAAAAAAAAATTAAATACCACTTTCATGAAAAGTTAAAGACTATTACCTAGACAAGAACCAAAAGAAAAAAGACGATAATCATAAAACAAATGATAATGGAAGAAAAAATAATGACATGTTGTCACGCTCGAATTCTTTATCTCTCTATTTGGCTTGAAGTCAATATTTCTACTGGGAAACTCTTTTGTAAGCCAAACTGATGGGTGGAGAAGATTTATTATTCTTCGGTGACTCGTTCACGACTCAGCAGGAACGGACAAAGATATTACAGGCTCAGTGTGTGAAGCGAGCCATGAAGGCTAAGTCGGTGGAGAAGATGGTGGTGGTTGGAGGAGAAGGATATTGATGAAGGGTTTTCTGGTGAAGAATGTGTTAATTTTGCAGGGCTGAATTGATTGTTGCTTGAGAAGTCGGTAGAGAAAACAAAAAAACAAAAAGAAGATGAACAGTTCTTTTGCAGGGCTGAGTTGATTGTTACTTGAGAAATTGGTTTTCTTATCGTAAATCGTAAAAGGTCAAGAATGTAATTTTCTTTTAAAGATAAAGTACACTTTTTATCTATACTCATAATTTTTAAATTCAAGGAATAATTTAGTCATTATCTCTTATATATTGAATTGAAAAAAAAAGTGGGCCATGAACGTGAAAACGTCTGATGTTCATAAGTATGACCCTTTTCTTCACGAACCCAAATCTTTATTGAGTTATTAATCATTATATATTCTAAGAGAATAACCAGATATGCCACATGTCAATAAATGAGCATCATTTGGAAATAATTATCATGTCATGTGTAAGCAAATAATCAATTTTCCTTAAAAAAATTAAATAAACATCTTATTTAGGTGCTTATAATAACAACCTTTGACCAGCTTATAAAATATCCTCTTATTCAGCCGCATAAAGCTCTTCAGTTCGATGAGTTATGGTAGGTATAGTTCACACTTACCTGTAATGTAAAGACCGACCCAAAACGGAAGTTAGCGAATTGTTTGGTTGATCCATTATTCTGAAAAAAGTATTTTCTACAAACTTGCTAAGTAACGAAATATTGATATAACAATATAATGCTCTTATCATAATGCTTACGTAGTTTGCTGATGTTCTCTAGCAAACCAAGAATAACAGATATAAAAAACGTATTTTGCTGATGTTCTCTAGCAAACCAAGAATAGCAGATATAAATTTTTTTACTATCAATTAAATAATCATATTATTATATGCAGATATACTACAAAATTAATCATATTATTATATGCAGATATACTACAAAATTAATTTTGAAATTTGAAAAGGATTTTTACAGTTTAATATTACCTTAGATATGTATTTCTATCTATCCTAGGACTCTTAAAACCATGCCAAGTTTAAAATTTTGAAATTATTTTTTCAGATTACAATATTTCAAATAGACAGAAACTTTGAAACTTTGAAATGATTCTGAAAGAATAAAATATTTCTATTTTTATTAACTTTGTGCTACACGCCTTTTGGATATAATTATTTTAATATTAAATTGATTTTTCAGATAATTATTAAATGTAATATTATTTAAATCATATTATTTAGATTAGTATTCTATATTTTAGTATTATCTACATCATATTATTTGGATTTACATGCAATATTATCTAAATTATATCAATTAAATTTATATTCTATATTTTGTTAAGATTTTCTATCTATCTAGGACTCTATCATTTCTTATTTCAAATTTTTTTTATCTCTATCAGTACGTTATCTCTACTTTATCATAGAAATCTTTATTTTATTAGTAACGTTATCTCTAGTTTATTAATATTGTTATCTCTTCTTTAAATTGGTAAATTGGAGTCTGAAAAATCAACGTTTGCGCAGGTAATACTGTCTATTATAATTCAAGCACTAACACTATTATTGTTCTATGTGATGTTGTTTTATTGGATTTATTTTTAAACTGTTAAAATTTTACGAATTATTTGCAGTCTGCCAAGGGTGTGCTTCAACTTGTGGACAATAAAGCAACTGACTTTGAAGCAGAGGCTGTTTTTTTTATCAGGAATTCATAAGGTAATCATGTTTGTATCATACCTGCATATACGACCACTTTGTTTTCTGTCATCCTATCAATTGCATTTTTTTTTATAAGACATACACGCAAATGAATCCAAAATGTGTCTGCAACATTCCTTTTATGGACGTGCAAGGGACTATATATCATATGTTAAATTTGGAAAGTAATAATATTGAGGAAATTAAGAGCAAATAGAAGACAAAATGCAAAATTAGAGTAGTGTGTTCAATGACTAGATTCAGAAAAATCACAGAAAGTTGGAGACACATTCAATTAGAATTACATGGTTATTTGGGTATACAATTAAAAACATTACAGGAGCTTATTTGGTTTTTCACAACTTCTTTTGTTTCTTGCCCTATATGTCTAATGCATATGTACTATGGGCAATGATAGATTATGTATTTATGCAGTACTGAAAAAATAAGGTCTGATAAGCACGTGAATTCAGTGACCTTGTAGGCTGAGAAGCAGTAATAAAGAATGGTGTAAAGTATATTCAAATAAAACTCTTGAATGAGATTTTAGCAGCATTATAATGACAACTTTTTCATGTGGTTAGCACTTCTGTTATTGTTCATCCTAAGAAAGTACTTGTGTAATCTATCTTTAAAGCAGAAAGAGCATATGCATGCGTGGTACTCTAAAATGACGAATGGACTTTTATGTTGCCTATAGTAATAGTTGCATGAATCCTCATGTCTCACGGCTTATTCCTTTATTTATTGGTGGTATATGGAACTTTACTATAGGCAACATAAAATGTCATTTTAGAGTCTACACAAGAAATTGGCAACATAAAATGACGATTCGACTTTTGTTTATTGGTGGTATATGGAACTTTACTATAGGCAATATAAAATTCAGAGGTCTGCACAAGAAACAAGAACTAAATTTTATGTGCAACTTTATTGTCTGTACAATGTCGTTTTGAGTTTTTTTCTTGTAATAAAATTCTGCGTAAATGGAGTTTGAATATTGACCTCTGGATTTATTTTATTTTACAAAGAGATCGGACGACTGTACGTGTGGCGTTAGGTTTCATCCGACGGTTACGTTTTGTTTAACTGCAAAATTTTTGTTTTTGGTCGGTGCAAGTGAAAAGGGAAAATAATTAAGTAATTAAGTTGGATATCCTACATTTTCTTTGGCCCACCATTATCTATATATACACTTATCTTTCATGTCGTTTTTAATCTCTGTTATAGTGCTTTTTCTGTGGCTTAATACTGCAATTGCCTATAATCTGTCTTTCAGATTCATATTGGTTTTAAGGGTTGAAAGTTCTTTGATGATTTTGACATTTCATTTGCTCAGTATTTAAAAGGAAAGGTACATTGAGATCGTATAAAGTTGATTATATCCAGGCATACCTTTCTCCTTTTTCTTTTGTAGAAGAGAATGGGGATTTGAAATTTAGCAAAGTGGTTAAGGTTTTGGAGATGCTAAGTAACAGTTGGTGTTTGATAATTTTCCCAACCGTGTGATGCGTGATTTTCAGCTAGATCTTTAATCGTTGTACCTGTTCTTTATTGATAAGGACCATCCTAAGTTTTAATTTCCAGATTTTTTACTTCTAATTTTTTTAATCCCCTATTTCCCACCTTCGCAATTGGGGTGGTTCATTTTTTGAATCAGTCTGTAGGGATGATTTGAATAACGTATTAATGTACGACCTTTATAGTGAGGTAGGAATTCCTCCATCTTCAACATATTTAAGATCATGTCAGGAGTGATTTAGTATTAGTGCCAGGAACAGATTGAGAGGTATTAGATATTTGTTATGAATTGATATCCATGATTTTTCCTCCGTTGAATCCACATCTTGATATCAATAGCGAGTGTAGATTTTTTCATTCCATCATTGTACGTCACAAGTAGTTGGAGTTTCACCTAAAGGTCACTTGATACTTTCACGTTAGACTTTATTTTTGTGGTATCATTTCATAGTGATGGTTATCTGTTGTTCATTATATCTATTAGAGTAATTTGTATTTCACTTGGGCAGGCGCTCCAAATCTCCAAGTTCTTCCAATTTTTCTCCATCCCTAAGGTATATGCCCTAAGCGCGTCTTATTGTCTTTACCTGGTATTCTTGATTTACAGTGAAATTGAATGTGTAGCTTCTGGGATTTTATGTAAACGCAGGCTTTCAAGGTCACATAGCAAGTCATTCTCTAATTCAAGAAGTCATTCAGAGTATGATTTTGAGTAGAGTTGATGATTATTTTAATAGATAATTCATTAGTTACCATGATTATTAGGTAGATCCATATCTTTGTCGCCCAATTATGTGATGTCTAAATTATATACCACTATTTTTCTTTTGTACCATTTCTCTTAATGATTGTGATTTGCTCATTGACTCACATCTCAGTGAGAGACTAAGATCTAAAAGTATATCCAGATCACCCCAATCAAGAGGTCATTTTGTATCTTCGGAAAGGATAGAGCGCTCTCCTCCAAGACGTTCTAGTTCACCACGTTGGAGGCATTTGCCTTGTCGTTAACTATTTTTCCTAGTTTTATAATTCAATATAAACCTTAGTCACTTTTTCATAACAAATTTCGTACTTTCAATTTGTTATTGATTTCTTTCTCCTTGGAAGTTTTAGATGGCCATACAAATTGATTCCATTAAAGACATCACTCTAGAAAAAGAGACATGGACAATTATGGTGAGGGTGGTCCATCTTTGGATGCTACCCAATTTCAACAATAACTCCATCACTAATTTGATGGAGATGATTTTAGTCGACAAAGAAGTACGTAATTATATTTGTTCCAATTAATTAATTGTATCATAGTTGACTATTTCTGATTTCCATCAATTTTATATCTTAGGGGGGGAAAATACATGCTATAGTCAGAAGGACGTTGGTTTACAAATTTAGACATTTAGTAAGAGAAGGATAGGTTTATGTCATGGCATTCTTTGGGGTTGGTCAAAATTCTGGTGGTTATCGTACTACCAGACATCATTTCGTCTCAACTTCCAATTCAATACAAGTGTAAGACAAGCTAAAGAAAATGCAATAGACCATTATGGACTTGACTTTCAATCGTATGATGATATTATGATGAGGAGTCCAGATGATCCTTATCTAATAGGTTGGTTACTCAAACTACTTAAATGAATTATTAATGTATTGCTTTGTTTTTTTACATTGTTTTAAATCTTCTTATATTAGACGTCATCGGTCTCCTGACTGGTATTGGAGTCGAGAGAGAAATTGGAAAAGATGAAACTTGTACCAAGATGACGGTGATAGAGCTTAGTGATTGTAATAGGTAATTACCTATATATTTACATCTTTCATATTTGTATTAATTTTTTTTTGATCCATATGTTGCTAACTTTCATATATATTAGGTTGAAATTGGAGTGTACCTTATTTGGCGAATACGTGGATCAAGTTAACTCATTTCTTGCAAGTAGTGAGGATGTTGATAAAATTGTGGTTATTCAATTTTGTAAACCAAAGACTTTTAAGGGTATGTGTTGTTGTCTATCATTGTTCTTTTATAATTTTAAAATTTTAGGTAATGCTTACTCTAAAATGTTAATTATAGGCAAAATTGTCATTCAAAATGTGAGGTATACAACCAGAATTCTGTTCAATGCTGTTATTCCAGAGGTTGAAGACTTTAGGAAAAGGTGATTATTTATTAATCGTGCTATTATTAGTTGTAAATATTATATCCAGATAAATATTTTCGCTTTTTATAATTAATATATTTTGTGTCTAGTATTCCTGTAGGATATGCAGAAAGCTTTCAAGTTCTTAGTCAGCTTTCATAACCAAATAATAACTCTTTGGAAGATGATTTCCTGCGTCTAACTCCTCGGAAAACCATTGAAGAGATCAAGGATATGAAAGAGGTTTTATTAATTTATTTATCTTCATCTGAAAATATTATTCAAATGTTATTACTTTATTATGAGTGTTTTAGCTTATTTATATTTTTTTATTCATATATCTTTTCAACTCATTATTGCTAACAATTATAGGATACTCAATGTGTCACTTTTGCAACCATTGAGCATATCATGAGGAATCAACCTTGGTTCTATACCTCATGCAAAGAACATTTCAAAGTTGTATACCCTGATTCTGGAATGTATTTTTGTCAATCATGTGACTCCCATATTGTGTTAGTGATTCCAAGGTAATTAATATGTTCAATTTTTCAGAGGTGAATATATTAATTTGTAATTCATTAAAACTTTTTGATTCTATAATATTTACTCTTATAATAAACTTAAAGGTACAAGATCAAAGTTAGAGTATGCGATGGAAATGATAGCACCACATTTGTAATTTTTGATCGGGATGCTTCTCAAATGTTAAGAAAATCGTGTGCGGATATGATTGAACATGTGAAAAAGGTAATATGATCTTGTGAACAATATGTTTTACATTTTGCAAATCTTTTTCAAAATTTTGTATTTACTTCACTCTTTAATAATGCAGCATGGTGACATGCAAAATGGACCCGTTGAGCTTGACCTGTGGTTGGGCAAAAATTTTGTTTTCAAAATTGATGTTAAAGTCAATGCTGTAAACCACTTTGAACCTTCGTATGCCGTGAAGAAGATGACTAACGATCCAGCTCTTATTAATCGATTTTTGTCATCTGCATTTGCAAACGAGGTAGTCTAATTGTCCACAAAATAAATATACAAGTTATTTGTTCAATACTTAAACGTATTATAATTTAGTTTTCTCATTAATTTGTTCTCAAACATTTTATTTTTTAATTTTGGATAAGATATCTAATGTTAATGGAGGTGCATCAAGTTCAGCAAGTGTTGGCAATATAACAACGGTGACATTGGATTTATATCATCTTATTTATTACATATAACTAATTCTTTTTGACTTTTGATTTTACTTATTGTTGTCATTTTTTGGTATTGTAAGAAGTTGAAGTCATGTCTAATTGCTTTAAAAATGTTGAGGAGGGAGAGAACTCAAGTTTGTGTGTCACTCCTACTAAAAGAGTTAGGAATGAAGTATCAGATAAAGAGACTATTGAAGGTGGATTTGATATGTCTTATACTAAGACGAGGAAGGTGATTAAGAAAGAGAAGGATTGATTGTCAACGATATTGTTTTACTTTTTTCATGACGAATTACGTATCGTATGATGTTTTATGATACTATTGAGATTTTACCTAGCTTTTTTTGAAATAGTATCCTTATTATGACATCTTTTAATAATAGTTTAAATAATATTACAAATACTTTACGTCGATGATTATAGGGGTATTGTCTATTGAATGATGGATTAAATACAACAATATTGATTAGTTTCTTACGTGTTATTTGACTTCTTTAGTGTATCAATTGAAATTATTTTATTTCAAGATAAACCTGTTACTTTAAACAAGTATGTTAACTACTATAAAACAAATTTAATGAGTACATTATATGATTAAATTTCATTAAAACATAAGGACATAAAATCTTTATTATGAAATCACTTACTTAAATGTTTAACATCTCTACAAATAATATATTCGATTTTCAAATGCTGATATATTTTTAGTACAATTATCACTACATTGCTTCATTTAATAATTTTTTTACCTTTCTTCAATATATTTTTATACTTAATCGAATATATTTTATAGACTTCAATTATCACCAATAATTTTGATATATTATTGTTAATATTTTTTTATTATTATTTTAAAAACATGTATCATTACAACAGTATGGAGGCGATCTTCACCAATCCCAATTAGGACATCATGTTAATATGAAGTGTCCAAAAGGAAATTCTGTAATGACTGGTTCCTTCGAAAATGTTTTATATACAATGGTGGATGATAACAATGGTAACTTTTATAGACATCTAATAATAGAATTGTAATTCTCTTTCTTATTCTACAAATGTTGTTTATGTTAATAATAATAGCTTTAACGACTCTTGCAATGACAGGAGTTATGCGTTGCTCTCCAAATAGGATGAATGATCATAGTCCTAATATGCAATTTGGTCCAAAAAATGGCACAACTTATTCAACAATTTTTCACAATGCTTCAAATGCTGAGAATATTCCTCCAAATATGATAGGTACCCACCATGGAAATACTTTGACTCTTGTTACTGATGGTTAGTCATGATTTATTTGTGTTAATTTATTTTATAAAATTTTAAATCACACGTTTTCTATTATAACTTACTAAAATAATGTAATGGTTTAATAATTACTTTTGCAGTTCAACAAACAACTAATAGTTCATGTCATGCCTTACTTGAACGGGACATCCAAACTATTCATTTATCCACACACAATCAGAGACACAGAACAATAAAGCAATTGGGAGTAAGTCAACATGTTGCAAATAATTTTAGAACAACGAGTGCAATCCTTCAAATTGACTCCATATTCTCCCCTTGGGTAAATATTTCCAAACTCATGCATTACTATGTTGATATATTTCGTTCTTATTAATTTTGATTTGTTGTATTTTATAATGAAGCAAAAAAGTTCATGCAGTGAAATTCATTAAATACTTATTATTAATTTTATATGATTCACTCCTTCTTTAGAATACTAATTTCATATTCGGGAATATAAATTTATTTATTAATTTCATTCTTCACTGTTGATATTCATAACTAGGGATCAATGGAACAATATGAATGCACGAATGAGGAGAAAATCAATAATGCTAGAAAAGCGTTTTCAGAAGAGGATGATGGCTAAATCTAATCTATCTTCCAAATCTTCCAAATGTCTTAGTCCACCAACTTCTCAGTTAGTCTATCCAAATAACGACCTACCAAATGGTAGAACTCCATTGAGAGATATCTCAAATGGTGAGTGTATAAAACTATTTGTTGAACATTTGATTACTTTTATCTGTTACAAATATCAATATATTTATGATGTCATGTAATTGAGTTTCATAATTAATATTTGTAGTATAAAAATCAATTGAGAATTCGTATGGTCCCATGCATGACCAACCATTGCGCCAGATCTTCCCTTTATCTATCTACTATATATATGTATATATCTGATAAATTTGTCAACCACCTGTATCACACAAAAAAAGGATATCCATTTTTGGCTCTAAAATAAGTATTCCAATTGTATGAAAAAAATGGTGTAGATAAAAATTATCATTCTTATCATTGTTTTTTTATGACGAATTTTATATATTGTTATTGACTTTTACTTTTTTTTCTTCAATGAACTCATTATTGTAAAGAGCAAAATCAAGATTTCCACTCACTAAATGTAAGTGTGGCACGAATGAAGAGCTCATGTGTTATGGAGTCTCCAGGTAATTTACTCAGTATTTGTATTACTTAATACTATGAATTTGAAATATTAATTAATAGTTTGTAATAACCTTATGTTTAACGTTCTTTTCATTTGTCTTTACTATTTTAATTTGTCATTATGTAGATATTTTTATTCAGTAAAAGACATTTTTTGCTAACAGTTCAGTCAGTGTTGAAAGTTGTATCAATGTGCTATTAAGTTTTATTTGTCATTCAAAATTATGATCCACGATTAATAATCTAATATCACTATTTATTGGTTCACTAATATCACTAGGATTCCGTGTTCAAGCTGAGTCATTCGAAAATAACTTTTCTTACGATATGGGAGTTCTTCCATTGCTCCTAGGCACATTAAAATCAATATAATCCTTGATTTTATTACCAACAAAAGACTAATATCATTTTCATTCAGAAGAAGAAGAAAATGAAGATGAGCCCAAAATTAATGAAGAAATTTTCAATGATTCAGGTAGTTGTGAATGCACTATATATAATTTGATATTCTTTAAAAAATATAGATAAACTCTATATGGATTTGTTCAAATTATCTTTTCATTTTTTAAATTTTATTTTGTGACATTTATTTTAATATGAAGGTTCAAAATTTTTATATTGTAGTTTATTGGGATATCGGGGATGCAACACATACTTGCAAACGTTCCGGAGCAACTATGTGGTATGGCGAGAGAATTAGAAAGGATAGAAATTCTAAGAATCCAATATTCACTTTGTGTTGTTTAGATGGCAAAATCCAACTCCCTCTTCTTCAACATGCTCTTCTACTTTTGCAACACTTACATTTCAATCAAAATGATCATAGCAACAATTTCTTGCGAAATATACGCCAATATAATATGATGTTTGCTTTTACATCTTTTGGGGAAAAAGTTGATACCACAATCAATAGAGATGGAAAACCTTATGTTTTTAAGGTGGGTGGTCAAAATCATCACTTGATAGGCAGTCTGTTTCCTGCCAATGACGAGACTCCTAAATTTGCTCAATTGTACATATATGATACAGTCATACAGACAATGAAGTAGACAACAGGTTGAGATCATTCAGGTAAGGAAACTTTTGGCATAGAGATATTATAATAGAGACAAAGTCTAAAATGTTGAAAAGAATTGATGTGAATCATCCCCAATATCTTGCCCTACAATACCCATTATTATTCCCATATGGTGAAGATGGCTTCAGAAGTGATATTTCTATTAGCGAATGTGAAAATTCGACTAATAGAAAAAAACTCTCAGGGATTTCAAATAGATCAAGAAAAAACATTAGCATGAGGGAATTTTTTGGATTCCGACTTCAAACTAGAATAAATGAGTCCCCAATTTTGCTTCAGTCACGAAGACTATTCCAACAATTTGTTGTAGATGCATATACAATGATAGAAACAGAGTGTCTGAATTTCATCCGAAATAATCAACCACAATTAAGAGCAGATATGTACAAGGGTTTAGACGATGCTATTCTTCGAGGTGAAACTGAAGCTTCATCAATCGGAAAGCGGATCATTCTTCCATCATCATTGTAAAGATGCTTTCGCAATTTGCCGTTGGGATGGATATCCTAATCTTTTTATCACGATCACATGCAACCCAAAATGGGTAGAGATTGAAAGATTTCTTAAACCAAGAGGACTTAAGCCTGAAGATTGTCCAGACATTATTTGTAGAGTATTCAAAATAAAGCTTGATCAGTTACTAAAGGATTTAAACCAAGGGTTCATTTTTGGACGAGTTAAGGCATGTAAGTATGTATTATTTCTTAGTATTCCCACATGTTATCTTGCATTATGTTACTCCTAATTTGAAAACTTGAGATTATAGTTTCAAAATCCAATCTTAGCTATTATTAGCATTGGATACTTTTTGTTAACATTATCACTTATTCAACTATATCATTGTCTTTTGTAGTTCACTTTTAATTCATATTCTTTGACATTTCTTATGCTGACAATTGTTTTATACATCTAACAGATGTATGTACCATAGAGTTCCAGAAACGTGGCCTCCCTCATGCTCACATATTATTGTTTCTTCATCCAGACGACAAAGCTCGAAATGGTCAAAATATTGATAAAATTATTTCAGCTGAAATACCATCTAAAGATGAAGATCCTATTCTATATGCTGTTGTTGAAAATTTCATGATACATGGACCATGTGGCCATGCAAATCTGAAATGTCCTTGCATGAAGAACGGAAAATGCTCTAAAAGTTTCCCAAAGAACTTTAAAGGGGTCACAACTATTGATGAGGAAGGATTTCCTCAATACAGACGAAGGGAAGATAAGCGGACTGTTACTAAAAAAGGAATTGAGCTCGATAATCGATATGTTGTCCCTTATAACTCAATGCTTCTCTTGAAATATCGTGCTCACATTAATGTTGAGTACATATGTGAAACAAATGCAATCAAATATTTATTCAAATATATTCACAAGGGTCACGATCGAGTCACAGCAGCTCTGTATCATAGACCTGCTAATGAGGATCAAGCTCAAGTTGCTGATGAAATTAAGATTTATTATGATTGCAAGTATATATCACCTTGTGAGTCTGCTTGGAGAATTTTTGCCTTTGATATTCATTTTAGATGTCCAGCTATACAGAGGCTATCATTTCATCTTCCCCAAGAAAAAACAGTTGTATATAAGGATAGTGAAACCCTTGAAGATGTTAAAAGAAAGGCTGATACAAAGAAATCAATGTTTGAAGCATGGATGGAGGCAAATAGGGAGTATGAGGAAGCCAATGAGCTGATGTATACAGAGTTTCCAACAAAATATGTTTACAAAGAAGATGAGCACAAGTGGTATCCAAGGAAAAAAGGCTTTGTTATTGGAAGAATATCACATGTGCCTCCAGTCAACAAGGAGGACTATTATCTTAGGATGCTTTTGAATTTGCAAAAAGGATGCAAACGCTGTGAGGATATTAGAACTATCAATAATGTACAATATCCTACATTCAAAGAAGCTTGCTATGCACTAGGTTTATTAGAAGATGATAGAGAATATATTGATGGAATAAATGAAGCAAGCACTTGGGCATCATCATCTTACATTAGAAGGCTTTTTGCAACTTTATTGACATCCAACAATATAAGCAGACCAGAACATGTATGGGAGAGTTGCTGGAGAAAAATGGTCGATGATGCTCTCTACCGATAGAGAACTGAAAGCATGTTTTCTGATCATATATCAAAAATTAAAATTTTCTATTACACATTAATTTTCAAGTTTTTTCTTATATGTTAGTATAATATTTCAACCAAATAAACTTTGAGTTCTTGGATTCTATTGATTAACATGAATTCTTATTTACTAATAATTTTTTTTTTTATTTGAAATACAACATACTTGAATTTAACTGATGATGAGCTTAAAAATCATGCTTTGCTAAAGATTGAAAAGCTGTTAGAAAGCAATGGGAGAAGCCTTAAAGATTTTGAGACAATGCCCTACCCCAAAAATGGTTGTTTGTTATACGGAGTTCATAATAGATTAATCCTTGATGAGTTAAATTATGACATGACACAATTGGCTGAGGATCATAAAAGGTTATTGTCATTTCTTACTGATGAGCAAAGAAATGTTTATGACCATATAATGACAGCTGCTTCAGAAAATAAAGGGGGATTTTTTTTTTGTACATGGATATGGAGGTACTGGAAAGACTTTCATTTGGAAAACTCTATCAGCAGCCTTCAGATCAAAAGGTGAGATTGTTCTTAATGTTGCATCGAGTGGAATTGCGTCTTTGTTACTGCCAGGTGGAAGAACTGCACATTCTAGATTTGCGATTCCTATACAAATTGATCAAGATTCAACATGTAACATTAAGCAAGGAAGTCAACGAGCTGAATTGTTGATAAAAGCTAGGTTAATCATATGGGATAAAGCCCCAATGGTTAATCGATTTTGTGTGGAAGCTGTAGATAAAACCCTTAAAGATATTCTTACGTCAAAAAATTCAAATGTGTCAAACGAGCCTTTTGGGGGTAAAATCGTTGTTTTGGGGGGAGATTTCAGACAAATCTTGCCTGTCATTCCATATGGAAGTAGACAAGAAATTGTACATGCAACGATAAACTCGTCCAATTTATGGAATTTTTGCAAAGTTCTGACTTTGACAAAGAATATGAGACTTAATTCTGGAACTTCGACACCAAATGCATATGATTTAAGGGAATTTTCTGAATGGCTATTGAGAATTGGAGATGGAGAAGAAGGTGACTCTAAAGATGGTGAGTCAATTATAGAAATCCCTGATGAAATGCTCATCAAAGACTCAGAGGATACATTTACTGAACTTGTGAAATTTGTTTACCCTACTTTATTGGATAATATGTCTGAACATCATTTTTTCAAAGAAAGAGCCATTCTTGCTCCAACATTAGAACAAGTTGAGATGATAAATGATTACTTAATGTCTATAGTACCAGGAAAGGAAACAATCTACTTAAGCTCAGATAGTGTTTGCAAAGAAGATGCAAATGTTGACTGTGAGTTGGATGCATTTTCTCCAGAGATTTTGAATACTTTTTCTTGCTCAGGACTTCCAAACAACAAGTTAAAACTCAAGGTTGGAGTCCTAGTGATGTTGTTAAGAAATATTGATCAATCTAATGGTTTATGCAACGGAACAAGGTTGCAAATCACCAAGCTTGCTAAACATGTTATTGAAGCAAAAATTATTTCTAGGAGTAACATAGGAAATATTGTGTTAATACCTCAGATGACTATGATCCCATCTAACCACAGTTTACCAGTTAAATTTCAAAGAAGGCAATTTCCTTTGGTTCTAAGTTTTGCTATGACTATAAATAAAAGTTAGGGTCAAACTCTTTCCTACGTTGGACTGTATCTTTCAAGACCTGTCTTTAGTCATGAACAATTATATGTTGCACTTTCCAGAGTGACAAGTAAACAAGGACTGAAGATTTTGATAAAAGATGGTGATGATAAAGTATCAAAAACTACAATTAACGTGGTTTACAAAGAAGTGTTCCAAAGAATAAATTAGGTAAGTATGTATTTCTTATAATTTACATCATACATTTGATTCTATTTAACATGTTTATATTCCTTTTCAATAATTTTTACGTTATATTGTAATGGTAGTAATAAAAATAAAGTCTTATGTTATATGATTTATAAGATGATTAGCGCATTATTTTGATTTAAATCATATCATACCTTTAAATTTAGTGTTAACTTACAAAAGTATAAGATTACTTCAAAAGAGTATAGTAATATACATCTACCTATAAAGCTCTCAATGGATTTCAAAATCAAACATGATTACTAAGTGAAAGCATAATAATTGTGTTAGTTTTTATTCTTTATAAAACTGCCAATGATTTTTCAAACACATGTATATACATGTTAGGCATTGTCAAATAATATTTTTTTGTGCAATGCAGAGTATTGCTACATCTTCTGTAGAGAAGCATTGTATGACATGGATGACCATTGGATCCACAAAATTTCTAGCAACAAAAAATGGATTGGATGCAGGACAGATAAGGAAGGAGTAAGAATGACATGTATCTTTTGGAATGTTTGATCCATATAAATAGTAATTACTATTCCTTTTTAGAAAATAGGGATTTATATTTATTTCTTATTTATTTAAGAATTTATTTGAAATTATATAACATAAATTGAATCAAATAATTTTATATTTTATATTTTAAAGTACTCAAAATAAACTCGTGCGACACTCGTACATACATCACACGGGTATAAGACTAGTGATCTTTAATCCCAAAAACCATTGGATTTATCCAAATTCTCATAGATATCCTAACGAATTTTTTTCTTTTTTTTTTATCCTAAACGAATTACGAACCCCTCTCTCTCTCTCTCTCTCTTCCAGCTGCACTTACACACACACACACACACACACAAACACAAATACAGACGCACTCACTCACGTTGTACACACACGCAGCCTCTATCTCTGCCTGCTGCACGCACTCACACACACCCCCACTGTGTGAGCTGCGCGCGCACACAGTCACGCACACGAGCAAACGATCGGCTATTAGACGACGCCATCTCGCTCTATCTGCCCACTGGTATCTCAATCGACTATCAAACTTAAATTCTTTTTTCTTTTTGGTATTTTTCAATAAAATCAAATAGTTATTTCTTTTTAAGTTAACCAAAATAATTTTAGTGAGCAGTTGATTTTACGAACATGCATTGTTGATATGAAATTAAACTAATTTTGGTGATTAATTTGAAGTTGTTGTGGATACGAAATTGAATTGATTTTAGTGAGCTGTTGATGATATGAACTTAAATCTATTTTGATTTTAGCTTATTATTACTGATATTAAGTTATGAACGGCTTTACATTTTACAATTTCTTGTAAGTTATTCTAATGTGAATTATTTTGGGTATTAGGGTGTAGAGAGTGTGCGTTATGCGTGGATGTGTGCTTTTATGTCCTTTTAGGTGGAGATTGATATTTCGTAATTATTGGATAATTTGTGTCTTGATATTCATTCTAGTTACATTTTTTAATATGATTTGGTAGGTTACAGCTTCATCCTGCCTGCACCAATATGGCTCAGAGGGTTAATTTTCATCCACTCGGTATCCCCACTTTTGGTAAGTAAAATTTATTGTTTTCCTCTTGCGTCTTGGGTTACATTTTTTGATTTGGCTTTCGTTTTAAACCCGAAATTTAATTTCGGAGGCTTAAGTGAAAGAACTAGAGAGAGAGAAGATATTTCGAGTGAAGAAATGTCATTATTCACGTCATTCAACCACTATAATCTTGGGTTACTTTGGCAATGTTTTTCGTTGGAGTTTGCTAAAGTTTGGAACTTATGTGGGACGATCCGTTGGTTCAGTGAGAGGCGAAAGGGATTTGGTAATGGGAACTAAGATAGAAACAAAAGGCTATAAATGAAAAATGTCAATTCTTAAAAAAGGTGCTCACAATCCTAACCCAAATGAGATAAACATTTGAAATTACGCCTAGATCCTTGGTGAAAATAAATTTATAAACTAAGCCAAATAATTTGTAAAGAAATTTATGCATTTTCCAGCTTTTTGCATTTTTTATTTTCAGTCAATATAATGGTAAATGTACGTCTGACACATTATATTTGCAGCTGAAGTCTTCAAGGAGAAAACAGCAAGGGAACTGGAGACAATGCTGTGGCGATTTATTCTAGCTATCATTACTGCAAATGTTGCATATTGCACATTTTTAGGTGTTAGCATTCATACATTTGTTTGGCTCTTTCCCGAGGGTCGTGGGTTCTTTTGTTGCACCCTTTTTCTTCTTACACCTATATTTTTACTTTTGATTGAGTATCTATTTTTCTTTTTGATTTTCAAATCTCGAAAATTTTGGAGGCCTAATATTTTTACTTTTTTTATAAAAACTATTATTCCCACCGTTTCTCTACTAGTAGCACCTTTTTGTGGTGACGACTGGTCGTTATTTGTTGCCTTTGTAACTGGTGCTGCTAGTTCTTTATATTCTTGTATGATGATGAGACCATTGGAGGATTTAAGAATAACAGAGTCTCTGTTATCTTTGTTTTTAGCATATATGGTTTATCTTCCCCAAAATTTCGTTTTTAAAATCGTTTTAGTTTTATTATATATGGATTCATGGCAGAAGAGCATGATCCAATTCACTTCATCTTCCTCTACCGCCCTTCGACCTAGTGCATCTATTTCAAATTCCAATTCCGATCTTGAATCATCTCAATTAGTTAATTCCAAGCACTCTTCAGTTCATCACGACGACATCGACACTTTCTTTCCAAGAAGGTGAGAATATTCACTATTTTGACATTTTTTTATATTCTTTATTTTTTTTGAAAAACGAAAAAATGTTGTGCAGTTTGACTACATAGTTTGTTCTTGTATATAGTTGAATTTGTTCTTTGCCTCTTATACGTTTATATATATAGTTATATATTTAATACGCATCAATGTATTTAGACCACCTCATCTAAAAGCTTTTTAAAGCTTAAGCCATGAGATATTTGACCAGCCTTTTACTGAGCTTTGTGCCTGAAAATATGTGTAGATATGTATACATTTTTGACAACTGGCTCTATAGATATACTCTCTCCTATTGTCTTAGTTTTTGACAACTGGCTCTTATATATACACATATTTATGAATTTGTGACTAAATAATAGATGATGGATGAATGATTTTATTTGTAGATTACAAGAAATGCTTAATTGCAATTCATATATAATATTATAACCATCCAAGTGTAGAAATACTTAATGCAATTATTCAAACACAATATTATACATACATACATATTCAATATCTTACTTTCTTGTTCTTTTGTTTTTAAAATCATTTTTGGTTACAGTGATGTTGCTTATACTACTATTGTGGATGGCGATGAGTCATTAATGGTCAGTCAAAATCCTGCTCGTTTCTTTTATGGAGTGAACGTTATTTGGCTTATGTTTTTTATTCTTGAAAATATTTGTATGATTAATAGTTGAAAGGTTCTAACACTTATTTATGCTTTGTTTAGCATTTAACATTGGTGTAGAAATGATTGGACCAAGCTTTGCTTATTGTCTCTTAGGCTTACGAGCTTTTCGTGGGAGTTGTTGATATGCCATGCTAACTTGTTAAGAGAAACAGAAACTTACCTTCTAATCTGGGAGGAGCTAACACTTCTTTTAGGCAGACTATTATTATATTTCCTGTGTTCACGGAAAAAATTGTAGTTTAATATGACTCTTTAGTACCGGGAATTATATTGTGAACTTGACTCGGTGTGACTTTCTCTTACGGATAATCCAAGGAGATCGTGATCTTAATTTAGAAGTAGTTAGTCAAAATCAGAAATACGTATAGATCTGAAATAATTACTTCCTATAATTAAACTAGTTTAAATAGATTGTTTCTGAACTATTGTGGTGTCTCTGGTTTGTAGGCCATATAATAGGTTTTGTTTTCGTGAATTCAGATTGTGTAATCTAATGAAGGACAAGCAGAAGTAAGTGTAGTATCGTTTCTTGCAGTGGCTGGTGTACTCTTTAACTCTGCCACTGTAATGCTTTTCATATTTATTTTTTATCTCAATTGTATTGATGACTAAGGTCCAACATTTACCATCAGTAATAACCTTCTCAAACATGATCAGGTAGTTTGGCAAATTTAATTACACTAGTAACTTTTATTTGTTCTTAGGATATTTGTTTACATTCTTTGTATTCTGTTTTAGAATAAATTGGCCTCAATTTCTTAGTATTTATTTAACAATGGAGTTCTTTACTTGGAATGGTTTGTGTTAATTTGGAGTTCACTAAGCAGCTTGCAATGGGTGAGGTTTTTGGAATCACAGTGCCAGAAAAGAAGGTGATGTTGGAAAGATCTTTTGTGCCTCTCTTCACTGGATGGCTCGCTGAATCACATGATCTCAATTTGATTTAATATACTATGGGAAAACTTTTTCTCTGGATTGGGCTCTTACTCTGTTGCCTTCTTCCTTGAGCACGAGCTGCACTTGCGTTTTCTATTTTGTATTCATGGCTTGTTAAGATATTGCTACATGCTTTTCTATTGATTGCAGCTTGAGCATGAGCTGCACCCTGGTGTTATTTTGTATGTTCCAAATTCAATTTCAGCAACTTCTAACATATTGTGCTGGTTGCAGCTTGATGTGGATATTGCTACTCTCATATGTGTTAAGGACGATGGACCAAAGAGGAGGTTTGTCGTTTCACGATACTATTCTTAAAATACTATGTAGAGAATGATGGTTGTTCCTTAATATACACTCCATTACTTAGAAATTTGCATTCAAACCATTTTTATCCATTCTTCTTTTGATTTCAGCTTGCGCTATATCGAGACAGCTAATATACAACGGTTGCTGATAGAGATTAAGGAAAGAAGCATGTCTAATACCAGTATTAATGTGGAATCGGGTGAGAGTGATATAGAGGTTTGATCTCTCTCTCTCTCTCTCTCTCTCTCTCTCTCTCTCACACACACACACACACACACACAGAGACAGACACTCGTCTATGTACACAAAAGCTAATGTTAGCATCAACTTCCTTATTGTCATTGTTTAGGGTCTGGTAGCCATAGATAAGTTTCATCTCAATGACAGAGGGGCCGCATTGAACTCTTCCTTGTCTCGGGTAAGTGAAAGTAGTGATTTAGTCATCAATTAATTCATTTTCTTATCTCTCTCTCTTTTAATTTGGTGCTGTTAAATTCTCTTTCTTTTTTCTCATTTATATTGATGACTGAGGTCCAATCGTTTACCATTTCCTTTTTCCTTTTCAGAAGGCTGATAGCATTCAGATGCCCAATTTTCTGATAGATCAAAATTCTGATCCAGATGCAACTATTCTGCATGTTAGCTTTGTGAATCGCTTTGGTCCTCTCATTGACACGGTGAAGTAACTGAGTCCCTTATTCTGCATGCATATGTCTGCACGCTAGGATATTTCAGTTTTATTTTTCTAGGCTTGTGATAGAGTATGTCCTGGTCTTCTGGTGCAGATGAGGGTACTAGAAGACTTTGGCTTGGATGTGGTGAAAGTAACAGTTGCTATTGAAGGTTCAGTGACTTGGGCAAATTTTTTTGTCTCCCACCTGTAAGTACAGATATTTGCTGTGCCTCTTTATCATTGATGCAGCTTTTCTGTCTTGGGCAACATTTTTTGCTTCCCACTTGTAAGGACATATATTTGTTGTGCCTCTTTAGGGCAACTGGGCGCAAAGTTGAAGATCTTAATATATGGGAGAGGATTCATCTGACAATTAGCAATAGCCTTCTCGAATATGGCCTGGTAGTTTGCCAAATTCATTGCTCTTATAACTTTTATTAGTTCTTAGGATGTCTGTTTAAATTCTTTTTGTTATGTTTTAGAATAGAATGGCTTTAATTTCTCTGTATTTATTTAACGATGGAGTTCTTTACCCACTTGGAATGGTCTGTGTTAATTAAGAGTTGAGTAAGCAACTTGCAACGGGTGAGGTTTTTGGAATCACGGTGAGGGAGAAGA
Organism: Ehretia macrophylla; assembly: GCA_037974665.1. NCBI lineage: Eukaryota > Viridiplantae > Streptophyta > Magnoliopsida > Boraginales > Ehretiaceae > Ehretia > Ehretia macrophylla. Next base: position 66,928,017 of record CM075769.1, read on the forward strand.
AGGTGATGTTGGATTCATCTTGCGTGCCTCTCTCTGTGTCTGTCTCTCACTGAATTACATGATCTTTATTTGATTCAACATACTCTTGAAATCCTTTTCTCTAGATTGAGCTTTTACTTTGTTGCGGCTTCCTTGAGCATTAGCTGCACATGCTCATTCTATTTTGTACTAATGGCTTGTTAAAAAATTTTGCTACATGCATTTCTATGGTGGTCATTATGTCACCAACGTGATTTGTATTTCACCTTTAATGTCAGTTTACTAGCCATTTATTCTTGTTCTTCTTCCTTTCTGTTTCGAACATAATTAAGCTAAAGGAACTACTCGCTATACAGTAAATTTAGCTGTGGATAAGAGTGCTGGACGATTACACTATTAACAAACAAATTGTCTTTTTCTTACCCAGGGGGAGTTCTGAAATATTTCAATGTCTAGTAATATTGAACTGAAAAGTTTGAAGGCAACTCCATTAATTGTGCATGACAATGCTGTGTTTTAGTGCTTGCTCTCATGTTATTACTTATACAGCAAATATCTTGGCCACTACATTAGTATCCTTCAGAATTTGCTGAAACCCAACTAGTGGTGTTCGCACTGTTTGGTTCAAACTTATGTCATCAGAATCTTTTATTTGACCAAAATCGAAATATTGAGCATCAGATGAAATTTTTGAACTTTTGGTTTGAGCATCCATCATGTATGTCCACCAGATTTAAGTTTTCATGAACTTCTCCCGGTTTCATGGATTGATTCATTTGTATTAAATTATAATTCTTGAGGCAAATGCTTGTGGTCCTTTTCAAACTTCCTGAACAATTTTAAACTTTTCTGATCCTTCATTAGGCTAACAGTTTATGAATTTATATGCTTTTTCATTTTTCCTTAAAAATCAGAAAATCATAATGGATATTTTCTGCTATCAAGAAGAGAGAAGAACATTACAATGGGTTTTTTTTGGCTCATATTTCCCAACGAAGTTGCAACTGTAAAGATTAAACATGTAAATGTGATGTAACCTCTTGATTCCCTCTGTATCTTTTGCCTCCTATCAAAGATACAGTTAATACATGAAGAAATGCAGATACTGCACCTCTTGATTCCCTCTGTATCTTTTGCCTCCTATCAAAGATACAGTTAATACATGAAGAAGTGCAGATACTGCACCCCCAAGCCCAAAAAGAATGAATATAGAACAGGGGGACAGGGAATTGTATAGTATCATATCTGGCAGGAATCCTGATTCTCATGCTGAGCAGATTTTTCATAGTAGTACTATGGTGTATTTTGTATATTCCAAATCCTATTTCAACAAATGCTAACATATTCTATTGATTGCAGCTTGACGTGGACAATGCTACTCTCGTACATGCTAAAGATGATGGATCAAAGAGGATGCGTGCAGTTTCACGGTACTATTCTTAAAATACAATAGCGATGGTTGTTCCTTAATATACACTGCATTACTTGCAAATTTGTGTGCTTACATTGTTATGCATTCGTCTTTTGATTTCAGCTTGCCCTATATTGAGACATTTGATATACGAGGTTTGCTGTCAGAGCTCGTAAACAAATACGTGTTTAATACCAATATTAATGTGGAATCGGGTGAGATTGAGACAAAGGCATGTTCTCTCTTTCTCTCTCTCTCTCAGACACATGCACACTAAAAAACACATCTATGGACACAGAAGCTAATTTTGGCATCAACTTCCTTATTGTCATTGTTTAGGGTCTGATAGCCAAAGATAAGTTTCATGTCAGTGACAGAGAGGCAGCATTGAACTCTTCCTCGTCTCGGGTAAGTGAAAATAGTGATCTAAATCATCAATAAATACTTCATTTTCTTATATTTCTCTTTTACTTTAGTGCTGTTGAAGATCAATGACAGTAGTATATTTTGGAATTCCATCACATAGCAGCCTTTCAGATCTAAGACGACAGAGAATCTAATACAGACAGCACATGTCAAAAGAGTTATTGTAATGGGCTGACAATATGCCAATAACGGCTAATTTTAAGTTTGAAACATTGAAATTTACTTATATCATTGGTGCATATAGATTAACGGAGGAGCTAGTGAGGAGCCATATGGGTCTCGAACGAATAGAGCTAGTAAGCAGCCATATGGGTCTCCAAGGAACGGAGGAGCTACTGAGCAGCCATATAGGTCTCTAATGAATGGAAGGGCTAGCGAGGAGCCAGATGGATCTCCAGCGAATGGAGCAGTTAGTGAGGAGCCAGAAGGATCTCCAAGGAACGGAGGAGCTACTGAGGAGCCAGATAAGTCTCCAACGAACGGAAGAGCTACTGAGGAGCCAGATGGGTCTCCAACAAATGGAAGACCTAGTGAGGAGCCTGATGGTGGAGTGTACAACGAGATAGTTTTAGATTGGTATATAATTCCAGCTATTCTTCTTTTACTTTGTCTTGCATATGAGAGTTGTCGTTGAGAGTTGTCGTAGTTGAAGATAGCATTCAAGAATGTTATATAGAGTTTACGTAGTTAATGTATATATTTTAGGGTTCTAACGAAATTTAGACTTGCGTACTATTTTTAGTTGTTTATGATTACTTTTGATCTTTTAGTGGCAATGAGTAGTAGAAATAAAAGCGCTTTTGACATGATCATTGATAGAATTCAATGAAAGATTTCAACCAAAACTTAAGCGCTTTTGACATGATTTTGTACAATTAATTGGCCTATACTCGGCAATAGTTTGAGATTCCTTGGCCAGATCGAGCTAATAAATTTTGGGACCTATCAGTTTATTGCATGGTTAGTAAGATTAACACATTTTAGTTATTAATTTGTAAGAAATTAACCTCAATTTTTTAAGAGTAAATTATCAAAATAGTCTCTTATCTTATCGTTTCATTTTTATATCATGATAAATTAGTCCTTCATTTTTCCGTTTGTGATGTTGTTTATCTTTTTTGTGAAAAATGTTAAAAATCTAGCGGGGAATGATCATCACGTTTCAGAAAGAACATAGGCAAAATTGTCATTTCAAATAGTGATAACGTGCAGTTCATGTGAGTTTCTTATTATAACAAAATAGGGACTTTTGGAGATCTTGGCATTGGGCGGCTTCCGGCGATGTAGCGTGACCCGTGCTCCACGCTTCTTCCATGCTCGTCTCCAGTGATGTGGTTGAGCTAGCTTGCAAGCTTGGTTTTTCTCAGTGTTTTGGCCTTGTCCGTTGTGTATTGGTGCTGTGCCTCTTGGTGTTGCACTTGCCAGTGGTCGTTGTTGTCTCCAATGATCTTTGTTGGCTTGCTTATTTGTTAGGGTTCGTTTGTTAGGTTTGGGGCTTTTTGTTAGGCCCAAATTTTCTCTTTATTTGAACTTGTATGGTGCGTACACAGTCACGAACGGAAGCAAACGATTGGCTATTAGAGGACTCCATCTCGTTCTATTTGTCGACTGTTATCTAAATCGACTATCAAACTTAAATTCTTTTTTCTTTTTGGTATTTAAAAAAAAAAAAACCAAATAACTATTTTTTTTTAAGTTAACAAAAGTAATTTTAGTGAGCAGTTGGTTTTATGAACGTGCATTGTTGATATGAAATTAAACTAATTTTAGTAATTGATTTTGAAGTTGTTGTGGATACAAAATTGAATTGATTTTAGTGAGCTGTTGATGATATGAACTTAAACCTATTTTGATTTTAGCTTATTATTACTGATATTAAGTTATGAACGGCTTTACATTTTACAATTTCTTGTAAGTTATTCTAATGTGAATTATTTTGGGTATTAGGGTGTAGAGAGTGTGAGTTATGCGTGGATGTGTACTTGTATGTCCTTTTAGGTGGAGATTGATGTTTCTTAATTTTTGGATAATTTGTGTTGATATTCATTCTAGTTACATTTTTTAATACGATTTGGTAGGTTATAGTTTCATCCTGACGCTTTCACCAATATGGCTCAGAGGGTTGATTTTCATCCACTCGGTATCCCCACTTTCAGCAAGTAAAATTTGTTGTTTTACTCTTGCATCTTGGGTTGGTTGCATTTTTTATTTATTTATTTGAGTTTCGATTTAAACCTGAAATTTGATTTCGGAGGCTCAAGTGAAAGAACTAGAGAGAAGATATTTCGAGTGAACAAATGTCATTATTCACTTCATTCAACCACTATAATCTTGGGTTACTTTGGCACTGTTTTTCATTGGAGTTTGCAAAAGTTCGGAACTTATGTGGGACGATCCATTGGTTCAATGAGAGGCGAAAGGAATTTGAAGTAATGGGAACTAAGATAGAAACAAAAGGCTATAAATGAAAAATGTCAATTTTTAAAAATGTGCTTACAATCCTAACCCAAATGAGATAACATGCCTAGATCCTGGTGAAAAGAAATTTATAAACTAAGCCAAATAAAAACTATGATGCATGTAGCACTTTTTTATTTTCTATGTGTAACATATTGATACATTTGCTTGGCTCTTTACCAAGGGTGGCCGGTTCTTTGTTTGCACCATTTTTCTTAACCCTATATTTTTACTTTGGATTGAGTATCTATTTTTCTTTTTGATTTTCAAATCTCAAAAATTTTGGAGGCTTACTATTTTTACTTTTTTTTATTATAAAAACTATTATTCCCTTTACTAGTAGCACCTATTTGTGGTGACGACTGGTCATTATTTGTTGTCTTTGTAATTGGCTAGTTATATATATTCTTGTACGGTGATGAGACCATTGGAGGATTTAAGAATAACAGAGACTCTATTATCTTTATTCTTAGCATATCTGGTTTATCTTCTCCAAAATTTCGTTTTTAACATTGTTTTAGTTTTATTTTATATGGATTCATGGCAGAAGAGCATGATCCAATTCACTTCATCTTCCTCTACCGCCCTTCGACCTAGTGCATCTATTTCCAATTCCAATTTCTATAATACTCCTAGAAAATGCGAGTTAATAATAAATTATTAAATCGTTAAAGAAAGATTAATTAGCGATAATTGCTATATAGCATGTCAACATAATGTGCTAATATGTAATTTAGTATGATGAAATGGAATGCCGGACCATTTAGATATGTACGATTAAGCAAATAAGTTAAGTTCCAAAACTTATTTAAAGAAGTTTGCAAGATTTCAAGTTACGAATTAGTTTGGGCCAACTCCAAAATCAAAACTGTACCAATTAATAAATACTTAATTAGTGAGTTATATATGTTTAGAAAGCTTTACGAGTCTAGCTTCTAATATTTCATATGATACATCAAATGTAGTTTTTTTTTAAAGGAAGTTATAATTGTTTTTGAAATATATGTCTGAACTATCTACGAGTTACGTATTCGAGTTGTTGGAACTATTTTATTTGGGTTCTGATTTATTCCAATTTAGATTGTACTTTGTTTAAGGCTAATAGTAGGTCCCTGGTAATCACTTAGCCAAAATATCTCTCCGAGGTCTTAATCGTTATCCATAAAACCGAAAGGAAAAAGAAAAGAAACAAAGGTCATTAGTCAGCTAGGCATTTGTTTTAAGCTGCTGCTGGCAATATTTTAGAGCCTTGGCAGATGAGATACAAGAGAGAGATTAAAGAGATGAGAACAAATGAAGACTATAAAAAGAAAAGGAAAGATAAATATAAGGAAGAGAAATAAGAATAATTGAAATGAATAAACCTAAGCATGTTTTCCAAAGCTGCTGCCTGGCGTTCAGTTGGGGCATTGGGGATGAGTAGGACAATTAAGTTTCAAAGATAAAAACACATGAGAGATATAAAACGAACCAAAAAGAAAGAGCAGTAAGAGGAAAGAAACCGAGAAAAGAGAAAGAAAGAGAGCAGATAGGAAAATTCTTCAATAGCATCTCAAACTTCATTCAAGTAAGGATTAGTTTCTGTTAAGCGTTATCTTAGTTTAACACATGTATATATATCTACGTGTAAAGGTGGCTACCTAGTCTCAAATAATTTTGATTCTAACCGGAAATCTATTAACATATGATGAAGTTTGAATGTAAAGGCAATGATAATTTAGATCGTGAAAAGGTTTCAAGAACAAAAGCATAAAATCTTGAAATGGGTATGATGTAGTGCATGTCTGCCATATTGGTTTGTAAGGGTGACGGGTTGTGAGGTGTAGGTGCATGTATATGTACGATCTAGGTGTGTGTATGTATGCATGTGTGCGTTGTACATGATGTCTGTATGTGTAGCCTTGGTGGTGAAGATTGGTCATGGTGGTGCTATCCTGTTATATGGTTCTAGGTTTAGTTTGTTTATGAATATGAAGGTTTTCATATCTGAGTGAATGTAGATGTGAGAAACAATTTGTGTTTTAGGAGTAATGTGAATAAACGTGAAGGCTACATAAAGATAAGCAAGTGAGTGAGTGTGTGGCGGCGTGGAAATGCAATCAGTAAATAAATAAGCTTTGCTTTAGCTTCAACCTATGCAATATATAGTTGTTATTTCATATGTTCTCTTCACCAAGAAATCTCTTAAGCAAGAAGTTTATATGATCGATACATGCTATGATGTGAAATTAACTATTACTTGAAACTTGGTTAATGAAATTCTTGATTACTACAAGTAAGAAAATGAAAAACACAAAGAAAGAAAAGAGTGGAAAAGTCAAACTTTATATATAATATCAAATAAAACAAGAAATGGATGCTCCTGATCACGGGTTTGTCACCTAGAATCAATTTTTAAATCATAATATGTGTTTAGGACTCATCTTGTAATGTTTATTATAATTTTCATTGCAGTAACATACTAAACTGAAGTTATAAGCTTAGGAAGAATGATTAAATTCATTTAAAGCTGTATCCGATATAAGTTGGACAACTCTCTTACACTTAGATCCATTTTGGTTCTATCCTTATTGTTTTGATTTAAAGTTTTATATTCTAAAAATTCGTTGATTCTGTTCCGATCCGCTTGTCATTTAGAATTTTGTATTCGGCTCGAAGTGAGGGACTATGATATTTAAGTATTAATTATGTTATCATCTTATGACTGAATATATTAATTGTTATGTGTTATCTCTAGAGCTGTGACACCCATCGGCGGGTGAAACTGTCGCGTATATTTAGCTTTGTACCGTAGGTGGGGGATGCCCTACCTTACGGAGGCTGCAGGTGGCCATTCTGTGATTTAGTGATATTTATGTAGTATGTGATTTTGAGATATTTACATTTTGATGATACGGCTAAGTTTGTATGATACTTTAGTACATATAAGATTGTGAGATAGCTGCACAGATTTTGTGATACTCGGTCACGTAATTCTGGTATTAGCCTTGATTGTGTGTTCTGTATTGATCAGGTTATGGTTCAGTTCTGGTCTAATATAAATTAGCTATTTTCGTCTCATTTGTACTTTGACTTCGTATCGCGTCTTCAATTTAATTCCTATTTCTAGATCGCATCTTTTTACTTCGATAACCCTCAGAGCCTGACTCCGGGTGTCCTTCTTACTGAGCATTGTTTCGCTCATTCTATTATTTTATTACAATTATGCAGAGACAAGAGTTAATGAGCAGTTCGAGGTGCATAAATTTAAAGGCTACCCTATGAGATCAATAATATTTTAGAAAAAGTATTATTTGTAAAATGTCGCCTTCTTGTAATATATATATTCAGAAATACTATTTGGTTCAATTAAGAGTTTTAGTCGCTCTGTTTAAAAATTTTGTAAAATTTAGTTTTTTTGTATTGTGGTATTAGTGCATTGTGGGTTTAGGAGGAGAAATCTTCTTAGACTCACGACATCATGTCCCCGAATTTAACTGGTTAATTTTTGGGGGCGTGACAATTCCAATTTCGATCTTGAATCATCTCAATTAGCTAATTCCAAGCACTCCTCTTCAGTTCATCACGACGACATCGACACTTTCTTTCCAAGAAGGTAAGGATATTCACTATTTTGACATTTTTTTAAATTCTTTATTTTTTTTGAAAAACGAAAAAATGTTGTGCGGTTTGACTACATAGTTTGTTCTTGTATATAGTCTCTTATACGTTTATATATATATAGTTATATATTTAATACGTTACACATTCTATTGAAGGATTGAAATGACGTTGGGTACTATAACGGCAATATATATATATATATATATTTCTCATTTTGCTGGTACTATTATATAGTTTTTCAAATTTTATTATCTTTATTCGCTGTAGGCAACAAAATTGAGGAGAGACTGGCATCATGTGATGAGAGGATCACGAATGTGAGTTATGAAAACAATCTCTTACAAAAATAAAAGGTAAGATTACTTACAATGAACTGCAAACAAGTACGACACTCTTAAATCCTGTGCATAGAGAAAATTTCGTGCAACAAGATACCCTTAAATATACAACAAAATTCTCGAGATAGGTCACAAAGATCTGGTTCATCAAGGATTGGAAAGAGGCTGGGGTCTCAAAAATTGGAGTTGCTACATTTTTCTTTCTCATGCTTATACTGATATGACCAAACAATTGTAAAATAAAACCTTAACCACATGAAACTCATCCGAGTATACCACTAGGCATTTGGTCTAGCGTTACAATTCTCACTTTAAGTGCGAGAAGTTTTAAGATTGATTCTCAATGTTAACATCTTAAATGATGTAATATTGACTTGTAAACCTATTTTAAATAAATACATAAATAAATAATAAAAAAACTTATCCAAGTATATTTTTATCGATCACATGCATACGCAGGAGAGTAGTTCATAGCAGTTTTGTATTTTCTCATTTTTCAGGAAAAAAAACAGAATGAAATTGACCAATATTGCTTATTAGAACAACATAATTAATATATTAGCATCAATAGTAAGTGGGAATAAATTACACAGGAGATATACATATATATACACACAACAATAGTCTCCATATTACAGCATTGTATTCCATCATAGATGGGAGATGACCTGCCACTAAAGGTTAAACTATAAAATCTATCAACTACATGAAGAACTATAACAGCCATAACCATCTCGACCAACTTATATGGTGTCCCTCTCTCAGTTTTGTCGTCAATTTTCTACCTTGAACCAGATCTTCTTTTCAGTATTTCAAAGTTGTGGCCTGAAATTTTTCCTTTGGGTGGAGAGATGTTCATGGCTGGAATTCAAGGTGAAATGAGAACCAAAGAGATAGTTGGTAGTATGGACTTCAATTTGAAAGAATCTGCTTCTGCTGCATTTTCTTTCTTTCTAGATACGGCACCATTCCATGTGCTTTTTCCTGCCATTTTCCGTCTTGATGGTTCACTTTTGTTTCATAACTCAAAAGACAATAAGCTTGCTTCTAGACAAAATTTCTGGGAAAATGCCTGATAACATCTTGTCTGCTTTCTGCCATGTACTCTTTTGGCTCAATCAGGCAAAAATCTCCTACAAAATCAAACCATTGGATGGAAGGATTTTCAGAGAAGTGCATTATTATTGCAGAGCATATGCTAAAACAAGTATTGTTTGGAAAGATTGATTGTGATCAAGTTACAAATGGACTCCTTTTTTAACTCAATATATACAGGAAGTTGCTGAGATCATCTTTTGTCACCCTGCAGTGGTGACAACACTGGAATGCCCTTTACCTGGAAGTGAAAGTTATACAGATGCAATTTTCGGTGAAAGTTTGGAGAAATTTATTGAATTAGCAGAACAAGGAATTCATAAAATGGATCTTCATGTCCTTAACTTGTTAAGAACAACGTGTGAGCAATTATTATCTTTCTGTGATAGCCAAAGATTATTTGAAGTTGAGCAAGGTACTAAAGAGATTGCAAAGGTTTTTAAAGGTCTCGAAAAAAAGCTATTGCTGACGCTAAAGGACAGGTTTGATGAATGTCTAAAATCTACAGATTTGGTCCCTCTAATTCCTATATCATTTGCATTGCACTTGGTGCTGCGGTTCATCTCTTCTTTTGAGCTCCTTGAATTAGTGCAATGGTTATTCTCCAAACTTGACCTTACTGACACGGCCTCGTCACTATCTTTCAGAAGTTCTGTTCTGTTGGCCGCTTTACATATTGCTGGTTGTGCTTTTGATCTTCTTTCAGCTTATTTGCGGGAGCCTTACTCTCAGAAAACACTGTATGCTCTGTTCTGGGGAATGGAAGAAAAAGCTATTGATGTTTCCCTTTTTGAGAAAATTTTCTTTTAGGTATATGAGATTGCCTCTCGTTTTGAACTGGATGTTGCTGACATATGTTTGCTGAAGGCTCTCAGGGTGGTTAAAACACATCAAGCTTTGCAGCATTGTATTCCATCTATCATGGTTATGTCTAGAGTTGTAGCAAGTATTCCTGTAAATTTGCTTTCTCACTGTATGCACAGGGTGACCAAGACAAAATCTCTTCTATTGTTGTCTCTTGCTGAACTAAGCTCGCTCCATCTATCATTTTTTGGATACCTGTTTGCTACTATGATCAATAAATCATCACTCTTCAAGGCTGACTTGACTCGAGAAACATGTAATTACCACCTTTCTGATGAAGAGTTGGTGATGCTTTTGCCCACTGCATTGTTATACTTAAATTCAGCTGTTGCCAGATTTGGGGGGCTGCGCTACAAGAATTTTGATTATATTCCTTCTTTATATTGGAGAACACTTTTTCACAGTTTATCTGACTGGAAGAGCTATGTTTCAAAGCAAATGTTTGAAATTGAATTAAGTGAATACGTGCCTGTGTACCTGGAACAGTTTTTGGATCTTGTCTCAACCAGTCTTCTTGGGAAATCAGTTCGTATGGTGCATCATTACCTTGCCTCAAGTGGGGAGTTGGTGAAGATGGAAACAAGATTGAATCTATTTGATTCTTTGTGCTTACCTTCCAGCAAAACCGATGATCTGCTGGACTGTAACTTAAGTGGAGTTGGTATCTATTCAGTTGGGCAGTGTCTAAACATTGTGAATAGGGTAGCAGCAAAAATATACTTTTCCAGGTTACTGTTGTTCCCTGTGCATGTTAATTTTGGGTCTAAGCTAGCAGAAGATGGAGATGTGAAGGATATTCCTCTGGAAGTGAATTCTAATGCACTAGACTTGTCAAGGATCCGATTTCTAAATATAGTGGTTCATTCTTGGCAACTGATTGTGAAGAAGTTCCCTTCAAACATTGATAACCCTAAAGAAACAGAAGGCCATAAATATTCTCTGTTTAAAAATTCCTTTCAAACATTGATAACCCTAAAGAAACAGAAGGCCAGAAATATTCTCTGTTTAAGTTTCTGGAACAATTCCTTGGGCAAAATATATTGGACTTGACAGCAGAGATGAATGATTGTCTTATCAAATTGCCTTGTCTTACCTTCGTGGAACAACTTGCCAAATTGACCCTTCTCCATAGGTTTGAGGACCCTGGGACATTGAAGATGCTCCGAACTGTTCTCACCATGCTATTTGAGGGAAACTTTCCATGTATTTCACTTCTTTAGCTATTGCTTGCTCACTCTGGGTTTGCTCAAACCATTCATTCTGCCAACAACTCAGGCTTTACTTCATTTGGTATGATATTTACTCCTATGCCTAGCATTCTACGATCATTAGCTATACCTCGTACACATTTAAATTCCCTTGATAGAGAAACCAATATGTACACATTCCTGCATACGAAGCAATTGGAAGTTATTAAGTTGCTCAGGGTGCTTTTGCGTACTAGTGCTCAGCAGTGTGATTTTAATACTGGGAAAGGTATTGAAATAAATTTGAGGGAGTTGGTTCTTTTACTTTTGTCTTGTTATGGTGCAACTCTTAGTGAAATTGATCTGGAAATATACAATCTCATAAGCGAGATTGAGTCTATTGATAAATCATGCACTGAAAGTCTTGGTGAAATGGATTACTTGTGGGGTATTGCTGCTTCCAAAGTTAGAAAAGAACGGGAACAGGAGCATGGTGGCTCTTCTAATGACCTAAATAATTCAGAAGCAGTTGGAGAACTCCGAAAAATTCAATTCAGAGAAAACTTTCCTGTTGACCCCAAAATGTGTGCTGCTACCATACTAAATTTTCCTTGCTTTAGAGCCGTTGGAGAGGTAACTTCAGACAAGCTCCAGAAGGATAATTTTGAGTATGTGGTTGAGGTACTCTTTTTATAATGACTATCATTTTGGTAGCTTTAATTATGTTCCTGACTTCTTTATGTTTCTAGCTTTTAAGATTTCTATTCCAATGTTTTTCAGAATAGAAATAAGGGAACTATATCAGTGGGGTTTCTTCCAATTCTAAATTACATTGTGATACTTTGTGCAGGGACACTCTGCAGAAAACAAGAAGATGCAAACATATGATCCTGTTTTTATCTTACGATTTTCAATTCATTGTCTTTCAATGGGTTATGTTGAACCTCTGGAATTTGATAGTTCGGGCTTGCTTGCAATTACAATTGCCAGCTTATCTTCTCCTCATGATGATTTGAGAAAATTTGGCTATCAGGCTCTTGGAAGATTTAAAAGTGAATTAGAGGTAACTATATTGCTATCATTTTGCATATCTTATGTTGATTGCTGCTTGGTATAAACAATGTGAGGCACAGTTATCAGTGTTGGTGAAAAATGTTTTAATGAACATTGTTAAGGTTTCATGTATGTTGGCAGTAAGTGGTCAAAATTTCTATCTACTTGCTTCTTCCTCTTGTCGGAGGGTTCCCTAAAGTAGTTAAAGGTCCTCTTGATTTCTTGATTTGAAACTTTTAACGGTTTTATAGTTGTAAAAGTAAATTGGGATGCGTTCTGGGAAAATTACTATCATTGATCGACTGAGGAACAACTGGATGTTTCCATGTTCCAAGAGTTAAAGTTCATTCCCTGACTAGAGATTGCTATAAGTTTGTCACTCCTGGAAACAGTTAATCTGTCTTCTCAGAATAATCTATGTCAAAGGCTTGTAAGTAATTTTAAGTTCTTGAGTTCTTGATTGCAGAGAACTTAGAAGAGGAAGGACGTGACTCGACTTCGACTTTTGTTGTCATATTTGCAAAATGGTATAAATAGAAACTAAAATATTGAAAAATACATTCTTACAATTTCATCCGATAGAGGGTGATACAATAGTTGTTTAAATACTACAAACAAGTTATAAAATAGATGCATTACGCTGCTCTAGGCAACACATGGCTCAAGACTAATTCTGACACGCACGTTGCTCAAGATATATTACAGCTGTATTATTTAGATATTTCAACACTCCCCCTCAAGCTGGGGCGAAGATATTGACGAGCCCGAGTTTGCTAAGACCTGATTGGAGAGGTGATGGTCCAAGTGACTTGGTAAACATGTCTGCCGCTTGCTCAGATGATATAACAAAGTAAGGTGTGATAACCCCTGACCGAACTTTCTCCCGAATAAAATGGATATCAACCTCAATGTGTTTTGTCCTCTCATGAAGGACTGAGTCAGAGGACAACATAATGGCATATTTATTATCACAGAACAGGGTGGATGAGTCGATCACCGGAAACCCTAACTCAGACAGAAGAGAGCGTAACCAAAGTAGTTCACATGTTCCTTGGGCCATAGCACGGTACTCAGCTTCCGCAGAAGATCGTGAGACAACTGCTTGCTTCTTACTTTTCCATGAGATAAGGTGATTGCCACGGAAGGTGCACATCCCTGAGGTAGAACGCCTATCGCTCTTTGACCCTGCATAATCCGCATCAGTGTAACATGACAATCCTTTTTGTACACCGGTTGCATAAAAGATTCCAAGTCCAGGAGAAGATTTAAGATACCGAAGGATATGATAGACAGCATCCAGGTGAGAGGTACGAGGTGCATGCATGAATTGGCTTACAATACTTACTGCAAATGTAAGGTCTGGCCTTGTGTTAGTCAAATAGATAAGTCGTCCCACAAGTCTCTGGTATACCGATGGCTCAGCTAACAATTCTTCTGATTCCCCTGTTACCTTAAAATTGGGGTCCATAGGTGTCGTGGCAGGTCGACAACCTAGCATACCTGTATCTTGGAGAAGATCCAATGCATATTTTCTCTGGGATAAAGATATACCTGGGCGATTTCGAGCCACCTCAATACCCAAAAAATATCGAAGCTTGCCCAAATCTTTAATGTCAAACATCATCCCAAGGTCACGTTTTACCTGAACAATTCTATGAGTGTCATCTCCAGTAATGATAATATCATCCACGTAAACTGATATAACAATGCACCGACCTTGAGGATGGTGTCGAACAAAGCAAGTATGATCAGAATTGCACCTAATAAACCCCATAGTAAGAACCACCTCACTGAAGCGGTTGAACCAAGGACGAGGGGATTGTTTAAGCCCATAAAGAGATTTACGAAGGCGGCACACTTTCCATGAATACTCCCCCTGAGCTCGAAAACCTGGTGGAGGATCCATGTAGATAGTCTCAGAGAGATCACCATTAAGAAATGCATTTTTGACATCCAACTGGTGGAGAGGCCAAGAATATGAGGCCGCCAAAGAGACAATAAGCCTGACTGTAGTTAATTTGGCGACAGGAGAAAATGTGGCACCAAAGTCCTTGCCTGGTACTTGAGTAAACCCTTTAGCGACAAGACGGGCCTTATATCGATCAATGGTGCCATCAGCAAGATACTTTACATTAAACACCCACTTACAGCCAACAGTCTTTTCACCAACCGGAAGATCAAGAAGCTCCCACGTCTGATTTTGCTGGAGGGCATCCATTTCCATTTTCATAGTAGTCACCCATAAAGGATTCTGTAGGGCCTCCGGAACTGAGCAAGGGATAGAGACTGAATTAACCTGACTAACAAACGATTTATACTGATCGGAGAGACCCTGAAATGACAAAAACTGGGCAATATGATGATGAGTACTACTTGAAAGTAAGTAACGGGAAGGGGGGCGTCGGTCACGAGTGGGATAACGGGAAGGTGCAAGGACCAAAGGAGAATGAGGGTTACCTGAATTCGAAGAAGACTCGGGCAGGAGAGCGGGAGCACGAGGACGCCGGGAGTATACTTGCAAGGGAGCTGGAGAAGAGACAAGGGGGAAAACATCATTGGGGCTCGGCAAGGGTGCGGGAGACGGTGGCGATGCATCAGGGAGAGGAATAGGACGAGGAAGACATGGGGGTTCCTCCGCAGATAACACTGTTGGAGGATGCTCTAAGGGCAGGGAAGGAATAGAGAAGAAAGACACAGTTTCAAGGAATGTAACATCCATTGAGTGGTGAAAGTGACGAGTCACCGGATCATAGCACCGATAGCCTTTCGACAGGGAAGAGTACCCAAGAAAGATACAATGTATAGCTTTATCATCTAACTTAGTACGAGTAGGGCTGCGATTTTGAACAAAGCATGTACAACCAAAGACTCGTGGGAGAATAGGAAATAGGACAGTATTTGGCTTGAGAATGTGCAGGGGTGGTTGACCTTTGAGGACATGACTAGGGGTGCGATTGATAATGTATGTAGCGGTGAGGACAGCAAGGTGCCAAAAATATCGAGGTACATTCATACCAGATAAAGGACATCGAACTGTAGACATAATGTGGCGATTTTTCCTTTCTGCCACACCATTTTGTTCAGGTGTGTAAGGACAGGTAAGCTGCTGAAGAATGCCTCTTTTATTAAGTTCAGCCCGAAAATCATTGGTTAGATATTATCTACCATTATCAGACCGAATATTGCGGACAACAGTGTGAAATTGGGTTTTGACCATTTGAAGAAAGTGAGTGAAATGAGTGAAGACTTCAGATTTTTTCTTCATCAGGTAGACCCAAGTACAACGACTATAATCATCTATAAATGTAACATAGTAACGATGGTGAGAAAGGGCCGTGATACGAGATGGACCCCAAATATCAGAGTGAACAAGGTCAAAGGCACATGGAGCCCGATGCATGCGAGGAATATATGTAGTACGAGTATGCTTTGACAATTCACAAGTCACACAATTGAACTTAAAATCCTTGCATGCTTTATTAAAAGATGGAAATAACCAACATAAATATTGAAAGTTTGCATGTCCTAAACGGGCATGCCACAAATCTAAGTTTTGAATAGAGCGAACAGGAGTATCAAAAATTGGAGACACAGAGGCTTGTAGACCGGACAAAGGTACAATAGAGGTTAAAGGTTCGCCGAAGTAGTAAAGTCCATCGTGCTCATACCCCCTGCCAAAAATCTTATTCGAAGTCAGGTCCTGCAAGAAACAACTGTTAGGTAAGAAGACAACAGCACAATGAAGACTCTTGGCAAGACGACTAACTGACAATAGATTATAAGCAAAGTTGGGGACATAGTAAACAGAGCGAAGAGTGATATCTGAGGATAAACAAGCATCTCCTTGACAACGAATAAGAATAGACGTTCCATCGGCAATTTGAACTGATTGATTTACGGAACTGACAGGAGAAGAAAAAATGGAGAGCTCACCAGTCATATGATTATTGGCCCCGGAATCCAGAATCCAAGACGGTTGACCTGACTTACCATGAAGGGCGGTAGGAGTACCCGTATCAAGGGCAGCCGTGGTGCCAGATGATGAAGTGAGGCCCAAGTGAAGTTGAAGTTGAGCAATCTGAGCCTGAAGTTGATTATAATTTGGTTGGGGAGAAACTAGTTCTGTTGAGTCTGAAGATGATGCCAATTCGGCTACAGCTCCAAAACGAGGACCTCCTTTCTTTTGTCCACTACCACGATTTCTAGAATATTGTTGCTTTAATTTAGGGTGAAGAGTAAAACACCGATCAATGAGGTGACCAGGTTTCCGACAATGTTGGCAATACGGACGAATACCTGTATGTCGAGAACCTGAAGGAGCAGCAAATGCCATCTGATCCGGAATAGACTGAGTGGGTTCGGGTGCAAGAAGAAGACGCCTTCGATCATCACCATCCACAATTACGAATGCCTCATATAGAGAAGGTAGAGGAGATGTATTTAAAATCTGAGTCCGAAGATTCTCGAACTCAGGCTTGAGACCCATCAAGAATTGATGAGTCCGACGATGATCTAGACGTTTAGTCTCAATCTCAGCATCATTCGGAAAGTCACTCAAAGGCTCATATTGAGCTAGCTCTTCCCATCTAGTTTGGAGATACCCAAAAAAATCCGCAACAGAGAATCCCAAAGTCGTCTGAGAAGCATGAGAAATTTCACGATAAAGCTCGAAGATTCGAGAATCATGACGTTTATGGGCATACATTTTTGTCAGAGAACTTCACAGACTATGAACTGTCTCGTGATACATAAACATATTATAGATTCGGTCCTCCATAGAATTGAACATCCAACCCAAGATAACACAATTATTCGCATGCCATTGAGCAAAAGAATGATCTGTTTCTTTCGGCTTAGGCTCCGAACCTAAAATCCATCCAATTTTACGTTTTTCACCAAGATAAAGCCAGAACGAACGAGACCAAGCATGAAAATTTTTTCCATTTAATAACACATTTGTGACTCGCTGTGCGACTGTATTAAACTGACAAGATAGGTCCATACGTGAGATAATAGTTAATTGACTAGTTTCTCCTATGCCCCTTAGATTGAGTGAGTTGTTCCTTTTCAGATTTCATACATGACATATGTAATTTGGTTCAAAAATAGTAATAACAACTCAACAATTCTACATAAGCAAATAAGACACTGAAATTAAAAAAAAAAATGATACTCATCAGAATAAAGAAGATCTCTGGCTGATGAGGATAAAAGAAGCACGGTGGCTGATGATGAAGACGCCAGATACTCGGCTGTGAAGGCTACAACTCGATCAAAGTTTGTAGACTGCAACACATGGTCTACACTTTTAGCCCAGCAGACAAGAAACAACCATAGATCCGAGCTTTAGTTAGGAATTTCTACTATCATCAGTGCATCATGATACTTCTCATCCTTCTTAGGGACTGAGCAGACAAAAGTAACAAATGAAGAAACTCCTGACTAGCACGATGACCAGATCTGATCCGACGGCGACGATGACCAGATCTGATCCGACGGCGACGAAGACTAGATGGCAGCCGACGGCGACGACGACGAAGACTAGATGGCAGCCGACGGCCAGCATTTAGATGCGAAGCAGCCGGCGACAAGAGCTTGTAGTTGGCTGGCCAGCGATGATGATGACGACGACGACGAAGAAGAGGATGACGACGAAGACGACGCCGACAACGATGATGATGCCGACGACGCTGATGACGACGAGAGCCGGCACGACGGCCCCGACGAGAGCTGGCACGACGACGCCGACGACAACTCTGAGATAAGTTTTTCTCTCTTTTTTTTTTTTTTTTTTTTTTTTTCTGGTTGAAACGTTGTGGCTCTAGATACCAAATAGAAACTAAAATATTGAAAAATACATTCTTACAATTTCATCCGATAGAGGGTGATACAATAGTTGTTTAAATACTACAAACAAGTTATAAAATAGATGCATTACGCTGCTCTAGGCAACACATGGCTCAAGACTAATTCTGACACGCACGTTGCTCAAGATATATTACAGCTGTATTATTTAGATATTTCAACAGTATAGAACAGCCATGGCAGAGGGTATCCTCTATAACTGCTGTATTTGTTGCTGAGGCAACTCTGGTTTTGTTGAATTCTTCTCATGATTATTATTCAACTATCAGTAAACTTCTCATGTGCACCCCCAGCGCCAATATGAAGGTATGTCTTCAAGAATTCTGTTTTGACATATAATATTTTTTAAATGACTCGTGTAAAAGTCTCTGCATTAGTTCCTGCATGATAGCCGCTTAAGTTAAATTTTCCTTGTGGATTTTGTGACAGAGTATACCATTATTCCAAAGCTTTTTCTGGAGTAGTTCTGTAAATTTCAATGCAGACAGGTCGTGGATGCTTCGTCTGTTGTACACTGGGCTGAATACAGATGATGATGCTCAAATCTATATTAGAAACTCGGTTTTTGAGATTATTTTGAGTTTCTATGTCTCCTCTTTCTAATGATGATTCAAAGGAACTGATTCTTCAGGTAACCTGTATCCATCTTTCTATTATAATTTATATGAACAATGAATCCATGTGCCTACTCCTTCCATTGGTTCGTTCCAAAGGCAAATTCAAATCTCATTTCATTGATAATTTAAAATTCTCTAGTAAAAAAAATTGAAGAATTTAAGCATTTGTTTATTGGACAATTTGGTGGAAGAGATGCCTTCTACAACCCTATATAACTAGTAATTATAATTACATTCTAAATTCCTTCCTTTCATCGTAACATCCTAATGAAGTATTTACACACAAGCCTACACACAAATCAATTGCCAAAAAGAGAAGAACAAAAGAAATGCTTATATATTGAAAAAACAATCACCTTTTTCTAGTCATTAACTGTTTGCTTCTTGATTTTGATCTTGCCTTATGAGATCTCCTTTCTCAACCAATCATCACAAGAATTGGCATGATAAGTAAACACCTTTTTACTGTATGGTTTGATATGAAGGCCCCGTCTGAATTTCCATGGTTTGCCGGGTCCAAATATCATGGGGCGGTATCATTTCTTGCCTAGTTTTTTTCCCCAACTAATGTTCTAGATGGTTTAGTTTTAGTAAGGGGAAATATTGAAAAATCTGTTGATCATCTCCTCCGTGTACTTTAGGCCACAATTCTCTGATATTGTTTCAAGTTGTCTACCTCAAAATGCACCTTCACGTGTTTTATCTTTCATCTCTTCAAAATCTTAGGGTAGGTTTGAAGAATCTGGAAAGTCTAATTCTAGCATGCACGTCTACACTTACCTCTTTCCTCAAGTTGTATGATAATGATTGAATGTCTTTAATGTTTTTGGGGCATGTAAATGAAATGATTCTCCTGTAAACAGTCATACGTTAAATTTTGACTATAATTAAAGCTCCTCTTCCTTACTTGTACTGAGATTTAATTGTCATGATAATTATATGAAAAATAAGACAATTGCGTGCATTAGTTACGTTATGACTTTATTGTTTAGCCTATTGGTTATAGTGAAGTTCTTGTTCTACTGGAGGGTCTTCTACTATAAGTAGCTCTTAAGTAAAGAGCTGAAATTGTTCTGAACTTGCTAAATGGTTTATTCTGCAGATGCTTAAAAAGTCTGTCAAACTACATAAAATGGCTCGATACTTGGTTGAACAGTGTGGTCTGATTCCATGGTTGTCATCTGCTATCTCATCCTATTGTGGGAGTCAGAGCAAAGATAAGGGAAGGTTTCCGTTAACTCAGTTAACCGTGGGTTTGGAGGTATTGTCTTTTCCTTTATACCAACCACAGTGCTCAAGATACTTGTGGTTCTTTATGATTGGCATAGTTTACATAAGAATATTTCCTTCATTTCCTTCATTTCCTTCTGACTTCAAATTTGGTTTGGCCTAGGTGTACAATGCAACCAATGTTTCGCTTCTATTTTCCATATTTTACTCTTTTTGTTCTGTTTTGAGTTCTTTTCTTGGCTTGAGAAAGAAAGGAGAGAGAGTTGAGGGGGGCATGGGGGGGGTGGGGAGGGGGGTGGTGTGGGGGCATTTGTAATGATTGAAAGTCATGGTCAAACACCTCTATTCCAACTCCTGGAAACTTTTGGTCCTCAATCTTCAAGGAACTTTGATATATTGCATCTAGGGGAGTTGCATTTGGGTGTTTGAAATGCAGCCCATCTTGTAGAAATACGCTTTGGGGTAAAGCCAGGTACAAGAAATGTTAAATATTTTAGATGAGGTATAAGGAAACTTTTTTGGTAAGTATTTTAAGTGACTAATGGTATAGTTTGATAAAGTTTGGATTTGTTTCAAATGGTAATTTAGTCTTTTTTGAACTCTTAAAACAGTTGTGGTAGCTTGTCAACCATAATTCAGAGGATATGGATATCTTAGGATTTTTATTTTTCCAAATAATAAAAGGATGAAATACTACGTGGCTTGAGGACCAAATTCATAGGATTTGATATTAGACTGAATCTTTAGGTTGAAAAGTTCCAGTTTGAATTGGTTCTGGTTTCAATATTGGAAGTAGATGCGGCTTTCTCTCGTAGCAGGTAATTACACATGCTAACTTGTAGAGCAAGGTGGATCTAAGTATGAACTTTGGAGAATATGTTGAAAATATCAAGTGGTAGCTGATTGATTAGATGCTTGCTCTTTTCATCATAACTGACATATCAGAATGAATTATTATACTTTTGCATTGTTTCAAGAGCGTCAGTGTCATTTATGCTTGCTGGTGAAGGAGTGGACATTCTTCAGTCATCATCAGTGTGGTAGTTGACACTAACATCCCAGAGAGAGAAAATATCCCTTTTGAAATTGGTGCATCATTTCCATAAGTTATGATGAGCATTACACAGTCCTTGTTTATAAGCACAACGTAACTTATGGAAAGAATGATATTCAATGTGCTGGCTGTCATCATGTTGTTCTATCTGCTGTTGATAATTTTCAAAATCGCTGAATGCTAAATGTTGGCTGCAAATGCTCTCTTTATCTAAACTATGTTTTTGCATACTCTTTTAGGTGCTCAGTGACATGATCTCATCAAGAAATATGGTTGAGTGGTTGCAAAAATCTGCCCTAGAGCAAATTGCGGAATTTTCAGTACATCTACACAAGTTCTTAGTTGATCGAACGGAACTGATAAAGGAACAAACTTCATTGGTTGGACTATGTTTACATATATTGGCATCAGCACTGAAGATATCACAAAAATGTAAAGTATATCAGCCTCATTTTACCCTGTCAACTGAGGGTTTATTGCGGTTATGTGAAGCTATTGATGTATGTTCCAGTGGAAGGTGTAGTCCTACTGCAGAGCTTGGGCTGAAAGCTATACTTATGAGCACTCCTGCAATTGAAATTCTTCATATGGTCTCTCTCTCTCTCTCCCCCTCTCTCCCTCCCTCTCTTCATAAGCACTTGCATATGAATATCTATATTTGTCTGCCTCGGTTCACTTTCAGTCCTTTCCTATATATGTATACATGTATAAACATGCATCCTATGTGGTCTATCAAACGTGGGAATCAGATAACGTATTCAACTCTGACCATATTCTTCTGTTGTATCGGATGGGAAAGGTGATGGTAATTCCTTTCACTCTTCATATCAACTATTCTTCTATCTGTCTTGAATCCTTTCTGCATACTGAATTTAGCTGTTGGATTTATCAAAAAATTAAATGTTGCCATTGTGGTGTTATCTACAGTATCAAGTTTTTTTTCTGGTACCTTAGCCAAACTATGTCTCCGTGGGCTTTGCAGGATCCAGAAAAGCTTTTGAAATTCGTTAGCTGGGCAATTTCAACTGCTGTGCAGGCAAAAGCAAGAAAAGTGGTCCAGACTGAAGAATCCTTTAATGTTTTTAGAGTATCCTGAGAGGAAGAAAATTCCAATGATTCTCTTGTATCAAAGCTCTTGCGGTGGTTGACTGCTTCTGTGATCTGTGGAAGGCTTTCATGGAGATTAAGTAATCCGAATTCTAGTTCTTTACTTGGAAGAACAAACCCCCTTAGCCTTCAAACCTTGTTGGAATGGCATGAGAGAGGACCTGCTGAAAACCCGACAGAATTTGTCAATGAAGAGACGTTAGCTGCTTCAATTTTTTACCTCCAACAGCTACTCGGCATAAACTGCAAATCTGTTGTATCTGCATTATGTCTTCTACTTTTCACAAATTCCTCTAGTGCAGGTTAATCCTTCTCTCATATATATATATATATAGATTTAATTGATGCACAATTCTTCTCAGTAGCCTTG
The DNA here is from genome assembly GCA_037974665.1 of Ehretia macrophylla. NCBI lineage: Eukaryota > Viridiplantae > Streptophyta > Magnoliopsida > Boraginales > Ehretiaceae > Ehretia > Ehretia macrophylla. Next base: position 66,950,673 of record CM075769.1, read on the forward strand.
GTCTGTTATTGTTGGTGCATCTATCTTATGCATAGAAGATTGAGAGGAGTATATAAGAAGGCTTCTTATATCGATAATTTCCAATTGCTTCCGCTTATGGCATTACAATTCATGCATCATACTATATCTGCACTTCTAAGAGTCATGGAGCTTTTCCGTATACCACGTAAATTTGACTTTGTGACGTAAAAGGACCAAGTGTTGTAATATCTACTGATCATATTTGTTGTTGAATTAAGAAAACCAAAGGCAGAATATAGCAGGGTTTTGAGAATTGTTTTGTTATTTTTTCTTCTGAGACCCCTCTAAGATTACCTGTTAGTTAAATTTGTTGGCCAAATTGGATCTACTTACCACTCCAACTGATATAGGTGGATGTACTGTAAAATGGTTTCTTGTTGATAATTGACGATTACATGCAATAAAGTATTATTACTGGATAGCAGTTAGAGTAAATGCTTTTAAACAAGGAAAATGAATGAAAAATTGGCAGTCCTAAGAAAGTATTGGATGAAGAATGGCATAGCTGAGTCCCATGCTTTGTAAATTATGAATTATAATTAATGATCCCCTCTGCCGCACCATACTGAAAAAGAGACGAAAAAGTAAATGAAATGAAAATTGAAAATAAGAAGAGGTTGAAAAAGAATTACTTTTCTTTGCAAGTTAATCGCTGAATGAAAAATAAGGGGGATGTTTCATTACTTATAGTTGATGCAGCAGACATAAAGAGCCATGGCTACCCTTGCAAGACAGTTGTGAATGGACATGAATTGCTGTACGTGGTACTTGATTTAAAAACACTATGGTAGGCGATGATCTAGGAAACGATAGGCCCCCAGCTGCAAGACTAGGTGCTATATGCTAGTTTCTTTTGGTATCTGGGATTCACCAACCATCAATTATGTTACCTTTCTACGGTAGCCCTAGTGGTCCACAGATCATATCAGAAAATTCTGTTGCATTCCCTTCTCATTTTGGTTGATTTTGCTGGTAATTAATTAATTTTCTGTATTTGAAATTTTCTGCTCATGTCAGGAACAGAAGTCTTATTTGGCCATGCGAATTCTTTTGCATCCCTCTTCTCAAAGATATCTTGCCCTGCCGAAACTAATCCTTTTTGGAGATGGTAAATATTTTATCCTTTTTCCTTTCTCATGCCTCCTCCTCCCTAACACCGCCAAGTAAAGGTAAATGACAAATGACTAAGAAACAAAAATTGAAAAATAAGAGGCTAAATTATGTTGTAGAATCTGTTCATCTTGTATACAATGTTAACATCATGCTAATTAGGATGAAGTCCTTTCACTGAGGATCTCATACTGTTGTGTATTTACTTTATAAGTCAGTCTACAAGGACTACAAAATGCAAAATGGTCATATATTCAATAGATGCCCGTGAATCTTGTTTATCATTGTTGTCCGTGTTATGCAGGTCATTTTACCAGCCGTGGAGAGATCTTTCCTCTCATCCCACAGAAGTGGCAAAAAGTTGAAGAAATTCATGCTTGCCAAATTCTTCTACTGGAAATCTCAAATATGCTTGGAAGGAAATCATCATATTCGCAGTTCCTTCCGCTTAATGATGTCAAGAATTCTCGTATATTTGAATGGGAAATACGTATTCTTAAATCTCAATGATATTTATTATATTCTCATGATAGTATTTGTACATAATTTCAAGATTGTAATATAGGCGTTAATGTTTTCATACAAGAAGGGTGTCTGTAGATGCAGATCATATACTTTCTTTGCAACAAGGATATAATTCAAACAATGTTAACAAATTATATGTGATAATATTAAAGATGAATGAAGAAATCTCTACAGTTTTGTGAAATATTTTAGCCTCAGTTTCATTCCTGATGAATGAATGAGTTCACATCGTTCTATCTTACCATCATTCGTATGTGAAATTTATCGATATTGATTACACAACGACTAAGAAAGAAGCAATATTGAAGGGCTGAAATTGGAAATCCTTTACGTTGAGAATGAAACATCTGCTTATGCTATTTTTGGCCTTAGGCTGCTCTTATGTACGAGAAGAGGTACAATTTTGCTGTTCTTACGATTTGTTGTTGTTATATGTTGGCATTAATTAGTATTTCACCATGCTCTTCAAACGTATATACACTAGCTGAACAGGCACTGGATCGTACAATTTGTGAGCTGTACTGATCTCCAGTACCCTCCATCCATATGATGTGCATGACACAAAGGGACAATATAAGAAAGAAGAAAGATAAAGCTGCAACTGGATACTGGCCTGCCAAACAACGGGCAACACTTAGCTGCATTTTTCGAATTTGATTGGTTTGAGGGATGATAATTGATATGAAAGGTCAACGATGATTTACAGTATTTCACGATTTAACTGATCAGAAGTATTGCCTTTACAACAAAAAAATAAATAAATAAATAAACAATATTAATTTTCTGGATCGTAAAATGTAGTATTTATAAGCGCAGATGCACTATGAAGCTAACGGAGGTTATAGCCCCTACTGATCCCACGTATGTGTTTTTCATATGCATATGTAAGTTTGGGTAAAAAATAAATTTTGTAAGGAGAATTTTTATGAGTATAACTATTTTCAAACTTTTTGACATATCATTTAACTACTATTTATTATTTACTAAAAATTATTCGTATAGTTTCGATTTATCAAATTGTCCGTTACAGCCTCTACTGAAAAAAATTTTTAGATCCGTCCATGTGTATAAGTAAATTCCACCAAATTAAGACTTCTTTAAACCTTTTGTGTCATTGATTCTTCAATAATATGTATTATTCTCATATTTGCTCCTAAGATTTTTTTCCAGTTCTTTTTGGTTTTATTGAAGTATTATAGGAACAAAGATTGAAAAATGTTACGTTTTAAATAAAAGGAATATTTGGCACTAGTCAATGATGCTAGCACGTCAACTTTCTCCACTTGTCCTGGTAAATCAAAGTTAAGTGCAAAAATTTTGAGATCAATGCTCGTTATACCCTTTTTTGACATGTTCTATATAATTTAAAACTCGTTTAAACTTAAAAAAAAGAAAGAAAGTGAAGCACATACTAAGAAAATTGTTCTAGATGGACATCCAGAAAAGCACCTATCTACAACTTTTTTTTTTTTGTCGAACATCTATCTACAACTTGAGTGCCTCATTTACGAACCCAAAGAAAAAGAGCCAGCCCAACGTGACAAAGAATAAGAAAGCCCAAGCCCATTTACTTATATCAGCTAGTTAGTTATTAGCTAGGTAGTGCTATATGAAGAAGAGGTGCATGAAGGAATCTATTTGTTATTCTGTTTTCTTTGTTTTATTTGCTCTCACAGTAGCTTTGCTTTAGCTGCAACGTTGCTGCAGAAATCAAAAGAAGTCCTTTTTGTCTTTTCTTTTTTAGCTTCAATTACTCCCTAATATCCAAAGATGATAACCTAAATTGTTTAGCAAAATAGCTACAAGCTCTAGCCATGTAAGCCTATATATATACGTAGAGTAAAATGCAGAAAATGAAGCTCTGCATATAGAAAGCATTTCCAATTCCATTTTTTGCTATTTGGCCTTTCCTGCTTTGAACCATGAAGAAAAATAAGAAGAACAAGAACAATACACGAGGTACTATATACTAACTTTATGTTTATATATATTTATATGTATACGAGTTCATGTGTTTATATATAGTGATTCTTTTTTATTTTTTATTTTACGCCTAGTTCATATTCTTGCTTGTTTCATTCCTTAGACCTTTCTCTCTCTAAAAATATATATTTTCTCTCTCTAAATATGTAGAAATGGTTCGTCGTGTTGGGGTGGACTTGCAGACCAGAGAACGTCAGCTAGCAGGTATACATCCATATTGATTAGTACTGATGCTTTCATGCATATGAATGAGATCAGAAGTGTTAAATGGTTCTTTTTTTAAGCTTGCTCGTCTTCGTGGTTGTTTCATTCTTCAAAACTTTCTCTTACTAAAAGTCTATATATTTTCTCTCTAAAATTTGTAAAAAAAATGATTCGTAATGAGTAGAGTGCTGGATTTGCAGACCATGTAATAGATGTTAGTCCTTTTTTTTTCTTTCCTCATATATGTGTATGTATATGCTGATATATAACTGTTTCTTTTTTTTTTATGCGTGGTTCATCTTCGTGTCGATTTTTCTGTAGGTTCAAAGATTATAAAAATGCATTTTATTTTTCTTCTAGACAAGTACAATATCGTGATTTTTGCTCGTTTCATTCTTCAAAAATTTTCTCTGTCTAAAAGTATATATTTCTGTTTCTAGTAGTGGGCTGGACTTCTTTTAAGTATATGTGTATACGAGTATCTGTGCGTTTGTGGACTTCTTTTATGTGTACACAATGTGGATTTTGATGCATACAAGTATGGTTCGTTAAACTTTCTTGCTCTATAAATTTTTAGTTTCTTTCTCTTAATTTGTAAAGTGTAGTGGGGCCTCTTTTTGGATCTAGTAACACTTGGGCCACTATATATTCAATTAGATTTTGATTCTGTCAAATTTTATTTTATTTTATTTTTTTGGGATTTTGGCTCTTTCTTTTTCTAGTTTAGAATTTCCGATTTACTAGAATTATGTGTAAGTATGCATCCTAATTGTATTTTTACCTTTTAAGCATATCTATATAAATGTGTGCGTGCGTGTATACACAATGTGAATTTTGATGCATACATGCATGGTTTGTCTTTTTTAAAAAACTTTCTTGCTCTACAAGTTTACAATTTCTTTCTTTTAATTTATAAAAATGATTTGTCCTTGTGTAATGAGTAGTGGGCTGGACATGTAGACCACGCAAATGCAAGTCTTTTTTGGGATCTAGTCCATTTGGCCCATTTTATATGGATTTTTTTGTTTCAGCCTTTTTTGGTCATTGAAGGAGTGTAGGGTTACGACTGATTAAAAGGTTTGCTTACTAATTTTTTTTTTTTTTATACCAGAGAACGCGAGGCACAAGAAACGACTGAAGAGACTAACTATACTTTGGTTTGTGTTATCACTAGTTAGTTTAATTGCTTCATCAGTTTTGTTTTGGATTTCGAAGAACTTACCTATCTGCCAACAGTGGTTCTTGCAAAGATTGTATTCTGATAGCGTATACAAGAATGTCAAGGATAAGTTAGACAACATGTTTTGGGGAGGGTTTGGACTGAATGGTACCTGTGTGATAATTTGGGTAGTGCTACACATGATTCTCTGGGGTATGCACCGTTTCGGTATTGAAAACCTAAATTGGATTTTTAAAGGGATTTGTAAATGCGGATTTAGTCTAATTCTTCCTAGCGTTTGCGTGATAGGCTCAGAGCTATGTAAATCTGATAGCTTCATGTTTTGGTCAGTGATGATGCTTTCATGTTCTTTATTGCTCACTCTGCTTACCCATCACACGGATGAGGATTTTGGGTTAATAGATTTTTTTGTTGCCATTGGATTGGGGTACTTCGCTGGGAATAGTCATTTGCACTGGAAAATGATAATGGCGTCTTTGGCCGTGGTAGCAAAGGCAATCATACCTTTTTATCTCCGGCTAATTAAATTTGGTGAAGTCATACGTGATTTAGAGCCAACTTTGAGGAGTAACATCTCAAGTGAAGAATTGGAGGGAGCTTTGCAAGCTGTTGAAGAAATTAGAGAATTGGCACATGTGGATGATGATAGAAGCGAATTTGCTATGGAAAATGTGAAGAAGATTGAAGACTTGGCCACTAGAGTTTCCCAAAGTTTGAAAGCCATGATCTGATATTGTAAATCGAAAAGTAATTAATGATGTTTTCTTTTTTTGTTGCAACTTGTTATTGCTTAAACTTAAATTTCAAGAGCTAGCAGTGGGGTATTTGGATTATCATATATAGTAGTGTCGTTCTTAACGGGCCGTTGCAGCTGCCTTATTTCAATCCTAGCCATGATGATATTCAACAGTGTGATCCTTTATATATCTTCGTTTTTGTTTGCAATCCTCAATCAGACTACAAACGGCAGTCAATGGTGCTTTATTTCTCTGTTGAACAGTGACTATATAAATGTTTGTATCCAAAATAGAGTTATTGAATTACTCTTCTTCCTCACATGCTTGTGGTACCTAGACGAACCAAGCAAGATTAACATTCATTCTTTTGGAAATGAAAAAAAATATCTACAAACTAAGAACAATTTTGTTTCTCGATACAATCTTATAAAATGATTACTAAAGACTGGTTATAGATTGTTAGATATATAAGTCATATGGAAAACATCAAGGAGCCCTTAGCCAAAGCCTGCATTCTAACATAAAATGCTCAATATTATATCTACCATACTGATTCCCCAAAAAGAAAAATCAAGAAAGAAAATAGTGATGATTTTGGGTTCCAAAAACTTGATATATAAAAGGTGGAAGATTCTGACTTTGAAATGTAAACTTATACCTCTAAATATACAAACAAAACTTGGCTTCAGGGTTGATATTTTAGTTATAAAAATGCACCAACAACAACCCCAAATAGTAAGGTACCTCTAAACTAGGGGTTGGATCCTCTCAATCACAAATTTGTTATTAAGACAATCAGCACAACCAACTTAGCTTATGTCTTTAATTACAATATATATATATATATATATATATATATAAAAACATCAAACACCAAATATCTAATCGAGATATATTCTTAGTCTAGTAAACATGTTGAGTCCTTTTAACAATCTCCAATTTTTACAACTTTTCTTTTTAAATTATCAAGTCAAATAAATTAGAGTTGCTATAATTCTTAAATAAACAAGCAAATTATTCGATTTGCGAAGAATTTCAGAAAAGCAGCAAACTAGAGAGTCTCGGTGCAAGAAACGTTATTGATGCTCAATAATTTGAATATGATAATTTCAGCTGAAAAAAGTGATATAATATATCACTTATCATATGTACTCGAATACTGAGTCTCTTTGGGGGGTCATGGACAAAAAATGTGTTGCTTAGAGATAAAGAGTATTTGGAGCATCAATAACCCTATTGATAGCTCCAGGGCTTGGAGGAAAATTCTGAAACTGAAGAATATAGAAGTAAACTACATCATCAAACATGCAGTGGGTAATGGTCATGACACTTACCTATCACCTATGGTGGCATAACTGGCACCACCCCCAGGGAGGTTCTTGCTCATCAGTTGCAAAGTGAAAGAATTACAGCTTCACGGTTGGGATTGCAATGGCTAATGTACTCTTGCGCAATGGGGAGTGGCACTGACCACAAAATCTTTCCTATTTGGAGAATGGAGTGGCTGGTGACTCAATTAGAAATGATGGTAAATTTGAGACGCCTTCAACATGGGAGGAAATTCGGATCAAGTACTCTAAGGTACCATAGTCGCAGTTGTTGTGGAGGAAGACGTTTATTCCAAAACAAAGCTTCTGTTGTTGGCTCGCTATTCTTAATAGATTACCAACTAAAAGCCGGATGCTCAGTTTGGGGAATACACATAGATGCAAATGCTCACTCTGTCAATATGATCTTGAAAACTAGACACCATCTTTACTTTTAATGCTCCTTCAGCAGGGAGACTTTGGAAAAATTGTTGCAAAATGGCTCGCATTACAGTACTGGGAATGCATTGGGGCAGGGTCCTTCGAGGAATTCAAAGAATGGTCATTAAGCTTCTGTTGTGTTCTTGTGTTTATCATCATTGAAAATAACGGAATACGAGAAATTTCATTAACAACTTTGCAAATGAGGAGCAGATTTTTAACAGGATCATAGAAGAAGTTCGATGCAAGCTTTTAACGGGAAAAAGTTCAAAAACAATCAGTTGAATATGAATACTTGTAACCAAATGAATCTTAGGGAGATTATTGAATAGTTTGTGTAGTGGATTTTTTTGTATATGATACTCTTTGTAATGACTTGACTATTTGTTTTTTTTTTGTAGTGAAATGAAACTATACTTGCATACTGAGCAAAACAAAACAAAAAAAACTTATCCAATTGTAATTATTTTTCTAATAAATTGCGAAAAAGAACCCTGTGGTTTGTCAAATTGCGTCAAACCTCATGTGATATCATATGCCCATATACCTTTTTCTTCGCGAGTCCAAACCAAAAGATTGAGTTATTAATGATCTTGAATCTCCAAAAACCATTGGATTTATCCGAATTCTCATAGATATCCTAACAAATTTTTTTCTAAACCAAAAGATTAAGTTATTAATGATCTTCAATCCCCAAAAACCTTTGGATTTATCCGGATTCTCATAGATATCCTAACGAATTTTTTTCTAAACCAAAAAATTGAGTTATTAATGATTTTGAATCCCCAAAAACCATTGAATTTATTTGGATTCTCATAAATATCCTAACAAATTTTTTTCTAAACCAAAAGATTGAGTTATTAATGATCTTAAATTCCCAAAAATCATTGGATTTATCCGAATTCTCATAGATATCCCAACCAATTTTTTTTCTAAATCAAAAGATTAAGTTATTAATAATCTTGAATTCCAAAAATTATTAAATTTATCCGGATTCTCATAGATATCCTAACGAATTTTTTTCTAAACCAAAAAATTAGATTATTAATGATCTTAAATCCCCAAAAACCATTAAATTTATCCGAATTCTTATAAATATCCTAACGATTTTTTTTGAAAACCAAAAAATTAAGTTATTAATGAGCTTAAATCCCAAATCTATTGGATTTATCCGGATTCTCGTAGATATCCTAACCAATTTTTTTCTTTTTTTAATCCTAACCGAATTACGAACCCCTCGCCCCCCTCCCTTCTCTCTCTTTCTTTCAGCTGCACTTACACACACACACACACAAATACCGACGCACTCACTCACGTTGTACACACACGCAGCCTCTATCTCTACCTGCTGCACGCACTCACACACACCTCCACTGTGTGAGCTGCGCGCGCACACAAGTCACGCACTCGAGCAAACGATCGGCTATTAGACGACTCCATCTCGCTCTATCTGCTTACTGGTATCTCAATCGACTATCAAACTTAAATTCTTTTTTCTTTTTGGTATTTTTCAATAAAATCAAATAGTTTTTTTTTTTAAGTTAACAAAAATAATTTTAGTGAGCAGTTGATTTTATGAACGTGCATTGTTGATATGAAATTAAACTAATTTTAGTGATTAATTTGGAGTTGTTGTGGATACGAAATTGGATTGATTTTAGTGAGCTGTTGATGATATGAACTTAAACCAAATTTGATTTTAGCTTTTTATTACTGATATTAAGTTATGAACGGCTTTACATTTTACAATTTCTTGTAAGTTATTCTAATGTGTATTATTTTGGGTATTAGGGTGTAGAGAGTGTGCGTTATGCGTTGGAGAATTTGTGTCTTGATATTCATTCTAGTTGCATTTTTTAATATGTTTTGGTAGGTTACAACTTCATCCTGACGCCTGCACCAATATGGCTCAGAGGGTTGATTTTCATCCACTCGGTATCCCCACTTTTGGTAAGTAAAATTTATTGTTTTCCTCTTGCGTCTTGGGTTACATTTTTTGATTTGGTTTTCGTTTTAAACCCGAAATTTAATTTCGGAGGCTTAAGTGAAAGAACTAGAGAGAGAGAAGATATTTCGAGTGAAGAAATGTCATTATTCACTTCATTCAACCACTATAATCTTGGGTTACTTTGGCACTGTTTTTCATTGGAGTTCGCTAAAGTTTGGAACTTATGTGGGACGATCCGTTGGTTCAGTGAGAGGCGAAAGGGATTTGATAATGGGAACTAAGATAGAAACAAAAGGCTGTAAATGAAAAATGTCAATTCTTAAAAAAGGTGCTCACAATCCTAACCCAAATGAGATAAACATTTGAAATTACGCCTAGATCTCTTGGTGAAAAGAAATTTATAAACTAAGCCAAATAATTTGTAAAGAAATTTATGCATTTTCCAGCTTTTTGCATTTTTTTTTCAGTCAATATAATGGTAAATGCACATCTGACACATTATAATTGCAGCTGAAGTCTTCAAGGAGAAAACAGCAAGTGAACTGGAGACAATGCGGTGGCGATTTCTTCTAGCTATCATTACTGCAAGTGTTGCATATTGCACATTTTTAGGTTCTAGCATTGATACATTTGTTTGGCTCTTTCCCAAGGGTTGTGGGTTCTTTTGTTGCACCCTTTTTCTTCTTACACCTATATTTTTACTTTTGATTGAGTATCTATTTTTGCTTTTGATTTTCAAATCTCGAAAATTTTGGAGGCCTAATATTTTTACTTTTTTTATAAAAACTATTATTCCCACCGTTTCTCTACTAGTAGCACCTTTTTGTGGTGATGACGGGTCGTTATTTGTTGCCTTTGTAACTGGTGCTGCTAGTTCTTTATATTCTTGTATGATGATGAGACCATTGGAGGATTTAAGAATAACAGAGTCTCTGTTATCTTTGTTTTTAGCATATATGGTTTATCTTCCCCAAAATTTCGTTTTTAACATCGTTTTAGTTTTATTATATATGGATTCATGGCAGAAGAGCATGATCCAATTCACTTCATCTTCCTCTACCGCCCTTCGACCTAGTGCATCTATTTCAAATTCCAATTCGGATCTTGAATCATCTCAATTAGTTAATTCCAAGCACTCCTCTTCAGTTCATCACGACGGCATCGACACTTTCTTTCCAAGAAGGTAAGAATATTCACTATTTTGACATTTTTTTATAGTCTTTATTTTTTTTGAAAAACGAAAAAATGTTGTACACACACGCAGCCTGTATCTCTACCTGCTGCACGCACTCACACACACCCCCACTGTGTGAGCTGCGCGCGCACACAGTCACGCACTTGAGCAAACGATCGGCTATTAGACGACTCCATCTCGCTCTATCTGCCGACTGGTATCTCAATCGACTATCAAACTTAAATTCTTTTTTCTTTTTGGTATTTTTCAATAAAATCAAATAGTTATTTTTTTTTAAGTTAACAAAAATAATTTTATTGAGCAGTTGATTTTATGAACATGCGTTGTTGATATGAAATTAAACTAATTTTAGTGATTAATTTGAGGTTGTTGTGGATACGAAATTGAATTGATTTTAATGAGCTGTTGATGATATGAACTTAAACCTATTTTGATTTTAGCTTATTATTACTGATATTAAGTTATGAACGGCTTTACATTTTACAATTTCTTGTAAGTTATTCTAATGTGAATTATTGTGGGTATTAGGGTGTAGAGAGTGTGCGTTATGCGTGGATGTGTGCTTTTATGTCCTTTTAGGTGGAGATTGATCTTTCGTAATTATTGGATAATTTGTGTCTTGATATTCATTCTAGTTACATTTTTTAATATGATTTGGTAGGTTACAGCTTCATCCTGACGCCTGTACCAATATGGCTCAGAGGGTTAATTTTCATCCACTCGGTATCCCCACTTTTGGTAAGTAAAATTTATTGTTTTCCTCTTGCGTCTTGGGTTACATTTTTTGATTTGGCTTTCGTTTTAAACCCGAAATTCAATTTCGGAGGCTTAAGTGAAAGAACTAGAGAGAGAGAAGATATTTCGAGTGAAGAAATGTCATTATTCACTTCATTCAACCACTATAATCTTGGGTTACTTTGGCACTGTTTTTCATTGGAGTTCGCTAAAGTTTGGAACTTATGTGGGACGATCTGTTGGTTCAGTGAGAGGCGAAAGGGATTTGGTAATGGGAACTAAGATAGAAACAAAAGGCTATAAATGAAAAATGTCAATTCTTAAAAAAGGTGCTCACAATCCTAACCCAAATGAGATAAACATTTGAAATTACGCCTAGATTCCTTGGTGAAAAGAAATTTATAAACTAAGCCAAATAATTTGTAAAGAAATTTATGCATTTTCCAGCTTTTTGCATTTTTTTTTTCAGTCAATATAATGGTAAATGTACATCTGACACACTATATTTGCAGATGAAGTCTTCAAGGAGAAAACAGCAAGGGAACTGGAGACAATGCTGTGGCGATTTGTTCTAGCTATCATTACTGCATATGTTGCATATTGCACATTTTTAGGTCATAGCATTGCTACATCTGTTTGGCTCTTTCCCAAGGGTTGTGGGTTCTTTTGTTGCACCTTTATTCTTCTTACACCTATATTTTTACTTTTGATTGAGTATCTATTTTTCTTTTTGATTTTCAAATCTCGAAAATTTTGGAGGCCTAATATTTTTACTTTTTTTATAAAAACTATTATTCCCTCCGTTTCTCTACTAGTAGCACCTTTTTGTGGTGACGACTGGTCGTTATTTGTTGCCTTTGTAACTGGTGCTGCTAGTTCTTTATATTCTTGTATGGTGATGAGACCATTGGAGGATTTAAGAATAACAGAGTCTCTGTTATCTTTGTTTTTAGCATATATGGTTTATCTTCCTCAAAATTTTGTTTTTAACATCGTGTTAGTTTTATTATATACGGATTCCTGGCAGAAGAGCATGATCCAATTCACTTCATCTTCCTCTACCGCCCTTCGACCTAGTGCATCTATTTCAAATTCCAATTCCGATCTTGAATCATCTCAATTAGTTAATTCCAAGCACTCCTCTTCAGTTCATCACGGCGACATCGACACTTTCTTTCCAAGAAGGTAAGAATATTCACTATTTTGACATTTTTTTATAGTCTTTATTTTTTTTGAAAAAGGAAAAAATGTTGTGCAGTTTGACTACATAGTTTGTTCTTGTATATAGTTGAATTTGTTCTTTGCCTCTTATACGTTTATATATATAGTTATATATTTAATACGCATCAATGTATTTAGACCACCTCATCTAAAAGCTTTTTAAAGCTTAAGCCATGAGATATTTGACCAGCCTTTTACTGAGCTGTGTGCCTGAAAATATGTGAAGATATGTATCTATTTTTGACAACTGGCTCTATAGATATACTCTCTCCTATTGTCTTAGTTTTTGACAACTGACTCTTATATATACACATATTTATGAATTTGTGACTAAATAATAGATGATGGATGAATGATTTTATTTGTAGATTACAAGAAATGCTTAATTGCAATTCATATATAATATTATAACCATCCAAGTGCAGAAATACTTAATGCAATTATTCAAACGCACATATTATACATACATACATATTCAATATCTTACTTTCTTGTTCTTTTGTTTTTAAAATTATTTTTGGTTACAGTGATGTTGCTTATACTACTATTGTGGATGGCGATGAGTCATTAATGGTCAGTCAAAATCCTGCTTGTTTCTTTTATGGAGTGAACGTTATGTGGCTTATGTTTTTTATTCTTGAAAATATTTGTATGATTAATAGTTGAAAGGTTTTTAACACTTATTTATGCTTTGTTTAGCATTTAACATTGGTGTAGAAATGATTGGACCAAGCTTTGCTTATTGTCTCTTTGGCTTACGAGCTTTTCGTGGGAGTTGTTGATATGCCATGCTAACTTGTTAAGAAAAACAAAAACTTACCTTCTCATCTGGGAGGAGCTAACACTTCTTTTAGGCAGACTATTATTATATTTCCTGTGTTCACGGGAAAAATTGTAGTTTAATATGACTCTTTAGTACCAGGAATTATATTGTGAACTTGACTCGGTGTGACTTTCTCTTATGGATAATCCAAGGAGATCGTGATCATAATTTAGAAGTAGTTAGTCAAAATCAGAAATACGTATAGATCTGAAATAATTACTTCATATAATTAAACTAGTTTAAATAGATTGTTTCTGAACTATTGTGGTGTCTCTGGTTTGTAGACCATATAATAGGTATTGTTTTCATGAATTCAGATTGTGTAATCTAATGAAGGACAAGCAGAAGTAAGTGTAGTACTGTTTCTTGCAGTGGCTGGTGTACTCTTTAACTCTGCCACTGTAATGCTTTTCATATTTATTTTTTATTTTTTATTTATTTATTTATCTCAATTGTATTGATGACTAAGGTCCAACATTTACCATCAGTAATAACCTTCTCAAACATGATCAGGTAGTTTGGCAAATTTAGTTACACTAGTAACTTTTATTTGTTCTTAGGATATCTGTTTACATTCTTTGTATTCTGTTTTAGAATAAATTGGCCTCAATTTCTTAGTATTTATTTAACAATGGAGTTCTTTACGTGGAATGGTTTGTGTTAATTAGGAGTTCACTAAGCAGCTTGCAATGGGTGAGGTTTTTGGAATCACGGTGCCAGAAAAGAAGGTGATGTTGGAAAGATCTTTTGTGCCTGTCTTCGCTGGATGGCTTGCTGAATCACATGATCTCAATTTGATTTAATATACTATGGGAAAACTTTTTCTCTAGATCGGGCTCTTACTCGGTTGCCTTCTTCCTTGAGCATGAGCTGCACTTGCGTTTTCTATTTTGTATTCATGGCTTGTTAAGATATTGCTACATGCTTTTCTATTGATTGCAGCTTGAGCATGAGCTGCACCCTGGTGTTATTTTGTATGTTCCAAATTCAATTTCAGCAAATTCTAACATATTGTGTTGATTGCAGCTTGATGTGGATATTGCTACTCTCATATGTGTTAAGGACGATGGACCAAAGAGGAGGTTTGTAATTTCACGATACTATTCTTAAAATACTATGTAGAGAATGATGGTTGTTCCTTAATATACACTCCATTACTTAGAAATTTGTATTCAAACCATTTTTATCCATTCTTTTTTTGATTTCAGCTTGCGCTATATCGAGACAGCTAATATTCAACGGTTGCTGATAGAGATTAAGGAAAGAAGCATGTCTAATACCAGTATTAATGTGGAATCGGGTGAGAGTGATATAGAGGTTTGATCTCTCTCTCTCTCTCTCTCTCTCACACACACACACACACACACAGAGACACACGTCGATGTACACAAAAGCTAATGTTAGCTTCAACTTCCTTATTGTCATTGTTTAGGGTCTGGTAGCCATAGATAAGTTTCATGTCAATGACAGAGGGGCCGCATTGAACTCTTCCTTGTCTCGGGTAAGTGAAAGTAGTGATTTAGTCATCAATTAATTCATTTTATTATCTTTCTCTCTCTTTTAATTTGGTGCTGTTAAATTCTCTTTCTTTTTTCTCATTTATATTGATGACTGAGGTCCAATCGTTTACCATTTCCTTTTTCCTTTTCAGAAGGCTGATGATAGCATTCAGATGCCCAATTTTCTGATAGATCAAAATTCTGATCCAGATGCAACTATTCTGCATGTTAGCTTTGTGAATCGCTTTGGTCCTCTCATTGACACGGTGAAGTAACTGAGTCTCTCATTCTGCATGCATATGTCTGCACACTAGGATATTTCAGTTTTATTTTTCTAGGCTTGTGATAGAGTATGTCCTGGTCTTCTGGTGCAGATGAGGGTACTAGAAGACTTTGGCTTGGATGTGGTGAAAGTAACAGTTGCTATTGAAGGTTCAGTGACTTGGGCAAATTTTTTTGTCTCCCACCTGTAAGTACAGATATTTGCCGTGCCTCTTTATCATTGATGCAGCTTTTCTGTCTTGGGCAACATTTTTTGTCTCCCACTTGTAAGGACATATATTTGTTCTGCCTCTTTAGGGCAACTGGGCGCAAAGTTGAAGATCTTAATATATTGGAGAGGATTCATCTGACAATTAGCAATAGCCTTCTCGAATATGGCCAGGTAGTTTGCCAAATTCATCGCTCTTGTAACTTTTATTAGTTCTTAGGATGTCTGTTTAAATTCTTTTTGTTATGTTTTAGAATAGAATGGCTTTAATTTTCTCTGTATTTATTTAACGATGGAGTTCTTTACCCACTTGGAATGGTCTGTGTTAATTAAGAGTTGAGTAAGCAACTTGCAACGGGTGAGGTTTTTGGAATCACAGTGAGGGAGAAGAAGGTGATGTTGGATTCATCTTGTGTGCTTCTCTCTGTGTCTGTCTCTCACTGAATTATATGATCTTTATTTGATTCAACATACTCTTGAAATCCTTTTCTCTAGATTGAGCTTTTACTTTGTTGCGGCTTCCTTGAGCATTAGCTGCACGTGCTCATTCTATTTTGTACTCATGGCTTGTTAAAAAAAATTTGCTACATGCATTTCTATGATGATCATTATGTCACCAACGTGATTTGTATTTCACCTTTAATGTCAGTTTACTAGCCATTTATTCTTGTTCTTCTTCCTTTCTGTTTCGAACATAATTAAGCTAAAGGAACTACTCGCTATACAGTAAATTTAGCTGATAAGAGTGCTGGACAATTACACTATTAACAAACAAATTGTCTTTTTCTTACCCAGGGGGAGTTCTGAAATATTTCAATGTCTAGTAATATTGAACTGAAAAGTTTGAAGGCAACTCCATTAATTGTGCATGACAATGCTGTGTTTTTGTGCTTGCTCTCATGTTATTACTTATACAGCAAATATCTTGGCCACTACATTAGTATCCTTCAGAATTTGCTGAAACCCAACTAGTGGTGTTCGCAATGTTTGGTTCAAACTTATGTCATCAGAATCTTTTATTTTACCAAAATCGAAATATTGAGCATCAGATGAAATTTTTGAACTTTTGGTTTGAGCGTCCATCATGTATGTCCACCAGATTTAAGTTTTCATGAACTTCTCCCGGTTTCATTGATTGATTCATTTGTATTAAATTATAATTCTTGAGGCAAATGCTTGTGGTCCTTTTCAAACTTCCTGAACAATTTTAAACTTTTCTGATCCTTCATTAGGCTAACAGTTTATGAATTTTTATGCTTTTTCATTTTTCCTTAAAAATCAGAAAATCATAATGGATATTTTCTGCTATCAAGAAGAGAGAAGAACATTACAATGGGTTTTTTTGGCTCATATTTCCCAACAAAGTTGCAACTGTAAAGATTAAACATGTAAATGTGATGTAACCTCTTGATTCCCTCTGTATCTTTTGCCTCCTATCAAAGATACAGTTAATACATGAAGAAATGCAGATACTGCACCTCTTGATTCCCTCTGTATCTTTTGCTTCCCATCAAAGATGCAGTTAATACATGAAGAAATGCAGATACTGCACCCCCAAGCCCAAAAAGAATGAATGTAGAACAGGGGGACAGGGAATTGTATAGTATCATATTTGGCAAGAATCCTGATTCTCATGCTGAGCAAATTTTTCATAGTAGTACTATGGTGTATTTTGTATATTCCAAATCCTATTTCAACAAATGCTAACATATTCTATTGATTGCAGCTTGACGTGGACAATGCTACTCTTGTACATGCTAAAGATGATGGATCAAAGAGGATGCGTGCAGTTTCACAGTACTATTCTTAAAATACAATAGCGATGGTTGTTCCTTAATATACACTGCATTACTTGCAAATTTGTGTGCTAACATTGTTATGCATTCATCTTTTGATTTCAGCTTGCCCTATATTGAGACATTTGATATACAAGGTTTGCTGTCAGAGCTCATAAACAAATACGTGTTTAATACCAATATTAATGTGGAATCGGGTGAGATTGAGACAGAGGTATGTTCTCTCTCTCTCTCAGACACACGCACACTAAAAAACTACATCTATGGACATAGAAGCTAATTTTGGCATCAACTTCCTTGTTGTCATTGTTTAGGGTCTGATAGCCAAAGATAAGTTTCATGTCAGTGACAGAGAGGCAGCATTGAACTCTTCCTTGTCTCGGGTAAGTGAAAATAGTGATCTAAGTCATCAATAAATACTTCAGTTTCTTATATTTCTCTTTTACTTTAGTTCTGTTGAAGATCAATGACAGTAGTATATTTTGGAATTCCATCACATGGCAGCCTTTCAGATCTAAGACGACAGAGAATCTAATACAGACAGCACATGTCAAAAGAGTTATTGTAATGGGCTGACAATATGCCAATAATGGCTAATTTTAAGTTTGAAACATTGAAATTTACTTATATCATTGGTGCATATATAGATTAACGGAGGAGCTAGTGAGGAGCCATATGGGTCTCGAACGAATAGAGGAGCTAGTAAGCAGCCATATGGGTCTCCAAGGAACGGAGGAGCTAGTGAGCAGCCATATAGGTCTCTAATGAATGGAAGGGCTAGCAAGGAGCCAGATGGATCTCCAGCGAATGGAGCAGTTAGTGAGGTGCCAGATGGATCTCCAAGGAACGGAGGAGCTACTGAGGAGCCAGATGGGTCTCCAACGAACGAAAGAGCTACTGAGGAGCCATAGAAGTCTCCAACGAACGGAAGAGCTACTGAGGAGCCAGATGGGTCTCCAACAAATGAAAGAGCTAGTGAGGAGCCTGATGGTGGAGTGTACACAACGAGATAGTTTTAGATTGGTATATAATTCCAGCTTTTCTTCTTTTACTTTGTCTTGCATATGAGAGTTGTCGTAGTTGAAGATAGCATTCAATAATGTTATATAGAGTTTACGTAGTTGATGTAAATTTTTTAGGGTTCTGACTTGCGTACTATTTTTAGTTGTTTATGATTGATTACTTTTGACCTTTTAGTGGCAATGAGTAGTAGAAATAAAAGCGCTTTTGACATGATCATTGATAAAATTCAATGAAAGATTTCAACCAAAATTGGCCTATATTCAGCAATAGTTTGAGATTCCTTGGCCAGTTCGAGCTAATAAATTTTGGGACCTATCAGTTTATTACATTGTTAGTAAGATCAACACATTTTAGTTATTAATTTGTAAGAAACTAACCTCAATTTTTTAAGAGTAAATTATCATAAGGGTCATTTTTCTTATCGGTTTATTTTTATATCATGATAAATTAGTTTCTCATTTTTCAGTCCGTAATGTTGTTGGTGTTTTTTTGTGAAAAATGTTAAAATTCTAGCGAGGAATAACCATCATGTTTCAGAAATAGCATAGATAAAATTGTCATTTCAAATGGTGATAACGTGCCGTTCATGTGAGTTTTCTATTATAATAAAATAGGGACTTTTGGAGATCTTGGCATTGGGCGGCTTCTGGCGGTGTAGCGTGACCCGTTCTCCACGCTTCATCCATGCTCGTCTTCAATGATGTGGTGGAGCTAGCTTGCAGGCTTGGTTTTTCTCAGTGTTTTGGCCTTGTCCGTTGTGTATTGGTGCTTTGCCTCTTTTTGTTGCACTTGCCAATGGTCGTTGTTGTCTCCAATGATCTTTGTTGGCTTGCTTATTTGTTAGGGTTTCGTTTGTTAGGCCCAAATTTTCTGGTCTTATTTTGGTCTTTATTTGGACCTGTACGCACGCAAGCAAACGATCGGCTATTAGACGATTCCATCTCGCTCTATTTGTGGACTGTTATCTAAATCGACTATCAAACTTAAATTCCTTTTTTTCTTTTTGGTATTTGAAAAAAAAAAAAAACCAAATAGCTATTTTTTTTAAGTTAACAAAAGTAATTTTAGTGAGTAGTTGATTTTATGAACGTGCATTGTTGATATGAAATTAAACTAATTTTAGTGATTGATTTTGAAGTTGTTGTGGGTACAAAATTGAATTGATTTTAGTGAGCTGTTGATGATATGAACTTAAACCTATTTTGATTTTAGCTTATTATTACTGATATTAAGTTATGAACGGCTTTACATTTTACAATTTCTCGTAAGTTATTCTAATGTGAATTATTTTGGGTATTAGGTTGTAGAGAGTGTGAGTTATGCGTTGATGTGTACTTGTATGTCCCTTTAGGTGGAGATTGATGTCTCTTAATTATTGGATAATTTGTGTTGACATTCATTCTAGTTACATTTTTTAATATGATTTGGTAGGTTATAGCTTCATCCTGACGCTTTCACCACTATGGCTCAGAGGGTTGATTTTCATCCACACGGTATCCCCACTTTCGGCTAAGTAAAATTTGTTGTTTTACTCTTGCATCTTGGGTTGGTTGCATTTTTTTTTTTTTTTTGAGTTTTGATTTAAACCTGAAATTTGATTTCGGAGGCTCAAGTGAAAGAACTAGAGAGAGAAGATATTTCGAGTGAAGAAATGTCATTATTCACTTGATTCAACCACTATAATCTTGGGTTACTTTGGCACTGTTTTTCATTGGAGTTTGCAAAAGTTTGGAACTTATGTGGGACAATCTGATAAGGAGAACTCAACTAACTAACTCAGACTCTATTACTATCTCTGTATTACTTAAGCAGCAAGATTAGAGTTAGTATTAGTTAGGGCTTTGGACTGACAGCTGGATACAGACTGTCAGCCCAAGAGAATCATGGCACTGCAGTTAGAACTCAGTCCATTCCTCTATAAATACTTGTACAGTGTATTCACAGTGATTAAGTAATAAAATTTCACTTTTCAGATTCTCTTATTTCTCTCTCTAGATAGGTTTCTTACATGGTATCATAGAGCCATTTTTTTTTTCCTGATCCGCCATTGGAGATCATCCATAATTCTCCATTAAAGCTTCAATCTGCAGCTTTCTTCAGACAGACGAAGCTCAACTGTGCAGAATTCAAAGAGATCAATCTCAAATCTGCACAACTCCAAACCCTAATTTCACTTTTTCTTGTTACTCCATTGGAGAACACATCAAATCACCATTTCTGTTGCATTTTGAAGCTTGGATTACTCAATCGAAGGCTCAACAAAGCTCCTTCTTGCATTATCTGCAGAAATTAGCTTTCAATCTTCCTTCTCAAACCCTACTTCTCAATTTTGCCCTAATTCTCATCATCTTCGAACCCTAGTTCTCATCTCTGATTCAAGACTTCATCTTCATCCATGGATGATCTCAATCTTCTTCATCCATGGATGATCTCAATCTTCCTCCAAAATTGAAGCTCCTCATTCAGAGCTTCAATTCTCTGGTGCATGTTAAGCTTGACAACAACAATTACAACATTTGGAAAACCCAAATGCAAACCATTTTGCTTGCTCACCATCTGTTCGATCATTTTACTGGAAAGACTCCTTGTCCACCACAGCATCTCACAGATGATCAGGGCAAAACCTCACTGAATCCAGCTTTTTCTACCTGGCATGACATTGATTTGCAGTTAAAATCGTGTCTATTTGCATCTATTTCCCAACCAGTTCTCCCACAAGTTCTACATCTTCCTACAGCTTCAACCATTTGGGCTTCTCTTGAGCAAAGGTTCAATTCTATGAGCAGGTCTCATATTCAGCAGCTCAAACTGCAACTTCACAATCTGCACAAAGGAACTCAAACTATGCAGGCTTACATAGACTCAGTTAAAACTATCAACAGTCACTTAGCATCTGCAGGAGAGATCATTCAAGATGAAGATCTTGTTCTCTATGTTTTGAAGGGACTTCCTCCTGATTATGAGTCCTTCAAAGCCTCTGTTAGGCTCAAGGATACTCCCATTTCTATTCCTACTCTCTTCAGTCACCTTCTCACTGAGGAACTTCATCATAATTTGGCTCACAATTTTACCCTCTCAGACAACACCTCCACAGACCTACACTCTGCACTATATACTAACAGAGGAGGTCCAAGAGGCAATTCTCAGAGAGGCAGAGGTAGAAACTCCAATAACAGAGGGGGCAGAGGATAAAGAGGCCAAGGCAGAAGCTATTCCAATCTCCAAGGGTCTTCTCAGTCTCTCAACCCTAACTCTACCAACTCCAATGCTCCTCTGTACTGTCAGATTTGTGGTAAAAGAAATCATTCCGCTTTGGAGTGCTGGCACCGACTTGACACCTCAAACTACTCTGCAGTTCCAGCTGACAAGCAAGTCTACTCTGCCCAAACCAACTACTCAGCTACTTCATCATCTTATCCATGGTTATTGGACTCAGGAGCTAACACTCATGTGACTAATGACCCCAGTCAGATTTTCAACCCTCAGCCTTATACTGGTTCAGACTCTGTCTCAGTTGGTAATGGCACCTCTCTTTCTATTAACAGCATTGGTTCTGGTATACTTCACACTCCCTCTGCTTCCCTGCATCTTTCTAATGTGTTATATGTTCCTAATATCTCTTCCAATCTCTTATCTGTTTACAAACTAACCAAAGATAACAATTGTACTGTGATTTTCACTGAAAATGAAGTGACAATCCAGGACAATTCTACTTCCCAGGTCAAGTACCAGGGCCCCTGTGACAGAGGCTTGTACCCCCTACCATCCTCACTTGCTTCCACAATCAATCTAGTGCAACACACTCCAATCTGCAACCCTACTCAAGTCTGCACTCCTGCAACTTTGTGGCATTACAGACTGGGGCACCCATCCATAAATGCATCTCATATTCTTTCCTCGCTTCTGAATGTCAAGCTCAACTTCACTTCTGCTGAATGTTCTTCTTGCTTAGCTACTAAGTCTCACAAAATGTCTTTTCCTGTATCTCGTAGTACTACTACTTCTGCTTTTCAATTAGTGCACTCTGATGTATGGGGACCCTCCCCAGTGTCATCTTGTATGAACTTCAAGTATTATCTAGTTTTCCTAGATGATTTTACCAACTATACATGGATTTATCCTCTCAAGCAAAAATCTAAAGTTTACTCTGTTTTTGTTCAATTTACTATTATGATTCATACTCAGTTTGATACCAAAATCAAAATCCTAAGAACAGATAATGGGACTGAGTTTGTAAATCATAACTTGTCTTCATATCTGCAATCTTTAGGCATAGTTCATCAAACAACATGTCCACACACACCAGAACAAAATGGCAAGTCAAAAAGGAAAAACAGACATTTAATAGAGACTGCCATCACTCTTTTACAACAGGCTCATCTCCCACCTAAATATTGGTTAGAAGCTGTTGCTACTGCCAATCATCTCATCAATAGACTACCTACATCAACCCAACATAATCAAACACCATATGAATCTCTGTTTAATATTCCACCTGACTATACCCTTCTAAAAGTGTTTGGATGTCTGTGCTATCCTTGGCTCAGACCCTATTCCACACACAAGTTAGAGGTCAGATCAAAACCCTGTCTTTTCTTGGGATATTGTCCTACAACCAAAGGCTATAAATGCCTAGATTTACAAACTCACAGGCTATATATCTCAAGGCATGTCAGATTTCTGGAAAATGTGTTTCCTTATCCTACTACCAACTCTCTTGATTCTTCTAATCTCTCTTCCTTATACTCTCAGTTCACCACACCTCCTCCCCCACCTGATCCAGTTCCCCACTACACTGCATCTAATCCACCCTCTGCTCATACTGAATCATCTACTTCCTCTTATTCCCGTTTTCCACCAACTGCGCCTGAACTCATACTCTCCTCCCCTGTTCCCACTTCTCCTTTATCTCCAACTGTTTTCCCCCAGCATCCACCTTCTACTTCTCTCACAGAGAATTCTGCTGCCACTCCCACAGAAAATTATGCTGCTACTTCCACAGAAAATTCTGCACCTACTCCCACAGTGAATTCTCCTCCTTCTGATTTTTCCCTGTCTCCTCTCTCACTTCCCACACATATCCATCCTATGCTAACCAGATCACAAACTGGCTGTCTTCCCCTTCCTCTATATAACCTCAACACTCTCATCACCACACCACCCTCAACTAAACCCTTAACTTACAAAGAAGCTGCATCCTATTCAGCCTGGCAACAAGCTATGGCTGAAGAATATCAGGCCCTCCAACAACAGAAAACTTGGAATCTTGTTCCCTTACCTCCCAACAGAAAATCAATAGGCTATAAGTGGGTCTATAGAATTAAGAAACATGCTAATGGGTCCATAGCTAGGTTCAAAGCCAGGTTGGTAGCCAAAGGCTATCACCAAGAGCATGGTCTGGACTACACTGAAACATTCAGTCCAGTTGTCAAACAACAAAGCATTAGGATTGTTCTCACCCTGGCAGTCACTTACAACTGGCCATTAAAACAGTTGGATGTCTCAAATGCATTCTTACATGGCATTCTTAATGAAGAGGTCTACATGACCCAACCTCAAGGTTTCATTGATCCTACTTATCCTTCCTATGTTTGCAAATTAAACAAGTCTCTCTATGGCCTCAAACAGGCCCCAAGGGCCTGGTATCAAATGCTTCATTCCTTCATTCTTAACCAAGATTTCAAATGCAGCCAAGCTGACACATCTTTGTTTGTTAAGCTTAGTACTCAGTCAATACTCATTGTCCTAGTTTATGTAGATGACATCATAGTCACAGGTAATTCTAGTCTCTCTATTTCAGATCTCATTTCTTCTATGGGTGCTCAGTTTACAATGAAGGACCTTGGTCCACTAACCTACTTTCTTGGTCTTCAAGTCCAAACCACTTCTCAGGGTATTCTTCTCCATCAGCAACAATATGCCACTGAACTGTTGCACAAAGCAGGTTTAACTGATTGTAATTCCTCCCCCATTCCAACATTTTCCAAAACTAACACTATTCCCCAAGCTCATCTGCTTCCTTATTCCAATCCTACTCAGTATAGGAGTCTTGTAGGAGCCTTACAGTACCTAACTATAACCAGACCTGACTTACAATATGTTGTTAACACCCTTTGTCAACATATGCATAACCCAACTGAGGGAGATTTCTGTTCTCTAAATAAGGCATTGAGGTATGTTAAAGTAACAATCAGTCAAGGGATCTATTTCAGAAAGGGCAGTCTTCAACTCACAGCTTTTTTAGACTCTGACTGGGCAAGTGATATCACTGACAGGAAATCTACTACTGGTTACTGTGTTTATCTAGGTCACAACCTTATTTCCTGGTGTTCTAAGAAGCAGCCCACTGTGGCTAGGTCTTCCACAGAGGCCGAATATAGGGCCATGGCTCAAACAGCCTCTGAAATCAAGTGGATATCCTACCTCTTGGCAGATTTAAAACTCCCTTCGACACTCCCTACTTTATTCTGTGATAATCAGTCTGCACTAGCTCTAGCAGCCAATCCAGTTTTTCATGCTAGAACTAAACACATTGACATAGATTATCATTTTATTAGGGAGCAAGTGGTGTCTCAGCAATTGCAGATTTCTTATATTCCTACTGCAGACCAGGTTGCAGACATATTCACTAAAGTGCTCTCCAAATCACAGTTTTACACTCTCAAAAGCAAACTGCCTTTGGCTCCTGCCACCAACAGTTTGAGGGGGGATGATAAGGAGAACTCAACTAACTAACTCAGACTCTATTACTATCTCTGTATTACTTAACCAACAAGATTAGAGTTAGTATTAGTTAGGGCTTTGGACTGACAGCTGGATACAGACTGTCAGCCCAAGAGGATCATGGCACTGCAGTTAGAACTCAGTCCATTTTTCTATAAATACTTGTACAGTGTATTCACAGTGATTAAGTAATAAAATTTCACTTTTCAGATTCTCTTATTTCTCTCTCTAGATAAGTTTCTTACACAATCCTTTGGTTCAATGAGAGGCGAAAGGGATTTGAAGTAATGGGAACTAAGATAGAAACAAAAGGCTATAAATGAAAAATGTCAATTCTTAAAAATGGCGCTTACAATCCTAACCCAAATGAGATAACATTCCTAGATCCCCTGGTGAAAAGAAATTTATAAACTAAGCCAAATAAAAACTATGTTGCATATAGCACATTTTTATTTTCTATGCGTAACATATTGATACATTTGCTTGGCTCTTTACCAAGGGTGGCCGGTTCTTTATTTGCACCATTTGTCTTAACCCTATATTTTTACTTCGGATTGAGTATCTATTTTTCTTTTTGATTTTCAAATCTCAAAAATTTTGGAGGCTTACTATTTTTACTATTTGTTTTTTTATTTATAAAAACTATTATTCCCTTTACTAGTAGCACCTATTTGTGGTGATGACTGATCGTTATTTATTATCTTTGTAATTGGTGTTGCTAGTTATATATATTTTTGTATGGTGATGCGACCATTGCAGGATTTAAAAATAATAGAGACTCTATTATCTTTGTTATTAGCATATATGGTTTATCTTCTCCAAAATTTCGTTTTTAACATCGTTTTAGTTTATATGGATTCATGGCAGAAGAGCATGCTCCAATTCACTTCATCTTCCTCTACTGCCCTTCGACCTAGTGCATCTATTTCAAATTCCAATTCCAATTCCGATCTTGAATCATCTCAATTAGTTAATTCCAAGCACTCCTCTTCTGTTCATCACGACGACATCGACACTTTCTTTCCAAGAAGGTAAGAATATTCACTATTTTGACATTTGTTTATATTCTTTATTTTTTTTGAAAAACGAAAAAATGTTGTGCGGTTTGACTACATAGTTTGTTCTTGTATATAGTTGAATTTGTTTTTTGCCTCTTATACGTTTATATATATAGTTATATATTTAATACGCATCAATGTATTTAGACCACCTCATCTAAAAGCTTTTTAAAGCTTAAGCCATGAGATATTTGACCAGCCTTTTACTGAGCTTTGTGCCTCAAAATATGTGTATATATGTATATATTTTTGGCAACTGGCTCTATAGATATACTCTCTCCTGTTGTCTTAGTTTTTGACAACTGGCTCTTATATATACACATATTTATGAATTTGTGACTAAATAATAGATGAAGGATGAATGATTTTATTTGTAGATTACAAGAAATGCTTAATTGCAATTCATATATAATATTATAACCATCCAAGTGCAGAAATACTTAATGCAATTATTCAAACACACATATTATACATACATACATATTCAATATCTTACTTTCTTGTTCTTTTGTTTTTAAAATTATTTTTGGTTACAGTGATGTTGCTTATACTACTATTGTGGATGGCAATGAGTCATTAATGGTCAGTCAAAATCCTGCTCGTTTCTTTTATGGAGTGAACGTTATTTGGCTTATGTTTTTTATTCTTGAAAATATTTGTATGATTAATAGTTGAAAGGTTCCAACACTTATTTATGCTTTGTTTAGCATTTAACATTGGTGTAGAAATGATTGGACCAAGCTTTGCTTATTGTCTCTTTGGCTTACGAGCTTTTCGTGGGAGTTGTTGATATGCCATGCTAGCTTGTTAAGAAAAAACAGAAACTTACCTTCTAATCTGGGAGGAGCTAACACTTCTTTTAGGCAGACTATTATTATATTTCCTGTGTTCACAGAAAAAATTGTAGTTTAATATGACTCTTTAGTACCGGGAATTATATTGTGAACTTGACTCGGTGTGACTTTCTCTTATGGATAATCCAAGGAGATCGTGATCATAATTTAGAAGTAGTTAGTCAAAATCAGAAATACGTATGGAGCTTATAGAGGAGATAACTCTCGACAGGAACACATGGCGTTGCAGGATCCATATAGTCGACCCCACCTAATGGGACAAGGCTTAGTTTGGTTTAGTTTAGTCAAAATCAGAAATACGTATAGATCTGAAATAATTACTTCATATAATTAAACTAGTTTAAATAGATTGTTTCTAAACTATTGTGGTGTCTCTGGTATGTAGACCATATAATAGGTTTTGTTTTCGTGAATTCAGATTGTGTAATCTAATGAAGGACAAGCAGAAGTAAGTGTAGTACTGTTTCTTGCAGTGGCTGGTGTACTCTTTTAATTCTGCCACTGTAATGCTCTTCATATTTTTTTAATTATTATTATTTTTTTTATCTCAATTGTATTGATGACTAAGGTCCAACATTGACCATCAGTAATAACCTTCTCAAACATGATCAGGTAGTTTGGCAAATTTAGTTACACTAGTAACTTTTATTTGTTCTTAGGATATCTGTTTACATTCTTTGTATTCTGTTTTAGAATAAATTGCCTCAATTTCTTAGTATTTATTTAACAATGGAGTTCTTTACGTGGAATGGTTTGTGTTAATTAGGAGTTCACTAAGCAGCTTGCAATGGGTGAGGTTTTTGGAATCACTGCACGAGAAAAGAAGGTGATATTGGAAAGATCTTATCTGCCTCTCTCGCTGGATGGCTCGCTGAACCACATGAACTCAATTTGATTTAATATACTATGGAATTTTTTTTCTCTAGATTGAGCTCTTACTCGGTTGCCTTCTTCCTTGAGCATGAGCTGCACTCGCGTATGCTATTTTGTATTCATGGCTTGTTAGCTGCACCATGGTGTTATTTTGTATGTTCCAAATTCAATTTCAGCAAATTCTAACATATTGTGTTGATTGCAGCTTGATGTGGATATTGCTACTCTGATATATGTTAAGGCCAATGGACCAAAGAGGAGGTTTGTAGTTTCACGATACTATTCTTAAAATACTATGTAGTATGTACAGAATGATGGTTGTTCCTTAATATACACTGCATTATTTAGAAATTTGTATTCAAACAATTTTTATCAATTCTTCTTTTGATTTCAGCTTGCGCTATATCGAGACAGCTAATATACAACGGTTGCTGATAGAGATTAAGGAAAGAAGCATGTCTAGTACCAGTATTAATGTGGAATCGGGCGAAAGTGATATAGAGGTTTGATCTCTCTCTCTCTCTCTCTCACACCACACACACACAGACACACGTCGATGTACACAACAGGTAATGTTGGCATCAACTTCCTTATTGTCATTGTTTAGGGTCTGGTAGCCATAGATAAGTTTCATGTCAGTGACAGAGAGGCCGCATTGAACTCTTCCTTGTCTCGGGTAAGTGAAAGTAGTGATTAAGTCACCAATTTTCATTTTCTTATCTCTCTCTTTTAATTTAATGCTTTTAAATTCTCTTTTCTTTTTTCTCATTTATATTGATGACTAAGGTGCAATTGTTTACCATTCCCTTTTTTCCTTTTCAGAAGGCTGGTAACATTCAGATGCCCAATTTTCTGATAGATCAAAATTCTGATCCAGATGCAACTATTCTGCATGTTAGCTTTGTGAATCGCTTTGGTCCTCTCATTGACACGGTGAAGTAACTGAGTCTCTGATTCTGAAAGCATATGTCTGCACACTAGGACATTTCAGTTTTATTTTTCTAGGCCTGTGATAAGTGTATGTCCTGGTCGTCTGATGCAGATGAGGGTACTAGAAGACTTTGGCTTGGATGTGGTGAAAGTAACAGGTTCTATTGAAGGTTCAGTGACTTGGGCAAAATTTTTGGTCTCCCACCTGTAAGGACAGATATTTGCTGTGCCTCTTTATCGTTTATGCGGCTTTCTGTCTTGGGCAACATTTTTTGTCTCCCACTTCTAAGTACAGATATTTGTTGTGCCTCTTTAGGCAACTGGGCGCAAATTTGAAGATCTTAATATATTGGAGAGGATTCATCTGACAATTAGCAATAGCCTTCTCAAATATGGCTGGGTAGTTTGCCAAATTCATCACTCTTATAACTTCTCTTAGTTCTTAGGATGTCTGTTTAAATTCTTTTTGTTATGTTTTAGAATAAAATTGGCTTCAATTTCTCTGTTTTTTATTTAACGACGGAGTTCTTTATCCCAACCTCAGCCATCTTTCATACAGAAACTATAGGATTGCAGTTTGTCTAGGAATCTTGATATATCAATGAGAGAAGCATAAAATAGTCTGGGACATATTAATGTGTGTCATAGGAACAAATTTCTATTTTTGTTCTTAAACTGTAATTTATTGAAAAAAGAAATGCATCATTAACCAAACCGAACAGAAAGGAAGTCCGAGTACAAAATTACATAAAACTTCGGAGTACTAACAGTTCAATCAAGAGGTAAAAGATTACGGGTACATAATAACTTATTTTCTTTGTTTTTATACTCCAATAGAAATCTTGATATTCACAGAGAAGATAATACTGTACAAGAGATGCAATTTGTTCCAAAAGTGAATTGTGGTTCTGGTTTCGGTTCAAGTTAGTGAACATTATAGTTCCGCTTCAAATATTCGTGTGGGTCGCACACGCAAGAAACAACAGACCTGATAGTTTGTTTTACAGATTTTTCCTCTGATTTCCCCGTGCATAAAAGCTTGCTCTGATCAAATGCTAAACAACACTAGCAAAAGCCTCAAGAGCCTCACCAGTCAACCTACAAGTCCTCCATTCCTACAACACCTGAGCTCCCATTTGCTCATAAAACTTGATAGCATTAACATTCCAGTCAAGAACCACCCACTCCACTATCCCATACCCCATTCGTGCAGCCACAGCAGACAGTAGTATCCTACCAAGCTCCTTGCTCTTATAACACTCCCTGACATACAAGTCCTCCACATAAAATTCAGGCTTTGCCAGGAAAGTTGAATAGTGAGGAAAGAATAACACAAAGCCAATCACTATGATATCGTTTTCTCTTGACCTGAAGAGCTCAGCTTCAGTGTCTTCAATGGGGGTGTTGAGGTTGATGGTCTTGAAGATTGGGGTGAAGTGATCTGGGTGGTTGTGGTGGTCCGTGGTGGTAAAGGGTTTGTGTGAGACTTCAAGAAGGAAGATTGTGAAGGAGGTAAAAGGATGGTTAGTGTTGTTGGTGGGGAATAAGGTTGAGGAAAGGTAGGATTCAGTGGCGGAGAAGATGTGTGTGAGCTTCTGGGTGATGGCTAACTGGTGGATGAGCTTGTGGAGGTGGTGCACGTCCGCCTCCGTGGCCAGGCAGATGCGCACGAAGAGTTTAGAGAATTCCTCTGATGAAACAGCCATTGTGATCACAGCACTCTGCAGATTGAAAGATCACTATGCTGGACCAGGGAGCAATTACAATAAACCAAATCGAGATTTATTTCACTAGGTGAGATTAATTAATGTTAAAACGAGAGTATTTGCTACTTATCTAGAGAACTTTTATTTTTGAGTGCTTTCTTTGTTCTCTTATTTGGAATGAAAGAAAGAAAAACCTTCCCTTTCTTCCTCTTCTTTCTTTTTTATCTGTTACAACGAATTTCAGCTGACTGATGCCCCACTAGCTGAATAAACATAAGAAAACTAAGAAGTCATTGTATTGCGTTTTGCCAGAGATTGTTTCTGCCTTCTTGAATGAGGAGATGTGAAGGGGCCAATGGGCTTGGCATATATTTATAGCTGAACTGCGTGTGTGTGTGTTGGCATGGGGATGGAAAATGTCGTAAAACTGCAATATCTTTGCTCATTGTTCTTTGCTCTGTTATCTTTGTTCTTAGCATATATGGTTTATCTTCCCCAAAATTTCGTTTCTTCCAAGTAACGCAAATTAATGGGATATAAACTACGAGGAGATAAATGGTGGTTAAACGATGTAGTTAGACATCTTCTTTGCTCATTGTTCAATTAAAGATGCCCAGTTTGGAAAGACTGCAAACTACTTCCTTCATGAAGATAGCTGCGGGTTTACGAATTTCAAAGCATTCTACTCCACATGGAGTCACGGACTTCTATTAGGACAAGCAACGCCTGAAACGGAGTTGGCCTCTCTCCGGTATAGTCTTGCATACGTTACACATTCTATTGAAGGATTGAAATGACGTTGGGTACTATAACTGCAATATATATATATATTTTGCCGGTACTATTATATAGTTTTTCAAATTTTATTATCTTTATTCGCACACCATGTGATAAGAGGATCACAAATGCGAATCATGAAAACCACCTCTTACAAAGATAGAAGTAAAAGAAAATGGAAGGTGAGATTATTTACAATGAACTGCAAACAAGTACAATTTTCTTAAATCTCGTGCATAAAGAGAATTTTATTCAACAAGATGCCCTTAAATATACAATAAAATTCTTGAGATAGGTCACACAGATGGAAAGACGCTGGGGTCTCAAAAATTGGTGTTGCTACATTCTTCTTTCTCATGCTTATACTGATATGACCAAACAATTGTCAAATAAAACCTTAACCACATGAAACTCATCCAAGTATGCCACTAGGGATTTGATCTAGTGTTATGATTATCGCTTTAAGTATGAGAGGTCTCAAAATCGATTCTCAATATTAACATCTTAAGTGATGTAATATTGACTTGTAAACCTCCCTTAAATAAATACATGAATTAAAAAACTCATCCAAGTATATTTTTATCGATCACATGCATACACAGGAGAGTAGTTCATAGCAGTTTTGTATTTTCTCATTTTCCAGGAAAAAAAACAGAATGAAATTGACCAATATTGCTTATTAGAACAGCAGAATTAATATATTAGCATCAACAGTAAGTGGGAATAAATTACACAGGAGATATATATATATATACACACAACAATAGTCTCCATATTACAGCATTGTATTCCATCATAGATGGGAGATGACCTGCCACTAAAGGTTAAACTATAAAATCTATCAACTACATGAAGAACTATAACAGCCATAACTTCAAAAGAATGAGCTAGCAACTAAAATGACCCCCAAACTAAACCCCGCCTGCCTGACAAACCGGAGATGCATTTGTTCTACAACAGTACGAATCCTTTGTGCACAAGGTTTCAGACCTTAAAAATCTGTTTTCATAAGCTTTGTGCGTGGCTTTATAGTGATTTTGTCGAATGGATTCCCCTGTTCTACATGAACGTAGTCTTTGGTTTTAAGAACCTGCAAAAATTTCATGTCAGGACAAGTAAATTATTTACGATGATCTAGAAAAAGTTGTATCAACAGAAAAATCATGGTCCTGGCACTAATGCTTGTGGTACTAAACCATGAAAAGTTGACAGTACCACGGCTGCAATCAATAAGGAGTTACTCATAGAGGTACTGACAGAATCTAAAAAGTTGGAGATGCGAGAACTATATCAAACGAAGGATATTATTATACAATAAAAGCACAAATAGTTTATTAAAGCTATCTGGTAGTAAACCTAGGTAGGACATGACAGAAGACAAGTATGATTGTTCACATCCAATCTTTTTCCTCGACGATGCATAAGCACTTGGATGTAATGTATCAATAAAGCCCACATAAAAAACTTCCCAGAATGTTCAGAAGCAAAACACAGAAGTTTAAATATGTTTAATACGAGACTTGCTAACATACCAATGCTTCAAAAAACATTCTTGATGCCTCCTTCCTTGTCTTGCCAACTAACAGACTGTCCATGGAAAGTGCGGGCCTACCATTTCCTGCTTGCTTAACAAACAAAGTCTGGAGATAATTGGCAACAGCCCTACAAGAACCATATAATTAGTCACAAATGATCCAATAGAAGTGGTAAATATAAATTTTAGCGAAGCCAAGCCACAGAAATTAAATATCGACAACAGGGAATGAAGAGAGGGAAAGGGAGGAGAAACATCCTCCTTTAACAGCCATGATGAACTTGCAACACACATTTGGAAGAAGACAATTCAATTGTCTAGCATAGACAATCCTAAATCAGTATTCCCCACAAACTTATAGTCAGCTGCCTCAATTTGGCAATTAAGACACTTTGTCACTGGATCACAATCAGCTCATATCAAGAAAATGTTCCAATTACACAAAGGATACATTCACAATATCCATGCAAAGGAACCATCTTGTAAAAGTATGGTGCAATTTAAGATAAATTCTCTTTTCAGAAATGTCGGTATGATGTTCGTAGGGTTTCGTTCAATTTTAGATTATATCGCATTTCTTCAGAATGCCTCAACTTTGCTACTATATTACACAGACAACAGTCAACAGATGCTTTTTCTTAAACCATGAGAAGCATCCAGTTTTGTTAGAGTAGTATGCAGCAACTTTTAAAGGAAATAATATATGGCAACGGTGAATACCTTGTACGTGAAGACCATCCACTGTTATCTGTGAGGCGGGTTTCTTCATTAGGTATATAGTCATCAGTAGGTTCAACTACCTCATCATCATCAACATTTAAAAACTCTAACAAAACAAGAGAGAAATACGTAAGGGGTAGCAAGCAAACAAATACATCCAAACAACAAAAATTCCTACAAAATGAAGACCATAATCCACAAAATTTCCAAATTAGGAAAAGCAAATACACAAGGAGTTTGTTAACTTCTGTAGAATACAGAACCACCATTACAAGTTCCTTTCCAAGGGAGGAGAAGAGAAGCAACGGAAGACAGTTCAAATGATGATCGAAGACAAAATTGGCAACCCAAATTTTCTTTGTCCAAATGGGAAGCCAGATAAAGAGATTCTAGCATGACATTTCAAATTTATAAAGGGAGCCTTTAAAGTGACAGGTGACCAGATACAGACAGAAAGAAAGAAGCAAACCTGTGTCATTCCTGGCAGTTGAATAATTTACATCCTGCATCAAGAAGCACAAAGTAAATACAACGCGCCAAGCTATCGATAAAGACAACAATCTTTTATCTGATTGAGAGAATGAAAGAGTGACATGGACTTGTTCACAAAATTACTTTCAGGATGGCATCTCACACTACTTTGACAAGGAACATAAAAGAAAAAATGTGATATGAATAAGCAATGCAAATGTTTTCTAGCAAGGTCACAGATGAAGATCTTAAATTAAACAATAGAGTATGTTTATACAGACAAGTTGGCATTTAGACACCATACTCTCAGAATTACCAGGGTCAGCTATGAGCAAAAATGTTCATTCAGAAACAATAATTAAATTCACATCTCATTGGAAATATACATCGTCTAACCTATTTCCCTCAATACCTAAAATACAATGTCAATCTTAACGGTGTGTATTAAGTTCATCTTTGTCTTTCAAAACTTTCTCTAAAATCCCAAACAATGAGTCAGGAAAGAAAAGTAGGTTGTCTAAGTAAGTTTATATTTACCATCTGATATTCAATTTTTCAAAGTCCATCTTATGTAAACCACCTCCTTTCTGAAGTTTTCTGCTTCTACAACCATTGGAAACTATAAAAGACTATAAAGAAGTATATTATACAAAAAATGTTCACCTAAAGTCCACAACTGAGATTTCATGCACCTTAACAATTGGACAATAGAACTATGGTAAGGAATTGAGAACGATGTCGCTATTGCCTCATGGAAACAGGACTGCTATACAGGAGAATGAAGAAACAATTGCTGCAGATAATAAGGTAAACCACTTACATCATGATCATAGATAGCTGAGATTTCCGCATCTGTCATGTTCAACGGATTAACAACCTCCAGACTTGGATGTTCTCCAACATCCAGAAGAACATCTTCCACACGCATGTCAACTTCCCCAGGGAATGAGGAGTCCATAATTGATTGCTCAATACCTTTATCAACTAAGTCGTGGGAATCATATTCTAACTTTCTATCATTGGCATCAGCCGCTGTTTCAGCTGTAACATCACCTTCAGCTGCCTCCAATAATACCTCATCTCCAGTTCGAGGTTCAGCTTCAACTATAGCAGTATGATCACAATCCTTCCCTACAATGTCATGACCCTCAACTACTTCCCCACCAGTGACATCCATTCTGAGGGAAACTTCGTCTGTCTTCTGATCATGTGATACATCTGGGGCATCAATATGCAAGGAAGCATCTTGTTCGTAGGTTTTAATGTTATCAGTTGTCTGAACCACGCCAGCAGAATTGTCATCAGCAGGAGCTACCTGAGCCACGTCAGCTAGAGTATCATCCTGATTGCCTGAAACCTGATCAGTGTGTAATGATGACTCATCTTCACCAGGAAAAACAATATTTACTCCGTCAGCAGTTGAACTGCTTCTTAAGACTGCTTCTGATTCAGGTATGTCCTTAGGAGGCTCAAGCAATAAACTATTTGGTTCTACACCAGTAATAGTCTTCATCTGCAACTGCGTGATATTAACATCTAAACTCACGCTATTATCTTCATCCAGCTTATTCACATCCACAGGAGCGCCAACAGTTTCTCTCTCACAATTGTCCGTGACAGTTAAAAGTTTATTGGTTCCTTCCGTTTCACTTTCTTTTGCAATGTTCTGCAGACTGGAGTTCACAGCATTTTCTGTATTTAGGTTCCTAATATTATCATCGTCATTTTGGTTATTTATGTCAGTGGCAGTTCCAAGGGCAGCACAATTTACATCATCTAGGGAGATTCTGATTCCACTCAGATCACATGTTTGGTTGTGCAAAGAAGCCAATTCACTCGACACGCCTGAGAAACAGTAAAACAAGTAAGATGAGCAACTGGCGTTTGGGAGAGATGCTTCCAAACACAAGTGACAAATACATCATGCAAAAGAAAGGAAAAGATCCACTCAGGGCCACTGGAGGTTTACCCAGAGGTCCTGAGGGTGTACCCAAAGGTCGCCAGTTCGAGTCCCCTCAGGGCCACTAGAGGTTTACCCAGCTGTTAACTTCAGGGTCCCATGGAAATAGTCGAGCAAAGCTCGAATGCCCACGGATTTTTTTAAAAAAAAAAAGGATTTAGAAATGAGAATCTATGCACGGATTCATATAGGCATCAAACTCCAATATTAACAATCTGAGTGCCCCAGACACATGTAAGGGAACTGATAAGCCAACGTAATACACTTCTACAGTAACTATCATAAACTAATCACACCCATGCGGACGAATTACAAATCAAATTCTTTCAGTCAGACGGGATAAAACGTGACATGAAAGCAGAAGTATACGAGTACCAGGTATCAGATGTCATGTCATCAAATAAAGTCAATATCCATGAATGATACATGAATCATGAATGGCATATAGCAAAAACTTTTAACAAATATATCAAAAGCAACCATTTAGATATATGGATGCCAAGATGACATTAATACATAAGAGATTGCACATGCACGCCAGCAAGAGGGAGGTGCTTCATTTCTCAGCACCGCTCCTGCTAGTTATTCTGAATTGTTTTGTCACAGGCACATTTCTACAAACCTTTAACTCAATTAATCCCTACTTTAGATATGTTGATTAAGACAAATCCAAAAAATATAAACCAAGGAACACTTTTGATTGTCTCTAGTTAACTGATCAATATAAAAGCAAAAAGATAACCGTCAAAGTAACAAGAGAAGAATATCAGCAGCATAGGCTCACCAGTATATACTGGTTCAATGAATATTTCATCTTCCAAGAATTGTTTCTGAATCATTGAAATTTCAGGGCGCGTGCAAGGAGCTTTCTTCCTTGCACGTCGTATAGCTTCAGTATTCATCAGTTGTTGACGAATTGTGCTTTGAAGGAAAAGATAATTTTGTGTTAGTAAAAATTCATAGGAATCAACAGCACTATTGAAAACAATGAGTCTAGCAAGGGGGAAAAAAAGAAAGAAAAAAGAGAAAAACAGGTCTCCAACTCATTTAAATTCCTTCTCAGCTCTCCTTTTACTATTGGCAAACTAAAAGGACAAAATATAATAGACGTACATAGGCTACTCATTCAAGCACAAAAACAACGTAAGATAGGTAAAGCAAACAAACCATAAGATGGAAGTAAAGGTATAAAACAAAATTAGATCCTTCACTCTAATCAGCACTGCAGAGGAGAAATGTAAAAGAAGACTTTAAAGTGAAACATCAGCAAAATTCTAGTAACAGAGAATGCAACATACTCGCCATGCAAAACCATGGTATCATCCATAAGAACCTTCCTTTTGATAGCACTAGTCCGAGAAGCAGAATGGGTGCGTTTTACAGAAGTTATCTCCGAAGCTGGAGGAGTGGGTTTTACTTTCAGGACTGAAGACCTTCGACCAACTGAAATAACTCAAAAGTCAACAGCAAAATCATTCCTTTAAATTACATGCATCAATAACAAAAATAAATAAATAAAAAGAACATCAGGCACCAGCATCAATCAATTACTGCAATGCAAAAAGGAAGAAAAAAGTACCTAAAATGGAAGACAACAAATCATCATCATCAGGAATACTTTCTACGGTTCTCTTGCTACGCACTATCCTGGAGGATTCAACAGAATTTAGACTCTGTTCTGTCAGTGTACTTTCTGTGTAACTGCGCTTCTTCCCTGAAATGACATTGCTCCCAGCATCACCATCATCATTTCTTACCAAGTCCCTAGGGGTAGACTCCATTAGCAAGTTCCTAGGAAGATTGTCAGGCCCTTCTGTTACTGACAGCATCTTCTCAGGGGCTGGTAAATCTGGCCCTGTAGAACTATTTACATGTTCCACTGGACTCCCTCCTAAAATGCCATTATCCACTTTGTCATTTGATTTTCCAATAGCTGAATGAAAACCTTCATCTGAAGCACCGTCTCTCACATTGCCTTCAGTTGTAAGTTTCTCTGTGCCATCAATCACATGACATACCTCACCTGGAAAAGAATTAAGATACATTTAGTAACTAAAAGAGTGTTTGCATGTAACCAGTACAATACTTTGTCAGACCGACCTTGTGAAAAAGCAAATGTCTCAGAAGCGTGCTGTATCTCCTCCCGTCCAAAACCTTCCAGTGAACCCAGGGTAGCATTCTCGTTAGATAAGTTAGGATCAACAGACTGGTCACCCTCAGGATTAGATGAATCAAGTTGATCCAAGTTAGCATTACATGGCCTAAGAACATGAACTTGTGCAGCCGAGATTTTCCCATTGATGTCAGAGCTCAAAATCCTGGATTCTTTTTCCTCTTGGCAAGTCTGACCTTCAGCCTTCTCCTGGCAAGGTCTACCTTGATAGTCCATGCCTAAATCTATTGCACTGCTGGGAGAGCGTGACTTCTCCAGCATTCCTGCACTATCTAGATTATCAGAAACTTCGATCACAGGTGATGTGTGATTGTTCTCCAAAACACCTTCCCCAGCTTGCTGGCAGATCCAGGCGGAACCGGAAATATCATCAGCATTTTTTCTCAAGTTACTTCCATAATCTTCAAGGGACTCATGGACAGAGCAAATATTAGCCTTGTTATTGTCGACAACCCCTTCATGTATATGTTCACTCCGACATGGAAAATCAGAAACTTCAGCAATCTTATCTCTCGACTCTGATACTGGAGATACCTGTGTAACATGCTTATCTAAAAGAGAGGATGGCCCAGATGCAGAAGCATGGTTATCTGGTGAGAAGCGTTCAACTGTAAGCTCAGTTGCAGAAGAGATCTCCTGTGGTTTTAATTGTTTGATATTTAGGTCGTCTGGATGGTAACCATTCTCAGAATGCTCATGAACAACTGGATGAGAATTTTTATCATTAGGAAGAGACCAATCATCGACATGTTTGTTCTCATGATGGATATCTGTTCCACCAGAAATATTTTCTAAGTTCTCTTTCACCGCAGACACTGTTATATGATGGTCTTCTGATTCAAAATGATCATCACATGCTGATGTTTCTTGAACATTGGAGAGGTTTGGCTCTTCTACCAGTCCTGGAGTCCGTGGAGCTTGAGCATCGTCCATGAGATGAATAACTTCATCAACTCCATCAATCTGCCCACACACAACACCATGATCACTAAACAAAATGGAGGTAAAAGATAAGAAAGAAGAAAAAGTAGTATTTCAACACCAACCTCATATATTAAAATACAAAAGAGAGAATACAGGATAAATAATAGTAAAATGTCAAGATGCTACCATGGGTTCAGAATTTGCAGTCATTGCCTCATGCTGATCACCTTGCTTGAGAGCTGTCATTGGTTGGACAGATGCCTGACAATCAGAGCTGGAAATGAAAAGAAGATTATCTTAGAAACTCAGATTCTTGAAAGCTCTCAACAGATACATAAAAAGATAAAGCCATCAAGGCAGAAGGTACTACAACTATAGTATTCAGTACAAAAAGACAAAACAAGGGGATGAACTAGCAAAAACATTTAGTTAGGAATAGGGAGACTTGTAAAAAGAGGTGGATTGTGCCTCTTTTAGAACAGTTGGATGATGAGGCAAGTAAGTCCCCCGCCCTCCATTGGAGGTAAGGCTATTAAGATTTAAGTCCCCCTCCAAATTTGCAATCTTTTGTTCATATTAATAAAACTCCGGAGGGAAGTATCCCTCCTTTTATTAAAAAAACAAAAAAAAAAAAAAAGCAAAAAAAATTAACCTACTGTGATATTGCATGAAGGATATAAAGAGTACAGAGGATGAAACCAACCTCACACCAGCATGTCCAGAAGCTCCAACCTTATCCAAAAATAATTCCTGTTTCAAAATGATCCAAAGGAAAATAGAATTAAAAAGTAGTTTTCTCACACAACATCAAAGTTCCTCTTCACGTGCCTGTTTTCTTGAAGTCACGGGTAGTTAGCTCTTGTTAATGAGATGCTCCTAGTCTAGATAAATAAGCTAATGGAAAGGAGTAATCATCTGATTCCAAGTTTTTACCATCTTTATGGAATCCCAATTGCTTGAACGTCCAGCTTAAGTTACTAATATCAAGTAAGCATTATTACCGAAATCAGCCATAAACCAAGAAAGCTTCATTATTTAACTTTTATCTGTATAACAATCCTAGTAAAAAAGAATATGGAAGTTACAAAACTACCTCATCAAGGTCCAAACCAGAAGTATCGCCATCACCAAACCTCTCTGAGAATTAGGAACGCAACAAGTTAAAGGGATTTAGACACAATAATAATAAGAATTATACAAATAACCCGTTAACTATAATTTCCTCTCCGAGTAAGAATGGTTTCAATTTATTAAGTCTATTATCCTATGAAG
Organism: Ehretia macrophylla; assembly: GCA_037974665.1. Taxonomy (NCBI): domain Eukaryota; kingdom Viridiplantae; phylum Streptophyta; class Magnoliopsida; order Boraginales; family Ehretiaceae; genus Ehretia; species Ehretia macrophylla. The sequence continues at coordinate 66,990,886 of CM075769.1, forward strand.
CTGAATCAAGAGGGTTATGGGCATATCATGATGTGAACGTGCACAAAATAAGTTGCACCAACCATCCAGTCCAAACCGTGTTGTAGAGTAAGCCACTCCGTCCATTGTATCTTGCAGAGTAATCTGCTCCCTTGAACTAACATGATGATCCACATAGTTACTGCACAGATTGCAATCGCTAAACAATGTTAGAATAATTGGACAAAATAGTAACTTCAAGTAGGGGGAACATTACATCATTGCCTCCTTTAAGAAACTGCAATCATCATGATGATTACCTGGTATCTCTTAATCATTTCAACAGCTTCCCCCATTCAGGAAACTATTAATACCATATATTTGATTACAAAATGCCTGATATCCTAAGGTTAGTATTCAAGCCAAACTTCCACATGGCTTAGATTTTCCAAACTGTCTGACCACATGATTTGCAGAATATTATGAAAATAAAGTTATAACTGGACAGGTTCCAAGTGGAACATAAAGCATTTCGGAACTAACCCCTGAAAAATCTCATTATCTGGCAACTCAAAATCATCCAGATCAAAAGTCTCTGGCAGAGTGATGGAGTGATATGGAGCCTTAGATTGTTCAGGAGGTAAATCCACAGCAGTAGAGCGAAAGGCTTGCTTGATCTTGAGCAATGCCTCACTGCAATCATCAAAGAGGTAGTTCACCTTTCTAGAATATATCCTCACCACCCCAACCAGAAGATGGCTGGACAACCGTAGAGCAATTGGCACATCAGGGAAAAGAATTGAATCTGTTGAAAGAAAAGCAGCAATTGTCAAATGGAGGCAGACAGAGTAATGGTCATCAGAAGAGAATTATGAAGAAAGCAGAATGAGGTAACCATACTCATGGGTATAAATTCTATTTCACGAGGTAAGGAAAATACAGGTGTAAGAATCACAGCTTGCTCTTCTTTTGATCATTAATCTCTAATGGTTGGTTCAACTATCCGAACACCTTGATACATAATTACTATTAAACCACTAAATATATGAGACACATGTAAAACTGTGCTTTAACAATGCAAAGTGAAATATTTTTAAGCTTTATACACCAGGGTGAATGCTGCAGACATCATACAAGGGGAAGGATAGAAATATCTCTATATTGCAGGATAGATGCAAATTGAGGATAAAAGAATAAAATTACTATCTCAAAACAGTTGTTAAATACGGATATAATGGTATTCAAGCTTTTGGGACAATTGCAAACTAACACAAACCATATTTCCATATACAAGATCCTGAGCAAAACTCTGTTTTAGCCACTAGCAAAATGTTCTCCATTATACGTATCCTGAGGCACTACATTCAACTGATAACTTATAATCAATTCTTCATATAATAATATCTTAAGCTCAAAACCAAATCTTTAGACGCATTAAAACTTGCTGCTAAATCTTAATTGCTTAATTTACCATTATCCTAGTAACCAAACCTGAAATCCATGATCAATTTGCTCATTTTTTGAACTTTTGACACATAGCAGAGACAAACTAACAGATTGGTAGCAAGAGCCAACAAGCATGGAAAGTGTCGCGTTATTATAATGAATGAGGTCGAGCATATATTGTGTCGATTGATAACTCTAATAGTTATATACAAACAATAAGACATGCAATATAATGGCTACCATCCCAATACTAGCTTTTACAACTTCTGTTGGCTTTAAATGGTCCCAAAACTATTTAGTAGAGCTACCCAATATTTTAAATTTATGCATTCTATCAATTAAGGCCATCCACTATCTGCTCATAGGGAAATAAACACCATCTGTTTGAACAGGAATTCATCGAACAAACAGAGACAATAGATGCAATTTTCCCTTACAGGTATTTCTTATAAAATGATGAGAACAGTGCCGAACATTGTCTTAAACACAACATGATCAATGTTATAGATGGATATATATGCTAGCATTCTCAGATTCTGAGCAAACCAAAAGATCAAAGTTAAATATGAAGGGAACAACAGAAAAACTGTTAAAGCTGAAGATAATAGGGAACAATATGCTAAGTTATTTACAACAAATTTCATTGTTCGTATAGATTAGCTCTCTCGATTGCTGCACCACATTACACAACAATGAAGAATGTAAAAGGCATAATTGATTACTTCCGAGTAACATAATTTAAGAAGCATTAATTTTCCCTCTTCCGCATTTGTCTTCACTTATATATGATCAAAGAATGCCAAAGCACAATGATGATTATGAACAACACAATAGATTTATTTCTACGCCATAATAATAAAACACTTTTTGAAAGTTAGTTTACAGCAAAATATACACAACAAAAAACCCGAAACTAAGACTGACCTACGGAGACTCCAATATCTGTATCAGCCACCTGATTCTTCCGAAGCTTCCTTTCCAAATGCGCCGCTATCCATATCGTCCCCAACGGTCCCTTTTTTGCCAATATAAACTGCGAATAAAACATTTTGCTCCTTTTTCCGCTCCCAAATTTAATTACTATTCACGCAATGGTAATAACAACCACTCCAAATCCTTCCTCTAGTAAATGCTCCCAAACTTCACTATAATTACAGAAAACCCACAAAACCCTAGAATCCTAAAATTCCCAACTTCACAATCCAAAAACCCTACCTTTTTACTTCAATCAGGCCCTACATGTAAAATTAAGCATAATTTACAGCCCATATCGCCAAAATCCACCATAAAAATAAAAATAAATAAACCCTAGGTTTTTCTCTGCTAAGAAAAAAGCTGAAAATGCTCAATTCACTAGCTTCAACACTTAAATAGCACCAAAATTAGGGCTTTTCAGCAGTTGACAAACTCAAAAAGCGAAAAAGAAGGTGGCTTTGGCTTAGCAAGCTTTTGAATGGAGTTGAAATCGAGCTCCAATTGGCGCGTTGAAGTTAAATAGCTCTAAGCACGATGCATACACACACATGTATATATATGAGTAGACAGATACAAGTGATCTGTATGTATGTATAGGTAGAGAGAGAGAAAGTAAGGAGAATCTATATATAAATCTGTGAGTTTTGAAAAAGTAATTCAAATGTTAGAACTAAAGACAAGTACGTACGATGGAAGCTTTATTTGAAGACGAAGCGCTTTCTTTTTTCGAATTTTTTTTTCAGATTTTTGGGACTAGGAAAGGTCAATGTGCTCTCCACGTGGCGTTCTCTCTTGACCAATAGCAACCGTTGGATTAGGAAATTTTTGATGATGATGTAGAGATTACGTAATCCAACGATTGGAACGCGTAGCCTTGTCGTCCTGGTCCGGAACTCCTTTCTCATAGGCTAGTACTCTGTCTCTGTTTTTCTTTTTTTTTGGGGAGAATAAGCTAATGTTTTGACCTTTTACTACCGTAAAAAATAAAAAATAAAAAATAAAAATATCATATTTGTCACCGAAAACTAGAAGTCTACCCAAAAAAACATACATCATATTAGGGCATCCTCAATGGAGTCTTCAAATACAAAACTTTCCTAATTTAGGTGTTTTTAGAGATTCCAGTCTCTAAAAACAATACTATTCATGATAAAAGTACGTGGAGTCCACCACTTTTGGCTTAAAAGATACCAAAATAGAGACTCAGTCTCCATTTTCTTCCACAAATTTGTTGAAAAAAATAGAGACTGGGTCTCTATATTAGCATCTTTTAATCCAAAAGTGGTGGACTCCACGTACTTTTGTAATGAATAGTATTATTTTTAGAGATTGGGGTCTCTAAAAATACCCAAATTAAAAAAGTTTTGCATTTTAGAGACTCCATTGAGGATAGCCTTAACTACTCATATATTAACATGTAAATAACACAAGAAAATGTAGGTAATAATTACACAATAATTAATTTTATAGTTCAATTAGTTATTTATCGATTCATAACAATGGCTTCGTTTATAGGGTTACAAATAGTTGTCATAATAAATTCCTATTATTTTTGCTTAGGTACTTGAAACTGCAATTCTTTAAAAATCAATTTTAAATAGAAAGCCATTTAGAAAATGACCAAAACAACCCTTTCGAAAGGTAAAAGAAGTGTTTTACATTAATTGAACAATTTGTTAAAATGAGTATATTTTCAGTTATTTGTAATATGACACCAGGTCAAAGTTCTACCCTCAAAATAATCCTTGTTAATTGATGATGAATATGAGTTTCTTATATTTTAACACTCATGTGTTTATGTTTTTAAAAATGTTAAAATATTTGTACCCATGTTAAACAACTTAATCGAGGCATAACTACGGATAGAGTGTGATTATAGTAATTGCTTCCCACGACTTAATCTCTCCTTAGTACAACTTGCAATATATGGTGATTTTTCTAAGACATGGTTGTAAAGATAACCTAAAAATTATATCATTTTTCTATTGAGTCAATATGTCATAAATAAGACAATTCTCATTTTTTTGTCGTTTGTTGTTTGAAACGTGCATTTCATATAATGTAAGAGTTATACCACTATATATTTGGATTATCTCATATCAAGTAATTATAATGCAAGCGATGGAGAACAATTTTATTCCAGACAAATATACACTAATAATTGATGAGAGCGCATTAGCATGTTAATTTAGGAGATTATATGAACATTTTTAAAAGAAATAGCACAACATTTCTTCACAATGAAGACATTAGAAAAATGAAAATTTTGAAGAATTAAATCTACATCATCCTTTACCTTCAAAGGTGTACTATAACAACAAATTCTATCCATTTACAAATGGCCTAGTAATTTTTTTACAATTAGAAATATCATTTTGTTTGATGTATGCATATTATTCCATTTGATACAAACATTTCTTGTTTGTCACATCATATGTGATAAATCTATATTTTTATTAATTTTAATCCATCAGATCATGTATATTGCATTATTATTTCAAGTTTAATTGTATATTTTACACAATTTTAGTGCAATATAGGTTTTAAAGAATAAATAGCAAAAACGACCACAAAAATCAACATTTGAACAAGAAATTCCGCGCAGCACTGGTGAACAATGGTAGAACAACTTCAAAACGAGCAATTTGATATTGAATTTAGCCAAACCGAGTGCGGAAACGGATTTAGGATGCTAAAAAACCTTAAAATAGACCTGGTCAACTTTTTGGTTAACGGTCAAAGTCAATGAGCCAATCAAAGTCAAAGTGCAGCTAGACGTGCGCTCGAGCGCTCCTTTTCCGCGTTTGAGAGCCTCTTTTCCAAAATGGTGGACAGATGTCGACAACGCGTTGAAGGAAAATGACAAAAATAATAATATAAAATATTAAGTGTAGAAGGGCGCTCGAATGCCCTCCTGAATTCATGCCTATAAATAGCACGGTTTTCATTGTTGAAAATCGTACCATTTTCTCTTATTAGCTTAGATTGTGCTACTCTAGTATTTGTGAAGTGAGTTTTGAGTGTTTTAATTATTATTCTTAGTTGTGTACAAAGTTTTAATCCTGAATGGAGGGTCTTGTGAGCCATCGTCATATCGAAATTATACCGATCAACCGAAATCTGTACAACACGATAAATATTCTTTTATTTCAGTTTACGTTATGGTTTTTTGTATTTTAAAGTTTATCATGGCACACTAGACCCGAGATTCGGGGTGGTACGTGTGAGGTTACTCTTGTACATATGTTTTGATTCATATTTATTAAAGTCTCGTATTTTTATTTCTAAATATTCTTTGATTAATTATACGTATACTTGTAGTTATGTTATATTTAATTGAAAGTACATATACACCCGGTTTTGTAAACCAGTGGCAATACGAGACTACATCAGATAGACTCTAGTCTGGTTGTACCAAGACCTCCAGATTATATAAGTGAAAGATTAATTGAGAGATTGGATATCGTTAGGTTGTACCAACATATCCAGTCTTATTAATCAATTAATCTTATCATTTACGTAACTAAAGGCTCATCTCAGTAGTAGGAGCTTGTAGGCCTATTTCTGAATGACTTATATTTTAATTTGAATCAATAACTTTGTACTTGCGTATACCGAGCTATAACCACCCTGAATCATTAACCCTTTGGATTTCTATTTTATTGTTGAGTATTGTAATTCTTCAATTTAGTACCTTCGTTTAATTCATTTTTGGACTTAATACCGTATCTTGAACTTTTAATGGACTTTTGAACTTAATCAAATTTATCTGTGACAGGAGATAGTCAAATAATTATAAATTAAGGACTTAACTTAACTTGATAATCCAATCTCCGTTAATCGACCATCTACTCACCACAGCTAGAGGTAATTCAAGGTAAGCAATATTTTCAATCATTTAACCTTCTCACTATTTTTTATCGTAAAACAACGAGATCAAAATTTGGCGCAGTTGCCGGGGATCGGTGTTCATCAAATAAGGTAAGTCTTTGATTTATGTATATAAGTGTTAATATGTATATATTTTAGTTTTTAGTTTTTATTTTTATTTTTATTTATTTAAGTCAATTTTGTTATTTTGTATAGACTTTATTTCATTTTTTGTTTCTTTTTCATGTTTTAATTTCATATGCATGGTCGGAGATCTTTAAATCCACCCATCTTTGTTTTTGATACAGAAATTGAGAAAACTTTTAAATTCAGAAACAAAGCACATAAATTTATAATCATGGCTGATCAAAATCCGAATCAAAACCAAAATCAGGATCAAGTTGAAGGTAGAGAAGTAGGAAATGTGAGGAGAAGCATAAAATATTTTTCCACACCACAAGATTTTGTTCCTCTATGAGCTATCGCCTTACCTAAAACTGATGAAGGTTTTAAAATAAAGTCTCACATGATTTCAATGCTTCCCATGTTCAACGATCTTTCTAATGAAAACCCATATGATTACATTAATACTTTTGTCCATACATGCAGACAATCAATACTATAACTGCCTCAAAAGAGGTTGTTAAATTGAGATTGTTTCCTTGTTCTTTAATGGGTCAAGCACAAACTTGGCTTTACAGATTACAATCTGGTTCCATTACTTATTGGGATCAACTACAAAGAGAATTTCTTGAAATATTTTACTCTTCTTAAAAAACCAATGAATACATGAATCAATTAAATAATTTTTCTCAGTTACCTAGAGAGGCACTTCATGAGAGTTAGGACATATTTGAAACCTTAATTCATAAATGTCCACACCATAGTATTCCAGATTGACAATTAGCTCATAATTTCTATCAAGGGTTAAATGAGCATAATCAAAGTTTGTTCGATTCAGCTTATAATGGTTCACTTCTTGAAAAATCTCTAGAAGAAGCCATATAATTGTTCATAAAACTGAGCAACAATTCACAAAAGCGTGCATCTTCATCTAGAGAAAGGAAAAAAGGTATAGGTTCAAATAATTACAATTCTTTGACATCAAAGATTGAAAATCTAACTCTTGCCTTGAAAAAAATGGTTAAAAGAAAAGAATCATTGCATGTAGTTGATTCAGGTGAAGGCGTTCTTGTATCAAATCTCAATTCTATTTTCAGAGCAAGCTTATGCTGCTTATAGATATCCTCATAATTATGATTCATTCTCTAACACTTATAATCCAGGTACACGAGATCATCCAAATTTACGGTGGGATCAGAATCGGGAAGATGTTCAACAACAGAGACCAAGAGGCTATCCACCAGGATTTCATTCAATACCACAAGGACATGTACCTTCAAGCTCTAATTCAGGTTCCAATTCTTACGGAACTACTTTTGAAGAATAGGTTTTGAAAAAGCTTCATAATATGGAGCCAATTTTGCAACTAGTAAGTACACATACAAAGGCAATTGCCAACTTGGAAGACAAGTAGGACAATTGGCTAACACCATGCAGAAAAGAAAAAAAGGAACGCTCCCTGCTCAACCAAATAGAAATCCAAAAGGTAAGGCTCATGTAGCTTTTACAAGTCAAGCAGTGGAGGATCTTCAAGTTGTCACTACATTGCGAAGTGATAAGAAAGTTGATAACAAAGTAAGTGTCGAAGCTTACGAAAATGCAAGACAAACAAAGCAAAAAGCTAAGTCTCAAGTTACGGTTGATTCATCAAAAGAAACTGAAAATGAACTTGAAACTTTGATTTCTCATAAGAAACTTCCTTTTAACAGTGAGTCCCAAGGCACCCTTTCGACATGCATTAGGGAATCCACCTAATAAAGATTCAAAAAATGAAGAAATGTTTGAAACTTTTAAGCAATTGAAAATCAATTTACCCCTTTTAGAAATCATCAGGCAAATTCCTGCCTATGCAAAATTTATTAAGGATCTGTGCACTCAGAAAATGAGGAATTCATCTTTGATATCGAACAAAGTAAGATTGACTGAAAAGGTAAGTAGCATTCTTACTTCTCATGTTCCACCAAAATTGAAAGGCCCAGGTGCATTTACTATTCCTTGATATATTGGTAATCACTGTGTATATCGTGCCCTCCTTGATTTAGGAGCTAGTGTGAACCTTCTCCCCTTTAATCTTTTTGAACAGTTAGATATATGAGAATTGAAACCTACTCCTGTCACCCTTCAATTAGCTGATAGATCACTTAGAATTCCTAGGGACATGATTGAAGATGTTTTGATAAAGGTTGATGAATTTTATTTTCCTGTGGACTTTGTTGTGCTAGATATGGAACCAGGAGAAACTCAAAAGTTCCAAACTCCAGTCATATTAGGGAGACCATTCTTAACAACATCTAATGCAAAAATTCAATGTGCAACTAGAGAATTGGAGTTTACATTTGGAGATATTAAGGTAAAGCTGAATGTTGCTAATGCTGCTAGGTTTGCAGATGGAGATGATGGTCTTGAATATTTTATTCTTGATAAGATTGATCCATTAATTGAAGAGTATTTCCTTAATTTTATGCAAAAAGATTTTTTGGAGAACACTTTGAATGATGATGAAGTAGCATTTAGTAGGTTTGAGGAGGAATCCGGTGAATCTTTAGAGAGCAATTTAAGATTTGATGAAAAATTATAGGTTTGTGCAATAGAACCATCCTTAAGTCTTTTTAAAGAACCCATCATTCCCTCTATACAATCTCATCCTGAGTTGGAACTTAAGCAACTTCATAATCATCTCAAGTATGTTTTTCTAGGGTCAGATCAAAACTTCCAGCTATTATTGCTTATAACCTTTCTTTGGAGTAGGAAACTAAACTTGTAGATGTTTTGTCTAAGAATAAATAAGCATTAAGCTGGACTGTTGCAGACCTTAGAGGAATAGATCCCTCATTTTGCATGCATAAGATTAATTTGGAAGATGGAGCCAAGACATCTAGAGAGATGCAACGAAAGCTGAATCCGAACATGAGGGAAGTTGTAAAGAAATAAGTAGTGAAGTTGTTAGATGCATGTATCATTTATCCTATTTCGGATAGTAAATGAGTTAGTCCTATACAGGTTGTGCCTAAGAAATCAGGAATCACTGTTGTGACAAATGATAAAGGAGAATTGGTACCCACTCGCACCATAACTGGATGGCGCGTGTGTATTGATTATAGGAAACTCAATGCTGCGACAAGAAAGGATCACTTTCCTTTACCATTCATTGATCAAATTTTGGACAGGTTGGCAAGGCAAGGTTATTATTGTTTCCTTGACGGGTACTCGGGATATAACCAGATCCCAGTGGATCCCGAAGATCAAGAAAAGACAACATTCACATGTCCTTTTGGCACGTTTGCTTACAGAATAATGTCTTTTGGCCTTTGTAATGCACTAGCCACTTTCCAACACTGCATGATGTCTATTTTCACTGATATGATGAATGAATTTGTTGAGGTCTTTATGGATGATTTTTCTATCTTTGGCTCTTCATTTGATACTTGTTTTAATAATCTGTCTTTGGTGTTGAAAAGATGTCAGGAATCTAATCTTGTCCTTAGCTGGGAGAAAAGTTATTTCATGGTGCAAGAAGTAATTGTTCTCGGACACACTATCTCCAAGGAAGGAGTTCAGGTTGATAAAGTTAAGGTTGATATTATCTCAAATCTTCCCCCTCCTGCAAATGTCAAACAGGTGAGATCGTTCCTTGGACATGCTGGTTTCTACTGATGATTTATAAAGAATTTTAGTAAGATTTCTAGACCTTTATCAAATTTGTTAGCACAGGATACTCCATTTCAGTTTGATGAAAAATGTGTAACTGCTTTTGAAACACTGAAAAATGCACTTTCCACTGCTTTAGTGATTCAACCACCGAATTACTCTATCCCTTTTGAAATTATGTGTGATGTTTCAGATTATGCCATAGGAGTTGTATTAGGTCAACGCAATGATTGCATTCCTTGTGTGATCTACTATGCTAGCCGAACTTTAGATGATGCCCAGAAAAACTATACCACCATAGAGAAAGAATTGCTTGTTGTAGTTTTTGCATTAGAAATGTTTCGGTCTTATGTGTTAGGGTCAAAAATAATAATTTATTCTGACCACTCGGCATTAAGATACCTGTTGGAAAAGAAAGATGCTAAACCTAGGCTTATTCGGTGGTTGTTATTAATTCAATAATTTGATTTAACAATCAAAGATAAGAAAGGTCGGGAAAATGTAGTTACTAATCACCTGTCACGAATTGTATCTAATGAAACTGAAAATGAATTACACTTGAGTGATACGTTTCCTGACGAATAATTATTGTTAATTTCTGCTCCTAAACTTCATTGGTATGCTCATATTGTGAATTATCTTGCAGTAGGTAAAAAACCCAATGAGTGGAACAAGGCTGAGAGAGATCGATTTTTCTCAAAAGCAAAGCATTATTTATGAGAGGATCCTTATTTGTTCCATATTTGTTCTTATCAAATTATTCGCAGATGCGTACTAGAGCCTGAACAGCTAAGCATCATGTCATTTTGTCATTCGCAGGAATGTAGAGGACACTTTGGAGGACGACAAACATCTATCAAAATTCTGCAAAGTAGATTTTATTGGCCTACATTATTCATGGATGCTCATGAGTTCTGCAAGGCATGTGAAAGATGGCAAAAAACCCCTTAAATCCCATTTTGGTTTGTGAACTTTTTGATGTCTGGGTATTGATTTCATGGGTCATTTCCCTATCTCCTTTGGTTTTCAATATATCTTGGTTGGTGTTGATTATGTGTCTAAATGGATTGAAGCAATTGCAACAGGGACTAATGATCACACTGTTGTGATGAAATTCATAAAAGAAAACATTTTATGTCAGTTTGGAATTCCAAGAGCCATCATTAGTGACAGTGGCAGTCATTTCATTCACCGAACTTTTGAAAAATTGTTGAAGAAATACTCAGTCATTCATAAGGTTGCAACTCCATATCACCCACAAACTAGTGGACAGGTTGAGGTTTCTAATAGGGAAATTAAATCAATCATTGAAAAGATAGTTAGACCTGATAGGAAGGATTGGTCCACTCGATTGAATGATGCACTTTGGGCATATAGAACTACATATACAACTCCTATAGGAATGTCACCTTTTCGTTTAGTTTTTGAAAAAACATGTCATTTACCTGTTGAGTTAGAACATAAGGCTTATTGGGCTATTAGGACTATGAATTTTGACTTGCAGAAAACTGGTAAAAATAGGTTATTCCAACTAAATGAACTTGAAGAGGTACGTTTAGAGGTATACAAAAATGCCAAGCTTTACAGAAAGAGAATGAAGAGAACGCATGATAAAATGATTATTCGGAAGTCATTTATTCTTGGAGAAGATGCGTAGTTATTTAATTATAAGTTACGATTGTTTCCAGGAAAATTGAGATCTAGATGGGATTGACCATTTAAGGTTGAATAAGTTTTTTCGTCTGGAGTTGTCAAGATAAAAGATAAAACAAATGGGAAAACTATGTTTGTAAATGGACAAAGGCTAAAACCAGCAATCCGGTTAAAGAATTGGGGTGAAGAGTCAATTAAACTTAATAACCCAATCTCTGCAAAGTAACAATTTCAATGTGACTCTGTCTGGCTTAAAACGTTAAACTTAGCGCTCCTAGGAGGCAACCTAGAGATTCTCGAGGTAGTAGGGTTCAATTTTTATCATTTATTTTTTGTACCAAATAAGTCTTTCTCCAGCTTAATGTAGTTTAGGTTTTAACCCTGAGAAGTACTCATAAAGGTATAATTTTCATGATACTAGTGGTCACTGTACGTTTCAGTGTGCGGTTGTCTAAACAGTACAACTCTGTCTAACAGTACTTGCCACTCCATCAGCTTAATATAGTTGGGTCTGTTGGGCATTACTTGATAAGGTAGTTAGGAGTGAGAGCATTCATCAGATGATATTGTCTGTGATGTAAAACCCCACTGTATTGCTCTTGACCCTGTGGAACTAGCTATGGCCCCATATGAGTGCCAAAGGAAAATACTGAATGACGTGAACACAAAAACCTCTTGAAGAGCTAGTCATTTAATTTTAATTTCAAAATTAAAAAATAATAATAAAAAAAATTTTCTCATGCCCGAATGCCTTAAACTACGACACTTAACTGTGTGTGCATGTCTTGCTGGCTTACATTAAATGGCTCCAGTGCCCATTCCCGGTTAGAAGGAAAAAACTCTGATAATTTATGTGACGCATTCATCCTAAAAGGGAGGGATGATGGGTACACAGTGGCAGCATTCGGTAGTGACTGTCTGAGGATAAAACAGAGTGTTGTTTGTACTAGGGTGTGTGCCTCACATGAACCCAAGTGATCTATGGGTTATCTAGGATCTCGTGGCAGAAACATTACAAGGTTCGTCCTATATGTTGTCGTTTGGTTACCAATTAGCTCTAAATTGGTGTTAACCTCAACATTAGGAGGTCTTTTTCCACCGTTATGTAAATAGTAGCTCTCATGGTATTTGAGAGAAAGATAACTAATACCATTCTGAGGGGCATGTGATAAGTGATTCATCACCTCTACTTCGGACAGTTCTTACGTTATGGCGGGTAGATTTACTATCCAGATTTTGATGTCATTCATTTGGTATTTAGATGTGGTTTACTTTGCTGCATAGGTACGAAACTGAAATAGGGTTGGGATCCTATTTTTGCATTCTTCAGGCTTCCAGTGTTGCCTTCCAAACTAGCGGACAACTTTTCATTAAGTTGTTGAACTCTAAATTAGTCTAAACTCAAAGATTCTTAAATTAAATATGTATCTAGCTGTTTCTTTTGGAAGCAAATTTAAGGTTCGAATCTTGATGGATGACTATCGGTTGGTGTTCATTTGTATATTCTTACACTTGGTTTTCTAGGATGTTTGAGTGGTATAAAATTAGTGCGATGGTACTTAGTTGTAACCGGCTAATCCACTATGCTATCCTTTTTCCTTGTAGGTGTTGGAGCTTATTCGTGTGAGACCAACTTAAGGGTGAATTTTAATATGTTTGCATGTGTGCTTGTTTTAATTTACTTCTATAAAAAAAAATTAGGAGTCGGGAAAACCAAGTTTGAGTGCGCCTGATCTCCCGCTCGAGCGCTGTTAACCCTAGCAGAAGGGTTTTGAAACCCTGCTTTCTTCATTCTTCCCTTCATTTTTTTTTTCTTCACCGCCACCTTCACTCTCCCCTCTAGCAAATTTTTATTTTTTCATTTCTCTACTCTACTGCACAATGATGTTTGGAACTCTCATGGACAATCAATTTGCTATGGTTGTGTACTCATTTGCAAGTGCATTCATCTTTTACCTTTTTCTTATTTATCTCTTTATCAAGTGGGATTATAGGCGTGTTGGGTAGAAAGAAAATGTTCTTGCATTCCTTAGATTAAGAGATAATTTTATGTTATTGTAATTTTCATTTTCTTGTTGTAATGTTTTAATGTTTAATAAAACATTGTGTGATTTGTTTCGTTATTTATAGTATATATATATATATATATATATCTATTTATATATCTATATATATATTTATGAATATGGTAGGATTTTCGTTTGTTCTATTTCGGTTAATAATGTATATATTATATATTATATATAAATATATATCTATATAAAAAAATTATAAAAAAAAATGCAGCAGGGCGCTCGAGCGCCCTATTGCAGTCGGGGCTTATAACCTAAGCCCCGATTGCAGCATGCATAAAACATAAAAAACACCCCCTACCCCACAGAAATCACCCAAAAAAATACCAAAACCCTTCCCCACCCCAAATCAACTACAGATCTGCAACCCAAGGTGAGTTTTTATGCTTTCTTTCTTATTTTCGCATTTTTTCAGCTTTATTGCAACTTTAGATCTGTATGTATATGTTTATATATGTATGTATATACGCATTTTTTATGGTTTTAGAATGATTTTTACCGTTTGTTTACAGATTATTGTTGTTCTATAGTTTCCAAACTTCAATTTAGTGTGATTTTTTTTTGATTTATGTATGTATATTTGTATGTATATGTGTATGTATATGCATATGTACATGTATATGTATATGGAATTTAGTTAGATTTTATATTTAAATTTTCTGTTTAGATTTCCTTTAATTATAATATTATTATAAAAAAAAATATTTTACTTCATTTATTCATAATAATTAAATTTGAGTGGTTGATTGTTATAATATGGTTAGATTTTGATAAAATATTTGAATTAACTGTGAATTTGGAATGAAAAAATGATTAGCCACTAGAGTTGAGTTTGTATCTAGAATTTTTGAAACCTTGTTAATTATTATTACATCCCAACAGCGTCACATGATTCAATTAGAGATTTTTGATTAATTATCAAAAAATGAGTAGATTGAGGTGTTTTCAATGTGAGATGTTATGTTTCATTAAAATTTGACTTATTTTTATAAATCGGTATACTCCTTTGAAGAAAAAAATAAAAAGTAAAAAATATGTATAGATTGACTCGCTCAATGTCACTCAAATATCAAAAGTGTTGATTCAGCAAACAAAGGCATAAAATAAATTCATAACAAATGCTTTCTTCTAACCATTTTTGAGCATTTTTGTTATGAAAAAACTATCCATATATATCATGCCAGACAAGCCTTCTTTCACCATACACAATTCAACCGAAAAAAGGTAATACTTCAATGAAGTCATTGAATCAATATCTGTCATTCGAGTCATCTATTCATAAATCAAAAAAATAAAAATAACAAAATAATAAAAAAGAAAAAAAAGATAGAAAAAATTTAAGGGAGTACTACATGATTTGGAAGGTAGTTGAGTTTTAACATTTCATGACTATTCATAAAAAATATTTTCGATTTTACAAATTTTGCGTGATTAATTTATTTACCTCTTAATTGAGTTACAAGTGCTTCAAAAGATTCAAAGGATTTTTTTGTAATTAAGTTGGTTTATTTTCTTCTAGATACAAAATGATTTTTTTGGGTTGAATTGTTTGGAAGACAAACTCACTGTTAATCTTGTATTTTAATTTAACTGTATGAATATATTAACAGCTTAAATTTAATATTTTTGAATCTATGAAATAATTGATACCTTTACTTGAGGACACGCAAAGAATGAGTTTGGGGAGGTTGATAAATCCATATTTTTACTAATTTTAACCCATCAGATCATGTATATTGTATTATTATTTCAAGCGTAATTGTATATTTTACACAATTTTAGTGCAATATAGGTTTTAAAGAAGAAATAGCAAAAACGGCCACAAAAACCAACATTTGAACAAGAAATTCAGCGCAACATTGGTGAACAATGGTATAACAATTTTAAAACGAGCAATTCGTGATTGAATTTGGCCAAACCGAGTGCGAAAACGGATTCAGGACGCTAAAAAACCTTGAAATAGACATGGTCAACAGTCAAAGTCAACGAGGCAGTCAAAGTCAAAGTGCAGCCAGACGTGCGCTCGAGTGCTCATTTTCCGCGCTTCTTGAGTGCCTCTTTTCCAAAATGGCAGATAAATGTCGACAAAGCGTTGAAGGAAAAGGACAAAAAAAAATATATAAAATTTTAAGTGCAGGAGGGTGCTTGAATTCATGCCTATAAATAGCACGGTTTTCATTGTTGAAAACTGTACCATTTCCTCTTATTAGCTTAGATTGTGATACTATAGTATTTGTGAAGTGAGTTTTGAGTGTTTTAATTATTATTCTTAGTTGTGTGCAAAGTTTTAATCCCGAGAGAAGGGTCTTGTGAGCCATCGTCATACCGATCAACCGAAATATGTACAACACGATAAATATTTTTTTATTTCGGTTTACGTTATGGTTTCTTGTATTTTAAAGTTTATCATGGCACACTAGACCTGAGATTCGGGGTGGTACGTGTGAGCTTACTCTTGTACATATGTTTTGATTCAGATTTATTAAAGTTTCGTATTTTTATTTATAAGTATTCTTTGATTAATTATACGTATATTTGTAGTTATGTTATATTTAATTGAAAGTACATATACGCCCGATTTTGTAAACTAGTGGCATTACGAGACTACCTCGGATGGACTCTAGTCTGGTTGTACCGACACCTCCAGGTTACATAAGTGAAAGATTAATTGAGATATTAGATATCGTTAGGTTGTATCAACACTTTCAGTCTTGTTAATCAATTAATCTTATCACTTACGTAACTAAAGGCTCATCTCAGTAGTAGGAGCTTGTAGCCCTATTTCTGAAGGACTTATATTTTAATTTGAATCAATAACTTTGTACTTGCGTATATCGAGCTATAACCACCCTGAATCATAAACTATTTGGATTTTTATTTTATTGTTGAGTGTTGTATTTCTTCAATTTAGTACCTTTGTTTAATTCATTTTTGGATTTAATACCGTATCTTGGATTTTTAATGGACTTTTAGACTTAATCAAATTTATCCGTGACGGGAGATAGTCAAACAATTCTAAATTAAAGACTTAACTTAACTTGATAACTCAATCTCTGTGGATCGACTCTCTACTCGCTACAGCTAGAAGTAATTCAAGGTAAGTAATATTTCAATCATTTAACCTTTTCACTATTTTTGATCGTAAAATGACGCGATCAATACGTTATGAACAACAACATTTGAAAATACAAACATCCAAATTCTTAACTATCCTAACACAAAATTTGTGAAACTAAAAAAGGGAAAAAGAATTTGAGTGTGCTTTAGTGGTTTTTGTTTTTATCTACTAATTAAGTAAGTAATTGATTGATTTTAAAAAACTATACAAGGAACAATCACAAAAAAAAAAACAAAAAAAAAATGTTACCCCCTTATATAAGAATATATTCTTGCAAATTACAAGATTAAAATTATAGAAACAAAAGATTTTACCGCAAAAGCCCCAACTTTTTTGAAATGATAGCGCGGGCCTATTATGGTGCCCGCTACATGTCATTTCTCTACTCACCAAAAGTGACACTGACTGACACACACACAAACACTCTCTCTCTCTGTCTCTCTCTCTCTTCCTCTCTCTCCCACACACGCACACACGCGCACACACACACTTAGGCCTTAAGCTTCCTTTTTTCTGGCTCGCTGTAAGCATTTCATCATTCTTCCCTTTCGCATCTCGCATATACAATATATACATACTCGTAGGTAAATCCTATGCTCTTCTCCTAAGTATTTATTTACGTATTTTAGTTTAGTTTTCTTATAATGGATTTAATTTAGTTTTTCTTTTTTTATTCAGGTTTGGAGGCCATTAATTAATGGATTCAAGTGTTGCTGCTTCAACTCCTCGCTGGAATGTCGAACGCCCTTTTCTCACCGGCCGTTTTCACCAGGTCTCTTATTCTATACATATATTTAAATTTTTTATTGGCTAATAATTATTGGTTGTTTTTAATTTAACGTGAAAATGCTGAAATTAAAGTGAATGGTGCAATTGTTTTTTTCTTTTTTTGAGTTTTCATTTATTTTCTCCGTTTCTGTCTTGAAATGGAATTTTATTCTATTTTTTCTTTTTAGTTATTTTTAATGTTTTGAAATATTTTTGGAATTGTTCAGGAAACAAAATCAACAAATGGAGGTGCTGAATCGAAGGGTTTTACGATGGACTCTTTCGGGTACCTGATTAA
Source organism: Ehretia macrophylla (assembly GCA_037974665.1). Classification (NCBI taxonomy): domain Eukaryota; kingdom Viridiplantae; phylum Streptophyta; class Magnoliopsida; order Boraginales; family Ehretiaceae; genus Ehretia; species Ehretia macrophylla. Next base: position 67,008,815 of record CM075769.1, read on the forward strand.
CGTTTAGCTTTTAGCTATCATTACGATTTTTTTTTGTCTGTTTAGTTCTAATTTCAACCAGTTTATTTTTGTTTTTTAATATTTTACGAGTGATATAAAAAATATGCATATTAATACAGCAAAGGTTTTTAACTTCGATTATCTTGCTTTATGCAGTGCTGGATTGGACAAGGCCATAGGTTGCTACCACACTGCTGTTCAGGTACCTTCTTATGCTCATTTCGGACAAAATTATTGGTTTCTTTCACTAGTTTATCAATTATAGTACCTTCTTATGCTCATTTATTGTATGTTTCTGTACCTAGTTTATCAATTATACTCGCCCGTTGTACTTTTCAATCTCTGTGCTCTTACATAGTTCTATATAAGATGTTAATATGATGATGGACTCCTTTGGTAGCAAGTTAATGTCATGGAGGATGCCCCGTTTATGATTGTCTTGAAACTAGAATGTGGTCAGAACCCATGAATAATGATTTTCGTTTATGTTCTCATTGCATATGCAGGAACTGATTGTAATTGATGATCTCTTGTCTGCTATGGTTGGAATTGAAGGACGGTATATCTCCATTAAAAGAGTAAAAGGAAAGGAGGAGGATGTTGTAACCTTCCAGGTTGATGCATCGATGGATCTAGCACTCCAGGTAAGAATATGTGGGATTTCAGCTGAGTCTAAGGACAAGTAAGTGCCTGGAAGATCTTTTCTTGTGCTGTAGAGTCACGTGATATTTTTATTTTTTGGCTAAAATCTTCTCTCCTTGAGTAATTTTAGTTATTAAAATGATCATGCTGTAAAAAAGATTAGCTTATGCAGATAAATTAACATATAAATATGTAGACAAACGAAAATGAAATTAATGTTGCCCCTTCATTCAAACTGGTCTTGTCATTTAGGCTGTGTGATATACGGGAGGACAAGAGGTACAGAACGTAGAGAAGCTATAGTGAAAGCACCCACCATTTTACCCCTTCTCTCTTTTGTTGTCTCAATTATGTTTAAGTGCAAAGCAAGACTTGTTCTGCTTTGGTTTTGGCTTTCTATTAATAGTGCCACTATGTGATCAATTGCATTTTGAACTCATCAAAAACACAAATATTTTATGACATATATCACTTTTTTGAAACAGAGGATGAATTTTATAAAGGTTATTATGCAGCCTTCCTTCTCTGGGCTTAGAAAATTTCAACATTTGTTGTGTGTTTGAGTTATACTTTTCCCATAACAACTTCATTGGGGATCAGTGCCCAGAGGTTAGACTTTTCCTTGAACTGAAATGAGATAAAATTGCAGGAATCTGCAAAGCGGATTTTTCCTTTGTGTGAGAGCTATCTAATACTGAATCAGTTTGTGGAGTCAAGGACACAGTTCAAGACTGGCCTAGTAAATCATGCTTTTGCAGCTGCATTGAGAGCCCTTCTTCTAGTAGGTTTCTAATGTTGTAAGTCGTATTATTATCTTTTTCTGCTTCTGATAAAACTTGTTTACATTTTCTTACCTCTCTTGGAGTTCTTGTTCCATATGCAATTCTCTTTGCATGGTGTATGGGAAAAATCTCGGATTTTGAGTTTTATTTTCTAATTGAAAGTTTCTTTTATTGGAATTCTGTATAGACTCTACTCTCCTAATGCTTCCTAGTAACATGATTTTCAAGGGCAGGGCTAATATTATCTTCTTTGATTTTTCTTTTGTGTATCATTTAAAGGATTATGAAGCCATGGTGGCTCAGCTTGAACATCAGTTTCGCTTAGGAAGACTTTCTATACAAGGATTGTGGTTTTATTGCCAGGTTGGACTTTTTTAATTCTGATTCTCTTTCATGATCACACCGTGGATATACTCATAAAATGTTTCTGTCTTAACTTATTGCAGCCCATGATGGGATCAATGCAAGCTTTGTTCATAGTTATTAAGAAGGTCTCAGCGAGCAACTTTGCTGGTTCTGCAGTTCTGAATCTCTTGCAAAGCCAGGTATCACATAATTATGCACACAAATGTTGGATGAAACTATCTTTCACTGTGTACAAAATCTAAAGCAGATAATTTGTCATTTAATGGACTCAAATACATATTTTCTAACCAATACCTCTTTTTCCAGGCCAGGGCCATGGCAGGTGACCATGCAGTGAGGTCTTTGCTTGAAAAGATGACACAGTGTGCGAGCAGCGCATATCTTAGGATATTGGAGAGGTAGTCAATTCAACTTAAGGCCTCCATAAATATATGTACTATGCGAAAGAAATTTATCCCTTATATATGTACCATGTGAGAAATTTGTCCTTTTCTTTTGGTATTTGGATAGTGGTGGTTTTGTGTCTAACGAGTGTGAGTACGTAAATTTGTGCTTCTGGTGGCATAAACTTGTAGTTTTTCACAAACTGGTAAAACTGCTCATGAATTATTTTCTGCCAGATCATATACATATCTTCACTTAACATTGTATGTAGTTGCTCGAGTAAAGGCCGTGAAAGCATGGGCTTCCTGACTTTGCAATTGCAGGAGCCTCCTACATTAGGTCATCCTTTTTCTCTAGGAGAAGTATAACAAAGGTGCAACAAACAAAGAATTTATTGTCAAAATTTATTTCATTTATAAATTGCAAATTTCGTCTTTGACCTTCCTTCTATCGACTTGGCAAACCCTTGCTAGAAGGACAAAAGGAAAGATTTCCTGAAAAAGGTGCAACAAACTAAGAATTGATTGTCTTTCAACAAACTAAGAATTGATTGTCAAATTTTTTTTCATTTATAAATTAAACTTTTTGACTTTTGAGTCATTATTTAATCCTACTGGTGCAAGTGAGAAACTTTCACTAAATAACCTGTGTACATTATCATCATTTCTATTCTCTTTTCTTGTGTTTCCTAGAGATTTCGATGTCACATTGCATAGCTTGGCCGCTTTTTTCTACCACTACATGACTTCTTATACATGTAATCAATAATGCTCTACTTCAAGTTATTTTTGGACTTTTATGCTGTAACTTAGATCACTATCTATATGGTAAAGGTGATATGTCTCTCTCCATGTTGAAGGAGAATTTTGTGCTTATTTATTTAAAAAGGGGAAGGATGGCAAATTTATTAAAGACAAACATATACTCGTTTATAAGGAATTTGTATCAAGTATGAGATCTTTAATTTACAGTCTTGAGTTCTTTACAGATAAAAAAGCTTTGCTTCATTGCTCTTCTGTTCTTTTTTTTTTCCCTCTCTCTTTCCTCATAAAATAAAGAAGATCTTCAGTATTTAGTAAATTCTTATTAACATAGCTTCCATGAGTTGCCATGTCATGAAATAGCTTCCCATGAAATTCATTAATAGTATTCCTGAGTGGTTTCTTCTTCAACCATTTCCTTGTGGAGTTTTTTTCATTTTTCCTAAGTAAGCAAGAGGAGCTTTTTTATTTGCTAATTGCAATAATAAATTATAGTAGGAATGACCACAATGTTGGGGTTATCCTTAATTTGGATCATGGCAACTAAAAATTCTAATATTCTTATTATCAGTTCTTCATATGAATGCTGCAATATTTTTTTTTGAAGCTTAACTGATATTGTCTAAATGTCATGTATGGGGTGGATTGCAGCTTCTCTTTTCCAGCATCATTTTATTCACCAAGTTTTGCTCAAGGTAGATTTGAATTTCAGGTGGGTATATGAAGGAGTTATTGATGATCCTTACGGAGAATTTTTCATTGCTGAGAACAAGTCTCTTCAAAAGGTATGCCCTTATTGATGGTAACAAATTCCAGGAGACTCTGTCCTTTACTTGCTGATGTCGTTGTTCTTTAAACAGGAAAGCCTCAGTCAAGATTACGATGCTAAATATTGGCAACAAAGATACAGCCTCAAGGATGAAATTCCCAGTTTTCTTGCTAATGCTGCTGTAACGATTTTGACCACTGGAAAGTATTTGAATGTCATGCGAGAATGTGGGCATAACATTCAGGTTTTTATCATAATTCTATTTTCATTCATTTTAATAGAATAATACATATGCAAAGAGTTCTATTCTTGATCAATTTGCTTTCGATAGGTGCCTGTCGCAGAAAATTCAAAGTTGACTAGTTTCGGATCAAATCATCATTATCTTGAGTGCATTAAGGCTGCTTATGATTTTGCCAGTGGTGAGCTATTGAATCTTATAAAAGAGAAGGTGCGATTTGAAATTTATTCCACAAATAAAGTAAATGTATACTAGAGGGAATTTCTTTTGTAATTCCTGCTGCTGTCAATGCCTCGAAGTGCTTTGCCATGTTAAAACTTCTTTATTGATGATTCCATTCTGACTTATTGACAGTATGACCTAATGGGAAAACTGCGGTCAATAAAGCACTATCTTCTTCTTGATCAGGTAATCTCTAGTCACTGAAGGCATAAATGTCTTGAAGAGTTTGATGTCTCCTTTGGTTAAGTTGATTTATAACAGTCTATAGTGATAAGAATCGTATAATATCATCTCATTTTTGTGGTGGTTTGGTCATATCAGGGAATTTTTTGAGTGAATCTCGAGCATGAGAATTAGTGCTTTTGCTGATTGTTGGGTAGTGGGTAGTTGCACTTCAAGGTTGGAAAAATTTTCTAGCCCTTAGGGGTAGCTCAACTGGTAAAGATCTTGGGGTGTACCCAGAGGTCGCCAGTTTGAGGCCCCTTAGGACCACTGGAGGTTTACTTAGCCGTTAACTTCAAGGCCCCATGAGATTAGTCGGGCAAAGCTTGGTTACCTACGGATTTCAAAAGAAAAAAAAAAGGTTGGAAATTTTTTCTCAATGTTGAGAAGATAGTGAAAAAGCTGCATCTTGCTCAGTTGCTTTGTAGCATCTTCAAATTTATCTTTTTTGCCCTTTCATATTCTATCATATTCTCATTGAGGTTTGTGGTAGTGGTGTCTATAATTGTAACTCTGCTCTAGCTTCGGCAAGGGTCAGCATGGCTGTGATTTGTGAAGCAACTTATCTTGATATTTGTGGTAAATGATCTTGCAGGGTGACTTCTTGGTTCACTTTATGGATATAGCTCGAGAAGAGCTCTTGAAAAAGCCAGATGACATCTCTGTCGAGAAGCTGCAGGTCTTCTGCTTCCTTTTCTTTTTAATATTCAAACATATTATTAATTTCTTATCTCTCTTTATTGTGATAAAAGAATTTGAAACTCTTTATAACATAATTCACTAAACATGCTCTTTAACCATGCTCAACAGTCTCTCCTGGATCTCGCATTGCGAACCACGGCAGCTGCAGCAGATCCTTGTCATGAGGATTTTACATGTTATGTGGTCAGTAACTGTCCCTTTATATAATTTTGCCTGTTTGCTAGTAACTGAATCTGCTAGGCTCATGTTAGAAAATTCACCATGTCCTTCCAGGAAAAAACTACATTGTTGAACAGGTTGAGCACCCTTAAAGATCTTGAAACTACCCAGAGTGTTTCTGATAATGCCGACTTTGAGGAACCAGTCAGTATTACTGGCCTGGAAACATTCTCTTTGAGTTACAAGGTTTGTGTTCCCTTCAGCATCCTTTAGTTCTCTCTCTCTCTCTCTCTCTGTAGGTATATAATGTCTTAGCCATGCAACATATGGATTGTCCTTTTAAGCCAAAACTCAACTTGCTATAGCTTGTCCAATTTATCTGAGTATAGATTTTTTTAAATTTTTAATCTGAATATAGATTTTCATTGATGGACTTCTGATACCATTGTTTCTTAATTAATTCTGCTCTTGGCATTTGGCAAAAGTTTAGACACGAGCTAATTGCTTCTTCTGTAGTTTTTACTGTTGAAATACAATTCAAAATGGAGTCTTGCTTCTGTAAATCAGTACTCTTGAAGTCATTTTCTTAGTCATCGCCAAGTGTGGTGGTGGTCATTTTAGTACAAGAGAAATGCATGGATTATGTATCATTTATAACTCTACGAATCTGTTGTTCTCATTTTCGTGTTAGCAATCTGGGTTTCCTGTTTCAGGTTCAATGGCCGTTATCCCTTGTTATCTCAAGAAAGGTATTGACCAAGTACCAGCTGATTTTTCGCTTATTATTCCACTGCAAGCATGTTGATCGACAGCTATCTGCGGCATGGCAAGTACATCAGGTATGGTTTTTGTTGTCTGAGAGCTTCTTTATTTTTCTCTATTCTTTATTCATACCTTTTAATTTTTTTCCTCATTTTGTAGGGTGCCCGCAGACTTGACATGCAAGGGATTGCTATCTCCGTGTCATCTTTGCTCTGCCGTAACATGCTTAAATTTATTAATAGCCTCCTACACTATTTAACATTTGAGGCAAGTTTGCTCAAGGATGTTCCTCCTTTCCTTTTTCTTCCCATCTCCTTTTGTTTCTGTTTTCTGTGTATATTATCTTTATTCTGTTACTCACACTTCTAGATAAGAAATTTGCACAATGCTACTTATTTGGTGCTCTTATATTTCAAATTCTTTTCTGTGAATTGAGGGTCATTTCACCATATTTCTTTGGAGAGAGAGAGAGAGTAAGAGGGGGGTATGCTTCTGATCTTTGCCATATTCATGTTACTCATGATGCCTTGAAGGCTTGAGAGATTGAGACATTCGGTTTTGAAGTACAGGTTCCTTGTTCTATGTGTCTGGTTGTTTGAAGATTTAAATCTACGTAATGATTTGTCCTTGATCTAGTTCTAACATAGTATAAATGTCCAAATAGGTTGATGGTTCATGCAGAAATTAGTGATTTTTTGTTATTCTTTTTTGTAATCAGGTTCTTGAGCCCAATTGGCATGTGATGCATAATAGACTCCAATCTGCAAAAAGCATTGACGAGGTAGGAAGGATATATACTCTTTTTGGATTTATTGTCCACAAGTTGCTCATTTTTAACTGAATTAAGGCAAAAATAGTAAGAATTCTGTCACTTTCTCCCCCTCTCTCTGTGCGTCTTCTACTGCACCATTAAATCTGCTTGCACATGTTTTTAATCTATTTCCGTCTTACTTTATGATACAGGTCATTCAGTACCATGATTTTTTTCTTGACAAGTGTCTGAGAGAATGCTTGCTTCTTTCACCCGTTCTTCTCAAGGTTGGTATTTTGTCCCCATTTTTCCGATCTGAATTCAGAAGTTTCCTTAGCAGTAGGGAATGCTGATGCCCTAGCAAATTAAAAATTGGCATGATAAATACGAGATATGGTACATTAGTGACTAAATACACTAGTCTTGTGTAAAGAATTTAAAGATTATCACATTATGTTAAAAGAAACCATTAAAATGTTTTAGTAGGTTGAACTGACTAGCAAATTGCATTCCAATTCTCATTTCAAAAAGCACAAACAAGCCTAGTACCAGGTAATGCCATAAGTTTCTTTCAAAGCATCTTAATGATACCCCAGAAAATTGTTCAGGACCAAAGTTTCAGCGTACAGCCACATAGTTGATATATCATTTGAAACTATTGGACATTTTGGAGAGAGCTTTAAGATTGACGTAAACCATCGTATAACAACATGGACCGACTCTGAGAAAGTTGGACTGGAGTCAAAAACATCTTCGACTTTTTCCTCTGTGAGTGCCCAGGCGTTGAATTGTATGTCAAACTATAAATACTACAATCTGAAAGACACATTCCACTGACATTACTCACTTTTACTCCCCTGTCAAGGAATAGATGCAAAGGATCCTGAGTCTTATATTCTGTCTGTATTTTATTTGAATGATGTCTGTGCTTTTCTTTCTTATTTGTGGTTTCTTTAAATGCAGAAGGTGGAGAGGTTAAAATTGATATGCCTCCAATATGCAGCAGCAACCCAACGTTTGATAACTTCTTCAATTGACAGTCCCAGGGAGGGTGATTTAGCTGATGTTACTCCTGGCATGGAAAGATATAAGCAATTGAAACTAAGAATCCCCTCTCAGACTAGGAAACTAGTTCCTGAAAACACAATGATCATTGATCCCATTCTGTATGTCTCAAGAACTCTCTTGCTCTGGCTCCCTCTCTCTCTTTCTCTCTCTCCATACATACATGTATGCATGTGTATAAGTTTATGTCAATCCTAATGCTTTGCAGGAAGTTTGAGAGGGAATTTACTGGTGAACTTCAGAGCTTGGGACCGATATTGAGTAGCAGCTCGCGAGCAGAGCCATATTTGACTCATCTTGCACAGTGGATCCTTGGCGTAGGAAGAGAGCACTAAGTTGCTACTAAAATATTCCAAAGTAATATGTGCATTTGATGTGTTTCTATCCAAGAAACGATACAGAGAGGAATTGCATGTATAAGAATCGACATCTTTGCTTCTTGTATGTCACTTTTCAAGTTCTCCTGTTGAGCATCTTAAATCCATTTTTCAGTTTAAATCATACAAAATCTCGAATTTGAGAAAGTCCTTTACAGTTCCAGAAAGTAAACAGGAAGAGAAACATAGAATTGTGATTCAAGAAGGATCATCTACAGTGGTGAGCCTAATTGATGCCTTCTGATATCTCAGTTTTTCAATCTCCTTCTCCAGGTAGTCCAGAGTTGTATCAGTTACATGGTTTGGTGCACATCCAGCATCCAGCATCATCTTCAAAAACTTGTAAGCATCTTTTAGTCGACCCGCCTTGCTATGAACTTCAATAAGTGTATTATATGTGACAACGTCAGGGTTTATCCCACTCGTTCTCATTTGCTGGAAAAGCTTGTTAACTTCATCGATCCGGCCTGCCTTACCAAATGCATTAATAAATGTATTGTACATCATAATGTCAAGATAACCACCATGTTCCATCAGTTTGTCCAGAACAACACTGGCAAGATCAGCCCTTCCCATCTTTCCCAAGCCTTGAATGATCAGATTGTAGGTTGCTGTGCCCGTGGGGGAAATCTTCTCGCCCATTGCGTGGAGAATGCCCCAAACCTCGTTGAAGTACCCCTTCTTGACAAATGAACTCATGATGGAATTGTAAGTATAACACACAGGGTCAACACCCATACCGGAGAAAATCTCGAATAACTTACAGGCGACACTTAGCTTGGCCTTGGCTAAAAATATAGATAAGTAGGTATTCACCATGTCAATATCAAATGAATCTGCACCTTTATCCTCAACGCGTTTTCCCCTAGATAGAGAGAATCGTTGAAATGGACGACCATTGGAGCCAACTCGATTGGCTAGTAGATCCATATACGGGGAAGATGACCACTCATCAGGATGTAGCTCACCATCCTCTGCGCTAACTCCCGCATCCATTCTTGCCTCAGATGCACCCATTGCAGTCAAAATCTCAGTAAAGTCACCTTTATACGGAAACATAGGTGTGAAGTCCTTTTTCCTGCTCTGTGGAGCTTTCAGTGAAGCCTCCATATTTGCTTTCCACTTAAGAACATTCGGAACTAAATTCCCTTTCCTGATGTACTTCATAAGCCTCTCTGTCCAATCCCATTGGCCCTGCTTGTAAAGCGCGATCAAGAGTGAAGTTACAGTAACTAAATCGACAACAAAGTCTCTAGCTTCCATCTCTTCCACCAACTGCAGTGCTTCCTCCAACTTATCCTCCCGGCAAATATTCAACACGACAATGCAATAAGTAATCCCATCGACAAAGTCATTGCTTTTCTTCTTCAAATCACAGAACAGAGTATAAGCAGCAGCGGCCCTTCCATTCTTAAACAAGCCATCAATGAGTATATTGGAGGTCCAACAAGTAGTCCTCACCTCCTCATCCACCATCTTCTCGAACAAACTGCACGCCTCCATCAACTTTCTTGCCTTGAACAACCCATCCAAGAGCGAGTTATAAACAACAGTATCAGGACGCAAGCCATTATATTGCATCTCCCCAAATATCTTCATCGCTTCACTTATCAGGTAGGACTTAGAGCATCCCTGAATGATGATACGGTATGTGAATTCATCTGGCTCATGACCTGATGAGCTCTTCAATTCCTCCCAAACGACCAGCGCGTCCTTAACCTTCCCAGCCAAACACAACACCTGAATAAGACTATTATACGTGCAAAGGTCGGGATCAAATCCACCACCACCACCACCCTTCTCCTTCATCTCTTTAAACAGACTTAACGAAGTTTCCAGATTACCCCAACATCCAAATCCATGGATGCATATATTATACCCCCAAACATCCAAGGGAAAGCGCCATTTCTCCCTCGCTCTCAGCTTATTGAACACTAAGTTAAACTCATCCCTCATCTCAGCTTTCCTTAATCCCACAAGCAACTCATTACAAGCAATAGTATTAGGCATAAAACTGGCGTTACTAAACACATCATCATTCTCTAACAACTTCATAAACATCGACGTTGCCATATTTAACTGATTTTTACGAACAAGAGCAATTAAAACACTGTTATAAACTTCAAAATTCAACCCATTGGCCACCACATTCTCCTCATCAACATAATCCAAAATCTCAAGCGCGGAATCAAACTTTCCAGCCCTAATGAAAGCATCAAGAATTAACTTAAACGTCCGCGAATCAAGCGATAAACCATCATGTCTCATGGAGCTGAGCAGGTCAGGTATCTGATCATGAAATTGCCCGCAGTTACAAATGGTTCTGAAGGGTTGTGAGTATGTGCTCTCATTGAGCTTGTAGTTATGCCTCAATGAACACCACTTGAAAAACTCCAACTTTTTCGAGGGGTCCAATGAATTACGCCGTAGGATTTGGAGTACTAAATCGTTTGTCAAGGGAATTAAATCAGCGTTTTTGTCTAGATTTTGTGTTCCTCCGGGTTGTGATAATGCTTTGGCGATCGATGCCACCAAAAGTACGTTCCCGAGATTCGCCGTGGCAGCAGCAGAATGCAGGAATGCTGTTGCTGATTTTGCGCTTGCGAGCCTATTATGCATTGCCTCTTTGTTTGCTTGAAACTAGAGCTGAAGCAGCTCAATGAAGCTAAACTATTTATTTGTATTACCCAGCTAAGTAGGATTCGACTATATCGATGCCGAACATCTCCATCTTAAGGGTGTGTTTGGATTGAGGGGAATGGAGGGAAGGGGAAGTTTTAGTAAAGGAAGGGTTTAGTCATTTCCTTGTTTGGTTTGAAAGTTTTCTAAGGGGGAAGTAAAGGGAGGGGTCAAAGCAACCCCTCCTAAGCTCACTTTTTCTCTCTCTCCAATTTGGGATAAAATGGAGGGAGGGAGAGTAACTCTCCTTTATGAAACTCATTTACACATAAAATTCATCCCTCCTTTCTATTTTCTTTCTAATTCAAACAAAAGACACTCATACTCCTTTATAATACTCTCCTTCCCTCAAATTATCCAATCTAAACATGATTTAATCATTTCCTCTCATCTCCTTTATAATACTCTCACCTCCTCTCCTTTATTAAATTTTCTCCCCTCAATCCAAACAAACTGTAAAATTTTATGCACGTAAAATCTCGACTACATTTTTATATAATTTTAGTTCTTTGTTTATGACTTTATTATGTACAATCTCATAATTTGATTTCTTTTTAAGAGAAAATTCCTTTTGTCACACTAAAGTCAAAATCTCATGACATTGTTAATTTTTATATTTTTTTGTCCGAAATATATACAGTGATTAAATATTACAAGAATATATTCTAAAATTATAAAAATATATTGTAAATTACAAAACAAATTTGTTAAATAATTCAATGGTGAGACGAAAACGGAACATTCTATAGTTTTATTACCAAATTATCCTCCTTTCTTTTCTATATCCAATAAGTATTTTATCGTTTGTGAAGTGCTTAAGATAATTTTATAATCAATAATAAACATTTGATGGCATTAGTCTTTTCAACTGACCTTGTTATAAATGCTCAAAATTAGAAAATGAGACTCACAGAAAGAAAAAATTATTACTATTCGAGAGTTCTTCTCTCTCTCGTCGTCTCCCTTCTCAGGTGAGATCTATCCTTTTGGTCTCTTAAGCGTTGCCGGAGCACCTTTTCCTTTCTCTCTTTTTATTTTATTTTATTTTATATTTTCTTTACTATGTCTCTCTCTCTCTCTCTCCCCTATTTCTTCTTTTTGGTTAGATAGTCTCTGTACAATTTTTGTTTGTATGGGTGGTGCATGTTTTTCAATGGTGGCTATGCTACTTATTCGTCACCAGTGGTGGTTCAACCACGATTCACTGCTTCTCCGGCTTCGTCTCCGGTCACTTGCTCTTTCCCCTAGTTTGTTGACGTTTTTTGTGGTATTGTTGGAGGTTCCTTGGCGGCTAGTTTCACCTTGTTGGGTGCGGCTGCTAAGGTTTCTCATGTTTGTTTTTGGGCGGGGTGTTTGGCCATCCTTTTGCTGTTCCGTTTGTTTGGTTTTGGATCAGCTATTTTGTTTTGTTAGTAGACTTTGTTTGTCCCACTGTGTTGTTCTTTTTCTTTTCTTGGGCTATTGTGTTTTGGCCCACTCCTTGTATTTATCCTTTTAGTTTATATTATTAATAAAGTTGAGCTCTTTTCGACAAAAAAAAAAAAAAAAACCTCACAGAAAGGAACGATAAGCGCCCACCAAAGTGAACACGTCTTATTATCAGTTTTGTAATGATTCCATATTTTTATTAATATTTTAAGAGTCCTAAATAGAAAAAATAAAATAAAATAAGTGATCTGTGAAATAATAATTTTTATTTTGTAAGATTTTATGATAAGTAGAACTCTGATTTTATGATGAGTAGAACTCTAATAGAAATAGAAGTCATTTTAAGAAAATAAAAATAATGTTTTAATTGATTTTAAATTTTAAATGATTATTAGACTAGGATTAAACCTCACAATTTTTGGAGAAAATAAAAAAAAATTAGAAGAGAATTTTATCAAATTTTAAAGGTTTAGAAGTCTTTAATTTTTGGTTGGTTCTGATTATTGTCACATCTTGTTTATTAATCCCCTGTATAAGATTATTGTACAAGTTGTGTATCAACCTAGACAATTGGGTGTTAATTAAATGTCATATGTTATTGAAGCCTAACTGGCTATTGTGAATTTTGTGTTGTGAATCGCGCTATTAAGTAGACACAACTAATTAGTTGATATTATGTTATTGTATTGATTATTGAATTTCATATCGATTGTTGGCCTCTGCATTTGATTGATATTTGAGATTCAGTTTTTTTTGGGGTAATTTCTATTTACTGGACATTGTTTCGCTCATCCCTATTTTTAACTCTTGTAAATAAAAACGAGTAAATAGAAAAGTAGAGATACCCTTATTTTGATTGCGGGATTTGACAAAAAGCTTTAAATTTTTTTGTATTAAAATTTAAATGAGTATGTGGATTTTAGATATTTGAAGTTTTTATTCTTTTTTAAGGTTTTAAACGCTATATTTTTGTAATATTTATGTCAAGATTATTTTAGTTTATTTATGATAACTTTTGAGTGTATAGAGTTTTACGGGCTTAGAAAGTTGATATACTTAAATTTATAGAGGTCTCGTTTTTAATTTTATCTCAATAAATTTAAAGTCATAGCAATAATGGTGACACGTGTCTTTATATGAGGTAAAAAGATTAAAAGAAAAAGAAGAAAGATAATAGAAAGACAGGTGTCTCTTCATATCCCGCCTTCGAATACCGCTGTAAACGTACATGCAAGGACACGCACAATATAACAAGGATCAAGAATCACCCCTCCTTTGACCAAAAAAAAAAAAAAGAATCACCCCTCCTCACTAGTCATCCTGCAGGTACAACCCCTACTCCTCTCTCTCTCTCCCCCTCCCTCTCCCTCTATACTATCTATACACATGCATATATTTATATGCATAAAAATGTGTATGTATATGCTATGTTAATGCATGGTGGTCTGCTACTGGGTGGATAAAGTAAGCAAGTTTTCTTGGCCAATATAATGTGAGATTATATTTTTGCATTTTCATAGTATTTGCATATTTATTTCTTGGATATTTTCTATGTGATGAATTGAGCTGAAAACTGTGAATCTCTAAACAGTGGAATGATGTCTTCCGATATTTGAGTTTCTTTTTTTCTTTTATCTTCTGATATTTATTGGCATTCTCTTTTTTTTCTTGTGTTCATGATAAAACCACCTTCGAATTAAACACTTCAGTATTCATTTTCATGAGTTAAACCCTACTTTAGTTCGAGGTGTAAGTCCTTACCACTTGGGCTAAAACCCTTCTAAATTCTACCATTTTGCATGTGCTTTAGAGTTATTACAGTAGTTGATATCCTACATCTGGAAATTTTTCCATGGAAGGAAAATGTCGTGTGTAATGCATGAACGAACAATAATTTATTTTTCCCTGGTTTCTGTTATTTTTCGTGAGTTCCTGAATTTCGATCTCCTAGAGAATTGTAACATGAGCTATTGTTATATAAAGTTGAATTTAAAGAGATGATGTCTGATGTTTCCGTGGTAGGATTACACTAGGTAGAGAAGGTTGGAAAGGAAGCAAAAACTATGGCCAGGAAGCGAAAGGGTGGTTCGGATGAACTCAGAGATGCAGCATCCGGCGAGGCAATGGATAAGACACGGACCGAAGTTACCTCTACTACACAGAAACTCAGTGAAGATGGACATAAGGGGATTTGTGGCAAACCTAGGACGAGGAGTAACAAAGCTTCTGTGAATGATGTGGAGAAAACTGATGCAATAGTCAGCAATACTGTGACTATGACGAAATCTGGGGGAAAAAGGCCTACGGCAAAGGAGGGAAGCTTAAATGCTGATGCTGTAGAAGAAGAGTATGATGGTCCTAACAAGAGAAAAGTTGTGGCTGATGACAATATTGCAAGCGCAGTAGGTAGCCCCGCGAAAAGAAGAGTGACTTCCATGAATGAGAAGGTAAAGCAGAATGGTTTGGGAGGCAGCGATAGGGTACTAAGGTCAGGAATTTCTAGGAAAGAGGGGAAAGTTTTGGAGGAGAAGGTGAAGCGGAAGATGTCTGTGGCAGAGAGAAGTATCTCAACGGATGATAATAAGAAAGTCGCAGAATCTCACATTCCATCAGTTACAAGAGATTCATACCATCTGCGGCCAAGAAAGGGATTTCCTCCTCAACAAAATCTTAGTGACATAGATATAGGAAAGAATTTAGGTGGCAGTTCTGCATATGCTGAAGGTCTGGGAACAAGTTCACCTGATATTGAGAAAACGTCGATGAATTCTAAATGTCAAGAGAGTGAAAGGAATGTCAATGAGGAAGAAGCAGTGTCTCACATTTGTTCCTCTATTCGAGATTCCTACAGCTTGAGGCCTAGAAAAGGGGTTTTCCCAGAACAAAATTCCAATGTCAAACAAAGGGGAAAAGGATCAGGTAGCTTCTTGGTCAATGTTGAGAGTCTGAGACCATGCTTAGTTAATTCTGAGAAACACTCTGTGATTTCTAAAACTCCAGGGAGCGGAAAGACTACGGACAAGGTAGTAGCAGAATCGTACGTTTCTTTTGATATTGGAGATTCATATAATCTGCGACCAAGAGAGGGTGTTTTCCCAAAACAAAATCCTCAATCCGGAGACACAGGAAAACATATAAATATCATTTTGGCATATACCGGGGCTGTGAATGATCTCAATGTCACAGATGAAATTGAAGAGTGCCCCGATTCCAGGGGCAGTGATAGAGTACTAAGACCAAGGAAGATAACAAATACACCGATTCCTGAAATTTCAAGGAGTAAAAGGCACACTGACAGGAAAATTGCAAAATCACACATTTCATCTGCTAGCAAAGATTTATATAATCTGAGGTCTAGAAAGGGGGTTTCAATACAGAATCCTGATCCTAGAAGAGAAGGAAAAGATTTGGATAATGCTCTTGCCTCTGTTCAGGGTCTAGAAACAGTTTCACAGGATGCCGGAATCCCTGAGAAGAAGAAAAATGTTGCAATGGCAACAAAAGCTGCAACGAAGGGGCTACTGAAGGAAAATACTGCTGATAATAAGGTAAAAGGCCATAAAAGGAAACACACAGTTTACACTGAAGGTTCTGGCCTCGTGAAAGATTTTTCTCAACTTTCCAGTATTGAGAGCAAGAGAAACTATGGTAGGCAGAAGAAGGCAGATAACAGAGATGACTCCAACCATAGTGGAGACGATTCACCTAAGAAGATAGATGCGAAATCAATGGCAAAAAAAGCTGATAAGGGGAAAGGTGAAGAATTAAAGGAAAGAGACTGTACTACGGTGAAGGATGAAGACGATGCAAAGAAGGTTTCAGGTGCAGAAATTCCAGCTCAGGATGCAACCAAGAAGGCTACTGGTCAAAGTAATGGGGTTAGAAGGAATCCTCCTAGAGAAGGAAGGGCAAATTCTAGTACCAAGTAAGTTCATACTTTCTAGTAGGACGTTGTGCATTTAACAAAGATAGTTCTGCTAAAAAGTTGCTATAAGTGAACAGATTCTGAAACTGATACTTCATACACTTCTCAAAAAAAAGAAACTGATACGTCATACTATAGTTTGAAAAGCTTGAACAAGGTATGGTTCCTGGATCGATCACATTTCGTTCATCAACATGCGGGTTGGTTGCCAGTATGTGTGAAAGCTTTTGCATCGTCTTTTTCGTCGACCGCAAATGGCCCCGGTTCTCGATGTTGAATCAATAGTAAGAGAATGGGCATCAAATGCGCAGTTAGCCTTAGGAAGGAGAATCGAAGTTGCGCACCAAACCAAAATCCCTAGATTTTCAAAATTCTTTTTCTGCATGTCTTTTTCTCCCATTGCATTTTCCTTCTTGTTCACCTATGACTCTCATGCATAAAGTTTAATTGTCACTTTGAATTCAGTAGTTCTCTAGTAACCTCAGCACAAACTGGCCAGTTAGAGATTTGGTAAGCATCATTTCATAAACATAGAGTTGAATTTCAATGCTTTATTTATCAATTTGTTACCAACTTTTGCGAAGAGAGATTGAACAAAAGAAGATGCTGAATGGCAGTCTGGCACCACGTGTATTGATTTTCCACATTCTCTTGTTATTGTTTTTCAGATGATTCTACTAAAGGGAAACAACTGAACTGGAGCAACTAGATTTACAACTTTTGGAGGATACTTTGACACCAATTGCTATGCTTTAAAGATTCTGGACAATTGTTTGAATACTTCAAGATGCCTTTTTTTCTTTTGGCTGTAGGCTGCTGATATGTTCCATTTCTTACACCCCCTTCAAATTTGTGTGTACATTACTCTTCAGAAACAGAAACAGCGCTCAAAAGTTTTATTTGGAGACGTATTATAGAGATATTCAGTAGTAATGTAACTTGAGCTTAAAATGGAACTCAACTTCACTGCAACTAGAAATCAAGAAACAAACTCTTTCTACAGCATAGGCAACCTCTGCTGCCGCCATTAACAATTCAAAAGAAAACCGAGTAACAGAGCTCTTAAAATGATATAGCTTTCTTTGTATTCTGATCATGATTTATGGCACTTCTAGATTCTTACATGACAGGATTCTCCATGTTGTATTGTATAAAGCAAAAGCAGGTCGCCGAGCAACAGCAACAGCAACAGCAACAGCAACAGCAACGTACCCACTCCTATTTCAGCAGTTATAAAGTGTGCATGCTGTCCACAAATACCTCGAACAATATGTGAGACGACTGCGACAGAGATATCATTCCTGCATGCATCTGAAGATCCCTGGCTAAATTTTCAATGATTTATATTGAAGTCGACTCAAGTCAAAGAGATGTTTTATAGTAATCACCTATGTAAACTTTTTTCTATGCTTTCCCTTCTTCAGTTGTTTCGGAATCTTCAGTTTGACTGCCTAATTTGACAATATCTTCCACAAGGATTTTTCCTTCTGTTACAAGTGTAAAAGCAGGAAAGGTTAAATGGAGTGTGATAGGAATGTATATTCAATGCGTGAATCACAAAAACATAAGCGAATGCAGATTTTATCAACAACACAAGGACAAGGTGCCGCGTATTCTCAAGACGCCAATCAAAGATTAATGTACAACGTTATCAGATAAATAAACAAATTGGAAGGGGAGTTGGTATGCTTAACATTATGAGATTGTAACTTAAAGTAGACTAGCAAGTCGGCCTGCAGCATGTATTCAAATGTAAATTTCACAGAGACAAAAACCCTTGAAAGTAGGTGAATAAAGATGTCGACTAACTGACCTCGATCCTTTGAAAGCTTACTAACAAGTTCTTGAATACCTTCCTTGCCCAAGGTGTCCCTAAGATATATAGCAGCAGATGCTACCTCTTCCGGAGTCACTTTTCCATCATAATCCCTGCCCATGGATGTCAATGATCACTCACTTATTCATACTGGTCTTTGTTTTTAACAAAGGAGTATCATAAATTACCGGGTATAAGAACAACATACATGCCTTCAATAAAATACAAGACACACACATCATATAGAAATAATATTTTACTAGCAAGAAGTTGTATCTCAATCTCGGATGTAAATGAGTTTTGATTTCCATAAGACTAATGACATGAGATGCATGTAGAGGAAAAACCTATTAGAATGTCTCGGTAAGTAACTACTAAAAAAGTATCATATAGAAAGATGCAAGAGAGAGAGACGGGGGGCAGGGGACTGTACACAGGCTTCATAACAAACAAGAACTCTGACCAAAGACTTTTTTTTTTTTTTTGAGAAGTAAATAGAGAAATAAAACTCTGACCAAAGACATATTCAACAGAGAGAAGAAAAAAAAAAACTTATAAAGATCCATGAATCTTCAGATGTATTCAAGGCACTGGTTTACCAAACTCGAGCTGCCTTTTTTCATGCCTTATTTCTCTTGTCGTAGTTGATGGTGGATCTTAATCACTAATCACGAGTTAAAGCCCTGGGTTCAATCTTGAGCTTTCGTTGAGTTCTAAATGGATTGTTATAATTGAAGCATTAAAAGGCACAAAGTTGCAAGCTAAGCTCAACCCAGACTACGCCAATAAGAATAAATAACTCAAGTCAGCAGCTGCCTAAATATGCGAGGACTGAGACAGCCTTAGCTTTTAGGAAATCAAAGTTTTTCTCAGCAGTAGATCTTATATAAATTGTGCAGCTCCTAGCAAACCTCACTGTGAGAATTCTATACTGATCATGAACCCATGAATATAATAGGTGTTAAGTCAAATTATCGCCTAAGCTACTGTAACCCATTACAAAATCTCTACTTTTCACATACCTATCAAGCAATCGCCAACGGTCACCAATTTTGGCATCCACATCATCAATTTCCTTTTCAAGCTTTTGAAGCATAGAATCAACCTGAAAAGTAAAAAAAGCTTAATACATGTAAATATTCATATGCACACTGCATACCATTTAATTCAAACAGCCCAGTAGCTAAATCAAAACATGCATGCAATGGAATTCAACTTACCCTGTCTATAAGTGCCGAAGAAACTTTATCCTCTACAGTCCTTTCTGCAGTCTGATCAGAGTCTTCCCTAGCTGCTTTATATGCTTTCCTGGCTGCTTCTTCACCTTCAGCACCCTCTTTCTTCACCATGCTATTATATAGCTCTATCTGCAAATGACACGCGACAAACAAAATACCATTACCAAACACTGACTTATATTTTTATCATGCAGAAGTCTGTTTAAGATATGAACTGCTAATGTCCAGATAATGAAATTCAACAAATGCTGGTATCCCACACAACCAGTGCTACGGAACATGCAGTGAACCTGCCACACAATGATACACAAATGCACATTGCCACAAATAAAAACAACCACCGAGCACAAAATTTGGAAGTGTAGGTAAAAGAATAAGAAAAGATAATACTCCTCTTCTAATTGAATGTCTTGTGATGATGGGCAACAAACCTTATGTGAGAGTTGAAAGTATATGATGATCAAAGGCAAGAGGGACTTAGCAGGTGAAAAGGTCGACATTACATGTATTTAAACATCTGTATTTACATAAGTCTGTCTAAATTTGGTATGAAATATATCTATTTTAGTGAAGGCTTTGATAGTTCACTTAGATAGAGTAAATAATTTATTATGGGAAAGTGGCCATCATATTGGCACGTTGTATAAAAGGAAAGAAAATTCAAAATGGAAGGTCAATTCTTCTAAAAAAAAAAAGCACAAAATGAAAAAAGTTGAACCAATCGATCTGTCAGTTGGAACGAGGGGGAAAAGGGAAACAGAACAGAATAAAAAACATTAAAAGGAAGAAGACATAATTATGCATAAAGACATAAAGACAATGACTGCAACTACCTCTTTATTGACAAGTCTCAAGAACTCTTCACGCTCTCTGCTCACAGACTGAAAGAATCAGCAGCAAAGAAGTCAAATAGGCAGGTTACATGTGCTCAACATGTAAGCGATAGAAGAACAAATTATGCCAAATCCTTACAGATCCTGATGCTAAAACTGCTAAAGCACGACTGAGCTCACAGAGCTGCTCATGTTTCTCTAATGTCTTTGCTTTTTCCTGTTCTTCTCTTTCTTTGGCTGCTGGATCTGTCATTTCTTCCAAAGCCACATCCGTCTGCCTCAACTGAGATTCTTTCAGCCGAGCTTGCTTCTCTTCCTCTCTTTCTTGCTCCTCCTGTAATTGACAGGTCAGAATCAGTAAATGAAAGAGAAAGGTTTTATTGATTAGAAACGAAGTGACCCAGCAATTCTCGAAAGCTACCAAACTCCAGACCTAAAGCATAGTTAACTTAACCAATAGTTGTAAACTACTAATACATATTGATGATAATTAGAGTTTACCATTTCCTACTTGCACAAACAACTTTAAGATGGCAAACGCGAAAAGGAACAATTGGCATGGAAAAGGTTAGGTTCAACCAAGCTTCAGAAGTGGATTCAGTGAAGTAATTGTATATAACCTCCAGAGAGTAATCCCATATAATGCAGAGCAAGAGAAATCCATCTTTTTACTTTACATGTAACCTATACTAATGAAAGCTTAATTCTTATCCTGGTTTGTCAGTAGACTAAGAAGTGAAATATCCCCGAGTAAGTGAACAATTAATCCAACTAACTAGCATCGAAAATAGTCAATAGATGTCTGTTTATGAAAGCACAATCAACTCAGAAAAGGGAAGCAATCATCATGAACCTTGATGAGTTCTTCTTGCATTTCAAGGAACTCGAGTTTCCTCTTCCTTTCTGCCACAGAATCTTCAGATGGCAAAGATGTGACTTGAACAGTGTCCACCACCTCATCTGGCAATGAAGAGAGTGTAGCTTGAACCAATTCCTCGGGCTTCACCTTTCCAGACACGCTGAAAGCTCTGCATGGAATAAGAGAAGTTAATTAGAGGCTTCATTGACATCTGAAACTCCATAACATATGTAACAGGTGAAAACTAATTACCTTGAAAGAATTAAAAGAGAAGATGGTACTGAGTGATTCAAAGATAAGTCCAGCCAATCACGTAACTGCAGGAGAACACAAAATTTGTGAATAGACATTCTTTATCATGATTTTACAATAGATATATATCAAAATAGTAGAAAACGCAAAACTATGTTCATAAGTGTTGACAATGAGTTGGGATATTGTGCTCGGCAGTACAAGTGCCAAACAAAGGAAAAGGACTTTTAAGTCTCCGAGTCCAATAACAAGTCTCAGTAGAATTAGTCTGTATGTCCAACAAATTAAAGATTAAATTGAAGAAAACTGCTGGCTCCATTTTCTTTTTGGTCCCAGGTATTACAGATCACAAGAATACATTTGATCTTTTATTGATCTACCCACATACAACCAAGCTGCCAACACATGAAAGAAGTATACTATCAAAACAACTGGCGTGCAACAGTTCTTTCAGAGCACCCAAAAGGTATTCTTAATATGCAAGAAGAAGCAAACTTTCTCTTATTGTCTCAAATTAGAACTTTATATAGGAGGTCTAGACCTGAATGGTAAATTTGAAGTATTCTCCCAGAAAAGGAAACTATTTCATCGATTGACTGAGCTCTTGCCCATAAAAATCATGGTGGTAAAGCAATTGAGCTTGAGTTTTAACTGAAGTAAAAGTGGAGGCACACTCTGAACCAGACGGCTCAGACATGATGTCCTTATTTACAAATAGGGACGTTGAACACATCTAACATTTGAAGAATCAAGAACTGTACATGAAATTGTTTGAAGTAACTAGTACATTGGTTAACCATAATTATGGGCAAGGTAGTTTATCATTCAGTTGTCACTTACTTGCTGACCAGTGGATAATTTCAAATAAATGAATCCAAGATTAAACGTGCCATTCCCACAAAAGAAGAGATTAAATAAAGTGTACCTGCTGCCGCATTTCATCAACAGAAAGTACTCCTAGCATGCCTCGCTCTCGGCATGCCTGACGAAGTTCATCCTCAGATAGGGACTCCACACCTTCTGCTTGAATCATCTTATCGTCATCCTTAATCCTGCCAAAAGAAGTAAGAATTGTTTACAAAGGGAAAACTATATTTTCATGCTTAACACAAAAATTCATCCATATGCATGGGGCACAATCAAACTAACAATTGAACTATATGTTATTTGTTAGACTTAAGTAATGAACCCTGAGGCCACAAATATTCCAAGCTGCAAATTATTTAAGATCTCATTGAGATTATTAATCATGTCTCACATGACTAGCTCGCACAAAACAGTATAATATCCTTTACCATAAGAGAAATGATAGATATTATTGACCCACAAATGTACATGGCGTATGCAGAAAACCCAACTTGAGAACTGACTCAAGATAAGCTAAAACTGTAGTAACTGGCCCTTGCACATCAGCTCTTGAATGGATTTCCCTTTCAACAACTAAAATTTCTTTGGCAGATTTATTGACCAAATTAATGTACTAAACGTAATGGATCTGTGCCCGAGTTTGGCCCCAAAATGAACATGAAATATGTTGGGGTCTATTTGGATTGATTTGAATAACCTAGTTTTTACTCAAGAAAATAGAAGAACGAATTTCAACCATGAGGTAGGGTTTGGTACTGTAAGTGAACAACAATGTATGAAATCAGAGGAAGCTGTATGATGGAAATGCAGACATACTAGATGACAATAACTCGCTGAATCATGCAGGAAATAGAAACAATGATTGTAATTTTGAAAGATGAATAGAAGAACTAAGTAGTACGGACAGTTTTCTGAACAACAGAAACAAAGAGAGAAAAAAGCAAATCCAAACAGGGCTTACTTTTTGAGTCTCTGCCGAAGCATGTATCTCAGATATGCATCAGTACCATATGGACTGATACCCATATACTTGCACATATTCACCAATCGCGGTCTGCATTTTAATTACAAACTCTTTATTGCATGAAACAAATATAAGTACCATAAGGAAACTTCAATGGTATAAAAATAAATCTAAAAGCACAATCGATAACCTGCTGATATTATCTAGAGTCAGCTCATCATTGAACAACTTTGCAAAGCCTAGGATTTCATCGTTGGATACACGAGCACCTCTTCTAACCTGGTTAGTTACTTGATAATGTAAAGTTTAAGAGTTGGAAAAGATAATGTAAAATTACCATATTTAAAACAGCTGCAGTATGGAGAAAAAAAGTGAATGGAAGCACACAAGTCAGAATTAGAAAGGGAAATGCTTACTTTGTCCATAAATTCATCAAGATCTTCCGCTGTTTTCTTTATTTCTCCACTTCGTGAGTCTTGAACTTCTTTAGCCATTTCTTTTACTGTTTCCTGAAGGAATTTTGCATATTCCATGCGTGCATTTAACCTCCTCTTCAGGGCTTCCTATTGAGCATTCAATCAACATAGAAATGTTCAGATGTTGACAATACGTTTAACATCGTCTCTTTTTTCAAAAGTTCACATTTAACGTTTACCGTCTTCTTCAAGGATTCATATTATGCATGTTTCTTAAAAAATAAAAAGCGATACACAAAATTATGTATTACCATATTGAAAAGGTAAAAAAACAATTCCATTTTCCAATACCAGTTGGTCAGTATTGCTTCGATAATGCAAACCAAGGAATAATGAACAGAGTAATTTAGGGTTGTTGGCCTAGCTGTGAAATTTTAGTTGTTGAGTTGTAGAGCTTTCAAGATCTATAGGAGAAAGCCAAAATCATCTCTGATTCCCAGATACAAGCCTAGCTCAAGCAATTCTCATAAGTTTCCTTTTTTGTAGGGCAACAAAGAAAATTCACCTAACCAAGAATGAGTCTCTTACAACCACAAAATTCACAATTATACTTCAGTTGCTACAAAAAAAAAAAAGATGCTAAAACAGAAATATACAACAAATGAAATAAAAAATTACACATCAAGTCTAGAAAAAGATATTTATAAAAAAACCTGTCATGTCATTTAAATATATTTCTATTGAGATCCATCTCCTCACTTAGCTATGTGATTTAAAATATATATTTTTTGAAAAGGGATATTTAGATGTCTATTGCTCTTGTTGGACTTCTTATGTCAGGATATGGGTTAAATATTCCGTTTTAGGTGGTTTACGGCCGTTTATTTATTATATTTTAATAATTATATTAAGTATAAACAATTTAATTTAACAATCAACATAAACTGTCCCAGGCAAAAATCCCTACACTGTCGTAACTTTTGAGAACTTATCAAATGTCTCAAATGATAATGTATCATGGTACGTTATAACCAATTCGTTCCACTATCTTCCATGACAGGTAGGATCCATGACCAGAAAATGAAGAGGTCAAGTATCAATACAACAGATGTCTTCATATCTTATAAATACAAGAGTACAAGTTATTACAACGTGATATGAGTACAAGTTCATTTTCCCAAGTGTTAATAAAAATCGTAAATAAAAGTAAAACAATTTACAATGTATTGTTACTATCTTAATCTGTTCTTGTTAAAGTACACAATCAACAAAAAATCCATTCAATGAGTCTGAAGGAAAAAGTTAAAAAGAAAAATGCAACAACTGTACCTGTTCTTTCATCTTATCCTGGAAGGTTGACGGCAACATGTTGGGAAACAATTTCAGAAATACTGGAAGCAAGAACTCCATGAATGGAACTATAATGAAAACTGCAACTGGCACAAGCCTGAAAATATCTGCTGTTGTGCGTGTTAGTTGCTGCCTCTCCCTCCTTGAAAGAGTCTTCCCACTTGCAAGTTTTAACAATAGCCTGGAGCTTATCCTAATATCAGCCCACAGTAATTTTGTGCCCAACCAGTAATGTTGCATCGTGGACTTGAATTCATCCTTCCAGTGTCGAAGCTTCTTTGCCCAATCCTCCCTGGATAAAACAAGGAAAAGTTAAAGAACAAATGAGCAGCAAAATAAGTAGATAACTGTAAAGAATAATGGAGATGTTAACCTGCTCATGGAAGCAACAGCTCTTAAAGCAGGACCAATCCCAAGAAGCATAGACCATACTCTCTTTAACAAAGGTTTAGCACCCTTCTGGGTTTCTTGAAGCTGCTTGGCCTTCGCTTTGGCTTTGATCGAACTCAAACCTTCAACCGCCTGGTCACATTCTTCTGGTGACGCTTCCTTCTTCTGTCTAAGAGAAGGTTCTTCATTTTTATCATTACCGCTGTTAAAATCGGGTTTCCCTGCAGCTGCGGTGGAAGAATAACGAATGTATTCTGTCACACAATTCACCCCCAAAGGGGAGAGGAACCCTGGTCGTCCAATACAACAATCCCTCGTGAAATGACCAAAAGAATTATGCTTCGCAAAGATTCTCGCCAATGTTGTTACGTTCACATCTTTGGTTAAAACAGGCGAATCTCCTTTTTGGCTCTCTGTACTTGGAGATGGACAACTTACAGCCCAGCCCCACTCACACGAATCAGGCCTTCTAGATGATCCCCCATGCTCGAAACTTGAGAAACTCCGAACCAAGAAAGTTGGCTTATTAAGAGAATCAAACAGGCACCTCTTCCTTCGCAGTATTGCTCTCGAAGCCATTATTATAAACTATTTTCTCCTTGCATTCACCTAGGCCACGTCGTACTCCAGCGATCCACAAATAGCAGTCTGTACAAGTGTGTTAACCAAGAGCAATATACGCTAAAATCAATCAGAACATTTTATCTTCATAAATTCCCAAAAGGAAACACTGAAATCTAATATCCCTTAGGGCAAATCAAAATATTATATATCAACAAAAATTAGAGTGAGATTATGCATAGTAAAAATCAAGGATGTGATTTCAAAATATGAATAGGGAAATTAGTAAATTTCAGGTAATAAATCAGTAATGCTTCGTGTCATTGTCACTGATAAAATCACCTGAGGCACATAGTGCTCTAACCATCCACAAATAGTAGTCTCACCAATAGTATCAAAAGAGCAATCTACACTAAAATCCTTCAAAACATTTTATAGTCCTAAATTCCAAATATATATACATATGTATATTGAAGCCTAACATTCCTTGGAGAAAATTAAAATAAGATAATCTACAAGTGGTAAGCTCAGATTATGCAACCTAATATCGAGCCAGTGATTTCAATATACAACTTGCAAAATTCGTAAATTTCAGGTAACAAATCACTAATGCTCCCTTTCATTGTCACTGGTAAATCAAATACTTGTTCATATTATACATACCACTCTACACGACTCGGGTTATAAAATCTAAAGTTGAGCACGTGATTTCGAAATATTATTAGGAAAAATCATAAAATTCAGGTAATAAATCACTCACGCTTCCTTTCGTTCACAGATGAATCAAATTACACATGCTCATACTACACATACAAGCCTACACACACACGCACACACGTGTGCATATACATATATATATTATGTGTCTAGACTGATTGATTTGATAAGTTTATATAGCTAGATAGAGTGTGACGTTAACTAAGTTTCAGAAAAGATGAAATGATCGGCGCAAGCAAATGAACAATTAGTGTAAAACAATAATGAAGGCACAATAGTGAGCTAAAACATCAGCTATAATAAATAAGGAAAAAATAAAGGAAAATGAAACCTGAAAAGAGGAATTGATTGGAATCATAAAACTAACCTTACAGAGAGAGATTTAGTAGTTTATTAACGCCTTATTATATACTAATTAGTGCTTTGAGAAAGAGAGAAAATAAGAGAAGATACTGGGTCGTGTGCTTGGTCCAAGCTCCAAGCCAACAAAACTGCAAAAAAATCGTTAAAACACAGTTTGTATAAGACTGCTCCTTTTTGTGCTTCTCTCTCTCTTTTCTCTTTTTTATTTTCGGACAAGCCGGAATTTTTTTATAAATCGTTAAAACTCAGTTTTAACATTTTCTTGACGCAAAAAATTAATTTTTACGATTCTTTTTCTCATTTTTAAGTTTTTTTTTTTCTAGCCTGTGTTATTAAAGTCAATATATAATTATTTTATAATGAAAGCAAAAAAAATTATAACATAATAAGCATTATTTGTACAAGGTATGTGTGCTGGCTAGATTAATGAAAATCTAAAAATCATATTTGTATAAGACTAGTAGTTGATCTATTTTATATTATTTTATGATAACATGTTTTCTAATCATTTTGTAAATTCATGTTGTGCCTTAATTGATGAATTTTTGTTGTGTTAATACGTTCGCGCCGTATTATATGTGTATATTGTTTCACATGTTTAGAAGCTAAATATCATTGTCTACTTTTGTTGTTGGGTAAGGCTTAAAAAAAAAAAATCAATCACTTTCAATTTGTTAAGTTTTTTAATCCTAAACATGCATATATTTTTATGTTTGTATTGAAATTCTTTTGTACAACTATAATCATCAAAAAATTATTGATATTAGATAATTCTTTTTCACGTTTTAATGTGACATAGTCAGATAATATTACAATATTTTGTCTATAATATTTTTATATCAAATTACCCAATTTTCTATTAAGAGTGAGCCTAAACTATAGGAAGTTATTGTCTATAAACAACAGACCAATATTATATTACATGACAATATAATAATTCTTGGCCTCTCTCTTTTACACTAGTGTGCAAATGGTATATACAGTTTTATAGGAAGTTGTTTATTTTTGAATTATAGCTCTCTTTTCCTAACAAAAACTATAATGGTAATTATATCGTGTTAATTTTTTTCATTTTTTCTTTTGTACAATGTTTTTTAGTTATTTTGATAAGTACCATTCCCTCATATATTTAGAAATCATGGCTTGTAACAAACAAGAACAAAATAAAATTTTATATTACAGGAAATTATTATCGAAATCAAACTTAATTTCGACGCTTGAACTTTGGGTTAATATTGAGCTTGACTACTTGTTTTATAACAATGAGTTGAGTCGAGCCAATTCATATCATATATTTACATTCTCGAGCAAAGCTCGTTTTGAATCTAATCAAACTTACACGTGATATAGTCTCATGGAGTCAAACTTGAAGTATAAGAGAATATGCTATTGGGATGTGCTCAACTTTGAACCAGTTGGAACTGGTTATGATAGGCTCATATAATTTTTTTGGCTCTTAATGCTTAAAATCTTTGGTACTTGAAATTTTCTTATTATGTTCTTTTTTTTTTTAGGCAAGCACAGTAAACGACTTTATTGATTGAAAAAACAAAAAATTAGAATCAATGATCCCATTACGAGGGAGATCGTAAAACAACATAAATTTTAGTTGGTATTGTGTTTTAACATGATAAATCCCAAATTCAAGCACAAGAATTTGAAATATTTTGTTTTTTACTGCGACACTCTAATGCTAATATAAATATTTCACTAGCATTTCATCGTGAAAAAAAAAATTTGAGTTGATAAATATATAGTAGCTAAATGCAACCATAAACTATTACAAATTTATTTGAACTTTTCAACATTTATTTATTCATGATGGTTGAAGCTATTCAAGTTTGTGAAGCATCACATACGATACGCATCATTTGCGCCAAAGGATTCTTCATTTCTTACCCACAAATACTATGCTCCAAGAGTGTAGGACGCCAAATACCTCAATTGATCCGTAAAAAGAAATATTGGAACTTAGTTAATTTGTTGATAGTGGTACGAGGAAGAGTGACACTCAGACAGTCTCGAATGATAACTCAAACAGGGTGCTACCCGCTCTTGATGGGCTAAGTGGGCTGGGCCTCCCCCTCCTTGGCCCGTCATTTGTTAAAACTTTTCTTTGTGGGTTTTGTTCACTCAACCCAAGTTGACTGGACCCTTCTTAGACCTTTGGGCTTTAGACATGTTTTTACACAAACATTACCCACAATACTATGCTCCAATGGTGGAGAACGTCAAAGCCTTTAATTAATATGCAAAAGGAACGTACGCTGCAGATGCAAACGGTCTGTTTGGAAGTGTTTTTATTTTATTTATTTTTTAAAATAGTTTTTAAAAACAATTTTGAAAAATAATTTTTAAGAACAAAAAAATAAAAAATTTGTTTGATTAGAATTATTTTTAAAACAAGGTTTTAAAACAAAAAAATAAAAAAGTTGTTTGACAAAAGTGCTCTAAAAAATAGTTTTAAGAGCAAGAAAACAAAAAACCTATTTGGATGTAAAAAATAAAAACACATATCTTTTATTCAATTAATAAATTAAAGGTTAAATTATTTAAAGAATCATTAAATAATTACGTTAGTCCTATTTTAATCATCCAACTATTTTTTACTTTAAAAGAGCCATTAATTTTTCAAAATGATTCTATTTAAGTCATTTTGTTAATTTTCATCAATATAAATTAATGGAGAGAAGTTTAAATATAAATAATTCAAATAATAATTTTCAAATAAATTTATTTTTCTTTTTCTCCTTATATTTTTTATTTTGTGTTAACTTCTTCATTTTTTTAAAGTTTCTTCTTCCTCTCTCGTTCCCACTCTCACCTCTTAACACCAGCATTTATTTTCTACCAAAAAAAAAAAAGAAAAAGAAAAAAGCAACAGCATTTACCAACCCAACAGCCATCCACCACCACCATCACCATTTTTCACCTCATCCCACCACCACTGACCACCATCGCTACTCCACCGCTAGCATCACCATTTCCCAAATCATCTACCAACACTGACCACCCAACTGTGCTACATGTTTGATTCGTGCAAAGTAGGATTACTAGCATTTTGAAGAAAGAATGCAGAAGAGTACATCTAATGCACATGTATAATTCACATCTCATTCACATATGATATTACCACCACCATTCGTGCCACTCATTCTGCAAAGGCATAGATGCACATCTGATAGACATTGGTTTGGAAAAAGAAGAAAGAAAAAGTAGGAGAAAGATATTTGGTAAAGTCAATTTTTGTATTTGGTATTGAAGTTGAGCTTATTTACAGCATTGCCATTAATGAGAAGTTGTTCTCCGTGTTTTTGAAAATTTTATGAACAAAAACTCCAAAAAAACAAGTAAAGTGTTTTATAGTTTTAGTTTTTGAAAATAGACTATT
Source organism: Ehretia macrophylla (assembly GCA_037974665.1). Taxonomy (NCBI): domain Eukaryota; kingdom Viridiplantae; phylum Streptophyta; class Magnoliopsida; order Boraginales; family Ehretiaceae; genus Ehretia; species Ehretia macrophylla. The sequence goes on from CM075769.1 coordinate 67,039,069, forward strand.
GAGAAGTGTTTTGAAAACAATTTTACAAAACCCTTCTTTCCAAACAGTTTTTTAAGTTTTTTTGTTTTTAAAAACTAAAAAACAGTTTTTAAAAAGCATTCCAAACAAGCCCAAAGATTCCAACCATTTTTTCATAATGGTAACAAGGTGGGCAAATTTCATCATTAATCCTTATTGTTGACTTACACTTTCACTTTGGTTCTCATTGTTACAAAAGTAGCACAATTAGTCCTTAATGTCTACAAAAAGTTATGCGGTTAGTTCTTTCTGTTAAAAATGGATGAAAAAGTTACTGTTCATATAAAATGACCAATGTGCCCTTACTAAATAAATAAATTTTTAAATATGCCATTTTAACTATTAAATTAATTTTAACAATTTTTTTTTCTTCTTCCTTCATCAATACACACTTCATACATGCACACTCACACACTACACACAAAGACAATTAGATTGTGTTTTCCTCCATCAATACACAAACTTCACACACTTTTAGCACACATGCACACTCACACACAATTACAATGCGGGCACACACACACATGCACACACAAAACTATACAGTACATACACTCATTGTGCACACACACACACAATCACACTGCACAAACTCACACATAGAATCACACATATACCAAACACACACGATGATATGCATGTGGGTCGCGCAAGGTAACCGTGGGGTTTAGGATGGGTTGCGAGAGGTGGTTGTGGAGTTTAAGGTAGGTTGCGCGAGGTAGCTGTGGGGTTTGGTGTGGGTCGCACAAGGTGGCAGTAGCGATGCGGGTAGGTCGCGCGAGGTGGCAATGGCGATGTGGGTGGGTTGTGCCGGGTAGCGGTTGCCATGAGAGTGGGGATAGTGCGAAGTGGCAATGGCTGTGAGGGTGGGATATCGCGAGGTGGCTGTAGATGGGCTGGATTAAGGGTTTTATGGTGGCCGATGGTAGGTGAGGCAGCGGCAGTATTTTGTGTGTTGGGTTGGGGCTAGGGAGAAAGAAGAAGAAAAAGTAAAACAAAAATATAGTAAAATGAAATTAAAAAAAAAGAGAAGCAAAATAGAAAATTATGGTCAAATGACCATTTTACCCTTCAAAATATGGTCATGTGCCACGCACGTGACGTTTTCCATACATTTTTAACAGTGACTTAATAGAAATGACTAATTGTACCACTTTTTATAAATATTGAGGACTAATTGTGCTACTTTTATAACAATAGGGACTAAAATGAAAGTGAAAGCTAACAATAGAGACTAATAATGAAATTTACCCTAACAAAGTGGATTGCATTGAGACATTTATTAATGTTGTTCACGCAGATTAAAAAATATATATATATTTTTTTTTTGGTCAAATGCATTGAAAAAAAAAATGAAAATTGACATTATGTTGATTGCTACGCTTCTAATTTTACAACGTGCAATAATTTATCTCCCTCGAAGACTATTCTTCAACCTTTCGTTATTGACTTTCATAATGCAGTTATCTATCGCAATTATGAGATACTACTTCTAATTGGTTGCAAATTTCAGACATGTCCATAATTGGAAAAACTTTGAATTGTCCGACTTAATTTATGAATAAACACGTATTTATTTTTAGAAAATTTCATCTATCTTTCAACGGGAAGACGAAATTTAAAAATATATCAATAGAATTTGATATTCATAAAAATATTGAACATCTTATCAATATATTGCAACGAATAAAAATGTTTACCTAATTATCAGGGACCAACCCTCTAAGATGGAACTAAAGCAACTCAAGCCAACATATCTATTTTTTAACTTCTCATAAATTCGTAATTATTTGAACAATTTAAACTGAGATCATCCTCTCACTTATATATTGATAGAACTAACTCATTTGAGCTCTACTAATTATGATAGATACTAGACTAACCCAAAAAGTTTCCCGATTCATCTTCTGTGTGCTCAACCTAATACTTTCAAGTCCAACCCGTCTAGACAAAAAAAAACACAAAAGTCCAACCCGTCTGCAATAATTGACTGCATTGATGTTATTCTTTAAAATTTCTGCTACTTGTGTTTGAATCGGAAAATTATTCTATGCGGTCGGTCAATGTTGATGTGACAAGCTAATAATTCATTGTGCGACATGTGGCATGTAATAATGGAGGTCTTATCATGATTTGGAGCAAAGGAGACGTATATAGCCTTCATTTTGTGATGTTTGAAATTCATGCATTTAAAAAGAATAGATGACAAATGACCAAAATAGACAAGCAAGTCACAACAGAAACTTTGCCAAATTAAACATTTTTTTCCTCAAACTTGTCCCTACTTGTTGTAGGCTTAATTTATATATTTATTTTGCAAAAACGTGTCCCCACGTGTGTTTTGATGAACTTTTTTATTGAATAGTTCTACATCTATGCACGCAATATTGTTGTTTGTACGTGCTATTATAGTAATAATCTCTTTTTAAATAATAAGAATTTCGAGTCACGACTTAGGACCATTGTTAAAAATTAAAAAAATTTGATAAAATTATAAGATAATATATTAAAAATATTTTCGCTATTTTTTTTTTACTCAAATATTTTAAAAATTATTAATTAACTAAAAATTACATAATAAATTGATTATGTAAAAGGCAAAAAGGTGACCAAATCCTACAAGAATTAGGATACAACATTATGGAAACTAGTTTTTAATCCTAAACCTACAAGGATTTTGATTACGAGATTAGAGAAACTTATTATAATTTTATTATATTAGTTTTTAGCTTATATTCTCGTTAGACTCTTTTACATTTATTTTCAAATTGTCCTGATGAGTCATTTTTTCAAAATTAAATTGTAAATATAATATATTCACTATTAAGCCAAAAAAAAATTAAAAATATGTTATGGTAAAGGTGATTTGATTTCATCAAATACTCTTTAAGTGGGTGCAACGACAGTGTGGCGGAAATAAGAGAATATTTGTTAGACCAACTACAACTCATTCCCTAGACACCCATTTACCACACATATAGGGATATTGTTAGAGATATTCATTTCTAACATCAACCTTACATCTATCTTTATATGTAGATGTCCCTACATTCATCTTTCAACATCTCTATATGCAAAGATGTCAAAAGAATCCCTACAAGTATCCCTAGACCCAACTAGGGAATTAAATGATTATGTTTAATTAAAAATCAACATAAACAATTAAGAAATGTAAATAAAAAGTTTAATTATAAAGATTTTAATTAAAAAACGGAGAGATTTTGGAGTAAAACAAAAATAGAAAATCTCTAAAATAGAGTAGCTGTTAGAGCGAAACTTATATAAGGACTCATTGAATTAAGATATAGGAAAGCTGTTAGAGTAAAACTCAAATAGAGAATCCCTAAATATAGATAAATGGTTAAAATTCTTTACATATAGGGAGAAAAAAATAGGGAAGTTGTTGGAATTGACCTTAGGCTAACTCCAATAGTTTTTCTATCTTTCTCCCCGACCTTAGACTAACTTCAATAGTTTCTCTATCTTTCTCCCTACGTGTAGATGATTTGCAGCATTTTTCCTACATATAAGGACTCCCTAATTCTTTTTTTTTTTTCTCCCCAAATTCTCTCATTTTATTTTATTAAATATATCATTTATTTTTCTATTTTCTTGAAATATGATATTTTTTGCAGAAAACATTATATTTTTAAGAACCTGTTTCACTGTATAGTCCTGATGATATATAAGTGTTGATATATTACTTATTCAAGTAACAAGCTAATATAATAATGTGATCATTATAATATAGATAGTATCACTCAGTTTTCCCCTAATTTATCTTACTCATTTAGCACGTGCTATATGTATGCTTATTTGATATGACAATTGAAGATGAACTAATTATCAAATACTATGCATACATAAGGCATTGCCCAGTGATGAATACTATTATCGATTGATATATTGAAATGTGTTTGAGAACTAATTGATATTAGTGACTCTATTACGATTGTCGTTCTTTGTATGACGGAATTATCTCAAAAATCCTATTCCCAATTTAATCTAGTTCCATCTTACACGAGCTTAACACATTTTTCTGTATTTCAGAATGAACTTAATACTCAAATGACTAATATCACCCCATCAAAAATTTGCATTTTACAATAATAATAATTATCATATTTTATATAAAATTTTATTATTATTATTTATAAATCTAGTATTATTATTACTACTACTATTATTTATCATGCTTATGTTATTCTAAATGTTAGTAATACAATAATAAAAGGTTAATGAAATCATGTTATAAAAGTCATAAATGTTATATTAGTCTTCCATACTAACACAAGAAACATGGGTTGTTAACAACTATTTTTGTATTCTTTTATTTATTTTGTGAGCATGTCAAACACGTCATTTTCATTCTCATATTAATTCCATTCTCAGTCATAATTTCCTTCCTAATTACGATTTTGGCATCATATGGGGAACTCGTTAAAAAGTTAAAAACTATGTGCATAAATATATTAGTATTATTATATTTCTTTTTTGAAATTGACGTTGTCTTTTTAAAATATAACTTGAACTATTATTTTTAATCCCGAAAAAAATATATAATTTGAAGTTTGTGGTAGAGGATAAAGTAATGGGATAGAAGATGAAGATGAGTGAATAGTGGATGAGTGGAAGTCTGGAAGATGAAGAGAAGTGAATAGTGGGGATAGTGGAGGCGTCTAGGAGTTGGAGAGAAGAAAAATAAGACTTTGCATTGAAAATATAACCAAGGTTATGTATGTAATTTGACGTAGGGTTATTTTAGTAATTGCAAAGAAAAGGTTAAAAAAAACATTTCAATTCACGTCCAAAAGCTGTATACTTTTAGGGTTAAATTAGTAATTAAATAATAATTAATAAATTTTTTGTTTAACAAATGACTGATGTGACATATAGAGAAAGAAAAAGTTGTCCGCACAGAAGAAAGACTCGTTTGAATCGGACGAACTAAACGTGGCAAATAGAAAAAGTTGGGTCATGACTGTCCTCTAAAATTAGACTCACCCGCCTGTTGTCCAACTTGGCCCAAAGGAACACACACTTACTTTGACGAAACTTGGGTGACCATATCACTTGTAATCCAACAGTCACATTAGCCGAGGTCCCTTGAGCACGGCCGCCTCATTTGAGTGCTGTCTTTGTGCCGAGCTGCTTATACACATTTTATATTACAGGGAAAAGAGTTAAAAAAAAAAAAACGAAAAAGAAAACATAAACCACTATGGCTACGGCGGCGGTGTTGAAATGCCCAATCACAGGCGTAAACAACCACAACATAACACTAGCGGCATTGACAAAATTACCGTCACCGATTTGTAGTTGTAGAAGCAGAGTGGAGTTAAACAATTTGAAACACAAAAAGAAAGAGTTAATAAAGAAAATATTTGTTGCTTGTGCAAATGCAAATGGTGACGGCTCCGAAAGTGCAGCTGTTTCCGTCACCAAGACACCCTCTCCTTCTCCTCCACCCACAAGCTCCAGGTATATGTGCTCGTGTGATGTTGATTAACTGTGTGAGATCCCATCCCGCATTGGTTCTAACATTCCGTATATAATGAATTGGTTTACTATTATTGTCAACACGGTTTTAAGCATTTTGGGCCAGCCTCAAAGTGTTTGACAAGTTAATAGCTGGCCTGTGCCCGGATAATGTTAATTTTAGAAAAAAGAAAAAAAGAAAATGATAAGGTTATTAGATTATTATGGGAGGAGAGGTCAAATATGCAACTTCAGCAACAAAATACATGAGATCTTTTGCACTTTAACAAAGAAGAAAAAATCATTATATATATATATATATATATATATGATAGCTTGTACAGTGTTTTTTTTTTTGGTTAGGATACTACTTGTTTAATATACTAAACTTTTCAGCTTACACAAGTCAAGTCATAAGTTTGACATTTGAATTGATTACTAATTCGTTGTTACATATCATGCCAATGGATGACACGGGGAGTAACACCACACAGAATATCTGTAATCGTCATTATAGAAGAGCTCCATGTGTATCAAGGTTCTAAGTTTAATTGTGTTCTAGGATTGCTTTCACTAATTCATTCACATTTTTTGCTGTGTCTATATAGCTTAATAGTATAATAAAATTCAAAACTCTGTTAGAGTGTGTCACTTTGCTCAAACCACTTCTAATAATTATATGAATTCAGGGTGAAGCGTCACACAATCTCGGTGTTCGTTGGGGATGAAAGTGGTATGATAAACAGAATTGCGGGGGTCTTTGCTCGGAGGGGTTATAACATTGAGTCTCTTGCCGTCGGTTTGAACAAGGACAAGGCTCTCTTCACCATAGTTGTTTCTGGTACTGAAAAAGTTTTGCAACAAGTGGTCGAACAACTTAACAAGCTTGTAAATGTGTTGAAGGTAATATAACTTGTCTATAGCTGGAGGTATTATGTGTTAATTACGCAGAATGTGTCATGTCTTAACTTTCTCTTACCTGTTAGCCTGTCAATTTTGTTATACTGAAATTTCTAATTTGTGCTATAGTGACTTTCACTAGCTATTTTTTGCATTTTGATATGATCGTATGTAATGTGTCCAGGTGGAAGATCTGTCACGGGAACCACAAGTAGAACGTGAACTGATGCTCATTAAGCTTAATGCAGATCCAAGCACCAAAGCTGAGGTTTAAGAAGAAAATTTCACTTCCTTTTCCACTGAAAACCTTTTATAATTCTTTCTTCTTATTAGTAATCCATTATTTTTGGGAATTAATGATAAGTAACAGTGGTTCAGATAATATAGTCCAGGTTGCATGCCTACTAATAGAATTGTCGGTGTTCAAGTAGTTTTGAATCTTATTTCTTGGTGTCATATTGCTGCATCTGCCCATATGCAAGTTGGGGTAGCTCTGATTCATGTTGGTTCTAACTGAAACATGTACGTGCTCAATGTTGAGATGTGCTTAGGCTGAAAAAAATGTGATCTTTACCTCTGCTTGACTGCTTTGCACAACTCAATTCGTTTACAGTGATATACTCACTGAAAGGATGCAAGCATAAAATATTTTATCAAAATGAAGAATGGAATACGTTATTTGGCCAAAACAACGTATCGGAAATTTAATTCATCTACAACCTTGCATATAATAAGGAAGAACTTAGTGATTGATGCTATACCTTTAGACAGAAGTGGGCCATGTATCTATCATCTCTCTCATAGAAACATTGATATTTTCTTGCGGAAAATATCATAGATTCTCAAGGTATAAGATGCATCAGCGAAATTATTAGCTAGAAGCAAATAGAACTTTAACTTGAACGTAAATACCAATTGACATTAATCTAGGCAGTGTTACTGCTTGACTCCTCTACGTGCAAAGGCTCAGCTGGAGACTTCTACAGTTGTTTATTAAGAAAAACAGGTAGGAGCCCTTTTCAGAGCTGATGAAATTATTATCCCTTCCTTAGAAACTCAGTTCGTTTTCAGACACATCTTTTTCATATGCGTGTTGAAAGATTTCAAAAGAATTTACTCCAATGTTATTTGGCTACCATACAATTCCCTCCCACTATCCTCTGCCCCACTCCAACACAGCATTGGAGCAGAATCACATTCAAGATGCAAGTTCAAAGACAGCTGAAGGTGCAGCTATTATTGATAGCTTTACTACAACGCAATCCTGTTAAATGTACACAGACCCATTGGAAAAATGGCGTGCTGTTTAATTGGGTGGTGCTAATTGTATGTACTTTCGGCTGAAAGCATTAATGTTGGACACTCTTTATTCTGCGCCAGAAATGAGCATGTGTTAATATTTAAAGTTTATCATGAAGTGAACAAATATGTACTCAGCAAGTGTTCTTTAGCAAGGGGTAGTGGTTTTAGCCTAACTGTGCCTCCCAGTTTTTTTTTTTGGAACATTAAGAAGACTCTGCCTTCCAGTTGAACAGAGTTAAAGTATGTTCTTCCCATAATTGCAACATAGCATCATTTTTTTCGAGAAGTAACATAGTATCTCTTTTTGAAGTTGAAGTCTGGCAGCCTAGTCTATTTTTTCGTCTTGCTTTAAAACCCTTTGGTGTAATTACTATTTGTGATGTCTATTTTCAATTTCAGATCATGTGGTTAGTGGACATCTTCAGAGCGAAAGTCGTAGATATTTCAGAACACTCTCTGACCATTGAGGTACCTTATATCTTGTTATTTCCCTGGTTGATGTCCTCTTTGATGAAGTTATGGACTACCTTTTTATTTGAGCTCTATGGAGTAGTTCTATAATATTATTATTTTCATGTTTGAATTTCTCAGCATGTAGTATCCCTTTGTGACTGCACAATCTGTCTAATATACATGGGAAAAAGAGCCCTTCTAACTACTCGTGGACAATCTTTTCCCTCATTGATCAAAGGGGAAGGTGTCTCGATCCTTGTTAATTTTTTCATTGCACCCCATATGCATTTTTTATTTGTGAAATACACACGGTGCAAACTGCCTGTTAATTTATACTGGTGGACATGATTTTGTTTCATGAACTTAATCCATTGTGGGGCACTGAAAGAGTTAATCAGACCTGAAATATTGCTGCATTTAATCTTTTAAAAAAATAAAGAAATGATGTCTGCTATTGCTTGCAACTTCATTGTGTTTGATATATATCATATCATAGTTCTGTCAGTCGTTGGTCTCACCTCTCAAAAACCTGGATGATTTCCTTGATTTGGCTTACCATCACAACTCAAAGCTTCTTCGTATTTAACCTTCTTTCTCGTAAAATTTCTTTTCTCAATCGATTACTTTTTAACTTCTCCCATGTTGTCTGAATAGGGACTTAAAAATAACAAGTTAGCAACTATAATCAACTCCCAGATTATTTTCCCACTACTTAGAATTTTTCTCATTTGCTTTTCGTTTTCATTTCCTTTTATTTTTTCCTGGAGACTGCTTCTACCTTCTGCCTTGATTATCTGCATTTACCCAGAGACCCCTGATTACTTTATCGAGGAATTATTTGATGTGATCCAATTAGGAGGTTGTTTGGATTAGCTTACAGAAGAGCTTATACTCTCTCTTATTGCTTTATAAGCTCTAAGCCTAAAACCTAGATAGTGAAAAAAACATAAGGCTAGCTATGTAAATTTGCTAGACAAACTAGCTTAAACTGGAAGAGCTTATAAGCTCCAAGATGAAAAAGAAACATGTAGGGGTGAGGTACTTTGAAGAGAAGCTTATTAAAAGATATTTTACCACACACCCACAATGAGCTTATAACATCCATGCATTGCTACTGCAATGGAAATTCAACAGTGAGTTTGAACTTTTTTATGCTGCAGAGAAATGTAGTTGAGAAAAATGTGCAGGGCTGTCATTGGATCTTACCTACCACTCTACAGTCTAGACAATTTGATTCTAGCTAATGCTTATTAGATTAAAAACATTTGTGCTGCAGTATGTATTGTTGGGTGTCCAATCACTTTCCTCTATTGTTCGTCCGCTAAATATACAAGTCACTTTCTTGTGGCTGTCAGGTCACTGGGGATCCTGGTAAGATGGCTGCGGTTCTGAGAAATATTAGTAAGTTTGGGATTAAGGAACTCGCAAGAACTGGCAAGGTTAGGCAACTCTGACTTCAAGTTTCAATGGCTTCATTTTCCCTGAATACATATCTAATGTTATGTATCTGCATATATTAGTTTAACCTTGAATTTTATGTATCTGCATATATTAGTTTAACCTTGAATTTTTCGCATCCATAGATGCACGTACCAATGTATTAGTTTGTTTCTTACAGTAATAAATAGTACATCTGCATTTTCTTTTGATATTGATGTTTGAGATTGATGCAACTTGCAGATTGCCTTGAGACGCGAAAAACTGGGTGAGGATGCTCCTTTTTGGAGATTTTCTGCAGCTTCTTATCCAGATCTTGAGGAGGCAATCCCTGTTGGTTCCATTTTAAAAACTACAAGTCGATCACTGAATGGCAGCCCCAGTAGTGCCTTGGGGGTAAGTACTGACAGAGATGTTTTTTGTTTTATTATACTTTTCTTTCTGCATGTGCAGACATAGATGTCACATGTAGATAATTCATGTTATTGTGTCTAGATGATCTAGTGTTTTGTCTGTCAGGCTTATCAATTAAATTTTGTAATAGCAATATCCTTGCAAACCCAAAATCTATATCAGACTAGATTATTAGGTTTCTGTTATTGAGGTTAAAATTTCTGCTCCAATTTATACTGCAATATGTTTGGCGATTATTTATTGAATAAGTATGTGACTTGAAGTCATACCTCGTTGTAAGGGTATATTCGAGAACGTACTTGGTTTCTATAATTTAAGTATCTTTTTTCCGTATCAATAAGACTTCATAGTTGGATAATCAGGCGTCCATCCATATTGCCTCATATATTGAGAGGACAAACACATTTAAGTTGGTTCTAATTTTATTTGTGAGAAGCTTTAATAGAATGTGATCCAGACTTCACACCTCAAATTTGAAGATCAACCTTGATGACTTATTTTACCTAGTCTGGGGGTACCTAGGGTTAATTTCATTTTGTAGCAAATATGGAGCTTATGATGTGTTTGCTCTAGCTTGAGGGGGGAGTGTATGAGTAAGGGTCTAATTGAGAATGTACTTGCACTACACATGCGACACTTGTTCTCAATATTATAGATAGGGGGCTAACTCTCTGGTGTCCTCTTTACTCATCTCTCCCCAAATCATGCTCCTTATTATCTTAGCATCCCCAATGCATAAATTAATAAATAAAGAGAGCAGAGTTTAGGATAGTTTTGAATGTTACTGAGATATTGAGCATTAGATGTATTATCAAGTCTAAGATTTCAGTATAGTGCGAGAAAGTTTTATAATGATGCTAGAAAGTCTTATAATGATCACCCATGTCTAAAACAGCTTTAAGTAGTTTTCTTTTTCAACTTTTATACCTTGATTTAGATTGTGGAATATTATTTAGTTTCTCCTCACTCAATTTTGAGCTCCATAAATAGTGCAACTCGGATTAGGCGTATCACAATATCACATAATTATTGTGAATGTCTTTGTTTTTTAAATCACCTTTTCCTTCAGTTATTTGTACTAAACACAAGTGGAAAAGAAAAGGAAAGTTTACCTCATATATATTTTAATGGATAAGTAAGTTTATCTTCTTGCGCTCTCTGACTATTATGGAGCATATTTTCCGCATTTTGTTTCTAATTGTTTAGTATTAATCATTACATCTGTATAATATTGCAACATTTTTGACTAATCATCTATTAATTCTTTGAAGGGGGATGTTTATCCAGTGGAATCCGATGATGACTTTTCAGTAAATAAAGTCCTTGATGCTCACTGGGGAGTTCTCTATGATGAAGATGTAAGATATCATTTTTGCTGCTCAAAATCATTGCACAGTTTTGAACTTGTTGTCCTGTATTTCATCTGACCTTTTGGAATTTAAATTTTTCAGTGGCTTGAAATTTTTTGCTGGGCTGGGTTCAACTATGTGATAAACAATTAAACCTCAAGAAAATTTGACTTAAATTAGAAAGCAATAGGAACTACTAGAGTTTCCCATTCAATTAAAGTTCCTGTCTTATTCAATACTCCTCTGCATTGACTGTGTTAACTATATGCAAAATTACGATCATTCTAGTCCCAGCTTTCGATAAATGAAGCTAGTGGCTTTCTCATGTGGCAATCTGATTTTAGAGTGTGATTGAAGTCATGTAAGATCATGGTCTTACTTGAGTTTCTTTCGCATGGAACAATCTTACAATCTCATATAAATGTGCAGTCAAGTGGGTTTTGGTCGCACACCTTGTGTATGCTTGTCAACAACACTCCTGGTGTTCTTAACTTGGTCACTGGGGTTATCTCTCGAAGAGGTTACAACATTCAGGTAATTATGGCATTGTCTGGTGCTCTAGTTTTATTTTGATTTGATCTTATCTGGTCTTCATAACATGAAGTTCTTTCCTTCAATTTTTTGGTTCAGAGTCTTGCTGTAGGTCCTGCAGAGGAGGAGGGGTTGTCACGTATAACAACTGTTGTTCCTGGAACAGATGAAACTATCGGCAAATTGGTTCAGCAATTTTACAAGTTGGTGGATATTCATGAGGTATGTATAGCCATGTCATATTGATAGAAGAGTGTGCAGAGGACTAGAAGTGATTCTAAGTCATCTATTTGGCCTTTTAGGTTCCATTTGGTAATTTTGGAAACTATGTTTCGACACATATTTTCAATAAGGTCCCTGGTGTAGTCATTTCACGCTGATGGAAAGCGTCCCTTGTATAATGGTCAACTACCATTTAATTATATACTATCTGGAAGTATTGTTTTACAATTTTCATTCCAATTATAAAAATGGTCTTCACTATTGTACAGCAAGAGATCTGATGGTGTGTTAACATTGGTAACTTAGTTGTACTTTAGCCACAGACTCGTAATTATTGCTTAAATTTTTTATATTTGTATCACTTTCAGACAATTGATTTCCCACAACCAGTCATAATTTCTGTATATCTTTTTTCTTATTTGAGAATTATCCTCCAGTTGTCATTGAGCTACATAGTAAAGAACTATTTTCTAGAGCAAATCTTCTCAGGATTATCCACAACATATGGCCAGGCTGTGAAGTCAAAAGGCTAAAAAATTCTATGCTAATGGAATATTCAGGTTAAAGATATAACCCACTTGCCCTTTGCGGAGCGCGAATTGATGCTGATTAAGGTTGCTGTGAATACTGCTGCTCGGAGGGATGTCCTTGACATTGCCAGTATATTTCGGGCTAAACCTGTTGATGTGTCCGATCATACAATAACATTAGAGGTGAAGTTCTTATTATGAATTGTGTCAGTATTTGGCATTGAAGGAGTCCCTTGCTTGGTTTAAGTTTTAGTCTTCAACAGTTTGTTTCCTTCCAGTTACTTTTTCAACTTTTTTCCCACTTAATGCTTCAACAAGTGTTGCTAATTTCTTGTTTTCTATTCTTTGCCAGCTCACTGGAGATTTTAACAAAATGGTTGCTTTGCAGAAACTCTTGGAGCCTTTTGGCATTTGTGAGGTTTGTTCATTGTATTCTTATCTAAAAGTATATGAACTTTGGTTCATTAGTACTCCTGCCATGCATGTATGAGCTTCTGATACTTGATGCTCAACTTGTGCTTCTCAGTCACTTTGTTTTGGGAAAACCATACGTACACCAAAAAGAACCAATGACCAACAACACATATGTTGACCAAGTTTATTTGTCTTGCCATCTGAAGTTATGGACTGGAGATGTCATAACTCTTTGTTCGGGGTTGTGTTCAGATACCTGTCTCATAAATTTTTCCCAGTAATCTATAGAGTGCCTTGTTGCAGTTGCACAATCAGTAGTTCTTGTCCATTCAGCCCGCCTCTCATTTTCCTGGCATCCCTATTAATTCACCCAGCCTAAATCTACGACAATTTCAACAATTTTGAATTCTCATCATAGTTGGCCTAGACCTTATACGCACTTGGTCTCATCTATAGTCTGGAAATGGGCTAATATTGCAGCTTACCTATTCGATATTATACAAAATGTCAAAAGTGTCTTAAAGATCTTTTGCTCATCTCCCGGATGATGTTGGTTTTTCAAATTGTGTTTATAAACTAGAAGACAGTTCCTCCTGATTAAAAAACACAGCGCATGTTCCAACAAACTATCTATTATTATTCTGAATATTTCCTGTTTCTCTGTTAAGGTGGCGCGAACGGGACGAGTGGCATTGGTTCGAGAGTCTGGTGTGGATTCAACATACCTCCGTGGATATTCTCTTCCTTCATAGTAATGCTAGCGTTGCTGTAACTGTTTTATCTGTAGTTTCACTCTCTCTCCTTAGAAGAAACAATGTACCCATGGTACTTGTACTGTTCAAGCGTAATGTGTTAACAAGTTATGCATCTTGTACTAACATTTCATTTCGACTTTGATTCCTCCCTGATCGAGGTTATCTATTTTGTAATTTAGTCGATCATAAGCCAATGTTAGAGTATACGATGATAGAATTATCGATTCAAAGTAAGGTTAGTGTCAATAGTTTTTTTTGTCTAACTAACTCAAATCATGCCTCGTATGGTGGGTTATACAAGATCCAAAGGGTTTCTCCCGTTGTCCAAACAAGAAAAAAAGAAGTGAGGTAATCTGCACAGGCGTATACGTGCATATAGTTAAAGATTTCTAACCTCAGCTAGTTGTAAAATAACAAAAGAAATAATGCAATTAATCGGCAAAGCAGTTTATACAGGGATCATATTTAATGTTTTGTATCGACAAGCCAATTGGACAAAAATCTTCATGGGGATGAGGTGAAAGGGTGAAACTCCAGAAATATAATGTTGATTATTTAGCTTGCAGGCTTCCATGGTGGTGGTGGGGGTGGGCTCATAGGGTAGAGTGGTGGAACTGATGCAAAAATGGTGTTCTTGTCAACGCCATAGCCACCACTGCTGGTCAGGGACACTAATGCAGCAACCAAACCTGCATTTCCAGCCATAGTTGGCTCAGTATAGCTGTAATTCCTTCGAACGTCTCGGTATCTATCAAACCGATCTGGTCCTCCAACCATGGCTCCTATAATGGTGTTTGGATTTGGGTTGCGAGAATCTCTCCATTTCCATCCTCCAGTGCACGAGTATCGGTTCTTGTCATTGGGTATTGAAGCGCCACGGTGATGCACATGTCTTGGGTATTTGCTGCCATATCCCACTACATAGCTCATCTTCATCGGGTTTGCACCTAGTATGTAGTTCATCTGATTTTGCAAATTGAGAGATCAATATTATTAGATCACAACTTATTGATTATTATAACCAGTTGTTAGTCTAGTGTTAAATTAATTAATAGACCCTGAAGAATCCGTTTATAGTTGGAGTTTCGTGAGGGATAAACAAACCTGAGACGTGGCAAAATCCCGAAGAACATTAGAGGAGATAAAGTTAGGGCCACAAGTCCATCCTGGAACATTTGTAGCATCCATATAATCAACAAAGAGTGACGCCAGGAAGGCTGCGTTGGCTACATATTGTAGAGGCTGCCCTCGCCCGTGGTTCAACTGGATTAATCCCCCTATAAATTGTGCAAACGTCAAAGTTATATATTAGTTAGACTGTTGATCTCACTGCCTTGGATATATTTTACAGCACATATGGGCATGCAGTATTGAAGATAATAAATAAAATGTTGCGCGCATACCTCGCGTCCAGTTGAAGACATCAAAATTTTGGAGATAAGAACACATGGTAAGGCCGGTGAGATTGTGGTAGCTGCGCAGCATTTCCTCGTACGGGTAGCCCGGGTTCAAGAATACTCTCAGCCTTGTTAACAACAACATTGCTGCTGGTAGCTTGTTATCCCAACTCAAAACACTCAAGTCTGGAATCATCAAGGCGGCTTTGGTATTCCTGGCCAAACTGTTGGCGGTTGCCAAAGAAAGATAGGTGTTGTTTCCAGTAGCGTAGTACATCCAGGCACCACCCCACATGAACTCGTCCCAGGAGGTGGTGGAATTGTAATAAGGTTCGATGTAAGGGTTCCCGCGACAATATGCTGTTCGTTTCCCAAAGTCCCTTGCAAAAATCCAGACAGTCTCGGCACCTTTGACAAGCTTTCTGGAGTAAGCACTGTTGTCTCGAAAGACTATTGAGGCTGCTGCAAATGCTGCGGCCATTTCTCCACCCAGGTCTGGCCCTGAGACTGCTGTTTGGACTTTCCTAGGATATGACATGTCTTCTGGTCTCTGCCAACAGTAATGGTCATCTGGTGTGCTTGAACCATTTTGAGAACCCCCAACCTAGCT
The DNA here is from genome assembly GCA_037974665.1 of Ehretia macrophylla. Classification (NCBI taxonomy): domain Eukaryota; kingdom Viridiplantae; phylum Streptophyta; class Magnoliopsida; order Boraginales; family Ehretiaceae; genus Ehretia; species Ehretia macrophylla. The sequence continues at coordinate 67,054,879 of CM075769.1, forward strand.
AGCCATTAATGAAAAATTAGATATACCATATATAATATTAGAGTTGTATATATATATATATATAATCCATCTTCAGATATGAATAATTTAAAAGATATATATAGGACTAAAAATATTCAGATAAAAGAATTAATGTGTTACGGGATATATCGAAATTACATTAACAAGTTTACCTGGCAGTAAATTTTGTCAATTTTGGTAGCAGAGTTGTTGAAGGTGAGGAGCAAGTAATCAGTACCCCATTTGATAAGGTCTCTAACGTGGTCATACTCTCCAATGGCGCGATATTTGTGCTCGTATTCAATAACACTCCAACTCAACATAGTCATAGCAAATGCCATTGGAAAATGGAACTTGGTGTTGTCTCCCGCATCATAATACCCTCCCACCAGCCCTCCTTTAAGGTCCACCCCTGTATCGTTCACTCCATCTTTCATCCCTGAATCTCTTCTCCATGGAATTCCATTGTTTTTTCCTAGTTTTCCAGCTGCAGCAAAAATACCATTAATTATGTTATCGAGCAAGGATATATGGAATATCATATTATTAAACACTTATAATTAATTACTTCGACTACTAAAAAATTACATAAGAACATTAATTAATTTGATCCTTTTTTTTTAGTTATATATGGCCGTCTAGCTAGTAATATTTCCTTTTTTAATTGATGAATTATTTTATATTATACCTCATGCTCATGTTTTTATTTTTTATTTTTAACATGATTAGCAAGTATTGTGAAAAAAATGCAACAATAGTCTTGTCTTAGGTAGATGAGTACAGTACTTTTCGTTAAGTTATAAAATACTGGAATTGGTTTAAATTTTACTCTTTGGAGAGTGTAACACAATTGTTTTTCTTTCTCCAAAAAGAAAAGTAAAGAAAAGAATGAGAAAAAAAAAAAGACGAGATTTGAAAAATATGATGATAAGTATAATTATTAAATTGAGAATGAGAGGATTTCCAGTTTCATTGTTATTTTTTCTTCATTTTCTTTATTCATTTTTAGGGAATTAATAGAATATCTAGAGACGTAAAGGATAATGTACAAGAAATGAAAGCACTTGGAAGAAAATATTTATGAAAATGCGTTATTATTATATTCCCTAAAGTCAAAGGTCTTTTGTCATGATGCATAGTTTAACTAAAATCAACATTGACGAATTCAAAAGGTATACACAACCGTCTATGTATGATGTTGAAAGTGGGAATCTATATATATATATATATATAGATCTACACTTGCTAATTTCTATTTGATTGACGTTCCAATTACGCCCACTTAGTGGTCATCACGCACATCAATTTCCCTATCACGATTTTAAGCCAATAAAAGAAAATGGAAATGGTCAACTCTTATGGCACGAGTTTAGAAATGATCATTATTTATATATATGCTACTGTCGTCCTCAGTTTAGGTGAGACATGCATATATGTACAATGAGAGCATGGGTTCAAATGTCTTAACGAAATGTTAGTTTATAATAATTATAACTACGCTATAATTGAATCACGTTGTAAGAGTAGTGTAATCGTTTTTATTTAATTAGTGCGAAATAACAATTGATCCAATATTATTATTTGGTCTTATGACAAGATTAATTAGGATGATATCTATTTCCTTCTTTCTGGCACATTAATCTTTTCGATGTTTAATCATAATATTTTTTAGATATAAATCAAAATTACGCGTCCTATTTTCTATTCTCATGAGTGATTAGTTTATATATTACTGTCGACATAATTCCACTAAGAAAAATATAGTATAATGCCAATTGTTTTCTCAAGGGAAAACATATATGAAAGCTATCTACTAAGTTTAACTTCACTTTTAGGAATCAATTATTTCAATATTTAAGATATATTATTTAAAGGATATATGGCTTCCATCTTTAAGGCGGCTGTCATATAAAAAGAAATATTATGTCGATCTAATTGAGAAAATAAAGATGCTTCAGGTCCATTTAAACAATGAACTATTCAGCTTGCCAATAAACATGAAGATTTAGTTTAATAAAAATAACAAATAAACAAGCAAAACAAGGAAATGGACAAAATAAACTGATTCAGGCCGAGCCCACAGAATTAATGTCTGTTAAGATGTTCTCTTTTCTCCTTTTCGTATTTTAGTAATTTTTTTTCCTCATACAATGGAGACAAAACCAACGCAATTACACAATTATTCTCAAGAATTTTTTTTTTTTTTTTTTTGGGTACAACGAAATCTGAAATTAATTGTGATTCAAATAATCATCCTCGAGATTTTTAGGTCAACTGAGTTTAGGAAGTGATGGATTAAAGCTAGCGTTGGGTCACCCCAGATTTTCAATACAGGTGCCAGTTGTTTTCTGCATATTCAAGTCATATGAACCGTGTATGTACTAGTGCTAAGCTGTCGTGATTTTGGCAATAAGCCAAAGAGGGCATTTTCGCACAGTTTAATGCAAATCCAAAGACGGCAACATTCAAACGAAAAATTCCACACGCAACCCATTTAAATGTTGCTTTTTCTTTTTCTTTCTAATAGTTTGTTATTGGTACAAACTATCTTCCAAAATGGGGCAAACATACTCTACATGACCCTGCAGGTATATAATAAGGAATGAAAGCGAAACTAATGCATGCAATGTTAACTTAGTGCTTAATTTGGAGTTTTGCTACCCCTATACGTATATCAACATATGACATGACTCCCACTACTTCCGCTGCTAGAGCCCCGCAGGTTGCTATAACTAACTAATCTATTGCATGTATCTTAACAAATAAATTTAGTAATGGGTACGTAATGTAATGTTGTATGTTGTTCGGGTGATTTTTCTTTCTCCTTTGTATAGGCAAACAAGACGGTATCCCGGGTGATCCTTCAGTTCCTAGCTACTTTATTATACGATAAGACTTTATATAATAAATATCAAATCTCTCTTTACATATTAAAAATTTACTAACAATACCCAAGTAATATATATAAGAGTACTTTTGTGATAGTCTTACTACTTCGTTAACTAATAAATATAATGACACGAATAAAACTATGATGAATGGTTCATATAAGCTATAGTTCGCATCATATATATTCTTTCGATACCAAAAGGTTCATGCAAAGTCGAGTTAGTAAAAGAGCCAGGAAAAAAAAAAAAAAAAAGACATTATCGTACATAACTAACGTCAGAAAGGTCGAACTTGGCTAAGTCAAATAATGAAGAAATTTAACAAAAAGAGAGAAATGAAAAAGTGTTTAACTTACATTTTTGGGCGTTGAAGAAGAGAAGTGCCTTTTGGAGAGCAACCGTGTAGTTATCTGGAGGAGGAGGAGGCTTCTTGCCCTTTGGTATTGCCTTGGCTATGATGATAGGCAGACCAATAACCAAGAAGGCTACGAAGATGCCCAATATAGTATATTTCAAGGCCTTTTGGCTAACTATGATGCAACCTAAGTCTACGTATTTTTTCTTCTTCTTTTCAGGTGGACCTAATAACCAGCTTTGTTGTGTCTCGTCTAGCTCATGGTGGTATCGTTGCTGAGGCACGGAGGCTCTATCCCATTCCATGTTCCTACTCCTCTCATCCTCCGGAGTCGAATCGGCCGCCGCGGCATTGATCTCCAATGATCCTCCCCAGTGATTCCCTGAATGCATTTTTTTTTTTTCTTCTTTTTTTATCCCTCTCTTCCTTCTTGAAGAAATGTTTAATTAATTATATATCCCGTATTATTATTCTACACCGAATTGCGAAAAAATCATATTGGAGGGAGAAAGAGAGAGGGATAGATAATATGAAGATCCCTGCTAACAAGGAAGAGTGAAATAGGATCTAATGAGTATGATTACTATATGCAAGTAAACACAATTAATCTACAATTGTTTCATAATAAATGAAAGTTAAGTATGTTTGACAATATCAAAAAGATATGCTAACTAACGAGATAGAGAATTACATTAGATCATCAATGAAGTGTACTGTGTACCTGCAATGTATGTGTAATTCGTGAGCTAATTTCCAACCTATGAAACTTATAAGACAACAACATACCTTATATAAGAGGGAGGGGTGTGTGTGTTGGGTTGGGGGTGTTGTTGTTGTTGAGGAATAGAAAGAGAAAAGGACAAGAGAGGAGAAAGTTGACTTTGGAAGATTTGTTTTTGCGCATTTTTTCTTAATCTTTTGCTTTTGTTTTTGTTCTTCTCATATTGGCTAGCTAGTTACTGAACCAGATCTACTAATTGAAAATTAGCAGCTGGCTTGATGGTGAAACTATATATATCTCTCCAATGGCTAATTACATACATCGAATTAATATTAATTATGGGGAAACAAATGTAGACTTCTGGGGAAGCTTGAACTGTTCTTCTGAAACAACGTCACAAAAATTAATAACTATGATTAATATATTCGCCCAATTGTTTTTATTTGCAATGCATTCATAATGGTGGTTCAGCTTTGACCTGGCATTTTATGCAATCTTAATCTTTTCCAGGACAGGCCAGTGCCCAGTATATGTGTAATTGGCAGTGTAGTTGAAAATAACCACGTGTGAGTTTGAATTATAATTTCGACCTTTATTATATCATAAATAAAAATTAAAAATTTGACAATTGTTCTAAAAAATCAGCATCATAGTACGTCTTACACGAAACAACGTGCTTAATTGGTGCTATATATGTGTTATGCACTAAACTCAAAATCCTGATTTTACAAATAAGATTAATGTTATATATTTAAAAAAATACAAAGTCAATGGTCCAAAATGTATAAATTGAAGAATACTTAAATTTACAACACTAATTTATAAACAAATCATTTTTATGCCAATATAAGATATATATATATATAGGACATGTGAATGGCTTTGTATCTCAAGATTGATATAGAAAGACACCGTGTAACATATTTAAAATTTAGAATATTAAAATTTCAATGACTATATAGAAAGACTTCCATTTTCCAATAGAAAACAATTAAGCTGGGTCCTCTTCATTTATGTGCAATATATGTAAACTTTATTTCATCGGAAATCTAGACTGCCGTTGCACACTAGCTATCGTATATTAATTGAGTGACGCGTAACAACGCAACTGTCAATATATAAGACGAAAAGAAAAATAAATCATCAAGAGAGAAAAAGAAGAAAGGGACTCTTGACAACGATTTGCTGGCGGAATGATGGATTTACTGTGACTTCTAAGTTTATCTCCATCAGTTGATTAATATTTAACCATATGATTTTGACCCCAAATTAAAAAAAATAAAAAAAATAAAAACACATACGATTCATGCACTTGTTTTAATTCCACATAAGAAAACGTTGATACATAAGTTACACGGCAAAACCAGCATTTATGTCCCTTTAATTGCGGTTCCCTTATACATAGCAACGTTTTCCCTAAGAGCAAATGATACATAAGTACTCCAACAGGTTAGTCAAATTATGAAACGTTTAAAAAATGAACGAAAGTCTTGCTCATATTTTAAATTTGAATCAGTTAAAAAATTATTTTCCTTAGAACCACTTCTGATAATATTATACTTAACTAACTCAGATCAGATCGTGTATTTCAAGATTTAAATTTTAATGTGAATCCAAATAACTTGCTGAAGATGTTTTCTGTCATTACAAAAAAGAAAATTACATTATAAAGGATCTTATAAATTACATGGGCTTGTGAACCATCTTCACTCTGCATGTCCATCATGAGGTTTGGTTTGATTGAGCTCAAATCGACCTTGGCTCGTGGCCGGATTTGTGGTATCGGCCCAACATAGATAATGTTGACATCTGCACACTTTTTCTTCGATCACAGTTGGCACCTTTCAAAATCCATGATCAATGTTTACCATATATGTATAAAAGTTTGTACAAGTAATATACTCTCGAGTTGTTGACAATATATGTATATATATATATATATATATATATACTCTTGAGTTGAATGCTTACATGCAATACCCAATTTGCAATATCGTTCAATTGTTATATATGGAGCTTGACTTCTTATGGCGTGTAAATGATCAAATACATAATATTCCTCCTGGCAACAAAGAAAGATGAAAAAAAAAAAGAAAAGCACAATCCTAATTCGATATTATAATTTTGTGATTTTAATTAAGGCATTAATTTACGAAGTATGATCTAGTCTGGATATGCATCATTGGTCATTTTCTCAGAAGACAATCTTCAATATTCATATTTTTCCTTCAATTTCTTTTCAACCTGTTCATTTATGTATTTGTCTCGTAAATAAAGTAAATCTTTATATTATTCCCCTTGATTTAGTTCGATCTTGATTGTTTCTTAGAAACGAGAATAAATTTTAATTGTGCGAGTTACAATAAAAATGAGATGGAGGAGCAGTATTTATTACTCCTAACTTTTACATTCTACAAATGGATGATCAACTTGTGTGTAGTTGATAATGCAGACACTCATAGAGCACTTGAAGCCATGCATTATGAACACAATCATCAGTTACTCTAAGAAGCCTTTAGTAGTATTGCTAAATTGTTTTATTAGCACTAGAAGGAGGCTATGAATTCAAAGGTATTGAAATTAAGGACTATGAAAATAGGCCCTTTAATTAATATATACATGTCCTCTTCAGTTAGTGAGTTATTCTTTTTTTCTTCTCTAGTGTAGCAATTGGATTTTATGAGCTTCAAAACAAATAGAGTATCTCATAGCAAATAATAAGGTTTCTATACGATTTTTTGATGAGCTTGAAAACAATTACAAAAGGATATGATGATTTGAATTATGCGCTCTATAATTAATGACCTTAGATTTTTTTTTCTCTCCTTATATGTGATTCAAGCTAAGGGGCTCAATATGAATTGACCACTTTCAACTTATTAAATTAAACCCAAAAATATATTTGATTAACAATTTCTTAAATAAATTTTTGTATATTTAGTTAAATAGAAGTTCGATTACTTTTGAAATCAATAATTAATGCATGCATCTTTTTGCTGATAAAAAGAAATATTGTAGCTATCAAAAGAGAGGCGTACCTCACCACAGCTCCGAGTTACGCCTCTCTTTTGATAGGTACTATATTGGTATTTTACTGGAAGTCTTTGGTAATAAAGCTACTACGACACATTTCTTCAACAAGAAGGCTTTTGTGGCTGGTTTTGCTTATCTGAATGATTGGAGGTGCCCGGGGAATTCTATGATTTTTGACTCCATCAAGAACCATTTGGGCAATGTTAAACCAGATCATACTAAGGAGGATAAAATCCTCTGGCTGAATTCCCCTTCTGGATCATTTTCTTCTAATGCTGCTTGGAAGTCTATCCTATTGTCGAGTGGCACCAAGTGATTTGGTTCAAACATCATACTCCAAAACATTTTTTTTGCACCTGGTTATTTTGGCTTGGCGGGTACCTACCAAAGCTAGAATCATCTCATTAGGCATCTAGATCAATCTTGTTTGTAACTTCTGTCATGGGATTATTGAGGATAAGGATCACTTATTCTTTAACTGTTCGCTCTCTGGACACATTTGGAACCATTGTTGGACCAGAACTAAGGGATCAAATCGAGGTTGGTCACAATTTCAGTCTTGGTTCATCAACATCAGAAGGTGTGAATCCTTTTAAGCTACTTGTATGAAACTCTTATTGGGAGCCTTTGTTTTCACATTTGGAGAGAACGAAATTGAAGGATATTTAGAGAGGAAGCTTTCTCGAAAGATCAAATTACTGTTGGAATATGGAAGATGTCATTTTATCATAGAGAGAAAATAAGGAGAAAAATATGGAGACTTTAAATAAAATCTTTATTGTTCTAATATTTGGTATGAATACAATTGAAAGAACTTACCCCTATTTATAGATCCACAAAAAACATATACAAATTAGAATATGGTCCTAGGAAACCATTACCTACTAGGAAAAAAAACTTTCTAGACAAAAACTAATTTAACTCTAACTAAAATTTATTTAATAGAATCCTAATCACTAATAGAGTCCTTGTGAAGCCCCGCACACATTCATTCATTTATTTATATGAGGTCATAAATAGTTAACGTGCATTTGTATATTCTTATTTGCATTCACGAGCTTTTAAGTGTATTTACATGGTTTTACAAACATTTACATCGTTTTACGTATACTTGCATCGTTTAACGTGCATTTAAATTCAATTATGTATTTTTAGATATTTTAGATATCGTAGGCATTAAATAGGTTTTATTGTATTTTACTAGCCAACTAAAACAATTGAAATAGAACTAGAATGACAAACTAGAAGATAGGCTTTTAGTTGGAAGGCACTCTTGTCATTTGGCAACCAAACAAAATATCCTACCTACCACACTATATACATACATACATTATACTACACACTCACACATATACATATCTTTTAAAAAACAAAACAAATACATAAACACACATACCCACACGTATGATGCACACAAAAACACACAACACACATTTACTCACACGACTGGGAGAGAAAAGAGAAGAGAAGAAGAAGAAGAGTAGGAGGAAGAAGAGACTTCAACCATTTTCAAGCTATTTCCTACACCTCCTAACTAGCTTCGAGTGTGGCTTGCTTCTTTCTCGCTCTTGGAATACAAGATCAAAGGTGAGGGATGTTTTGAAAAGCTTTATAAATGACATATATAGCATGCTTGATGAACTAAGTATGTGTATTGAGCACAATGAAGATGTTTATAAACTTGTGTTATGAATTTGAGCTTGGTATGAGTACACTAGGGTTTCAAATGTTGTGTTGGAGTTATTTGTAGCTTGACCTTGATCTTTGTAGCTTTTGATGATCTTTGAGAGTATTATATATGTTGGGTGATGTATTACATATGTTAAGTGTGTTTAATTTGGTTGCAAAGAGAATAAAGTAAAAGTTGAGTCTTGAACATTGGTGCTAAGTTGAATGTTGATAGATGATGGTGTTGTCCTTGAGTTGTGTGATGATTAGGAGCTAGAAAACTTGTGATTTAATGTTGTTTGGCATTGAATTAAGTTGCATGATTGATTTGAGCTTAAAAGAATGAGTTTAGAAGCAAGAAAAAGAAAATTCGTGCATTTTACTGTTGGATCCGGTCGACTGGATCAGTTGCCTAGAAGTCACTGCCGGGCGAGTGAAGTCGGATCCGGTCGACCGGATTAGTCAACCGGACGGCAGACAACTTTGCGCAATATTTTTTCGGAGGCTATATCTCACTCAATTCAACTCTGAATTGAATTTTGTTTGATTCTAAGACTATCTAGATTCAATAAGCTTCGATTATATACCAAAATCAAATTAATTGGAGTTGGGAAAGTAGGAAAATTAACCTCCTAAGTTAGACTAATGCAGAAACATTGAAGTTGCTTCATAGTTTCGTTCGTGTTTACATTTTGTTTCCGTTTTGAGAAATCTATTGATGACTTTGTACTATCTTATGATACTTGGTGATAGTTGAGGCACTATAAATGTATATTTGCAAGATTATTATATGTTTGATTTATATGCCATTGATTAATCATTTATTATCGCAAGAGGTTTACATGATTTCTTGCCATATCATTGATAATTGCAAATGCATTCGATTTGTATATGCACGGTGGTTATAAATATTATTAATTGAGGTAGTGACGGGACCTCCGGGTTAGCTGGTATATCTCGACTACCAAGTTAATGATTGAGGTAATAACGGGACCTCCGGGTTAGCCGGTATATCTCGGCTACCAAGTTAATGATTGAGGTAATGATGGGACCTCCGGGTTAACGGGTATATCTCGACTACCAAGTTAATGATTAAGGTAGTGACGGGACTTCCGGGTTAGTCGGTATATCTCGACTACCAAGTTAATGATTGAGGTAGTGACCGGACCTCAGGATTAACCGGTATATCTCAACTACCAAGGTAATGATTGAGGTAGTGACGAGGCGTCCGGGTTTGCCGATATATCTCGATTACCAAGTTAATGATTGAGGTAGTGACGGGACCTCCGGGTTGGCCGGTATATCTCGACTACCAAGTTAATGATTGAGGTAGTGACGGGACCTCCGGGTTTATCGGTATATCTCGACTATCAAGGTAATGATTGAGGTAGTGACGGGACCTCCGTGTTTGCCGGTATATCTCGACTACCAAAGAATTGCCTCATTCTCTTGCTAAGACCCATTGATCCTCCTATGGGTCGGGACCCAATGATATGTTGGAAGAGTTAGGTTATTTAACAGTTATTGAATCTTGATTATATCTTGTATTCTTATTTGTATATTCTTGGGTGCATGGCATGCTTTATCAAATCATTTACGAAATGATAAAATATTTATGAAAACCTTCCTATTATATCCTCACTGAGCTATATACAGGATTACCTTACCCTCTTTTAACATTTCAGGTGAAGATTAGCCCGAACAAGCTCCCATGTGGTTGCAAGCTTTGTTGAGTTGGATACCTGCACTATGTGAACTTCGTGCTTGCTTAAGGAGATTTATTTCTTGTTATATAGAGCATGATTTTGTAAATTGAGCTATTTGCTCTGTTGTATGTTTCTTTTAGGTAACTAAATACCTAGCTAAGATAGATTCCTTTACTTATGAGACCTAGGTTGAGATGTTGAACGGGTGGATTCAGGTCTTGTAATTGTAAGCCTTTAAGGCTGATAGCTTGGGAGAATTTTGGAAGTCTTTTGGAAACTGCTTGTGGCGTTTTTAATGGATGTGTAGGTTATTAAATTATTATTCACAGGTTTTAAAGCTTTTAAGTTGTTAATCTCAGGAATAAGGGCTACGAACGTCATGTTTCGACCTTAGCCTAGTGATGGGTTGGGGTCGGGGTATGATAGTTCTAATCAAGTTTATCTACTAACATCCCCCCTAAACTTGATTTGACTCTTGTAACTCCGAGCAAAGCTCTAAGCTTCATGAACACGTCATTCTTGAGTGGGTTTGTAAGAATGTCTGCAACTTGATCTTGAGACTTCACATACTCTATCTTCACTTCATTTCTTGTGATGCATTCTCTGATGAAATGGCAACGCGTGTCAATGTGCTTGCTTCTTTCATGAAAGACTAAATTCTTGGCTAAGATAATTGCAGACTTGTTGTCGACATAAATCTCTACTGGCTCTTCTTGAGGCATCTTAAGTTCTTTCATCAAATTCGTTAACCATAAAGCATGGCAAACACATGAAGTAGCAGCTACACATTCAGCTTTACATGTAGAAAGCATGACAATGGGTTGCTTCTTAGAACTCCAAGTGAATGTTGTATCTCCCATGAAGAAAAGATATCCACTAGTACTCTTTCGATCATCAGACTCACCAGCCCAATCACTATCACTATACCCAACAAGTTTGAAATCCTCGGAGTGGGAGTATAAAAGTTTATAATCGAGAGTTCCTTTGATGTAGCGAAGTATTCTCTTGGCAGTCTTTAGATGTGTATTAGTAGGGGCCTCCATAAAGTGACTCATAAGTCCTACACCAAAGAGAATATCTGGTCTTGTGCAAGTCAAGTATCTCAAGCTTCCAACCAAGCTCTTGAAAAGTGTTGGAATTACATGTTCTTTTTCGTTAACCTTTGACAATTGTACTCCACATTCAACAGGGGTGTTAACTGGTTGACAATTTTCCATCTTGCATTTCTTGAGAATTTCCCTTGCATAACTTTCCTGAGAAATAAATATTTTTTCATCTGTTTGCTCCACTTGAATTCCAAGATAATAAGGCATCATACCAATATCGGTTATCTCAAATTCTCTTACTATTGTCCTCTTGAAGTCTTCAAATAAGCTTGGGTTGTTGCCAATAAAAATTAAGTCATTCACATACAAGCAAGCAATCAACACATCACCATTATTATGTTTGGTATAGAGAGTATGCCCGTGCGAACAGTTGAAGAAATTATTATGATGGAAGTATTCATCAATTCTACTATACCAAGCTCTTGGAGCTTCTTTTAGGCCATACGGAGTTTTCTTCAACTTTAAAATTTTATTTTCACACCATTTCTCCACATAGCCTAATGGTTGTTCAATATAAACCTATTCATCAGAAAATCATTCATGAATGCAGATTTAACATCCAATTGATAAATTTTCCATTTGTGTTAGGCTGCTAGAGATATGTTAAATCTTATAGTTTCCAAGCATGCAACAGGAGCAAATACCTTATCATAGTCAATACCAGCTCGTTGACTATAACCTTTTGGAACCAGTTTTGCCTTGTACCTTTCAACTTCACATTTAGCATTCTTTTTCATCTTGTAAACCCACTTTACTCCAATGGCTTTGTTCCTTTTGGAAAAAGTTGTAAGCTCTCAGGTGTCATTCTTCTTTATTGCCTTGATTTCTTCATCTATGCCTTGTCTCCATCCTTCACTCTCATTAGCTTCCTCAAAGCTTATTGACTCGTAGTCAACAAGTAGACAAAAGAGAGTTAGTTCATCATTTAAATTGCGAGTTACCTCATAAATTTCATTCAAGCTTCTAAAACGGAAGGTCTTTTCATGCGAACTTGAAGTTGTTGGAGTTATGTTTCCTTGAGATGAAGTTGGAGCTTGATATGGAGATGGAGTTTGAATTGAAGTTGGAGATATAGAGCCTTCATTGACTTCTACTTCTTGCTCTTGTATGGGTAAGAATTTGTATTCTTTGCTCTTTAACATTCTAGTCCCATTCAGTTTTTTCATCAAACTAGACATCTCTACTCACAATAATTCTTCTATCAGTAAGATTGTAGAGCTTGTATGCTTTGGAACTCTTTTCATACCCAATGAAAACTAGCTTTTGACTTTTGTCATCAAGCTTGATTCAATTTTGATTAGGAACAAGAGCATAAGAAATGCTTCCAAAAACCCTTAAGTGCTTAATTGTTGGCTTTCTTCCACTCTAAGCTTCTAATGGTCTCTTGTCAGATAGACTCTTTGTGACATGACGATTCAACAGATAAACTGCACAATCAATTGCTTCAGCCCAAAATTCTTTAGGGATACCTTTGGACTTTAATATGTTTCGAACCATCTCAAGAACCACTCTATTTTTTCTCTCAGCAACTCTATTCTGTTGAGGTGATCGAGGAGTTGTCAAAGGGTATCGAATTTCATTCTCTTCACAAAAATTGTTAAATTCTCTTGATGTGAATTCATCATCTCTATAAGATCTTAAGTCCTTGATCTCCTAACCACTTTCTTTTTCAGCAAAAGTTTTAAATTTCTTGAACTTGTAAAAACCTTCATATTTTTCTTTTAAAAAATAAACCCAAGTCCTATGGCTATAATCATCAATAAAAGAATAAAATATTTATTTTTGTCGTAGGAGCAAGGATTAATTGACCTATAAATATCAGTATGGACAAGTTTTAGTGGTCTCGTTGCTATTGATGTAGCTTCGTTTGGAAAACTTTTCATAGCTTGTTTTCCAAAAAGACAACCCTCACAAATTTGTTCTGGATGATTGATGGAAGGAAATCCAAGCACCATATTTTTTCTTGACATTAAAGAAAGATTTCAAAATTTATGTGCCCAAATCACAAGTGGCATAACCAAAAAATTTCTTTTACACAAGCTTTAAGACATTTTGCAACATCGTTTTGAATATTTAATAAAAACAATCTATTTCTTGCCATGGACACTTTTGTTATCAAAAAATTATTTTCATCCTTTATTACACAATCTTTATCTTTCAATAAAATTGTGTAATTTTTCTCAAGCAGTTGACCCAAACTCAAAATATTAGTTTTTAATTTTGACACATAATAAACCTTAGAAATAAAACGATGTCTTTCATCTTTTAAACGGATTAAAATTTTACATTTTCCTTCTATTGAGACCATAGAGGCATCTCGAAATTTAACATTGCCCTTGACGATTTCATCGAGTTCTGCGAATATGCTCCTTTGTCCAATCATGTGATTACTTGCACCTATATTAAGATGTCATGAAGTATCTCCTCCATCTTGTTTGCCATGATGAGCTATCAACAAGGTAATTTTTTCTTCCCTTATTGTTTTTCAGCAAAATTCGTTTTTTCGTCCACAACTTTAGGATTACTTCTACATTCATTAGCATAATCACTATATTTTTGACAATTGTAACATTGAACATGTGATTTGTCATATCTATGTCTTGAATAATTGTCTCTCCCACGTCCAAGTTTTTGCGAATTTTGATTTTTCTCTTCTTGATTAAATCCTCATCTTCCACCACGTCCTCGTCCTTGGTTTGGCCTCGACCTCTACCATATCCATGTCCACGACCACGTCCTTTTTGGCTTCCATCATTGCCAAAGTTTTTTTCTTTCTTCAAAACGAGATTACTTTGAAGAACTTTTTTCAAGATTTATTGGTTCTTCTTCTTGTTTCTTTCTTCATGAGCTTGTAATGAGCTCATGAGTTCATCAATGGACATCTAACTCTTTTGATTCCTTAATGGCTACAACAATATATTCATACTTTGGATGCAAAGAACGAATGATCTTTTCTACAATATGAGTATATTTTAAATCTTCTTCATATCTTTTTAGTTGGTTAGAAACCACCAAAACTCTCGAAATATAATCTGAAATAGATTCACTATCATTCATATGGAGATATTCAAACTCACCTCTTAAAGTTTGTAGACAAACCCTTTTCACCTTGGAGAGTTTCCCATGTTTGTTTGGCAGTAGTCGCGCATGAGATTTTCTCGAACATAGTTTCATCCAAACATAGATGGATGATAGAGAGGGCCATTTGATCCTTCTTGCGATTCTTTATCAATGTGTTCTTTTGATTTTGACTCAAAACTTCATCTTCTTTAGGTTCTATGTAGCCTTTCTCTACGATCTCCCAAGCATCTTGTGAGCCAAGGAAAGTCTTCACACAAATGGACCAATTATCATAATTGTCCTTAGTGAGGAAATTGAAAAGAAAACACACCATTTTCCATTATCTTTACCTAGCTCTCGATCTTACTTTGTTAGAATATAGAAGAGGCTATTTTATCGTAGATAGAAAATAAGGAGAAAAATATGGAGACTTTAAACGAAATATTTATTGCTCTAATATTTGGTATGACTACAATTGAAAGAATTGACCCCTATTTATAGATTCACAAAAAATCTATACCAATTAGGATATGGTCCTAGGAAACCATTACCTGTAACGCCTCGATCCCTCACGAGACCGGGACTCCTATTTATCAAACTATTCTCAACCCAATTCCAAATCCCGGGCACGAAATTTAGGGGAAAATGGACGAAATTTCCCCTATATATAGGACTATTTGAAAACTTGCAAACAACAACATACAACCACAAGAGCATAATCCACAACTTCAATCTGTTTCATCCCTATCAGCATGCAAGTAAACTAAACTGAATAGTAAACGATTGAAGTTATTACCAACCACTAGCTCCCAACTATCACCCAAGACTAAAACTTTAATATTACATTTCTTAAGATATCACAAATACATTTATGACCATAAGGTCTCAAATAGTATACAGGCACATAATGTACATATTCTTCCTTGTTCTTCATACTGATAGAGCAGGCAGGCCACACAGAAGGCAATCCTATTTCCAGCTTATAGCACTGATCCTGAAAGGTGTTAGAAACGAGGGTGAGTATACACCATGTATACTCAGTGAGGGAGGTGATGCAGCATAGCGAGGCGTGCAATATGATATGCAATCACAAGAAGTCATATATATATAACATAAAATATCAAGATCAAATAGCCAAGTAATTAACCACATTAAAAAGGATATGGTTCCAGTTCAAGCATTCAATCTCAAACCACGAGCCTTGAACTTCACGCAAGTGCCGGCAAACCCATACACCAACAAGTTGGGATACTCCGGATGTATCCTGATCCTACGACCCTTTCTCCTGAGGTAGGTCCATGCCCAGCAGGTGAACCACGCCTCTGGGGTAGTGGAATATGCCTCAACGAGAAGGGAATAGGGACCATGGTAGTCGAGGGAGCACGGCAAGCCCGATGCCGCCCGTGTTTCTCGACGCTACCATGTCCGAAAAGGTTGCGCAACCCCAAGTCAAGTCATGAGAGCTAAGATTATCAAATAACACATAAGATGGACGACAAAGTAGGCCGCCCTCACAATTAGTCACAATAACATGAAAAGACTCAAGAGAACAAGTAAAATAATACATATAAACTTTAACAATTACTAAATAATTCATTTTAGAAATAATAAATCAAGTTAAGATGCACAAACGGATTAAAGACTCCCTCACCTCTACCAAGCTCCAAGATGCCAGAAAGTAGTTTAAATTTACTCCAAAACCTCCTTTAGCTCGAATATGCAAATCCCTATTATATTCATATAAGTACAACACCTTAGCAATTAACTATGTTATTTCCACATTAGCACGTAATTCCAAGTAACCACATATTACTCATGAAGTGAACCCATGAAAACTAGCAGCAATAGTTAACTTAGCTATTAACTATATCAATTCCAACTTAACTATTTCTTAACTCCATCCACAATGATAACAGTTATATATAATCACTCGTGTATATCATATTGCCACATAGCTTAAAAGTCATACAAATATCTCTAAAACATTTCTTTAATCTTACGAAGGACACTACTACATCAACATTTAACTAGTATACTAGAATTTAAGTGCAAGTTAAGTTTAACTATAGCTTACTACTGCATGATTATGAAATACACATGCATTATTCTCTTCCAAAGGACATAACTTGTACCTAAATGAAGCTTAGCAGCATTCTTCCTTTAGCTAGTTAATAACTCCATTAAACTATCATAATTCATTAGATTCATTAGCTAAATACAAGTTAAGAAAATTCATAAACTAGATTAGCATAACAAGCTCTAACAAAATTTATAGTTCAACATTTCACAAGTTGGACAAGAAGTAGAGAAACTTATCTATCAACAATTTCAACACTGACTTGATAACAACTCAAAAATAAGTTAATCTTATCTCAACGCCTACAACAACTCAAGTTAAAGAAAACATTTTACAAGTCAATACTAACTTTTATCAAGCTAACACATTTCTTATATTACCAATATAATTAAAATAAGAAGAAAAGGAGTATGGCAACTCAACTGGCTGCCCTCACAAAAACACATTATAACCAACATATGCACTAGATAACTATATAATCCCAAAAAGAGGCAACCAACACAACTTCACCCAAAATCCAATTCAAATAGCTCAATTAGCTTTAGATAAACACAATAGTATGTGACAACACAATAGCAATCTCTAGGTGCGCCAAAGAAGCCAATTACTACATTTTTCGTTTTTTTTAACCAAGCTTTTCTTCTTCTAAGTGCATCAAGGTTACCAACCCATATTTTAATCATACTACATTCCTAGTTAAGCCAAAAGACACCTAATAAGATTATAAAACCCTATTTTAGAAACAAAAGTTCAGGAAGGCCCCAAGCGAGTTTTAACTACAACTATACTATCCGAACCCCAATTTCGCGTAACGAAAGCACCAATAGTGCTTCCATACCCCAAGAATACCCAAATCATAGCCCAAATGTGTCCGGATTGTACAACGAGAAAAGTCCTCTTTTTAAAGTCAACTAATTACGCAATTTAGCTCGGTTTCGGTTGATTCAACTTCACGTGGCTTTTCAACTAGCTTCACTAGGGCCTAGAGCATCTATTTGAAGTCTCAATTCAAGCTAATTAACAAATTATATCAAAAACCTTAAATTTTTAAATTTTACTATTTACTGCACTATTCACCTTCTCCTACAACTTTGATTCTCAAAATCAAACCATTACAATTGCAACTGAGCTCCAAAATAGAGTTCTATAGGTTTCAAAGATCATATAACAAGCATTTATAACAAGCAAAATAGCTAAATTCAACAAGACAAGAAATTCAATATATATGCATCAACTTTAAAATTATGAAATATACAATTCCCTCATAATATTGAAGATGAAGACAAGTTGTAGATGCCCCCTAATGCTCCAATCTCCTCCTAGACCAAGCCAAGAGCTCAACTCCAAGGTTTGATGATGAAATTCTCCTCCTATGCCATTTTCGGATTTGCTACAGTGTTTTCAGCTTTTCTCCTCTTTTTTTTTTTTATGTTTTAGCTCTTATTGTGTTATATAAATAATAGACTAAGGAAATAATGGGTTGAGTTAGTAAATTGGGTCTAATTAAACATATTTAAGAGTCTAATAAAAATCTAAAATCTAGCTAATTCACTAGAAGCCCAAATAAAAATTCTACAAAAAGATACTATTCTTTCGTAATACTATTCATTCAGGACGAAAACTATTTTCTAAATGCACACTCCTAACATTAAATACACAAAATAATATTTTTCACATTCCTCCTACATGATATGTAATAGGAGAAAAATACAGTTTCAAAAAAATTAAACAGTAAATTTTTCTTATGAATAGTGCCTTATGCTAAAAATTAAATAAATGCACATTTAATGCTCAAATAAGACATTCAACAATTTAAAATGAATATGAAGAGGTTCTCGGTCGTCACATTACCCACTAGGAAAAAAAAATTTCTAGACAAAAGCTAATTTAACTCTAACTAAAACTTATTTAATAGAATCCCAATCACTAATAGAGTCCTAATCAAGTTTATCTACTAACAATTATTGCTAATATTATTTTTGATATAAAAATGAATTTGTGTAAAGTTAGGAAAGTCAAAATTACTCTTTTGAACCAGGTTATTCTTATGGCTTGGAACTTAGATGAAATGTATAGAAGAAAGTCTTCTCATTGTGGGGAATCTGTTATGTAAATATTTTTGGTTCTATATTAATGAAATCATTTGCTTTTAGCAACAACAAAAAAAGAGTCGTGCCTTTTGAAATTAATAATGCATCTTTTTACTCTGTAATATAACCAATTTTTTTGTAATTAACAATTTTTTATTAGATAAAAAGCAATATAGTACCTGTCAAAAGAGAGACAAGAGTTAAAGAAGAAGCTAATTGTCTAAGCAAATGAATTCGAGAACAAGACATAACTATATACATGTTTATAGTATGCTCAAAACTCAACAACCTAAGCTTTTAGGATAAAGTTGTACTCTATGCATAAAGGTCCAATTGTTCTTGTGATTCCCTCTACTCACTATAACAAACAAGTATTATAGCCGATGGTTTGAAGATTTTGGTAGTGGTACAGAGGTCATGCTAATGGAAAAAGAATTTGAAGGAGCAACACTTGGTTCCCTGATCCAAGGCGGTTTCATGTGATAAAGTAAGTTCATGGTGACTCATGGATGATCAAGGTGCACACAAGAGAGCAATTGGAGTTCGAAGTGGTTGTGGCTGAGATGTGTGTTATCCTAGGCTTGTGAGAGTGGTAATGAAGATGGTCGGACCTATCACCTTGATTATCTGTCAAGGGGGAGCTAGGGTCTAATATTGAGAGCTCACATATGAATGAGAGTTTTCTTCAATCTACCTATTCAAGTGAGCGCTTGCAAGGGAATTCCTGCCTACCGTGATTCCTCCAATAGAGACATTGAATAGGGTGTTCATGAAAACATTAACATTCCTAAAAAATAAAAACACTCACTTCCGTCAACAAGAAGGGAAAGAATATATGTTCTGATGGATCGAAAAAGATAGAGAGGGAATCTATCCATAATTGGATTTGGATCGAAGAGTTAATCGACTTGATCCAAAAATTTTGGTTGGGAACCTCATTTCGCCCGCTGCCCTATTAGGATAGCAGCCTAACTGTTGAGAAGAGTTCTAGATTTGGTCCAAGACCACCTTCAATTAGTAGCTTCTGAAGTCTATTGGATTGGTAAACTCAAGGTGCCTACAATACTTGTTCTATGGCACAAATTCACTACATGTCTTTTGGTTTTAGGAATTTTTTATATAAATTAAGGAGAAAGCTCGGATGTTAATTGTCTTATATTGGAAGAATGTGAAGTTTAAGATGTAATGATTTAGATTAACATGTAATTATTTTAGCGACTTTTTGAGCTCGCTATAATAATAATCAATGAGGCATTAACCTTACTTTCCACAAAGCCATCAAGGTTACTCAAACTATTATTATGACTTATGAACAAGGACCCTTTCACTAAAATCCACTCCAAAATAAATTCCAAGTTCTCAGACGTACGCGGGGATATTGCTCTAATCAATTAGAACTTGGTTGTGTTTACATGGCAGAATGAGAGAGAAGCAAAGAGTAAGTAAGATGTATTAGGAGTATTTGACCTATGATTTTGTGCATATGTAAATATTGTAATTGTTCCCCAAAAGGCAATAGTGGTGGCTTGGGAAAAAGAAATTGCATGTACTGAGCAAACAGTTAAAGTATCATGTCGAGATACAGAAAGGCAGAAGACTAAGATTAGTTCCAACTCAGATACAGCCATTTGTCTTGTGGCATCACACGTAAACACAGTAGTAGTGGGTTGGACTTGATCGAAGAGTCTAAGCGAGTGTGTGTGTGTGTGTGTATAGAAAGGCTTAATTCAAAACCAGGGGGACAAAAGGCATGTTATAATGAAAGGAAAGTAGTGTAAGAGATGCTCCTGCCTCATATATTCTTTATTCTTTTTCAAAACACACGCACCCCGTCTCTCTCTCTCCCCTCAATATTGTAGGAAAGCGTGCGTGCCAAACTCCAAGAAGAAATGGAAGGAATAGTCAAGACTGAATATGGGGGTGAGAGAGGGAGAGAGATAAGGATTAGTCAATTCTGAAAAGAGAGAGGGAGAGAGAGAGAGAGTAAATTGAGGTAGGAGGGGTTGAAGAAAGAAGGTGTTGGCACTATCCAATAAATGCTGAGGGCATTGAGTAGGCCAAATCGCATATCTTTATTTTTTGCAGTGGTAATATTGTGCTGTGTAGAAGACAAGAGAAGAGAAGAGAAAGAGCAACTGTGCAGAGTCGTCAGAGGGACAACCCGAAATAAATGCTCCTTTGCTTTTACCATTTGGCTTCGTTAGGTGTGCTTGTGTCGGGATATCCCCCTACCTTTAAAACCGTCCCTTTCACTTCATGTCATACCATACACCCACCCACCTTCAATATATTCACTCACAATAACAACCCATATGTAAAATAAGAGAGAGAGAGAGAGAGAGAGAGAGACATGTAAAGGAAATTGAGTCTGCTCGTAATAGTTCGTACAGGTTATTAAGCCATTGCTCCAAAGCACTATGCTCGTCTATGGCTTTCCTTCAACTTTCTCTGACATGGCTTTCCAGGGTTGATAAGTCTAGGCTTTGGCATGTACTCGTTGAGAAACAACATTAGCATGCAGATGCACGAAAGATATCTGGCTTCATCAATTGATCACCTAACAAATACTAAATCTCACTTTGTAATAAAGAATATTTAGATACCTAGACTAAATTATCATGAAGATTTGATGATGTTAATAGAAGGTATATATATATTCTACAAAGGTATAACATTTATCTTCTCTTTCACCGTCTTTGAATATTTTCAATTCTCTCTTAGAACAATGTGCAAAATAAGAAATTGACATCCAACTTTGAACAAATTAGAGACATTTTGTAACTGATTAGTGGACAAATTAAGGCGAAAGCAAATATTGATTTAAAATTGAAAAAACGGAATGCATTTTAAGAATATGTAATTTTTTTTTCCTTTAAATGGAGGACGAAATTTAATTCAAATTTAAAATTTTTAAAAATAACACGTTGTTACCCGCTATTCTATCTAACTCTTAGCTCTAAAAATATAACTTTCTTAGAATCAAACTTCTTTTCGAGGGAACATCCGCAGAATAAAAGGTAGGCATTGCAGCTTTTTTTTTTTTTTTTTTGGGTCAAGAGTAGGCATTGCACCTGAGGAGCTGCATATATTACAACCAAGAAGAGTTGTAGAACCCCAAATCAGGATAAAAAATGGAGTCATGGCTTTTGCTGATTAGGTAATGACATAACTCGTGTGCAAAGCAAATTAACATATATATAAACGCATGCTATTCAGTCGTCAGCAGTACCTGATGAATAAAGGAGACCCACTGCCAACACATTAAAGCTCAGGCCATCATTACACTAGTACGTTATCATTGCCATGCAATGTTTTTGACTACGTTCAAATTTCCTTCTTATTTATTTGTAAAAAAGAAAAAAATAGATTTATGAGTGATATGATAGGTCATGATTCTCTCATATGATATCAAAACGCATCTCTATGTTTTCTTGATCTCGGAATATGTTTCTGAATGTGCATAACAGTGTAGTAGTTAATGCTTTCAATCCCCAAAAAAAAAAGAAAAAAAAGAAAGAAAATGTCTCTCTATATCTGTGCTCAACAGCATTTCATGCTTGAGCAGAGCTGAGGAGGCTTGATTCTTCGCTGACTATAAGTGTCTTTCGTTCTGATGAGTAATATTCTTTTTTGTTTTTGGAAATGCATTGGTTCAAGAGTGAGTACTCTGGTATATATCCAACTTAGCCTGTCACAGTGAAGCATTAATTCCTTCTGCTTTTATTTGAGAAAGCATTAATTTCACCAAATAGCGTTGGTTATAGTTGTTAGGATCTGCATTATATGTCTAACAGTGTAAAGACAAAAAGTTGTACATGTAATACTAAGTTTGCCACATTCACCATCTCTTTGCAAAGTCATCTTAGTTGGGTATCAATATTAAATGTGATCTAAAACAATGATCGTTTGATCTAATAGTGATAAAGTAATAATAATTAAAAATTGATTATCACTTTATTATTGTCAATTGTCTAAATTTTTTGAATATATCCTCTCATAATATTATAGCGTTAAGAGGACGGCCCAAATCGATCCATTGCCTTTGGACTGGAATTATTTTTCCCATTTTCAAGTCATGACATATATAAATTAAATATACAGCATCACAGAACATTACAGTCATGCACATTGATGAAGAGGGTGAAGGTAACCCTTGGGGTATTCAACATTCTCCTATATTATATATACTTTTTAAGGCACTTCAGAATTTTATGGACCTTGTTACGTATCATCCTAACATTTCATTGAGGATTGAAATGCAGTTTGTACCTTGGTCATGTTAGTGGCATCTCTTTTTTTTTTTTTTTTTTAATGTAATTAGAAGTCAAAAAGTAATTCTTTGAAAAAAATTAATGTAATTACTTATCATCCTAACATCTCATTTAATATTTAAGTATCACAGAAAATAAGTTGAGATGGCTAGTTTTTAAAGTATATATATGTTTTTCCCGTCAGAAAATACTTAAACTACCTAAAAACAATTTTTTGACGTAATTCCTAAATCCCAGAAGTTAAATTTCTAAGAATAGCAACCTTTTAATTAATTTTGTACAAGGATGAATCCTAATACACCATTTTAATTTAGTACAAAAGGAAAATCAGTAGTGTGGGGTGTACTATGAAAATAACAAATGATAAAAATAAAATAAAAAAATAAGGCATATATAGTTAACTATGAATTTTTGCTTAATTTTTTCCCCATTTATAAAAAATGAAAAATAAAATTGAAAGGTGAATCCAAGCAAGCCTTGATAGATTATGTGGTCTCATGTAACATATAGGTTACTTTGCTTTTTACTATGCTTGAACTTGTAGCTCTTAATTAATTTAAAGAAAACTTAGCTTTGACACATTTTCTCTTGTTGGAACACTAAATTTTACAAGTTCTTTGCACATAACACACATTTGCGGATCAACCTATAATCAATTGGTGTAATTACGTGAATTAGTTAGGTAACTTTTGCATCTTCAGTGTAATTGAGGAAATATCTTCTAGTTATATACAAACATTAAGCTAATATCCCTAATTTTCAATTGATTGGATACTGATTTACTTATTTTATATTCTTTAGTAGAAATTTTGTCTCTTTATATCCCAAAGGAAGGAATTTAAGGATCTCTAATTTAAAGATAGTCGTCTAGCCAATTTATAATACCCGCACACATGCGCGCGCACGTATATATATATATAAAATGTTTGTCTTTCAATTATTGACGACGATGCCTGAGCTTGTGTGCAATGGAAAGTCAAATTTCTCATAGAACATCAACTAAGAAAGTTGGTGTGCTTTTTTAGGCTGCCAATAATATAGTCTTGGTTTCTGGTGAACCTCGTCCCTTTGCATTTGATATTATTGTCACCACCTATATATATGTATATATATATATATATATATATATACATAACTGGTGTCTACCTGTTATGCAACTGTGTGTTATGGCTAAGATTCAAACGAGTAAAAACAACAATAAACTGTGTGCAGGGTACACACATCGTAAGAAAAGGGCCCGGCAACAGTCACCAGTAAGATCCATCAAGTACATGATCAAATGAGTTTCTTCCTGCTTTGCTTAAAGTATACCAACACTTTTCCTTTGAGGGTGTGAACCCCAAATTAATATCAATAATATTTTATATCAATATAAAACGTGTATGCTTTCACGTCTTTCTTCACACCCGTTCTTGACACAAAATTCAAATTAAGAAGAACAAAAATGTTGATAAAAAAATAAATAAATAAAAATAAAAGAGAGAGAGAGAACCAACTTATTTATACATGGATCAAAATCAAATCAAATTGTTGAAGTAGAACTTGAATTATTTTTTATGTAGTGAAATGAAGATGTTTATACTTCTTTTTTATTCAAAAATATAAAATTCAGACTGCATTTATTCGTTCTATTCCCTGCTTACTTGTGTTTTTTCATCCCATAATTAAGCAAAAGTTGGGTTCCCTAGCTAGCAATTTACGAGAGAAGAGATTTAATATTTTAACACATGAAATTTATCAAACAAATGAAAGAGTGGAGGGGGTGACATAAGTGAATATGATTATTTGGGTACCAATAAATGATGAGTTTCACAAGATGAATGCTAGCTAACACGTACGAGATATAAAGTGAATTAAGTACGAACCATGACAATTAGTGAAAAAGCATATATATAAAGGAGAATCAGAGAGAAAAATTAGCCAACAATATAGAAGTGAATAACATGATCATACTTTCACAAATGTATATGATAGAGCAATTAATTAATGTATATAAAGCAACAAAGAAAATACCCATTAATAATGGATATTTTTACCTATATATAATTAATTAATTTAGGTCGTCGTCTTTTTAATCAAAAGCTTTTATGAAAACCCTAAGATGGTTCAATGGATGTTCGTCTGCCATCTCCACCGGCAGCCCTTGGTTGATGAAACTGACTCAGTTGACCAATACTTGCCGATACATTCATAGCAAGGAGGCTGCTTGCATCATAACTGTTACCGCCATTATCATATGCCCTAATCATCTGCTGCTGATCCCTCGGAAAGAACTGGTGATGGAAATGATGATCCCTGGCAACCCCACCACCAGCAAGCAAATTTATCCCCAAATTTTGCTGGTGGTGGGTGGTAGCTGTGGCGGCTGCAGCTGCGGCCGCTATCAGGCCGTGGCCAGTGATGCCAAGGTTCTGATACTTGGAGAGCTCGGATTTGGCACAGCTGAGGTCCATTTGAAGTTGACGAAGTTGATGTTGCAGAAGAGAAATGACACCAACACAACCGTAGACAGGGTCACGGAGACGCATATCGGCCTCATAAGCAAGGGAGTTGACAGCATCCTCACGCTGGTGAGGCTGCAACTCATTCAGCAGCTTGGTTACGTTGCTAGCCCCGAACACTTTGTGTACGTTTGCAAACTTCTGGGGTTGGTCTGGTGGGAAGTATGGCGCAAAAACACATTCTGGTTGGCATTTTCGACGCAAGAACTTACATGCTGCACATGGTGAATTGGATGAAGATGCCATCTGCAAATTAGCTATAGCTAGCTAACTAGTTTGCCTTTAATTCTAGTTTCCTTTAGTTTTATCCCTAAAACTTAAAACCAAAAAAAAAAACACAGAAGAATTAAAATGAAGTAAAATTAAAATTCCCCAGGAAAATTATTTTAAACGTAACATGCATCTATTGCTGATATGATTGGTAAAATAAATGGGATCTAATACTTCCTATATATAACTTGATGAGCAAGGAGTTTGAAAAGGACAAAGAAAATAGAATATATATAGGAAAAATAAGTACCAAACCTAGATGGAGATGATGTGCAAAGTATGCTTGATGCAACATTAAAATGAACAAATAATAAATTAACCATAGCAGATTTTCAACAAAAAAAAAAACCCAAATAAATAAGATCTCATAACCAACAATTAGTGAAAAAAAGGGACAACGAAGAAGCAATAAAAGGTCTTTAGGGGGAAATAAATAAATAAATAAAGAAGCAATCCAATGATTGGAAAGATTAGGATCAATTAAGAGATGATTGAAGACGAGTATAAAAGCTAACAAATCGCTAAATGAATCTTACTAAATCAGGCAAATTTAAAATTTAGAATATACCTACCCTCTGAAGGTCCCCCTTCCTTGTACTAACTATCACCTTCAACCAAGATATTCAAAAAAATTTAAAACAAAAATTTCTTTGACCTCCGAGGAATTTATGAGACTTGAGAGCTGCCTAGCTGAAAAAAAAGAGAGAGAGGTCAGCAATTTATAGTAAACACTTGTATACATAAATGAAGAAAACTTCTCATATTAATGGCAACAACACTAGCTTATAGCAAAAAAAGATCTGTCTCCATATTTCCATTTCTGCACAAGCTCAAACCCTAAATGAGATTTTCATGCCTTTTCTTTTCTATATGTAATATAAAGAAAAAGAGAGAATGATCAGTGAGAGCATACGTGGGTGAATAATGTGTACACGACTTATTTTATTAGGGTTTCAAATGGAAGAAAGAGGATTTACCGGTAGATTTTAGCTTGGATCTAGCAAAAGTATGAATTTTTCTCACTAATATGACACTTCTTTCGATGTTAGTCTCCTTAGCAGATCTTATTTCAATTTTTTTAATTTTTCTTTTGTGGGAGGGGTGAGAGGGGAGGGTCAAAGGATCTTGCTTGAATTTCAGTAATAATAATAATATGTGAACACGCACGCATACGCACACATACACGAGGGAGAGAGAGAGAGAGAGAGGAGAGCTTACTTCTCATACCTGCAAAGATGAGACTTTTGAGAGTTGAGGGAGGGTGAGTAGTTCCTCTTGGGATGAACAAAAACTTACATATACAATATAAAAATACACAGGCTATATATAATATTTATTTTTAAATAAAAAATGTATGAGGAGATCATGTGAAAATATAGAATATACCTAAAGAGAACAAATAATTCTTCTTGAAAGTTTGTGTGCCTCGATTTCTTCGGTCAAACTTTTTTTTCCTTGCTTTACTTGTTTTCAAGTCCTGAAGGATGAATATGCATGAAATCAAGTTCAGATCTAATTGCAAAGCAAAAAAACCTGTTTGAACATTTTTCAAAAAATAATTAAAAACCCACCTTTTCTTGATTTCTTCAACAGTTTTAAGAACGTCTTGACCTATATATGATTGCTTCTACTTTCCACTGGTAGTGTCTGATGCTATATATATATTTCCCCTTACAAGTTCTAAAGCTCTAACGTTTAAGTGGATATTGAAATGGGGGCTTTGTTTCAAAGGCAAAATGGTTAATTCTATATATAGTGGCTGAAAATGTTTGTGATAAGTTTAGTAAACAAATGGGAATTAAGCTAGCTAGGGACAAGCATTTAAAGATGGTGAGGAGAAGGCACTGCCGAAGAAAAGGAAGACTTATGTCATGAAGAGACAAAGGTAGCTAGCTAGGAGAAAGTGGAGAAAGAGAAAGAGTTTTTATCTACTGAGGATAGGGTGGGTGGGTATGTGTGGGTGGGGTGAGGGTGAATGCAATGCAAGAGGGGTAAGGTGTAGGCGGGGGAAAGTCGCCCAAGAGCAGAGCCTAAGGAAACGCTGAGAAAGCAAAAAGTGCAGCTTAGCGCGTGTGAGGGCTTTTGTCTCTGTGAATGCGATCATGACTCTGAATTAATATATACTACTGCATGATCATCATATCAATCTATGTGAGATCGAGTTGTCTAGTGTCGTGACATGACCTTTCCTCCTTAATACTCTAGTGTATGAGTAGCATCCTTGAGAAATTGTAGGGATGTTGTGTTTTTTGGCCTTCGCATCTTATATAGACGACATTGTCCCAGGACCATCTATGGGGCCGTAAGATTAAAAGATTGTAAACTATTTTATTATTTTATTATAATCGTATTAAAAATTAAAATATTTTAAATTTATATATAACATTATAATATTATAAGTAAATTAATTTTTAGATAATTTGGAGTCCGAATTACTCACCAGATGGATGGCATACTCTGAGAAATTAAATTTCTTGGAAAAGTTATAATATGCTCATCAGTTTTAATAGCTGAAATGATTACTGTTAGGAATAATGTCCAAAAAGTCAATAAATTGTATTTTGGAATTATGGATAATGTGTTATTTAATTT
The DNA here is from genome assembly GCA_037974665.1 of Ehretia macrophylla. Lineage (NCBI taxonomy): Eukaryota > Viridiplantae > Streptophyta > Magnoliopsida > Boraginales > Ehretiaceae > Ehretia > Ehretia macrophylla. The sequence continues at coordinate 67,083,217 of CM075769.1, forward strand.
ATTAATTCATTTAATATGGGCAGTTTATTTATTTATTATTAATGTCTTGATTAAATAAATAAAGTCCTTAAAATACTATTTATAAATTCTATCCTTAGGAGTAAGGATATGAGTGACGGAATCTATAATCATAAATATATTCTAAAAAGGTTGTCCCCGATCATAGGATAAACTAGTTGGGCATTAGTTTATCCAGAAAGATCGGATTACAGTCTATTAACCAAATTATATGAGATATCAATTTGGACGATTTGTCTCATATCGTTATAATAGATGTATAAGTACTTATTATGAATAAGTAACTGGACATGACCACTGATACAACGAATTACGTGGAATGTTAATGGTTCGTTGTATCATGTAATTATGCATTAGTCCTTAGACCTGAGACACTACGATTATCTCATGATTAAGAATGTCATTATTTGCTGGTACGAATAAGCTAGTCCTAATCATAGATTAGACAATGTATTCAGTGGTTGTGATTTATTCTGTCATGGAGAAATATATGTGTAGACACGGAAACTGTCAATTGGGTGTCCTATGCAATCTGATTAATTGAGTGACTTGAAATCCTTAGTCGAGGTGGAATAGTGGAAGTCGTTTCACGAATTATTCATTAGTCACTGATTAATTGGGTTTTGGCATATGGTCGAGTAAGAGAGTTTGACGACCCAATCCATGACTCTGGCTTGATCGGGATAATTGAGACAGTAGGATTTGATTGTATATAAATTACTATTTGGGTTCGCATGCTTGCACTTCATCTTTAATTGGGTAATCGTGATACACTGCTAGGTGTCACTCACGATTTGCGAATTAATTAGAAAGAGTTCTAATTTAATTAATTGGTTGAATTAATTATTCGCTGCCGATTAAAAATGAACCCGAGAGGTCACACACAAATGGAATTTGCAGATTAATTGGACTAGAGAAAAAGATTAAATTAAATTTAGGATTGTCCTAAATTGGGCTTGTAGTAATTAGATGGTGATCTGATTGATGTGGAGTCCAAGACTGGTAAGTTTAAGACCAGCCCACTTATGACTTAGGTCATATGTGTTTCCTATATATAGAACTATTCTGACAGAGAAATAGCTAGCACACTTTTCATAGTCAGAATTAAAATATAGGATTTCTCTAGAAAACCTAGTGGGGGTGAAATCCAGTTAGCAAGTGCAGATTCTGTGTGGATCAATCTTGGAGGCTTCACACGTGGGGAGCTTGATTCAGATTCTACATCGATCTACGCTTCAAGAGGTAATCCTGAACTGTTAGTAGATGTAATTTAATTAGATTAAATTATTATCTGATTTAGATCTGCATAATTAAATATGGACGAATACATGATATTATTTTCTGTTGCACAATTATTTTAATTGTCATGTATTTTTTCAACAATTACTACCCCACTAATCACAGAACTCAGGTCCATGCATGAGGTGCCAGAGTTGAATCTTTAAGAAAGAGTATATACAATTTTCTCAAAGGGTCAAAATTTTGAGTCAAAAAATGGATCTTATCAAAATGATCACGTATAGTTTTCCTGTGAATAGAGAGTGGCGATTTCAACCATCTCTCAATTTAGTGATCGATAATTATTAGCCCTCCTGGGAAAAGTACTTACTCTATAAACAAATTGTGAAAGAATTTCTCTTTAAGTACGTACGTGCCAAAGCCTACCAAAATGTGGAGAAATTTTAAATAGTTCATATTTGATTACAAAGATCTAATATGACGCAAAATTCGAAATTGCTATATAATTTGAAATAAACTACTTTTGCATTGATTTTTTGTCAAGTTCCTATATATCTTTTTTCCGTCTTTTATTTGCTTATTTTACAAACTTAACCAATATAATGAGTTGAAATCGAGTAGCTTGCATAATTATAATAATTTTTAATTATTGAAATTAATGATGAGTTATTGAGGCGATGGAGCTCAAGGCAATCAGCTAGTCTCGTTTATAGATGAAGCTGCAATCTCAAGTATCTCTAATACGTCATTAGTCTCGAGGCCATATCCAAGTCACTTGGGTTCGGTTCATAAAACATATATTCTTCTCTAATAATTTCCATTTACGGATATATTGGTAGTAAATTTGAATGTGTTGTCTTTATTTTAGGAGATGTAGTAAAATATTGAGATAAATCATATATAGTACAGTATAGTGCTAATTAATATATATTGAGCTCCTTGTGAAAATTAATATTTTTTTGCTTTGAAACAACAAAAATACATAATTTTCTTGTTTTTATCATTTTATGTTATTTTTGTGTCGGTAATTGGAGCTTTTTCATCTCTTGGAGGTGCTAGATTTTACTGAAGTTGTTTTTATTGTAACGAGAAGCAAAATGTTGGGGTGACATGTATAGACTAGAAATATAAACATGTATCGATCCCAAATAATATAATATAACATGCCTCTCACTCTCTTATTTCAGATTGTTTCGCAGCTTCGCATATCAAACCATCTTCTAGCTAGTACAGATCGATTACGCATTCGGGTGGTGCTGCTTATATTAATAATTGGTTGAAGAGTTTGTTGCATTTGTTGGGCCATGTCCATGCACATTAACCGAGTATCGACGAAAATCCTGTCATCCCATAATGTAGTAAGGAACCACGTACAGATCAAATAATTTATTCAACTGTTACATGATTAAACATAAATAATTAAGAATTGAATTAATATATAGAGAATTTTTCATTTACAATTTTAATTTTTTTTTAGTACCACAAAAATTGAAATTGAACGCCATTGTCCATTTATTCTTAATTGTTTTCGAGGGATAAATGCCAATATTGTATCCAAGATCAAAATTTATATTTTGTATACTCATGCTTCATCAATTTCTATACATATTTACTGAAATTTGTGACAATTATATGCATATATCGATCTCTAATTTTATACTGATCTATCCTACATATCAGAAAATAAAGAACATTTGTATTTTTCTTGTAACAATTTGATGGTCTAAATAATCAAAAACTAAATGAATGGGAGATATGATAGAATCAGGAAATGAAATCATACCATATGCTTGAGAGCCATATCCAGTGAGTTCTTTGACATCACCCTCCCAAAACCACAGCTCTCATTCATTGAACCATCCAATTTTGTCTTGATTTTTCTTTCTTCAGCGCTTGACGACATTCTTGCATTCAAAAACTTGTCCACCATTCTACTGCCCACAATTTGTGCTCTGCTCGTTTGCTGAACGCTACCTGTCTGAAGAGCTGTATTTCCTTCGGTCTCCTTTAATATTTTTCGACCCCTCGTCACATGACTAGGAGAGCATGACTGTCTCCTTGCCTTCATACCTGAATATTCTTGCTTCTCACGTCCAGCAGAGCGATTTTGATTATCGCCGCCGCCGGACCGTCCACGAGAAGCTGAAAGGGATCTATCAGTTTTCAGATTAGGAGGTGTTTCGGCAGAAAATCCTGGAATATATTGAGCTGTGATTTTCGACCTCACAAGAGGTGACACTCCTCTACTTGAATCCTGCATTCCCAATATGCTTTTTGAAAGATTTGAAGCTGGATTATAATTAGTTGGACGGATTGATTTTCCTGTGGTGGAAGCTGCTGCTGATGGTGATTTTTCATTACCATGGTAAGTGCTAGAAGATAGGTGGTTCATCACTGGTGCGCTTTTCATGTTTTTTTTCTTGTCAGGCAAAGATGTAGTCGACTTCCTACCTGGAGTTACAATATGTCTAATTACGGGAAGTTTATTTGGTTTGGGATTTGGAGATTTCGATCTCTGAGTAGTAGTGCTTGCTGAATTGCCTGCAAACTGAACTCATGAAAAACCAATATTCTAATTAATTATTATAAAGCAATCTGTCGTCATCAATCAATTAATCCAGGCAGGGGCATAACTAGTGTTTCCTTAGATCTTGTCAAAGAGATAAGACGCAATCATTCCAAATTTTGCTTCTTTTTTTAATTCCTTTTTTTTATTTATTTCCATTTTAGTTCCCTTTATGCAAAATTAATGATTATTTAAAGGTGAAATTAAAAACATATATACGTACCCTGGAAAGGGGCTGGATGACTGGTATCTCCCTGTGAACTACCAGGTCTTCTGCATTTGCTTCCATCTCAAGAGAGGGAAATAAAGGAGTTGCAGGTGGTGTTTTTAACCTTCATCAACAGTGCATATATATATATGATCGATATATATCTTTTGTTAGACTTCTATATATAGATATTATTACATACAGTACATAGATCTAGATAGTATTCTAAAATTAGTATCTCAAGGGATCGGAGAGCTAGAAACAAAGTGATGATCAGTTTACCAGTCATAGTCATTTTTTCCACCTTCAGCAAGAAACTCCAATCCTGTTCCTCTCTTTCCAGATGCCACTCTATAGAGTGCATTATTACCTGCAGTAGGTCAATAATTTAATTTGGTGACAAAAATAAGTGGAAATAATTAATGATTCTATAAATTAACTAAACAAAAACTAGCTAGCAAGATTTTAATAGGCCAGTGAGGGCTGCACGCACCCCCCCAAGCCCCCATAATATCAATTCACACCCCTAGATAAGTTATATTAATGATTGTGAAAAATTGTTAGGTCGCACCATTTGCCTCAAACTCATCAGAAATAGGCTGAAGAAGGCTGATGTGCACATCTTTTTCGCGTTTATGCATCTCCCGGAATAAAACAAGATCTTCATCTCTAATTTCCTTTGAACGATTCATTACCAGCTGTGACACTAACATTTTCCTGCGTGCACCAACACCATTACCTGCTTCTCTTCTGCTCATGATATTCCTCTTTAGCTACTTTTCTTAGTATTAATCGATCTTGCTTTAATAATTAGCTAATTCGAATATACCAAAAAATTAGGTCGGAGCAATCTAAGTTAGTGATCATCGTTAGTATAATATATAGTGAATAGAGTGTACTTCTATATATGATGTCATACATTAATGAAGTAAAATATGAGGCCGGCATAGATAATAAGCTCGAAGCGACCAAATCAAGTGGAGGGGCATGAGACAAGGGGCAGAATCTTCCCTTATAATGGCTACATTTGGCGCCTCATTGTGCTCTCTCCATACTAATTAATATATTATTGGACTAGTTCTACTATCATTGTATTTCGATAATGCTTGAAATGTAATCAACTATGTCATGATTTCATTACTATACGCTTAATTAATATAACCAATATAATAGCATGCATCATACTACATTGATATGGCATTTTTCTATTTATATATATTACTTAATTATTTCGTCTGCATGCATATAATGCTAATTATATATATGCTTATGACAACAAATTATAGGTTACGGTTAAAAGTTTGACAAGGAAGCAAAGAAAGTGGGAGAGGAAAGAGGAAGACCCCAATGGTGACCCGTACGTAGGAGTGAACGATGCAAGAGGGCAGGAATTTAATGGCCATCTCTTGTTCCCTCTAACAACCATCTCTCCTTATTCGTATAAAATGGTGGAGAGGGCTGAAAAGGCACTCTTAAGGCACCATTTCTAATTGTTCTTCCTTTCAATATTATTAGGTCTCATTCTTAATTAGGAATTTTAGTAGAAATAGTACTGTATAATTAGAAGTGAGATTAACAATGGGCAGGGTAGGATTTGCTAATTTTGTTACTCTTTTATCATGGCTATCTCTATCATCAATGATGGTCGAGGCTGAGGATCCTTATTTGTTTTACACATGGAATTTGACCTATGGCACCCTCTCACCTTTAGGCATACCTCAACGAGTTATCCTTATAAATGGCCAGTTTCCAGGACCAATTATCAATAGCACTTCCAACAACAATATTGTTATCAATGTATTCAACAATCTAGACGAGCCTTTTCTTTTGACATGGAATGGCATTCAGCAAAGAAAAAATTCTTGGCAAGAAGGAATGCTCGGAACAAATTGTCCTATCGCACCGGGCACAAACTATACCTACCAATTCCAAGTCAAGGACCAGATTGGGAGCTATTATTACTATCCTACCACGGCCTTGCACAGGGCAGCGGGTGGATTTGGTGGTCTCCACGTCCACAGTCGTAATCTCATCCCGGTTCCTTTTGAGAAACCTGAGGATGACTACTCTGTGCTTGTGGGAGATTGGTACACCAAGAGCCATGCTACCTTGAGGAAATTCCTAGACAGCGGTAGAACTCTTGGTAGGCCCGATGGAGTCCTCATTAATGGCAAGGCCGGAAAGGGTGATGGCAAGGACGAACCCATGTTTACCATGATAGCCGGAAAGACTTATAGATATAGGATTTGTAATGTAGGAATGAAGAACTCCGTTAACTTTAGAATTCAAGGTCACACGATGAAGTTAGTTGAACTTGAAGGATCCCACACCGTCCAGAATGTGTATGAATCCCTTGATTTGCACTTGGGGCAATGCTACTCGGTGTTGGTGACTGCTGATAAAGAACCCAAGGACTATTACTTTGTAGCTTCTACTAGGTTCACAAAGACGACGCTCACTTGTACGGCAACCATTCGTTATGCAAACAGTAAGGTCGTCCCAGCCTCACCGAAGCTTCCTCCAGCCCCTGAAGGATGGGCATGGTCTCTCAACCAGTTCCGATCATTCCGGTGGAATCTCACCGCCAGTGCTGCCAGGCCCAATCCTCAGGGATCCTACCACTATGGCAAAATCAACATTACGCGCACCATCAAGCTTGTGAACTCAATTGGCTCTGATAATATTGGGAAGCTTCGGTATGCAATCAATGGCGTGTCACACGTAGATCCCCCCACCCCACTCAAGCTTGCTGAATACTATGGAGTTGGGGACGAGGTGTTCAAATATGATAGTATTGGGGATGAGCCACCAGCCGATACAAACAAAACTATCGTTGTTGCACCAAATGTCGTCAATGCCACATTTCGCAACTTTATTGAAATCATATTTGAAAATCATGAAAAAAGCATACAGTCATGGCACTTGGCTGGATACTCTTTCTTCCCTGTGGCGTAAGTATCTATATTATAATAAGATTTATATATATATATATATATATAGCACCAGTACGTACGTACTACTAGATCTTTAGTTTTCTAGTACGTAGCTAGTGATATTTATATATCTTGAAATTAATTAATGTGTTTAATTTATATATGTATCCATGCATGCATGGAATTATATTATTAACAGGATTGAACCTGGTAGATGGACAGCAGAAAAGAGGAAGAACTACAATCTGGTAGATGCAGTGAGCAGGAACACAATCCATGTATATCCCAAGTCATGGGCAGCAATCATGACTACCATGGATAATGCTGGAATGTGGAACTTGAGATCAGTGGTGTTAGAGAGGCAATATTTGGGGCAACAACTCTACTTTAGCGTTATATCACCAGCTCGGTCTTTGCGTGATGAGTATAACATCCCCGACAATTGTTTCTTGTGTGGTATAGTACTTAAACACTTGCCTAAACCACAACCATATGGAGTGTAGCTACCGCAAATCTAATTACTGCTAGATCCACAAAGTTAACTAGGCTTGATATAAACCAAATTGGAACAAAAAAGTGGGTAGATGATAGAAATTTTTTTAAAATTATAATTTACGACTTGTATGTTGTAATCCTCAAAAGTGTTATGGAAATTGTTTGTAGTACTTTATAATTACTTTGGTGTACCTTTTGTGTCCAATTCTTTAATTTATATATAGTAACATCAATCGATACTTTTCAAGAAATTAATTCTATGTATACTTAAATATATAAATATATAAAGAAAAGTGTTCTTAGAAATGTTTTTCATGAATTGATATCACACTAAAAGATACCAAGTCTAAATAAACAAACACGTTAGGCAAACTGAAAAATGATGCACTTTCACCTAAACATTTAATTAATACCAATTTTAGCGGGGGAAACACAGATACCAGCTTTGTTTTGGATAGAAGTCCTTTTATTGGGGGTTGAGGAGTGGAAGGATTGCACTCTTGTGTGAAGCAAATGTGATTATAGTGTCAAAGGAAGTAAAAGGGATAAATGAAAAATACCCAAATTCTCATCCAATCGGAATTTTCCCGCAAAAAAAAAAAATAAGCCAATTAAAATTCAATACTATATTAATTTGAAAAAAAAAAAAAAAGTTAGAGAGAGCCGGGGACAATATTGTAATGAAATGAGCTTGATCTGCAGATTCTTCCTCATATTTTTCTTTTTCTTCTCAAAAGAAAATGTTTTACAAGCCAACTTGCTCCTTTCTTGCTTTATTGCTTGTCAAAATATCTTAGCTAAATTAATCCCATGTATTACAAGTTGGTCTAAGGATCTAGATCTACTTATCTCTTTTACCTAGCTAGTGCTTGCACTATTGCTTGGCATAAAAAGGAACCAAAGCTAGAGGAGTCCCGGTGGAAAGATTTGAATCCTCTCAGTGTTATGTGATACGAGATAATCTAAATCCCATTTAAACGGTCAATTTTCATGCCTTATCTAATATGGCAACTTTCTTGGTCTAACTAAACTACAAGATAAAAAATATACATCTCAAATAAGAAAAGAAAAAGATGGAATCATGATGATGCGTACGAAGATGAACGAAGCAGATCGTCGCCAAAGAAATATAGAAGTTGTTCGACAGCCCAACTAGGCTGAGACAAAGAGGCTGGTGAAGCAGATGACGATGGGATTGTGGTTTCTTGATTCAAGTTGATCAAAGAAGCTCTACAAAGAGGACATGTCATTCGAGCATCATAAAGTAGCCATCTTTCTAGGCATTGCCTGTGGAAGACATGGCTGCAGTTACTAAGTTCCCACACCTCATCACTGTTCCTCAAACGCTTCAAACACACTGCGCACTGCATCTCACAGCTTTCTCTCTCTGGCAGCCTCCTTGCAGTATTAGTATCCCCGAAGGTGGTCGAGATCAGGTGGTCTCTCACGATTTCCAAACTGAAATCCGACGACGGAGTATATTCTTTTACATTATCAGACACAAACAAAGGGAAGAACAAACCTACATTTACTTCCTTCAGAAATCTAACAGCCCCGGCGAACACCCATCTCATCATTCCAAGAATGAGTGTGGTTTCACACAGCATAAGATGATCACGGATCGCCAAAAGTAGATGGGATAAACCCATAAAATACATGTGTAATATGCGAATACGACAACTGGAAATATGAATTATACAGACAGTTTCTGCCCTGATAACAAGAGGAAGAGAAAGAAAGAAAAGAGAAGGGGAAAAGGGGGTTATCAATAATGGATGCTGCCTCTATATATATATATATATATAGAAAGGTTAAGGTGGGGTGAAGGATGACGTTTGGGTAGGTAAATGGCCGGTGTGTTGGACGTGGATGGATGGAGTTTGCTTTATGCGTTTTTGCTCTCTCATAAACCACTTGGAATAAAAGGTGTGGTGTCTGATGTGGACTAGGCATTTTACCACATCATATCTGACGATAGACACCAACTTTTTGGAACTTTTCTGATGGCAGCAACAGAGGAATGTGCTTATCCTACCAAGAAAGAAACTACCTTTGATTCTCCACAACTTTTTATCAGAATCCTCACCAGAATTTCATCAGATATGTTAGGCTGGCAAGACGTGGTACGTAAGGTAACGCACGGCATCTAATACATGTAATAAATCAATTTTTCCACAAAAAGTTGTGGGCTCACATTAGAAAAGCTTCAGAAATTACACACTTAAAGAGTACTTAACACAAATCAGATGAGATGCGAGGAAAATTATTTGTGCAGTAGAGAACACTTATCATATTGCAACTGATGCTCTGATAAAGTTTACGGCAGCTGATTCGTTAGGATTTTTAATGTCAAGATAACCTGCAAAAGTTTGACTAAATCACAGTTGTTTATGCAAGCAGGCCAGCTTTACACAGCTTCAAGGAGAAAAAAGACGACGTTCTTAGTGGACATGCTATGGGCCCATTTTTTGGCTTTCTTCCATCTTACTTCTCATCTTGTATTGCAACATGGCAGGAGCACAATCCAATGGTGTTTCACCTGAACAAAAGAAATTGAGAAAAATAAGAAGTGGTCATTATATGGACTGATTGTTGCCTACATTTTCAGATTCTGGATTAACAAGGACAACAAAAGACTACCTCTACTACAACAAAATAGCATGGTAAGGAAACCCTATTAGTGGCACAAGAAAATCCTGCTTACATGCCTCTGAGCTTATTAGTGATATTTCATTTGTATTTCAGATCAGAAAGAATTAGAGTACCCCTTGATTCCAAATGCACCATGAAATCTCATTCAAGACCAAACCAGATTACAGCCAAAATTAAACGCGCTACAAATTGTTGGTTAATGGAATTATCTACCTTGTGAATTCTTGCAGTCCAGCCTTGCTCCATTGTCCATGAGAGCGAAAGCTATCTCAGTCTGATTAAACACTGCAGCCTACAGCCATTAAATCAAGTCATAAATGTAACATCTTTTCAAATCAAATATTTTACTTCTAATAGGCAAATGAGAGTGGAAGAGTACCAGATGTAACAGAGATGACCCTTGCTTGTCGCAGTAACTTGCATCCACTCCCTACCAGTTTAATGACACTTCAGTCGCATTAATGGGACACCACAATAATGGAGGCATACTGAAATACATACCTGACTCAAAAGCTTTTTGGCACCAGCGATATCGCCATTTTTTATTGCTTCTCTTAAACCCTGAGGAACCATTTGCCAAACATAAGCTCCAATTGACAAGCTTAACAAATATCCCACATACAGAAGGTAAAGCGGTATACCTCTCCACTAACTTCGTAGTCCATAAGTGGTCTGTCTACACTGCTGTTGGTAACTTGACCAAAATTGAAGATCGTACTGAAAAGGTTTTTCTCCTTTAGTGAGTAAAATCATATTGCAAATTTTCCACAACGAAACATAAAAACACTCCATTGCCATTTCGAACTAATTACTGAAAATAGGGCCACAAATACCAAAATATTTCGCCATGAAGATGATGAATAGCTAAAAGATGTTTCAACTACTACTTTTATCTTCTTCTTGTTTAACGGAGACCAACAGACTACTGGCCTTCATCCTGTTCTCCCATGTGTTTATAACTATCCTGTTCTCCTTGATCTATGAAAGTATATGGTGGTTATGCACTTAACTGAAACCACAAAAGAAGTCCTCAAGAGGGAGAGAAGATCGTTTGATGTCAAAAGCTGAATCTCATTCGTTCGTACAAGGATAAACAAATGATTGACATGGAAAAGAGGAAGAAGTATGCTGCAAGGCCCAAAATATTGGCATTACTTATGCTGCAAGTTAGCAAAGTAGAAGTCAATGAAGTCTGTAGTTTGAGTCATGCAAGAAACTTCATAAAGACAGAGGAGGAAGCACATAAGGTTTTGAACATGGGAGTAACAAGGTAAAAGAATTTCGTTTCACTTAACCACTTGACGCAAAGGATCCATAACAGCTCAACTACCAATATGTTATGTATAACGAATATAATTGTATATGACTTTATGTAATGCCAGGATATAAACATGATAACAATTAAAAACGTGATAATACCCAGGCTTGCTGTTTGATGTTGAGCCTCTACTCTTTGGGGTTGAGTCAACTTTCTTTGCTTTTGGGTTTGAAGGGACCATACTAGCGAAAGTAGTTTTGCTCTGCAATATACACACAGAAACTATAAATTCCAGGATGTCCACTTCAGATTGCATTTTGAAGTTATATGAAGACTCTTGCCTGTACAGCAGCAGCTTCACTTGGTGGAGCTGGCGCTTCACAAATGCACAAAGGCATTCCACATTTGCATACTAAAACGCCAGAACTAGGAAATTTCTCTGGAGGTTGTTCCATTTTCAAGTCTGAATTTGCACTGATGTCTAATTTTGAGACTTGGTCTGTTACAGCACTAATTCCATTTGAAGAAGTTGGTGGATCAGCTCTTTTGGATCTGCTTGTAAATAAAATTTGCAAAGAAAGCATCATAGCACTTTGAATGAGATCAATTCAATATAACAGAAGTATCAAGATGACAAAGTAACAGTCCTTCAAAAGTGTCTACAAGAAAGTAGCCAAGTCCAACCGAGAAACCAGAAAATAACATTAATTTGGCAAGGGAAAAGAATTTCTTTAAACCCAGATGACTTGGTGAACAATATAGTCAACTGTCTATACAAACAACATCCAATTCTGAAATATTGAACTCACCAAAATAATATTATTTTCCTACTTCATGGGATACAGATCACATGGATAAGTTGATTAGCTGAAAGCTTATCAGCAACCCCACATTGAGTTTTAATTTCACCATTTTATGACCAAAAATGAGAAGAGAAGAAACAACTTTTGAATTAGAATAAAGCAAATTACACATTTAGAAAGCCAGTGTACCTCTAAATCGAATTCTACAAAGTCATGATTATGGAAATTACCCAGAGGCATTATTAAAACAATCAGCACAAACTCTGACGCTTGAGTGAAGACCGAACTGTGGTAAGGCCTGGAAAAGAACCAGAAGGATAGACAAAGTTTATCACAAGTCTTTGTAATAACTCGATATCAAACTACACATTTATGAATAGATTCACATACCATATGGTTGGATGAATGTTCAGCACACAAGGATCGGCCACAACATCGGCAATGATGCTGCAAATATGGAGGGAGAAGAGGTTGGCACACTATTTAGAACTGATTTATAAGAGGAATGCAAAGGTCAAATTAGCAGATCAGTGGACCCCAATTTTCAGCAGCAAAAGCGGGTCCAACCCCTCTCAAGTCCAGCACATAGCAGCTCAGTTCACCGGGCTGCAGGGGCGGAGCCACTTTTGGCATTGGGTGTGCAATGGAACACCCTAAAATTTTGGGTGTGTAGTCTTTTTTTTTTTTTGTTTCTCTCTTTTCATGAACACAACATTTTTACAGTGGAACACCCTGAAATTATGGTTCAATGTCATGAACACAACATTTTTTACAGTGGAACACCCTTATATTTGTGTTATAAAGTGTTTAAATTAAGTATTTGTTTAGTTATAGTATAAAATATGATTTTAGACATAAAATCATCAATTTTTTTTAAAGTTTATATAAAAATTTATGCATAAATAATTGTCCTATAATCCCGATTACTGACTTTCATATTGTAGTGCACATCCTAATGCCCGGTGCCTGACTCCGCCACTGCCGGGCTGCCCTTTATATACATGCCAAAAATATATTTTTCCATTTTTCTTACAGAATGAAAGAAGAACAATCAACCTGCTCGAATGAAAACTTCAATTCCTCCTTATGGATCAGCAAACTTGATTACACTGAACCATCAACAAACTTTCTACTCCACCAATTTCATTTTTTTACACTGAATAAATCATATTCAGACTAAGGCACACACACATATATACAAAAGCTAAAGTGAAAAGCAATCTTGATTGCAATAAATTAATCAATTGATCATCTTTGTGAGGCAACATCAATGGACCCTTTTGAAACAGAGAGCTTTCTGCATGAATTAATCTTATAGAACAAAAACCCATTAAGCAAAACAGAAAATTTATCTTAGAAAAATAAAATAAATCTCACCCGTCGCCTAAAGGTGCTGAAGCTGCATTTGCAGACATCACAACGCGAGGCTTCTTGGAATTGAGGAGGCTCCATCTGTGACTCTGACATTCTCTGCTTACCAAAACTGAGATTATATATTTATATATATATATATGTATGTATGTATAGATAGATCGATCGATCTACTGAATGGGACCTTCTGATCAATTTGACTGAGAAGAGAATTTTGCAATTTGTTCCATTTAGTACTCTTATTTTTTTTTTTTAATTTTTATCTTTTTTCCCCCGGATAAGAAAGTACTTTTTATTGACAGCCCACATGACTTTCTCTTCTTTTTTTTCCTATGTTTTTTTGTCAGAACAACTTAATATTTTTTGCAGTAGAAGTGAGTTTGATCAGTAAAATTATGTATTATCATTAGTTCCTTTTTTTTATATATCATTTTATTCTATTTTTTTGTTGTTAGGAAAGTAAAGAATTTCATTTCAAGCTCAAACTCGAGTCCAGTGTGCAAAATATCCTAATTGAAGTTTTTAATATGCACCGAGGCAAAAAGATGTTACTTTATAAGCTAATCAAATTTTTAGGTGTTTTTAAATAATTTTTTAAGCTAATTTGATCAAAATGTTTATAATATTTACCTTACTATAGTAATACCAACTTATGATGAAGAAGTGATTTGTAACATTTCCTTAAACTAATTTAGCTAAAAATTAGTCAAAGTCCCTTTGGTCTACCGGCATAACATTTGCAGCGTTTATGAGAGATTACGAGTTTGAGTCTCACTGATTATATTTGTATATATGTATGACTTTAGGCTTCCTTTAAATCAAAAGAAATATAAAAAATAGAAAAAATATATCTCCTTTTAACACCTAAGTTTATTTTTCGATCAAATAGATTATGAATTATTTTTTGGCTTATAAGCTCCTCTATTGGTGTTTGGTAAAAGATTAAACTTAAAAATAGCTTGTTTTAAAAATATTTTACCCATAACTTCTTATTCTCTAATAGACTTTTTAAATTTTTGGAGTTTAAATTACTTTGATCAACAAATTTTCCATAGCTGTTGGACTTAATTACATAGTTAATTCTTAACACAATTGATCTATATATATCATGCAATATGAAATCAGACTTAAGTTAAAAATGAGACCAATTACTTACAAGATAATAATTGTGATTCGTCCTCAATATTTTGAAAATCTCAATTACTCAAGTAAATATAAAGGAAATTATAACATTTTAAGTGGTAAAGGAATAATAAAGATATTTGTGTCTTATGGCTCCCTGTGAAGAGTCATAGGGTGTGTATCTTATGCGTGGATTGTGTGACAGACTTAATATATGAGAAAATGAGTATACAACTTATGCAATATGTAAAGCTAACCAATGTATTGATTGGCTTGCAAACCACAGTCTTCATTTATCTTTGGGTTGTCATTTCTTTGTGTCTCCACCAACGCAGCTTTTGACTCAGATTAAAAAAGACAGACAAGGGTAAACTTATTATAGAGTTATTGTTAGGTAGCTTGGCTTCGCCTCCCTTTTTCACCAAAAAAAAAAAAAACTTATGCAATATGTATTAGTAAGGTTGTAGTTAACATTCTCAATTTTTAGTGTTTTTTTTTGGAGGGAAATATGATCTTTTAAAATATATCGCACTTTGTAAGGTCTGCTTGTGATGTAATGTATTTTCAGTAGAACATTTATCATCTTTCTCGTATATCGCAAGAAACATGTTATAAATACTTGTAGCAAGTAATTTTTGGACAATACAACATTAAATTTTAAAACTCTTTTGAACCAAAAAGAGTTCAATATAATTTTTAAACTCTATAAACACAAATTAGTTTCTTAATATGTTGTAGTGAAGTTTTTGCCCCTTGTTTGGATAACATGGCAACTTCGATAAGACGAGCAAGGCCAGAGATCTTAAACAACTAAGAAAGAATAATGACTGAGATCAGTTGGGTTAAACTAAATATGGGTTGAAAACTTAATATTAATATTGATGGGTGTGTTAAGGATAACTCTAGAAGAGTTAGAGCATGAGGTCTTTTGAGAGATGGGATAGGAACTTGGTTGGTAGGTTTTGCAATTAATTTGGATATAACAACTAGTGTTAGTTATGATGTTATTGTTATTTTGCGAAGACCTGTACTTGGCGGAATCTTTAAATGCAATTGATTTGGAGGTGGAAACAAACTCAAAGACTGTGCAAAACCTAATTGTTGGTAATGTTACATCTTTCAGCTCATTAAGACCTTTTATTGAAGATTGCAAACGGATTTTTGCTCGGCATGAAAAGTGTTAATGAAAAAAATGGGCTTGGACCTTCGGTCCAACCACGATGGTTCGCTTAGCTCCAAGCGACGTTAATGATTAGGCCAAGGCCCGCATATAGCACCTTAAGTTGCAACGTATTACTGAATGAGCTCACACGGAGGCCCTTAGCTCTACACTAGGCCCAGACATCAGGTTACCTCATATGGGTAATTGATGACGGACTCGGGCACAACCCATGGCATCGCCAGGTGCGAACGGGAAAACGGACAAGAAAGAGTCCTAAGGGACTGGCCTACCATAGCGGATAAGCGACCGCGAAGGGAACCTTAAGAGACTAGGCTACTATAAGCGGATGATGATCGACAAGTTCGGATAAAGGCTTATCCTACAGGGTAAGTAATTGCCTCCTCGAAGTAGTTTCCTCAAGTTGCAAGTCCTAGGGGATAAGTGACTCCTGACCTATCGCGTTCGCCTAGCTTACGAGAAACGGATAACTGACGAAGGATTCGAGATAGGGACTACCTCAATCCTACACGATAAGTGATCAGGTAGTCTACTGAGAGTACAAGTCCTAAGGGTCCGTGACTCTTGGCTTGACCACACCTATAAGTAGGCCACGCCTACGCAAGGAGAAGGCATCGAGTACTAGCCTCACTAGTCTTACTTCACCTCTCCCCTCCACATTTTCACAGCCTACACTCCCTAAAACAACGCCAGAATTACGATAGTCTCCGCCTTACCCATTTTACTTTCTACATTTTCTATCTTACCCGATAACCAACTGACTTGAGTGTCGGAGTGTCTTTGGCCGGCACCACACCGATGTCCCAAGACTCACGCTGTTTTCCTCGCTTTCTGTCATTGCAGGTTGCTAGTGGCTCCGAATTCGTAATTGTAGATTTTGACATCTACAATTTGGCGCCCATCGTGGGGCCCTAAAAACTTAGTTACTCGAACAGAAAACTACGAGCCCTTGGTAATTTCTACTTGCAACGAAAGCATTGGATGAAACGAGCATTCAAAACGATCTTCATGCGCAGATGGAGGCCTTGATGGCCGAGATGAAAGCTTGCGAGGACAAGCTGAAAGAACTTGAGGCAGAAAACACTGTTGTCCTCCAGGAAAACATCGAGCTAGAAGAAAGGGTCAAGACCTTCACGGCGTCCGCTACCCCACCTAACCTTGGAAAGTCGATCGCCCACGGACAGCCAGTAGCGCCCATGCAATCCCTTGGGTCTACACCGCAACAGACACCCGGGAGTGGAGTTTATCTCAAACCTACTGTCGCCACTGAGCGACCACCGATTCAGTTAGCAGATGAAGGAGGACCAAACCAATACATTTTTCGTCGATTCCAAGAGATGGAATCCTTAATTCAGAGGATCCCTGGGGTACCTGTCCTCATCAAGAAGAGTACAACAAATGGTTTTGCCGACTCTCCGTTTGTTGATACTATCGCCATGGTAGAGATGTTGGCTAAGTTCAGCTTTGCAAGCATGAGGCCCTACGTAGGGACTACCAATCCTGACGACCACATAATGCAGTACAAGCAGAGAATGCTCACAAAAGACGTTCCACGAGATTTGAGAGAAGCCTGCATGTACAAGGGCTTCGGCTCCAGCTTGGTAGGACCCGCCCTACAATGGTTCACGAGTCTGCCGAATAACTATATCTCCTCTTTCGCCCAGTTGACAGACATGTTCGTGGAGCAATTCGCGAGCAGCAGGAAGTTAGAAAAACAGTTAGACAACCTCTACTTGATCGTGCAAAGGAGGGGAGAACCACTACGGGACTACATCGGCAGATTCAACAAGGAAAATGTGTCCATCTTGCATTGTGACACGGCCACAGCTATCTCTGCTTTCCGTAAAGGTCTGCTTCGCGAGTCGGACTTATATAAAGAGTTAACCAAATACCCATGCAAGACCATGGAGGATGTCATCGCCAAGGCGTAGGCCCAGATCAAGTGGGAAGAAGATAGAGCTAACTACCATCCCTCTTCACCGTGCTACAATAGGCGAGATCACAGATGGACTACGATATCTGATCAACATCATAGAAGATATAAGCCCTACACTACGGATGAACGAATGAACAACCACTCACGAGATAATGAACGATGTGAGCATGTGACTCAAGATACCATTTTGCCAAGATCACCAAGATATGAGCACACCATTAATGTTATCACTGGCAGATCACGGGTTAGTGGGACTACACACTCAATAGCAAAGGTACGCACCGATCGCATATTCGAGTCTAACTTTAGGCCCCAGCGACTCAGGGAGCCTAAACAAGATCAAGTCATCACGTTCCCTATTCATGAAAATACCTACTTTGATGGTCTGCACCATAATGCCCTGGTCATCGAGTTGATGGTAGCCAACTGGTTGGTTAGGCAAATACTCGTCGACAATGGAAGTGCTGCCAATATACTCATGCTACGCACTTTGAGAGAAATGGGAATTGATGAATCCCGCATCACGAGCTCTACAACCGTACTAGTAGGGTTTAGCGGCGAGTACAAGAGCACCATCGGAGAGATTATCCTTCCCGTCGATGCACAAGGCGTGAACCTCTTCACTCAATTCTCGGTGATAGATTGTCTATCGCCCTACAATATCATTTTGGGAAGACCGTGGATCCATGATATGAAAGCTGTTCCATCCACTTACCACCAAGTGATCAAGTTCCCTACCCGGTGGGGAATCGGTGAAATAAGAGCGCAACGGAGAACCTCCCAAAGACAATCAGGCTACAATGTCATATACCAACTGGAACAAGCTACCGTACAAGCTCAATTCAAGCAACCTACCGCAAGCATATCTCAGTCATAGTAGTCGAAATATCGTTTGCCTCAACAAACATTACTTTTAGCATTAGCGACCTTTAGTTAATAGCCCATCTAGGGGGTCATTAGTCTTAAGTTAGTCTCCCCTCCAAAGGGTTAGTAGAATCAGTCTTAGTCGGTGACACGCCCAGGAGCAATCACTGTAATTAGTTTCTCAAAATAAAAAGGTAACGTGTTTCGACCCACTCATTGTATAATTTGTCTAGTTAAGACTCCGAGGTCTGAAGGCACGTTTGAAGTAAACTAGCGAAATGTGAACGGGTACACCCATCATTTGGGTTGTGTGGTATGAGCACGTAGACGAACACAGACTCAAACAGTCTTCTAAACCTATATAATGACAGTCTTCTAAACCTATCTTGATCAACTAGAAAAGGCACGCGAAGTCCCCAATTCACCACCTCGGTATCGAAAGAAAGGGAAAGTATAAAATACAGTGCATTATGACTACATGAAAGTCATAAAGGGATTACCTATAAGGATGGAGCCCATCGTGGCCAGAACAAAGGTCCTGTGAGGACTAATTTACGAAACATAGCCCACTGCGGCTACACAAAAGTCCTATAAGGACTATCTTACGAAATATAGCCCCTTGTGGCCAAATAGAAATTCTATGTGGACCAACCTAGAAAATGTAGTTCCTTGCGACCAAGTACAAGTTCTAAGCGGGTTGGCCTACGTGGTCCCTCGTGACTACCAAAAAATCTTAACCGGACTAGTCTACGTAGTCCCTCATGACTAAATAAAAGTCCTATACAGACTAACCTACGTAGTCCATTGCGACCATACCAAAGTCCTAAGAAGACCAAACTACTTTGGTAGAAGACCTAGCGGCCAAGCTACCAATTCAAAGTCCCAAGCGGACCAAACTACATTGGTAGAAGCCCCAGCGGCCGAACTACCAATTTAAAGGTCCAAGTGGATCAAACTACTTTGGTAGAAGCCACATCGGCCAGATTATCAATTCAAAGTCCCAAGCGGATCAAACTACTTTGGTAGAAATCACAACAGCCGAACTGCTAATTCAAAGTCCCGCAAGACCAATTTATGGTCCCACACGGCCACTCGAAGTCCCATGTGGACCAACCTACAATTACAATCCCATGTGGCCACTTAAAGTCCTAAGAGGACCAAGTAGTAGTCCTTTGCGACTTTATAAGAGTCATAAGTAGACCAACCTACTATGGTAGGGTCTGAAGTGACCCATCTACCAAATAAGATGCCTAAAAGGCGCAACCTACTATGGTAAGTTCCGAAGTGACCTACCAATTAAGACGCCTAAAGGGCACAACCTACTATAGTAGGGTCCGAAGTGACCCATCTACCGAATAAGATGCCAAAAGGCGCAACCTACTATGGTAGGGTCCGAAGTGACCCATCTACTAAATAAGACGCCTAAAGGGGCGTAACCTACTATAGTAGGGTCCAAGTGACCTATATACCAACCAAGACGCCTAAAGGGCGCAACCTACTATGGTAGGGTCCAAGTGACCCATATACCAACTAAGACGCCTAAAGGGTGCAACCTATTATGGTAGGGTCCAAGTGACCCATCTACCGACTAAGACGCCTAAAGGGCGCAACTTACTATGGTAGGGTCCAAAATGTGTAGTATACCAACTCGACCTCTTGTATGATACAACTTACTACAGTAGGCTCCAGAATTATCGACCCATCAGCCTAGGATCCTCAGGGGATCCACCTACTACGGTAGGTTCCGATATCATCACACCGCCACTTAGTGTCCTCAGGGGATCTACCTACTATGGTAGGCTATGAGATTATCAACCTACAAATGGTGCAAGCTACCCTACCCAAGTCCACGCAATGGTAGGCCATTCTTGAGACAAGCACATTAAGGGCCAAAATACCCTTATGGTAGTTTGCCCTTCTAAATTGAGAAAGAGGGCGACCGTCCAATCAAGAGCAATATAAATTACAAAAAAAGAGGAGTCCTAGACCCTCTAAACATACTCAAATGGTTAGAAACGGACTCACGAATTCTCTAACCTACTTTATTCATCAAAGAGGGGTCGCGAACCCTCGAAACATACTCAAGTAGTCAATAATGGATTTATGGAGTCCCCAACTTGCCTTGCATTTCTAAGAAGGGTCGCAAACCTTCTAAACTTATCCGTTTAGCCGGAAGATGACAAAACAAAGTCTCTGACATGTTACACCTATAACAAAAGGTATTAAATGCCTCTATCCAAATAAGAGGATCTTATACTTTTAGCCCATCAAAATGGTCATCGTACAATACGTTGAAGTCATCATCTGCGATAGGCTTCACCAAAAGGATTATCTTACCGTATGTTTGGCTCAACTAAAAGGTTCAACTTACCATCACTGGTTTCTAGAGGAATCGCCCTACCATTCTAAGGGTACTTGTATGCTCAATTTACTATCTATCGCACTAAGCACCTATGCACCGTCCTAAGGACTCCTACATATTAGTTGGAGCCTACCATCTATAGTAGGCAATCGCTTGGTTTTAGAATACCACATGTTGGGTCCTACCAACCACGGTAGGCTGTAAGGATACAACAATAGCAAGTGGTAGCCTACTTGGCTACGAGTAAGAGATTGTTGCAGTAGCCTGCTCAAATACGAGTGAGAATGGTCATTGTAGTCCGCTTAACTATGATGAAGAAATGGATTTCTATGGTAGCGCACGCAGCTATGGATGAAAAAGTTGCAATGGTAGTCTATGTGGCTACGAATGAGAGCTACAACACCAATTCATCTTACTATGAGTAGAGAGGGGAAAAAAAAGGTTACAACACTTTGGTGCACACTTTTCGAGTCCTAGTAGCATGGTAGGCTCCGTCTCCAACTCAAGGAAGTGTACGATTTAGAGGTAAGCACATTTTTTGAGCCTACCACATTAGTAGGCTCTAGTCAACTCCTCAATTTACGATGAGAAGGCGCACACTTGTCTTTCCTTCCCAATACTTCACAACTTTTGCAAAACTCGCTGTGGAAGATGGAGGAAGGAGAAAAGGTTGAATGAAACAATTAAGGAAAGAAAATAGTGTATCTGGGTAAAAGTGGACGAGCAAGTCTCACCTACAAAGAAGTATAAAAGTAGTCCACTCGGCTACCGTCGAACAACTATTACAATGGTCTACGTAGCTACAGGTAAAAGCTGACATTAGTAGACTACTGCCCCAGGATAAGGTCTTGTGCGTACCAACCTATGGTCGTACAGAACCACATAAGATCCTATGTGGACTAATCTATGGTCATACGCGACCCCATAAAATCCTATGTAGACTAGCCTACACAGTCTCTCGCGACTGCATGAAAATCCTACGAGGACTGACCTATGAAATATAGTCTTATGGCACCATACAAAGGCTTTACAAAGACCAGCCTACGGGCATCGTAGCCTACGGTGACCAAGCTCCCCTATCCACGTCTTAAATGGACCAGCCTGTTAGCACGGTAGTCCACAAAAATGGACCCATCAACAAGGCTAGTGGTCATCTCAAATTAAAACCTATTTAATGGTAACCTGATGAGGTCGAGCTCGCCTAATAATAGGCCACCCCATGGCCAAACGCATAGCCGATAACCACATGTAAGGCTACGATGAGACAAAGGATAAATAGCTCATAAGGCAACGAGGCTTATACAGAGCATAAGTGACAACATAAGCAACATAGGCACGTTCAATATAACCAAGGCCCTAAAGTCGTACTTAACCTACACTTACTGTGCAACAAAAATGCAAAAGTGCAACGTGCGCAACACACGCATTCGAGAGGTCAAAGTCAAGAGTGACAGTGTCTACCATACATCAAGGAGTACTAGGGGCACGCTACCCCATAGCTAAGTGGCGCTTGCGCTATAAATCACCAAAGAGAGAAGATCGACAAACTAAAGAGAAAGATTCACCGCGAGCTTGCCACAAATGTTGGGCAAGCTAGCTCATCTAAGTCGATCTAACCTTTGAAGGGCACCTCAGTGCAACAACGAGGGTATATAACAATGGGAAACACTCACTTACAACTGCCAAACTATTATCTGAAAGCGCTACGGCATGTAGGCTCCACCTTGGCAACAAGAGGAAAGTCCAAAAAAGCATCCTACCGGAAGTAGGAAGTGTGCTATGTTGCCGACTTGCCATCGGGTTACGACCTCAAGCGTCAAATGAGTCCGTTCGGGTCAGGGGATGCCAAGAGGTCACCTACTGACAAGGTTCAAAGATCATAGCCTACATAAGGGCACTAAGTTATCGCCTACAATAAAGGTTTAAAAATCGTAACCTACGTAAGGTCGCTAAGATGTCGCCTACAATCAAGTTCAAAATCGCAACCTACGTAAGGTCCGAGTGACTAGCTTAAGCAAGCTCCAAAGTCTAAGCCTACATGTAAGGGCATCTAAATAACAACTTAGATAAAGAACTCATACAAGGAGGAACTCCAAGGAGCAACCTACTTGAGAAAAATGTAGGTTGCGAATTACAAGCAACAAGTTAGTTGTGAGTTAAGAGTAAAGTGTAGGCTATGAATTGAGAAAAGTCATGGTAGGTTGCAGAATTGTGCACTACCACTTGGTAGGCTGCGAAATTATGCACAACCGCATGGTAGGTTGTGAATTGTCGGCTCCCATACTGCACACAAAATGTTCTCTTTCATAACGGTAGGATGCGAGATTATCTACCAGCACATGGTAGGGTGCGAGATTGCCTATTGATAAATGGTAGGCTGTAACATCGTGCACCAACGAATGGTAGGTTGCAAAATAATGCACAAACAACACGTAGGTTATGCCCGAGCATGTCCTGACTATGCATGTCACTTTCAAGCATGTATAGGCCAAGTAGGCCCCTCCATCTCAAGCACAATGACTCATACATAGTCGAGTCAAGATCTCAACCTACGTGCAGAGAGTCGCGCTAAACAAAACAACTTGACCAAGTAGTTTTTACGACACTCTACTCGACCACGAGATAGAACCTACAATGGTGGCTTGCTCTATCATAAAGAAGGAATACCAAGGTACAGTCCACTTGACTACGGATGAAAAAACTATTATGATGGTCTATTTTATTCCGAGTAAAAACTGACATTGACAGTTCACTCGACTACGGGGAAGAAATAAATTACTATGGAAGATTGCACCACTAAGGGAAAAACTGGTTGGAAACAGTGACATTTAACATCACATCAGCAAAAAAAACTAGACTCAAAGCCCTTTCAAGTCAGCCGCCACGTGTCGCTGATTGGGCTTCTCGCGGACCCATAAAGCTGAGTGGGCAGCCACTGCCCAGCACGCATGGGGCCCGCACTAACAGGGCAGCATTAAATGTTGTCCTGTCCAGGAACCTCTACGTGCGATCAGAATAGCATTTTGCTATCTTGACCGAGGAGTCACGTGCCAATTTCGGCGCGTGAGAGCGTTACAGCCGCAATGGCTACAACGCGTGGGCCCTGCGGACAGGGACAACTATTAAGTTGTCCTATCCGCAGTGGTTTGCGTGCTGGTCCCCAACTGGCGCGGACGCGTGTCGCGCTCCAATTGTACCCACAAAACAAAAACAGAAAAAATGTTATTTCAGCTGGAGAAACAAGGACAGATCGTGTCCTGTCCTAATTAGAGCGTTGAATGGCGTGTCAACTCCCATTACCCTTACATAGCGTTTTGTTTTCCTTGATTTTAGCTGAATGGATGCACACGACAGTGTGATGCAAGAATGGTAGGCTTCGATTTGTCAAAAGAAAATGGTAGGCTGCGAATTGTGAAACAATTTGTGTGCTATGAGTTGCGAATGAGTAAAGGTACATAGTAGGCTGTGTAGTCACAAGGCCAAAGATGGTAGGATGCGAAGTGCAAGACCAAATGTAGTAGGTTGTGAACTGACGAGGCAAGTACAGGTGGCAAACTTTAACTCCAGTTGAAACACGTAGGCTCTTCCGAAGAGGAACACAAAGTCGTAGATTGCGTACAAGCATGACGCAGTCCGCACACAATGCCTCTCCATACAAAGTCCAAGTCGGAATTGCTTTGCCAACGGACAACTACTCCCTAACTCGAAGACTTTTCGACTTAGGGAGTGAGGGACAAACTGTTAATGCAAAAAATGGGCTTGGACCTTCGGTCCAACCACGATGGTTCGCTTAGCCCCAAGCGACGTTAATGATTAGGCCAAGGCCCGCATATAGCACCTTAAGTTGCAACCTACTACCGAAGGAGCTCACACGGAGGCCCTTAGCTCTACACTAGGCCCAGACATCGGGTTACCTCATATGGGTAATTGATGACGGACTCGGGGGTAACCCATGGCATCGCCAGGTGCGAACGGGAAAACAGACAAGAAAGAGTCCTAAGGGACTAGCCTACCATAGCGAATAAGCGACCGCGAAGGGAACCTTAAGAGACTAGGCTACTATAAGCGGATGATGATCGACAAGTTAGGATGAAGGCTTATCCTACGAGGTAAGTAATTGCCTCCTCGAAGTAGTTTGCTCAAGTTGCAAGTCCTAGGGGATAAGCGACTCCCGACCTATCGCGTTCGCCTAGCCTACGAGAAATGGATAACTGACGAAGGATTCGAGATAGGGACTACCTCAATCCTACGCAATAAGTGATCAGGTAATCTACTGAGAGTACAAGTCCTAAGGGTCCGTGACTCTTGGCTTGACCACACCTATAAGTAGGCCACGCCTACGCAAGGAGAAGACATCGAGTACTAGCCTCACTAGCCTTACTTCCCCTCTCCCCTCCACATCTTCACGGCATACACTCCCTAAAACGACGCTAGAATTATGGTAGTCTCCGCCTTACCCATCTTACTTTCTTCATTTTCTATCCAACTTGATAACCTACTGACTTGAGTGTCGGAGTGTCTTTGGCCGGCACTACACTGGTGTCCCAAGACTCACGCCGCTTTCCTCGCTTTTTATCCTTGCAGGTTACTAGTGGCTCCGAATTCGTAATTGTAGATTTTGGCATCTACAAAAAGTACAAACTTGTACATGTTTATCGTGAGGCGAATGTATATAATGACTGGTTGGTCAACTTTGGACTTAAACAACCTCTTGGATCTCACAAGATTGACGATCTCCCACAACAACTCAAAGGTACTCGTTGAGAAAGATAAAAATGGTGTTTTCTCATCCAGGCTAATTCCAATTTAAATGGTTCTAGCCTCCACTACAAAATAAAAAATGTAGAAACAAGTTTGTATGTGTGTGTTGGATATAAATACCACAAAACTTATAAACTTGAACTTAGATTACATGAGCCACGCCTGAGACTGGCGGTGGTTTCATATTTTCTCAATCCTTAACCTAAGTTAGTTATTGAGGCTGACAAATGTTTCATGTTCAAGGCTTGAATAGTTAATACTTGATATCATGGGACTTATGACCAAAAAAAAAAAATACCATGGGACTGACTTGATCTTGTTCATTTCTTTGTATATTAAAAATTTGGGTAAGTAAGATCTTGTTAATCTTAAACTTATCACTGAAAAAATTAAATATGTTGTTATATTTATATTTAGCATACCTTATAGAATAACTAAATATGAATAATTGCGTGAAAAATATGGTGTGAATCCTAATTTATATAGATAATTATACTTTTATAATGTTCAAGAGGCATTTTAATATAAGGACGCCATTACACAAGTTCATAATTCACATATATTGTACATAGTGATATTTAGATTGATCTTGATGGATTCTGTATTTATTAATTTATTATATTTTTAGAAAAAAATTACAAGTTACATTTTCATATTAATTTTATGCCACAACATGTAATTTTTTCCAACATTATAAACTTACGTCTATTTCTATTATTTCTTAATTATTCTTTCCTCTAGTACACATTTACACAAAAATGATAAAATTATTAGTCTCACGATACATTTTATGTAAGAAAAGTGTTTAAAATATTTTAATCCCATAACCATTTTATATTAGTTTTATTAATCTTGCAAACTCGAATTAAACTTAATGATTATGAGGAATTATTACTCTTTTTATGAAAAACTAGACACTTATTTTTTCCTTTTTTTTTTTTTCCTCTTGTTGCACCATGGACCATGGTATAGTTTCCTAGGTGTGAGCAAATAGTATTTCAGTCCAAACTGCAAAACTATCGCGAGAGTACAATAGAAAGGAAAAGAAAAAGAAGAAAAAAGAAAAAAAAAACACAGGGCTCTCAAACACCAAAATAAAAGCAAAAAGGCTGGTTGAAAATTCTCTCAGATCTCTGACTCTCTCTGCGACACAAAATTACCATCTTCAGGTAACAAATCCATTTTTGAATCTTCATTTATATCAAAATTACGATGGCCTTAATCCAACATTTCATATCTGGATCAGAGCCATTGCAATTAGCTGATTATATCAATTCAGTATTTGATCGTTTCTGATCTATTTTTTCTCTGTCTAAATCTTCAGAGCTGAGGTAAAAGAAAAGCAAAAATGGCGGGCAGTGGAGGAGCTGCTGGTGGGTTTGTGACGAGGGCATTTGAGGCAATGCTCAAAGAATCTTCTAACAACAAAAAGTTGTCATCTTTACACACTGCTATTCACGCTTACTTAGGTTTGTGATTTCCTACTTTAATTTTAGTTGAATTTTGCAAATCGTGCTTTGGTTTGCTTTGTAATTGCGTTCACAATTTGGTTTATTTTATGTAATTTAATTGCAGAGTTTAGTTGTTCCGGAGGATTAATAAGCTGAAATATTAAATGAAATACTTGTGATGTTGGATTGTTTCGATTGTGTTGTTTCTACAGTGTCTGTTTTTACATGGTTTTATTTTAGTAGATTAAGTACCTGGGGTCTTGGAGTATTGTAGTTTATCGACATTGGGAATATTTATTGTTGATACAGGTAGTTGGAGCTGGGGTGGGGAAGGGCTTGAGACGCGGATGGAACGATCACATGCATTTTAATCTGTTTTTGCTATTTATGATAGCCGACCTTAGATGGCTACGCTTAGGCTTTTTTTGGTCATAATTCTTCTGATACTTCCTATTGATTTAACGTGATTCATGTGGGATGAATGCTGGTTTTCTGGTGCTCTCTTATGGTTCAGATAGTGCTAAAAACATCAATCAGCAGCCAAGTGACAACAAGGCAAATCGCGCAGCATCCTCAGATGGAGTTCAGAGGTAGTTATCACTGATCCCTTATGTCTGCAAGCTACTATATTCGCTGCTAAGGCTTTGCAGTAACCTTAATTTATTTGCTCTTACCTTGTTGAGTTTTTGTGCTTGCACAAGCATATTACACATTCATTTGGATTTTGAAATGACAATAACAAGAAAATCCTGATATGCCACCATTAGTCCTCTGGGTATATTTGGAAGTGGATCATGATTTTGGAATCGGGATTTGAATGCTGTATCTTGCAGGATCATACATGCTTTACTGCATCAAATATTAGCTTTTCAGACATGTTCCACTAGTTTTTGACCTCTAATTTTGAAATAATTCAACAGGATTAATCCTCTGATTGCAAGAGTTATTGATTTCCTCGCATGTTTTCTTCCAGTCACCCATGTCATTAATGATTTGCTGTTTCAATTTCTTGGAATGACTTCTTTCAGTAGTTTGCCTGAAACTGATGCTGCTAATGCTTTGGGAAGGGAAGTGGAACAAGACAGTTCAACAACTACTCCATCCACTACTAAGGAGGCGGAAGGCACAGCAGCAAGCTTAGGTGAAACCATTACAACATCTTTAGCAACAGCAGGGCATACATTAGGAGAAGCTGAGGCGGAGCTTGTCTTGAATCCACTTCGACTTGCATTTGAGACCAAGAACATGAAAATCGTGGATCTTGCATTGGATTGTCTTCATGTAAGCGCTTCTTGTGTTTATTTCTTTTATTTCCAGACATCCTCTTTGCTGATGGGCTTTTTTGCTTTCATGTGCCCCGTCTTTATATTTAATAGAGATTACTTTCTTTTCTTTCCTTCCTTGTCTTCCTCTCTTTTTGTTTGCTTATGTTTCGTGTAACTGTGCATTCAATTAAGTTATGTGTTATACCCATTTTTAGCAAACTAAGAAGGGGATAGGGAGGAAGAAAGAGATTGCTTCCCAAATTGTGTGATTTTGACTTGGTACAGATTACCAGCTTTGCTTGTGCACCCAATTCATTCTTCAACTTCCCCTCTTCTCTTTTACTTTTTTCAAAGTTTCGAGTAGGATCCTTATTACAATTTGCCTACTTCCCTACATCAACTATTAATCCTCAATAGTATGCCAACTATAATCAATTTGAGAAACAACAGATTAATTCAATCAGGCCAATTGTTTGTTCCATGAAATGGAGTAGATCCAGTTTTAATTTTACCTTTTTGTTTCAAAGTAAGAAAGGGAAATGGAGGGGAGAAAGTTGGTTTCTTCTCAAATCTTACAATATTAACTTCGAACCATCATAAGCTTTGCTTGCCTACCCAATGCACAGTTTATCCCTCCCTTGTGGTCCTCACTCTTTTGCCAACTGTTTCTCATAAGTGCCTTGTATTACATGAACTATTAACTTGTCCGTTGATGCTAACTATTGCAATTTTGAAAGGTGACAGGTTAAGATGTACTAAAGCTAGTTGTTTGTTTTATAAAATGGAATAAATATTAATATATTTCTGAGACCCTTAGTTTTTAAATCATTACCAATATTGGGACAATTTATTCTGCTCAAACTTTTAAAAATGCAGAAACTCATAGCATATGATCATTTAGAGGGCGATCCTGGTCTGGAAGGTGGTAAAAATGCGATACTGTTTACAGGCATTTTGAACATGATATGCAGTTGTATGGATAATTCATCACCCGACAGGTATGTGGCCCTGCATGTCTGGTGTATATACTTGTTGGCTCAATATCTTTAAATTTTCTTAAATTTAATTTGTGAATGTAATGCAGCACTACTCTGCAAGTTTTGAAGGTCCTTCTTACTGCTGTAGCGTCTAACAAGTTCAGAGGTGTGCTATTCTGCTTAGAAAAAATTGCTTTATCATCTTGTTTTCTTTTGTTTGTAATGTTGGTTTCTGGGAGATTGATTTTGTTGTGCACTAGTAGAGACTACAAGCACAAGGATTGTGTTTGTCACTTTGTCTGTTTAGTTATTTAATTTTTTGATAATATTTAATTATGTTGGGTCCACCCATACATATCTTCATAATTTTATTCTGCTTACGTTGCGATCTGGACATTTCACGGTCTATTTGGCAAACCTTCCATCATCCTTAGAAGTCTGAAAAGTTCTTTTAATGCATATAGAAAGTATAGAACAATGATTTGAGAATTTGAAATTAAAATTTAGTGTGAACTATAAATTATTTATTTAAATGAGTTAGTTTCTATGAAATAGTTCAGATTGCCAAAGTTCGCTCATGCACCACATTTTGTAATGATCGTACCAATTCGTAATTCACTAGGGGTTTAGCAAATTCTGGTTAATATGGATTTTATATTTTACATTCTTCCTTATCAGTTAATTAGTTTTCTTATTTGTTGATTAACTGTATGCATTCCTTTTTCTTCGGTAGCTGTAATTATTCCTCTCTTGCTTTTGGTTATTGTTATTGCTACTATTTCATTTTGGTATTTTTCTATCAGGCCTGGGGAGTGGGGGGTTCACTATCGGGGATAAAATGTTTTTTGAACTATTTAGTACACCTACATTTATGACTGAGGTCGACAAACGTTATTCTCCATCATTTTTGAATCATTTAAAATATCGAAGTAAAGTTTTGGTTAATTGCTTATTCTCTCCTGGTCATCTGGGATGCAGTTCATGGAGAACCATTGCTAGAAGTAATCAGAGTATGCTCTAATATTGCTCTCAACAGGTAACAATCTATTTTCCCAGTGTGTTAGATAAGATTCTAACTTAAAATACAGCTAACCTCTGTCTTGATGTTTAGCAAGAGTCCTATAAACCAAGCAACATCGAAAGCCATGTTAACTCAAATGCTCAGCATTGTATTCAAAAGGATGGAAACTGAACTTGTATGTTCTTTTCTTTCAAAAGAATCTGTTGGTTTCTTGTCTGAGGCATTATATATATACACAAACACACACATAGGAAGTCTCCAATAAGGCCTCTAATCCAATGTAGGTACATACTTCATCGAGCTCTGTTGCACATAAAGAGGCTGTTCCAGAAAATGGTTCAGATGCAAAGGTTGAAGAGGCATTAGCAAGTGATCAAAACCAAGAAACTACTTTAGGAGATGCTATTTCAATGAACAAAGATTCACCTATTACCTCTGTTGATGAACTTCAAAATCTTGTTGGTAGCGCTGATATAAAGGTTGTCCTATCTTCTTTTATGATTGTGCACATTGCTATAAACTATGAGAACATGACAATGGTTTCCATATATGTCTTTGCAAACTACTACATGGCATCTATTAGAATTGCTCTTGTGTTCTAGGGCTTGGAGGCTATTCTGGAGAAGGCTGTGCATCTTGAAGATGGTGAAAAGGTCACAAGGTATGGATACAGTGCACAGGTTGAAGATACTGCAGCTTCAAGATGTTAGCTTAAGACAAAAATGATGCAACTAATGTTTGGTGCTTGCAACTTTAACTTTGCGAATGTTTATAGGGGAATTGACCTGGACAGCTTAAACATTGGAGAACGTGATACCTTACTTCTTTTTCGCACGCTTTGTAAGGTTTGTCCAGCACTTTCTCTTTGGTTTTACTTTAAATCTTTTATGGCAACATCTTGATCTTTTTATGTTATGTGATCACAGATGGGTATGAAGGAGGATAATGATGAAATCACTACCAAGACAAGGATTCTGTCTCTGGAGCTTCTGCAGGTTGATTTCATGGGTTTCCATCACTTATCAGTTCAATGTGGAATATACTTGTTGTAATTAAACTCGAGTTGATTTACTTATCAAATGTTTGGCATAACCAAGAAAAGGGATACGAGAAGTATGAAAACCATCAGGAAAATGAATACATCATTTTCTTTGTTTAATATAGTATACATGTAAGGAAATAGAGGATATTGTTTAGCCTGTTTCATCCCATAAACAAATAGGGAAGAAAAGAAAAGTAAAAAGTACTATTTTTTTCTTGACATTGTATCTAAATTCTATGACAATAAAAATTTTCACAAGTAGTAATCTCTTTATTAGTTTCCATCTGCGGGTCAATTGGAGTTTAGCTAGGCCTGAAGATGTGTGCTTGGAGGTATATAACATCCTACCTCTCTCTCAGTCTCATTTTTCTTCCTCCCTTCAAAATACAAGATCCATTTTTTCTTTGCTAATGCTACTTCTTTCCTCTAGCCTGAATAAAATGTACAAGTTTGGTCATCCAAACGAATCTCACTTATACTTGAGCTATGCTATAGCTAACATTTAGATTATTCTTAATCTTTTGTCATTCTGATGTTTTCTGCTAGTTCTATTGATGTTCTTGTAGATTGTTCAGTTTTGAGTGGGAAATCTATGAAATTTAATTGGTTTCCAAGAGATATTATCAACCGTTTAATTGAGTTTTTGCATTATTTTCATTTAAATATTCGATTTTTCACATCTGGAATTTTACACCCACTAATATAAGAATAGAGTGCTCATGCATGGTATGAAATTTGCAGGCTTTATTGGAAGGAGTTAGTCATATATTCACCAAGAACTTTCACTTTATTGACTCAGTGAAAGGTTTCCTTTCCCATGTATTGTTGCGAGCATCTGTTTCTCAGTCTCCTATCATATTTCAGGTTTAGTACAGTAGTATTTTACCCTTTCATCCTTGCCTTTTGCTATCCTGGAATCAACAATGAAATATCTTGATGATTTGCGATCATGTTATGGTAGTATGCCACTGGAATCTTCTTGGTGCTTTTGCTGCGGTTCAGGGAAAGCCTCAAAGTATGAAGAAAATTCAGATAGCTACTTTTACCTTTATTTCAATTAATTAAAATTTTTGTTTCAATTTTCCTCTCACTTGTTAATGGTTACCAATCTCTTTCAGGGCGAAATAGGTGTCTTCTTTCCCGTTATTGTCCTACGGTCACTAGATGGATCGGACCTTAATACGAAAACCAGTGTTCTTCGGTATGTAATATTTCTTGGGAAGTAAATTTATATCCTCACTACAAATGCTTTCTCAAATCTAAAGCAAACTTAACTTTATTTCAAGGCATTCAACTCTTTTTTGACAAATTGAGGAAGAGGGAAGGGAAAAGAGATACATAGTTGCCAACATAACCATATGTGGAAAGGACTTTTGGTGCATTGCACGGCTCATTATTCATGTTTCCTAGATGATATGTCTTACTATTATTATGCTAGTCTTCTCTCAAAAGTTTGATAGCATCTAATTTTGCAGAATGCTAGAAAAAATCTGCAAGGAACCTCAAATGCTTGTTGACCTATATGTGAACTATGACTGTGCTCTTCAAGCCCCCAATTTGTTTGAACGCATGGTACATTTTTTGCTCTCCATAAGTTTTTAACAAATGGCATTTGATTATCAGTGAGGTTTTCAGTTATAGGGAAGTCCTTTATGCTGTCGTTACATATATGCATTTAGGTTACTGCATTATCTAAAATTGCTCAAGGAACTCAACATGTCGATCCAAATTCTGTTACTGCTTCTCAGACTGGATCAATCAAAACATCATCCTTACAGGTATGCCTATTTAGCTTCAATCTTAATTGCTAAAGCGCTGCGCAGAATTTCTTACTGGACTGTGTTTTGATATTTTCAGTGTCTAGTGAATGTACTAAAATCATTAGTTGATTGGGAGAAGTCTCGAAGAGAATCAGAGAAGCGGGGTGAAAGCAAACAGTTTGAAGAAGAAATTTTGGCTAGAGAATCTACTGAGGTGAAAGTAAGAGAAGATTTACCCAGTAACTTTGAGAAGTTGAAAGCTCATGAATCAACTATTGAAGGTGCTGTATCTGAGGTATGTAATTTTCTGCCTGCTCTGACTTTGCAGCTATAATATTTCTCCAAAAAACACTGGGCCTTGTTTTAGAAGATCTGACACTTGTTTGTACATATATCAGTTCAACCGGCAACCGGGTAAGGGTGTGGAGTATCTCATATCAAGTAAGTTAGTGGAGAACACACCAGCTTCGGTTGCTCAGTTTCTCAGAAATACTCCCAATTTGGACAAGGTAGATTCTTGATTACTCTTGTTTTCGGGGGAAGATGTTCAAAAATCTTTTGCTTGGCATAGATTGTTTAACTTTTTCAAAACTTCAGGCTATGATTGGTGATTACTTGGGACAGCATGAGGATTTTCCACTTGCTGTTATGCATGCTTATGTTGATTCCCTGAATTTTTCTGGGATGAAGTTTGATACTGCGATTAGAGAATTCCTTAAAGGATTCAGGCTGCCTGGGGAAGCGCAGAAAATTGATCACATAATGGAAAAATTTGCAGAGCGGTAGGGGCCTGCTTACTTTTTGGCTGCATGTGCATCTCTTTGTCAACTTAAATTATGTGGGACACCAGAGGTCACAAGAGAGAGCCGAGTGAAGTAGACGAAAAAGAGAAATGCATAATAATGTTTAGGTTCAAAGTTATAGTACCCTTTGAAAGAAATAAGGTAACCATCCCACAAGAAACAAAAGGAAGAGCAAAAGGATTAGGGGTCACTTAATTTGTTAAGATGGAGAGTCTTCTAATTAGCTGAATAGAGAATCATACTCTGGAAGAGGAAGGTGGCCTAGTAACCTTGTGGTATCTCTGAAAATCTAAATCCACCAAGCATTAGTAAGAAATAAGATTGTCCAAACATTTCTTGTTATAGACTTGTGATTGAGATTGGAAATCTGTTCTTTTTTTGGCAGTTATTATGCTGACAACCCGAGTCTATTCAAGAATGCAGACACAGCTTATGTTCTTGCTTATGCGGTTATAATGTTAAACACTGATGCTCATAATCCAATGGGGCGGCCAAAAATGTCCAAGGATGATTTTATACGCATGAATGCTTTAAATGATGCTGAAGAATATGCTCCTAAGGAGCTGTTGGCAGAGATCTATGATTCTATTGTTAAAGAAGAGATAAAAATGAAAGATGATCCTGTTACCCTTGCAAAACCTGGCAAGCAAAAGCCAGAAGCAGAGGAGAGGGGCCGCCTTGTCAGTATTCTAAATCTGGCTCTTCCCCGAAGGAAATCTCCCACTGACTCAAAGTCCGAAAGTGAAGCTATTCTCAAGCAAACACAGGCTATGATACAGAAGCAAAAAGGGAAAAGAGGAGTCTTTTACACGGCACAGGAAGTTGAACTTGTATGGCCAATGGTTGAAGCTGTGGGGTGGCCATTGCTTGCTACTTTGGCTGTTAACATGGAGGAAGATAGTAAGCCAAGGATTGCTCTCTGTATGGAAGGATTTAAAGCAGGAATACGCATTACTCATGCTCTAGGAATGGATACCATGCGCTACGCATATTTAACATCTTTAATTAGGTGGATATATTCTACCATAATTATGCTTTCTCTATAATTATCATGTCTTTTTCTATCTTTCTTTCTAATTTTTCATCTGTTGTACTAACTTTTCCTTCGCCCTTTTTGCCTGTTATATTTCATTTGAAATAATGTGTTTTCTTATTGATGTCTGCACATGTCGTCAATGATTTACTGTCTCACTGATGGGAATAATGCCTTGATTACTGCTTTGCAGATATAATTTCTTACATGTCCCAAAGGATATGCGCAGTAAAAATGTAGAAGCACTCCGGACTCTGCTGGATTTATGTGATTCAGACACTGATGCCCTTCAAGAGTCATGGATTGCAATTTTGGAGTGTATTTCTCGGCTTGAATATACCACGTCATCTCCTGCTATGAATGCCATTGTCAATCAAGGAGCAAATCAGATCTCCAGAGATGCTATTCTTCAATCTCTGAGAGAGTTGGCTGGAAAACCAGCTCAACAAGTGTTTATAAATAGTGTTAAATTGCCCAGTGAATCCGTGGTGGAGTTTTTCACTGCTCTGTGCAACACCTCAGCACAGGAACTAAGACAGATTCCACCACGCGTTTTTAGCCTGCAAAAACTTGTTGAAATCAGCTATTATAATATGGCTCGTATACGCATGGTAATTTCTGTTGCTATTATGAATTTTTGCTTATGTTTCTTTCTCCCACATAGCAATGATGTAATGTGCATTCTTTTGACTAAAGCTTCCAATTATTTGGTTATATCCTCAAGTGCTTAGATTTTTCTCAATTTTCTTAAGAATAATGGATCTCCTTTAGGATGAAACTGGTATGGTAGTATGATGCTGCAGATTCATGTGCAGCTCTACATATAAAAGATGAATTGTAATTTGTTTGAGTATGAAGATGGACTCAATTTATTTTATAAATTTGTGATTTTTGAAAGTGAGCAGGTATGACATGCTAATAAGGGAAAAGTAAGTGCCATTAAATGCTTTTGGCCAATAGAATAATAACTGCGTGCTTATCCCATCATGGGAAATATGTTTTAATTAATTAGTTCGATGATATGAAAGAACAATTATTATATTTCACGATATAGTAAAGGTTATTGCAAAATCATGGGAGTATATCTGTTAGTAACTGATAATTAATTTCAATTTAGAAATCAATGTAACTTTTCTAGTTAAATCATTTAAATAATCCAAGGCAAATGGCCTTAAAGTCTGTCAGACTTGAGAATTTATTATTAGTTTAAAATTTAGTCATGGGATTTTCTTGTCAAATAATCTATCCCTGGATTATCTTGATTATAAGAAAGGTCTGCCAGTTGATAATTCTCAATTACATGGTGTTACGATGTAATGATAATATTGCTGAGAACTAGTTGAGTATACACAAGAAATATACCTCTTCAAGTGTAAAAAGTTATTTCTTCTTTTTTCCGTATTTTTTTAAATGATATAGTTGTTTAACTGTATATCATATGTTTACTTTATCCTCTGTACTTGGCTGATTGCCTTTTCTTTTATGAATTGGAGTACTATGCGTCTCAGTTTAAACATAAAAACTAAATTAAATATCATGGTTAAAGCAATCAGGTTTCTGTTTGTCAAGAAATTCTTGTTCATGTGCTCTGAGAAAGGTTCTATGTTAAAAATTACATGCATTGGATGAGCACAATTTGTGCATATATACATATTCAAACATTTCTCAGACTACATGAAGAAAAAATGCTTTATCTGATCTCATGGGCTATGTACTTTTTGTTTGTAAACCATCACCAGGGCCACAGTTGTGTTTTGAATGTGAAAATTTGTTATTGAACTCTCATGTATTTATCATCCAGAAAGGGATGGATGCACATTGACCCACTGCTAACAATTGAGATAAATTAATTTTTCTATCACCATACTGTTTCTTTTGTGCTAATCAGATACCAAATTCTCTCAGTTTAGGCATGAG
Organism: Ehretia macrophylla; assembly: GCA_037974665.1. Classification (NCBI taxonomy): domain Eukaryota; kingdom Viridiplantae; phylum Streptophyta; class Magnoliopsida; order Boraginales; family Ehretiaceae; genus Ehretia; species Ehretia macrophylla. The sequence continues at coordinate 67,120,254 of CM075769.1, forward strand.
CTACATTATTGCTAATCAGATACTAAATTGCCTCTGCTTAGGTATGGACTAGAATATGGTCTGTCCTATCTTTTCATTTTATTACTGCGGGGAGCCATCCTGATGAAAAAGTGGCTATGTATGCAATCGATTCTCTCGGGCAACTTGGCATGAAATATTTAGAGCGTGATGAACTTGCCAATTTCGCATTCCAGAATGACATTTTGAAGCCATTTGTCATTCTTGTGCGAAACTGTCATAGTGAATCTATGCGAAGGCGAATTGTGGATTGCATTGTGCAAGTATGTATTCTTTATCATTTTGTTTTTAATGTTCTTACTTGATGTTTTGAAACTTCACATGTTCTTGTGCTCATTGTAGATGATAAAATCTAAAGTCATAAAATCTGGTTGGCGGAGTGTGTTCATGGTTTTCACAGCCGCTGCAGATGATGAATTGGAGTCTATTGTTGAAAGTGCATTTGAAAATGTAGAACAAGGTTAGAACTGACCTTTCCTTTTCCTTCATTTTATAGATTCTGTGGTACATTTGTATTCCAAAATTTATTTGAGACACGTCTAACACTATAGGATCTTGCAGTTATCTTGGAACACTTTGATCAAGTTGTTGGAGGCTGTTTTATGGACTGTGTCAACTGCCTGATTGCCTTTGCCAATAATAAGAGTTCTCACAGAATAAGTTTAAAGGCTATTGCCCTCCTCCGCATATGCGAGGATCGTCTTGCAGAGGTCATCTTCCAACATTTGTTGTTCTTTGCCATTTAAGAACATATTGCTTTTCCTCTCGTTTTGTTAGGCTCCTAAAAATCATGTGCTTATTTTCCGTTTAGCTCATGCTGATTGAAAGTTTGCTCACTAAGTTTGTTCTTTGGGATAGCTTGACTACAATGTCCTAAGTTCTTTTTAGTGACTAAGGATGCATTTTCCCTATCAAATGATACAATAATGCGACATTCCTTTTTGTTCATATCGGCATTTTTTCTATCTATCTGCATCAGGCAGCCAATCCAACATAAGTCCTAGTACTTTTTGTGTTACTTACATAGAAATATATATTTCAAAATCAAGCTGTAAATCAGACTATACCTGTATCCTTTTGGCAACCATTTTCTGTAGCAAATGGATCTAAGATGCTGCTTTCCCATAAGTGGCTTATACATTCTTTCTTTGTTACAACTTACAATTTCCTCATGAATGAACTTTGGTTTTGCCATGTTTCAAGGCAATCTCAGGTATATTTTGAGTGAAAATTGTATTCTTCAATGTTTCTACTCTGTCTGTTCTATTATGATGTTACTCCCACATCATGTTGCTGGTTATGCAACAACAGAAAGAATAAACGTGGAAACCTCTTTGAGTGATGTTTAAAAAGTTGATGAAAAATCAACCGCGACAATTTCTTCCAGTTCATGTGTTGACGCTAACCAATATTGTATCTTATATGAAGATGCCTGAAATGGCTCATTTGCCTAAACCTAATTTTCATATTTCCATCATGGCTGCACTTTTTCATGTGATGATAGTCCATACTCAATAGATGATTTCATTACTAAAATGTTTCTGAGGCTTCCCCTGTTTGGATTTTGGTTTGGGGATTGCCTAAAGTCATGATGGCTGTTGTTCAGTGTCAAAGGGAGTAATTTTTATATCTAATGTTGTTAAGATTCCTTATTTCGGAATATCAGTCTTCATGAAGGAACATTAACCTCATTACTTTTATCTGTCACTAACAGGGCCTAATACCAGGTGGTGCACTGAAACCTATTGATACTAATGAAGATACGACCTATGATGTGACTGAGCATTATTGGTTTCCAATGCTGGCTGGTTTATCTGGTCTGACATCTGATCCAAGAACAGAGGTCAGGAACTGTGCACTCGAGGTTTTGTTTGATCTGCTGAATGAGAGAGGTGGCAAATTTTCATCCTCGTTTTGGGAGAGTATATTTTATCGAGTACTGTTTCCCATTTTTGATCACGTGAGACATGCTGGAAAAGAGAATTTGAACTCTTCTTCGGATGAATGGCTTCGTGAGAGTAGTGTCCATTCGCTCCAGTTGTTATGTAACCTCTTCAACACTTTCTACAAGGTATCCACTCTATCATGTCTTTCTTTCTCATCTGTGTTGCTAAGTGAGAGCATATTACATATCATGCTAAACTATCATCTCCCTACCAGCCCAGTGAACTGCTTTCATTTAGGTATGAGCTGGCATTACTTTTAACAATGGTCGTCTGGGAGGGTTTGAAAGATTGAATCTTTAAGACAAAGTCGTGTCCATCCATCTGACATAATTTTTTCTCCCAAGTCAGTTAGATCTCTAAAGTCTTGAGACATGAAAATATTCTCTAGGTTTCTATTCTTTCATCTACTATAATTTCTGGTTCTAAATCTTTTGCTTTATAGAAACCTTCAGTTCCTCTTGATCCACAAGTTTTTAGCGCCAAACAGTCTCATCCAGAATTGAATCAACTTTCATTTGGATTATGATGGATAATCATATTAATTGGCAACATCCACATAAGACGGTAGAGCTTTGCAAAATGCATGCTCTAAGATGTTCTTACCTATGTTTAGGTTCATATACTAAGTTTAGTGTCTTGTCTATTGAGACTGCTGCTTTCAAAACTGTTTTTTGATGGTATGGGATGCTAGTAGTCTTTGTTTTTGTGTTTTACTGTGACAATTGACAATTTGGTCTGTGGCCAATATGGGTCATGTTTATCTAAAGTGTATATATTTTGAACAGCCTTCTGATGGAGTTGGAAATTTTGTACATCACGACAGGTGTAATCTTGTTCTCGTAAGGTTATTATTATCCTAAATGCTCCTCTGTACCCAAAAAGAAAAAAAAAGAAGACAATTAACAATAGGGTTCAATTTGTCTTTTATTCTTTTTTCTTTGTCTTTTGCTATTTGAAGCTTCATGTTATGATGGAGCAAGAAATTGACAGTGGTCTTATCATTTGAATCCTAATATTTGGTTGCTTATTGAAGTGAAGAAGCGATGTCCCTATCTTTAAAGTATAATGTTGTGGAACTTTGTCATTTCTAATTCATGTAGGAGGTTTGTTTCATGCTACCCCCACTACTCAGTTTGCTGTTGGATTGCGCCAAGAAAACAGATCAATCAGTGGTCTCAATCTCTCTGGGAGCATTGGTGCATCTTATTGAAGTTGGAGGACACCAATTTAGTGATCATGACTGGGATACCTTGATAAAAAGCATAAGGTGCATCATCCTCTTCTTGATAGAATCTGAGGTGCATATGGTTGTATCTGGTCTATAATATTTGTTATCATATTGAAATTTTGTTATTTGACCAGAGATGCCATATACACGACACAACCACTTGAGCTGCTAAATGATTTGGCTTTTGAGAACCCAAAACGTCGTATGATGTTGGCCCGAAATTTAGTGCCTACTTCTGGTGATAATCTTCGACAAAATGTCAATGATAAAGAAAATGTGAAGGCATTAGACTCCTCGAATACCGTAGCTGATGATACTTCCAACATTAATAATACATCAGCCACATTGGAGCACAATCAAGAAATGGATCGACCAGTAGATATGGAGGGCTCTGAAGGTTTTCATTTTCACATATTTTTTAAATTCTTCTGTTCTTGTTTTTGCTTTGAGTTGTTCTGAGAAAAGAGAAAGTGTTAGTGTTTCATAGAAATTCTGTTAAAAAGAAAGGAAATATCTATGTAGGCATACCATCACCTTCTGGAAGAGCTCAGACCTCTGCTGACGCTGGAGGCTTCCAACGAAGTCAAACAATAGGCCAAAAGATAATGGGAAACCTATTTGTTAGAAGTTTTACCTCTAAGTCCAAAAACCGCACTTCAGAAGTGTTAACTCCATCTTCTCCATCCAAGGTATTATTTCACTGGATATCGACTTTACTGAGTTACTTGGTAGTTTTCATATTGCGATAATGATGTGGACAATATTACTTTCCTCTTTGTCTGCATTCTAAAGACTTTTGGCCTCTTTTGTGGTTAGCCCTTATAAACAATCAGATCTAGGGTTATTGCTTCAAGAGCATTGCTGCCTCTGTTTGCCTCAAAAGCAGATCCAATGATACAGGACTTTCAAAGAGGGAAACTCCTCCTGAAGGAGAGAAAGCAGTGGCGGTATAGCCTATTAGCTGAGGAAAAATAGAAGAAAGAAAAAAAATAAGTGTAAAACGAACAACAATAACTGGAGATTGTACCTGCTATTTCCTAGAAATTTCAATATAGAATCCAGTGAGATGAGCATCATTATTGAAATATTAGTAAACGGATTTCGGGTTAAAGGAAGGGAAAGATCCTTCAGTCAATCTGGTCATGTCATCTTACATGCCACGAGAGAAAGAATCAACTTTTTGGTGAAGCCCTGACTATTAGTTGTTGGACATGAGTGACATTCTGATCTGGCTTCTGAAATTAGGATGTTTTCCTTGGAGATTTTATAATTTGAATAGCTGCCTTTTCCCTCTAGTTGGGGTATTTTTGCAAGATCCGTGTAACTTCATGGTGCATTTAGTACTTGTAAGAACTCCTTGACTACTTCTCAAAGAAGAAAAGAGAACTTTATTTTATTTTGTGGTCATCGTCGTTGCTGTTGTTACTGTCAATTGTGTTTTATACGTTTGTTTAAGAAATCTGGAAAATGTTGATTTGGTATCATGTATCACACTTCGGGAACCTCCTTTTGTTGGACACTTAATTGAAATGATGTCTTCCATATTTCTCCATTTTGTGTTTGTGTAGGTTCCTGATACAATCGAGTCTGAGGTACCAGATGAGGAGGAAAGTCCCATGCTGGGAACCATCCGGAGCAAGTGCATTACACAGTTATTACTTTTAGGTGCCATTGACAGTATTCAGGTACAAATCAAAGTCATATTTTATTACGTCCAGCTGATTAGAATTGCCAAGAGTTATCACATAAATCCTTAGAACCCCTTGCTATAATTAATTTTGGCAAGCATGAATTTGCTGTTGAATGGTTTGATATTTTCCTTCGTTATTTATATTTGAGAAAAGAAAATGAATTGCCTCTTTGATTTTTGCATCAAATTCCTTAGCCTGGTGTTTTTCTTTAAAGAATGGGAAGAGAGGGAGGGACCAACATACACACAATTTGATAAAAGAATTGGAAATGTTTAGTACATTTTATATTTTCAACTTCTGCTAATAAGAAAATTTAAGCTTTTTTTTTTTTTTTTAATGCATTTTGATTGAGCAGAAGAAATACTGGAACAAGTTGAAGTCACCTCAGAAAATTACCATTATGGACATTTTGTTCTCTGTATTGGAGTTTGCTGCATCATATAATTCTTATACCAACCTCAGATTGCGGATGCACCAAATACATGCTGAAAGGTTTGTTTACACGTGATTTGAATTTGGGCTCTTTATTTCATTTTCTCTTATATCTAAATTCTGCATTTTAAAATTGTATATACTTTTGTGTAATTGTTAGTTCTTTGTTGGACAGGCCCCCTCTGAATCTTCTTCGCCAGGAGTTGGCTGGAACGTGCATCTACCTGGATATTTTGCAGAAGACAACAGCAGGCATCAAAATCACAGGCGAATCATGTGAAATAGGTGTTCCCCAGAATGGAGATGTCGTTTTAGTGGCAAATGAGGCAACTTCAGCCGAACAAATTAAAGACGAGAAACTTCAAGGAATAGCAGAAGAGAAGCTAGTTTCTTTCTGTGGGCAGGTGCTGAGGGAAGCATCTGAATTTCAGTCCAGCATGGGGGAGACTAGTAATATGGAAATCTATCAAGTTCTAGAACTGCGTTCTCCAATTGTTGTGAAGGTATGGGGGTATCAATTAGGAGTCATTTCTTTGCATTTCTTATCTGCATGAATTACATTTAAGCATTAATTCAAATCTGTTTGTTGTTGAGACCCTAGTCTAATGATCCTTCAAATAAAGAGAAACCAAGTAATACAACTGGTCTTAGATGTCTTGCATCATAAATTACTAGAAGCAGCAAAGGCCGTAGCCTAATAATCCTTCAAATAAAGAGAAACCAAGGAATACAACTGCTCTTCGGCTGTCTTGCATCATAAGTAACTAGAAGTACCAAGAAATTTTCAAGTACTTTTGGTATTTCCCTGATCTCCCCCAAAAGCATCCCATTATATGACATCAAGTCGGCATATTTTGAAATTGGAGAATTCACCAATATAATTAGTTTACTGTAGTCCCTTCACTTGAGTTGGATAGAAAATAATTTAAAAATTCCAAGTTCATTTTAAGTGGCTTATCTTGCGAGAGAAAGACTGAATATTCTATGTATAGCACAAATAGATACACTGGGAGATTGAGTAACACCAATGTCTAAGGACTATTCGAACAAATTTGGGCACATGCATAAGATGAAATCATGGATAATTTGGGTAGGCTTTTGCTTGGTACTGGACCATAGTGCCTTGAAAAGGGTGCCAATGACTAACATGATGAATGACTGGTCTAATCGGTTTTCAAACCTTAACTACATTACCTGAGAATAGTAAGGTTATGTTAATCCAACTATGATACAAGTTTGGGTGGTTGGAATGCCATCAAATGTGATAATTGTCATATCAGCCCTAAAAGGGTGCCGCCATATCTGCATATGCGATCCTATGTTCCATGCTTTGGTTTCTAAATGCTCGCCCTAAATAATGTGGTTATTATCTTGTGCGATTAGAGTTCGACTGAAGCCGAGATTTGGAGGGAGGGAAGATTTTGATATTTTCTCCTTTTTACAGACTAATCTCATTATTGCTTTCTTGTGGAATTATGGGTGAAGATTCTAGATGTTATGCCTCTAATATTATTTTACATTTGTGGATTATATTAATCTTGCCTGTCTATAGAGGTTGGAGACTTCTGGTTGTTAATCTCCTACAGATGGGCCAGAGTGGGAATATGAGACACTTTTGTTTTGCCCTTTCAGGTGCTTAAAAGCATGTGCTTCGTGAACAACCAGATCTTCAAGAATCACCTGAGCGAGTTCTATCCTTTGATTACTAAACTTATATGCTGTGACCAGGTAATTCTGGCCTTCAGAGAGGAGTCTGATTATATATTTGTAGAGTATATACAATGTATTATTTAACCTCTTTTACTACATTTTGGGGCTGCTATTAATTCTTTATAGATTCTGTTTCTTTTTCACTCACTCTCTCTCTCTCTCTCTCTCTCTCTCTCTCTCTGTGTCTGGATATATATATTTTTTTTGGTCAATGTGTCTGGATATTTAACTTGGTGGTTTTTCGTCTTCAGATGGATGTACGTGGAGCTCTCGCAGATCTTTTCAGCATGCAATTGAATGGGCTGTTATCATAGAAGGGTTTCAAGTACCACCACCCATTGAGCTTCTTCTCCCTCTCTCCTGGTATATGATGAAGGGGTGTGAAAATTGAACCAACCACCTCATGGCCGTTGAGGTGACTCCAGGGCCACCAAGCTTAGCAGACACACAGTTTAGCTACTTAAAAGTATGGCGTGATATTGAGAGATAATTTTACCATTTGTTATTGTATCATTCTTTCATACTACCTTCACAGAATTTTGCTGGGTAGAAGTTAGTGATAATTTTTATAGTTAAGATGCTTTTCGCTTTTGGGGCGGGGTCAGGTGTCTCTCAAAAAGATTTTACCGGAAATTCAAGTTTTGGCCTACCATTTCATTTCTATTACACATTATACTCTCTTTAAGTGGCATGATGAAGTGAAGGGAGATTGTCATTGTTCCCACTATTGTTTTCTTTCATTTTTCTCGCTAACCACGACTTATAAATTAATTACTTTTTTTTTTTATATCGTATATCCTATTGTTATTGATTTTCATGGTCATGTTATAAAAAGTTGGGGTTTGAAAAAAGTTGAGGCTCATTGATGGTGGTGGCATTGCTATGGTTTGGCACTTTCAGTGCTCAGGTTGCTCACAGTTTTGGTGTTATTGGAAAAGCAAGCCACTGAGGATAATGATGGCAATTTCGTCTCTATTCTCTCTTTTGCTGAATACATTTATGTGCTTGATAGGTGAATATCTTCTATCATGCATCTTTACTTGTGATACTATTTCATGCACACTGTGTATATCAATCTATGTAAAGAAATTATCTCTGCCAATTTTAGTTTGGGTCAAATCCAAGATGGATTCATACAACTTGTTTTCATGTATTTGTATGTTGTTACAGCTTGCACTCATCATGCTAGACTAATTAAAGAGGCCCAAGAAGATTTCATATTTGAGTCGCCATTTTCTCACTTTTTCGGTAATTAAATCAAGGTTGTAGAGATTAATTGATTTGACGGGTATTTCTAGTAAATTAAAAGTTTGTTAATATAGGCGAATTTCAGTCTCTTTCAGCCTCTTGAAACTACTTTTTTCGAGCATTCTTTGGGACAATTTTACCCTCTTTTAAAGAAAGATAGATCGGGTGAAATATTTTCTAGATAGATTTTAATGTAATCGATTAGGTCTCAGTTGAAGAAAAAAAAATTTCTTCATATTTTAAATGTTTTCTCCTGTAGTAATCGTTGCATGGATATTTACATACATCAAAGATAAACAAACAACCCACCACCATCACCGGTTGGTGGTGCTAGTTTAGTATGTATAAATCTAAGACAAATATACAATATTTTTCAGTGTCATTGTAGATTTCTAAAATTAACTTCCATTATCTGAATAGATTTTTTAATTAATTTTTACCGTCCTAGGAAATTACGTAACTTAAAAGACAAATATTACTGCGGCGAGGCAAGAGAACAACTTGTCTGATCTTGTTTGTCACTAGATAATTTTTAAGTATTTACACTCTATTTATCAGTCGATACTCTCTCTTATTTCTAAAATGGTTATATCATGCTTCTCAAGGATAACCAATTATAAAAGGAAAACATTTAAATACTCTTGTTCAATTTGACCATTTCGGAAAACAAATAGGAGTATCCAAGTAAACATAATTTTTTTTCTTTCTATAATTTAGAATCAGTAAAGGGGGCCAATTGTTTAGAAAATTAAAATTAGAGGCAAAACTGCCCCTGAAACCAAAATTGAGGGGGCAATGTGAAATTAAGTAATTTACCCTGTCTAAGCTTATAAGCAGGAAGAGAGCTTATAAGCTCGTTCTTTTCATCTTCTCCGTACAGCTTTTTTGTGTCTGAATAAAAAAATGGAAGTTGTCGGCAGCGAAGCCCTTACAACAAGAGTCCAATCCATAGCCCAAAGCAGCGCACCTGTGGTACCACCTCAGTACGTACAACCCATCCACACCAGACCCCAAATCAAACCAACCCATCTTCAAAATTTACCATCTCTGCCACTGATCGATTTGAGCTCCAAAAACGGCGACGTTTCGCCTCATCAACAATTATGCAGCGCGTGCAGCGAATGGGGAGCCTTCCATGTGATCAACCACGGAGTGGATGTCAAATTGCTCGAGGAAATGAGGCGCGTGGGTCGCTCCTTTTTCGAGGAGTGCTCCATGGAGGACAAGTTGAAGTATTCTTGTGACCCCAATGCTCCTGCTTCTCAAGGTTACGGTAGTAGGATGCTGGTGGCCTCTAACGACACCGTCTTGGATTGGAGGGATTACTTTGACCATCATACTTTCCCTCTCTCTCGCCGCGACCCTTCTCGCTGGCCCCATTTTCCTCCCAATTACAGGTATAAACTTTATAAAAGTTACTGTATTTTATCGAAATTGCACGTTAAAACATGTTATATTCTCATAATCCTCTAATAATCCCTATAATTTATAAAAATGTGGCAACAGAGCTGATGCGGGACCTTCACTTTCTTATAAATCAGTGGCTTATCATATTATTACGGTAGTACAAGTCTAGTGTATATTAAATAAAAGCCTACTAAAAAAAAATTACACCTTTCCTTTTTGATTCTTTGCTATATTCAGTTAGCTGACAAATTTTCCCTTTTGGTTTTCACTATAAAAAAAAAAAAAAAAACTATGTTGTTTTGTGTAATGCAAGAGAGATTGTATAATAGAATTGTTCTCATAATTTAAGTAGCTTTGCAGGTTAAAATGTAATTGATAACTATTTTATTGGATATAAATGAAGTTGGTAATTGCTTGTCATGAGGAATTTTTCGATTATTTTCTATGGTAGATGTAATGTTTAAGACGGTTGAATAAATATATAAATTAAAACTAACGAAAATGAAGACATGAGTATGCCTGAGTTAGACAATTAAGGAGGGATTTTGGTGATTTCAGACTATCGGCTAGATAGAGTACAAAGCTTTTGTCATTCAGTAAGATGTTGACAAGAAAGTCAATTCTTTTTTGGGAATGTGTGAAATGGATTAAGTGATGAGGTATATTGGTTGACAGAGACGTGGTAGCAGAGTATAGTGATCAAATGAAGTTTCTCGCTCAAAAGCTGTTGGGGTTGATATCTGAGAGCTTGGGATTGCCCTCTTTGTGCATTGAAGAGGCTGTTGGTGAATTTTATCAGAACATTACTCTTAGTTACTATCCGCCTTGTCCGCAGCCTGAACTTACTCTTGGTCTGCAGTCCCATTCTGACATGGGTGCCATCACTCTTCTCATTCAAGATGATGTTGGGGGTCTTCAGGTTTTGAAGGATGGAGGATGGATAACTGTTGAACCAGTGAATGATGCTATCTTTGTCATCTTGGCTGACCAAACTGAGGTATTGTTTCCCGGTGTAGATTTTTGACCCTTGCTTTCATTGATAGCCTGCAATATTTATAAGACAATTGTTTATGCAATGCCTCACAATTATGTGGGAAAATTTCTGTCAAGCTTGGTATCGTCTTCTAAACGCTTTTGTTTGACTTGGGATTTGCTGTTGTTCTTATCAAATATTAAAAATCTTACTGATGGAAAATTATTGTAGCATATCCAAAACTTATAACAACCTCCATTAATGACTTGAAATGCATGATCATCGGCAAAGACCAACCCACTATTGCCTTATGTATCTGTTTGTTGTGTTCAAAGCATATACTACTGTATGGAGGTAATTAATGTTGACACTGTTTTGGTTGGTGCAGGTGATGACGAATGGCAAGTATCGAAGTGCTATACATCGTGCCATAACGAATAGCAGTAGAGCGCGGGTTTCAGTTGCCACATTTCATGACCCTGCAAAAACAAGGGAAATATTCCCGGCTTTTGAGCCACCTAAATACCGTCCTGTGCTGTATGGTGACTATGTTAAATCCTGGTACACCAAAGGTCCTGAAGGAAAGAGGAACATTGATGATGCCCTCTTACTCTAATTCTGGATTTGACTTCTGGGGTTGGTTGGGGGTGTTAAAATTTGCATTAACATAGATTTGGTACCAAAGTTACTATGTCCCAACACTTTTGTATTTCAATAAACTCTTTTTATTTATTTATTTATTTTTATTTATTTATTTAATACATGAATAGAAATTTGTCATGTTCATCAAGTGTTGAAAATAGAAAATGACCCAATCAACGTATATTATAAAATATGCATTGATGAAGACTCTGATAAGATAGCATTTTTATTTTACCTATAAAAAAAATAAAAATAAAAATAAAAGAGAAATAATAAAATTACGATTTTGATAATTATTATTATATATATAAAAATAAAAAGTAAAATAATAATAATAATAATAATAAAAGATTAGTCAACTGGCGGGCTGTGGCAGCTCTAATGAATGGTTCACTGCGGGCAAACAGCCAAATCAGTGGGCGAAGCTTAAAGACTAAACAACGATCAGTAACGCTAATAAGAATAAAATCTAATGCAGTGCATAACACATTTCATCATAAAAGATCTGAAATTTTCATCATCATCAATTTTTTAGCAATAAGCAAGGTAATATGTGGCTCACTTCTCACCGCCAGATTTTCGTATGTAGATAGAGAGTACTACTATGTCGTTACGATGAGATATTGATATACTCACTCGCTCACTCCACTCCCTTATCATAAAAACTTTATCGAGCCTCACTTCACATCACAATCTCCCGCGATGCTGACTACTATTCTCTCCGCTCCCCCGTCCTCCACCACCACCACCACCGCGGCCACCGCCGTTTCCCTCCTCTCTTCCTCCTCAACTCTATTCACTAATCCCTTACTCAACACCTACAAAACCAATCACTATCACACCTACAAACTCAAAACCAACAAACCTTCTTCACTAAGACTCCAAGCAATGATCGAAAAGGAAACTCTCGAAGCCGAACGTCCACACACATTTCTACGTGAATCAGAAGCACCAACCTCCTCGGATTCTCAAAATTCAGTACGAGGTCGGTTCGAGAAAATGATAAGGGAAGCTCAGGACACCGTGTGCGCCGCGATTGAGGCTGTAGACGGCGGAGGAAAGTTTAAGGAAGACGTCTGGTCGAGACCTGGAGGAGGCGGAGGAATAAGTAGGGTTTTGCAGGACGGCGCTGTTTGGGAGAAGGCCGGCGTTAATGTTTCCGTTGTTTACGGCGTTATGCCTCCTGAAGCATATCGTGCCGCTAAGCCTTCTGGTGACAATGGTAATGCCGTTAAGCCAGGTCCTGTGCCCTTCTTTGCTGCTGGCATCAGCTCGGTAATCCAATTTATCTTCTATTTTGACTTTTTAGCTTAATTACATGATTAGCAACTTGAAAGGGGCAGTTCGGTGCATGATATTACAGCTATGCACGGGTCCTTGGAAAGATCAGAGCTAAAATAGACGCCAAAGTGGGTCCAACCTAATGTACAACATTAGCGTATATAGTTAGATGTTTAAAGAGAGACTCTTTAATGCTAGTCAAGTTTTAGGCATGTTTTGAAATCCTTGATTGGTTAATTTTTAACAAATATGCACAGATCATGATAAAATTGCTCCATTGACAACTAGGCTGCTAGGCTGGGCTGCCGGCTGTTCAATTAAGCTCCTTCTTTCAGTTAGCGGGTATATGACAGCGATTGTGATTGTTTGGTGTTTGGGAAAGGTGTTGAGTGATGATGTTTGTTCTTCTCATTTTTGCAGGTTCTGCATCCAAAGAATCCATTTGCACCAACTTTGCATTTTAATTATAGGTATTTTGAGACTGATGCTCCAAAAGGTACCATAAATATCTCTTTTTGATGTATATTTCGTCGTTATGGATTTTAACTGCTAGTTTCAATGTTGTGTCCTATGACTCTGGATACCATGTATGTGCAATTGTTAAAGCTGCAGAAAATGTATGTGCAGACACGGATATTAACTAAATCCTGTTGTTAGAAGTTAACAATGTCTCTACATGAATTTACATAGTGAAGAGAAATGATAATCATTAAGATTATGTGGTGCAAAATTATTTTCTAGATTGGAATATATGGTGAAAAAAAAATAAAAAAATTGATGCCAATTGAATGGAATTCTCATAATGTCAATTAGATAGTATTTAAAGAAATAGACTAATAGAGGGAATTCACAGATGAAAAATATCTGAAATGAATTGTATTATTTCTCAAATGAGTTCTGTTACATTTACACATATATATAACTGCAGCCTTGTTTTAGTGCTGAGTTGTTGCTTAGCTGTCAGGTTAGTTATTTCAACTAACCTGACCAGTCTATTACATATGCTAACTGCCTAACAAGCTCTCTTATCCTAGAACTTAGTCAGCTAGGCTACTTATCCTTGTCATCCCCCCTCAAACTGAGGAGGGCCTTGGCCATAGGCAGTTTGGATGTGAATTGTAAAAACTGAGCTTTAGACAGAGACTTTGTGAACACATCTGCAATCTGCTGAGTAGTTGGAATATAGCATAGCTTCAGAGCATTAGCAGTCACTTGATCTCTGATGAAGTGATAGTCAATTGCAATGTGTTTGGTCCGGCCATGATAAACTGGGTTGGCGGCAAGAGCTAGTGCTAACTGATTGTCACAGTAGAGCAGAGGAATAGAATGTGGCAGATGCAGATCCTTTAGGAGATAGGTGAGCCACATGGCCTCAGCTGTGGTATAAGCCATTGCTCTATACTCAGCTTCTGTGGAAGACCTAGCCACTGTGGGCTGTTTCTTAGAACACCAGGATATCAAGTTATGACCCAAGTAGATGCAATAGCCAGTGGTAGATTTTCTATCAGTTACTTCAGCAGCCCAATCTGAGTCTGAAAAAGTAGTAAGAGTAAATGATCCAGGTCTGAACTGCAATCCAAGGGGGAGTGTGGCCTTAAAATATCTGAGTGTTTTCTTAAGAGATAGGAAATCTGCCTCAGAGGGGTTGTGCATGTGTTGGCACAATGTATTAACAGCAAATTGTAGATCTGGCCTTGTGAGAGTAAGATATTGGAGTGCACCAACCAAACTTCTATATTGAGTAGGATTGGAGCAGGGCTGCAACAGTGTTGGAGTGGATTTATGAGGCTTAGAAAATGTAGGAATAGGAGTAGGATTGCAATCAAACATGCCTGCTTTCTTTAGCAAATCTGTTGCATATTTTTGTTGATGTAGAAGAATGAGATTAGAGGCATATTGGACTTGCAAGCCAAGGAAGTAGGTGAGATTGCCCAGGTCTTTCATGGCAAATTTGGTGCTCATAGTAGTTATTAAACTGGAAATGGCTGCAGTTGAATTGCCTGTGATAACTATGTCATCAACATAGACTAGAATAATAATGAGAGTGGTAGATGTATGGGAAACAAACAGAGAGGTGTCTGCTTTACTGCATACAAAGCCTTGATCTTGCAGAAAACTAGACAACATTTGGTACCAAGCCCTTGGTGCTTGTTTAAGGCCATAAAGGGACTTTTGAAGTTTACAAACATATGTAGGATGAGATGGGTCAACAAAACCAGTAGGTTGGGTCATATAGACCTCTTCATGAAGTGTACCATGGCGAAAGGCATTGGAGACATCTAATTGTCTCATAGGCCAATGAAACTGAACAGCCATAGTAAGAATTATTCTAATAGTTTGAGGTTTAACAACTGGGCTGAAAGTTTCTGTGTAATCCAAACCGTATGCTTGGTTATAGCCCTTGGCTACTAGCCTGGCTTTATACCTAGCTATAGAACCATCAGCATGCCTTTTTATTTTGTAAACCCATTTGCAACCAATTGGTTGTCTTGAGGGTGGCAGAGGTACCAAGACCCAGGACTGCTGATTTGTTAGGGCCTGAAATTCTTCTTTCATAGCCTGTTGCCACACAGCATGTGGGACTGCTGCTTTGTAGGTTCAGGGTTCTGGGATAGGAGAGGAGGACGTAGTAGTGTTCAGGTTATATAGAGGCTTTGGTAAACAAACCTGTTTTGGACCTAGTGAGCATAGGGTGGATGGGCAATGTGGATGGACCATGACTGTCTTCAGAGGAAGATGAGGATGCAGAACTCTGTGGTGCAGAACTGCGAGATGGGGACCCTGAATTAGGAGGGATAGGAGAAACAGAGGAAGGAACTGGTGAATCTAGTGATTCTGCTGAGTGTGGAGAGTGAGAAGAGGCAGCTGAAGTGGACTCTTGGATGACTTCTTCTGAGTCACAGTGTGGTATCTCAGAAGAAGAGGGAACTGACTCTGTAGAGAACTCTTGTATGGCCTCTTCTCTTCTGAGGCAGAGTGTGGTGTCACAAAATGAGAAGGAACTGACCCTGTAGAGTCAGGTGGAAAAATAGGAAGGACAGACATGGGAGGAAGACTCCCAAATTGTATTTGGGGAGTCTGATTAGGAGAATTAGTTAAGGAGGAGTAGGGGAAAGTATCTTCAAAGAACTTGACATGTCTAGAAATGTACAGCCTATTTGTGGAGGGATCTAGGCATTTATAGCCTTTTGTTAGTTGACAATAACCGAGGAAAACACATGGTTTTGACCTTGTTTCTAGTTTGTGTTTAGAATAAGGTCTTAACCATGGAAAACATAGGCAGCCAAAAACTTTGAGGAATGAATAATCTGGGGGTGTAGAGTATAGGCATTCAAAAGGTGTAGAATTGGCAAGAGTTGGTGTGGGTAATCTATTAATCAAATAATTAGCTGCAGCAGTGGCTTCTAGCCAGAATTTATGAGGGAGGTGTGCCGGTTGAAGCAGTGTGATAGCTGTTTCAACAAGGTGTCTATGTTTTCTCTCTGAATTGCCATTTTGTTCTGGGGTGTGGGGGCAGGTGGTTTGATGCAGGGTGCCTACAGATTGAAGATATGAACTGAACTGTTGATTAGTGTATTCTGTTCCATTGTTAGTTCTTAGAATTTTGATAATTTTGTGAAATTGGGTCTGAATCATTGTAGAAAAGTGCTTGTATGTAGAAAACACTTCAGATTTCAGTTTTAAGGGATAGATCCATGTGTATTTAGTGAAATCATCATGAAACAAGACATAGTATCTGTAGTGCATACAAGAGGTTACTGGGGATGGCCCCCATACATCTGAATGTATGATATCAAAAGGACTAGTAGTAACAATAGTAGAATTAGAAAAAGATAACTTGTGGGACTTAGCCACAGCACAAGTAGGACAATCAGAGGAATTGTAAGTAAGTTTTACATTCAGAATGGAAGAAAGGGTTTGAGATGCATTCCTGGAAGGATGTCCCAGCCTTAGGTGCCATAGAGTAGCAGGTGATAGTTGAGTGATGCTAGGATGAGCTTGCAGGGAAGAGTGATGACTAGCAGCTGTGGAGAAAGGGGAGGAGGGCAGTGGATAGAGGCCCTTCTCACAGGGGCCCTGGAACTTGAGGTGCTGGGTAGCATTGACCCATATTTGCACCCCCTTGGAAGTAAACACAACAGCACAATTATTATCTTTTGTTAAGTGATAAACATAAAGTAATTTTGTAGATATTTGAGGAACAAACAAGACATCAGAAAGTTGTAAAGAAGCAGTAGGAGTGAGAAGAGTACCCGAACCTATGCTAGTGATAGGAAGAGTCTGTCCACTTCCTACTGAGACAAAGTCATGACCATGGTAAGGTTGTTGAGTGAGAAACTGACTAGGATCATTAGTTATGTGGGCATTGGCACCTGAATCAAGGTACCAGGGATAGGAGTAGTCAGTAGATGGGCCTGCCTGAGCAGTGTAGACCTGTTTGTCTTGTTTTGGTGGAACAACATAGTTGGTAAAATCAGATCTGTGCCAACACTAAGGCTGAGTGATTCTTTTTGCCACAGATTTGACAGTACAATGGTTGGTCATATGTGTAGGTGGAGTTGCTGAACTGAGGAGATGACTGAGAATTATTTTGGCCTCTGCCTGACCCTCTTTGACCTTTACCACCTCTGAAATTGGACTGTCTGCCTCTGCCTTTGTTGGATGGAGGTCTGCCACCACCTCTGTTAGTATGAAGGGCAGTGTGGACAGTTGAGGATGAGTCTGAGAAGGTCAGTTTATTTTGCAAGTGTAGATTCAGCTCTTCAGAGAGAAGATGGCTGAATAGTGTAGGCAAAGGAAGGGGCTCAGTTCTGAGTCTAACTGAGGACTTGAAAGAGTCATATTCAGATGGTAGACCTTTGAGGACTGTGAAGGTGATGTCTGCATCCTTCAATGATTCACCAGCAGCTGCAAGTTGGTCTGTCAAAGTTTTGATTGTATCCAGATACACTTGCATGGACTGGTCTCCTTTGTGCAGTGTGTACAGCTGCATTTTGAGCTGATAGGCATAGGTCATGCTCATAGAATGGAACCTTCGTTCTAATGCCTTCCATATCTCAGAGGATGTTGGTAGATGATGAACCAGAGGTAAGATTGGTGGACTGATGGTAGAGAAAAGGCAAGATCTGAGGTGAGTATCCACATTCATCCATTTTGTATATGCTGGATTGGTGGTGGATTTACCTTCAGCATCAGTGATTAGTGAAGTAGGACATGGCTTTGAGCCATTCACCTGATTGAACAGGTGGTGTGCATGAAGCACTGTTTGAACTTGAGTTCTCCAAATGCTATAGTTTGAATTGTCTAGCTTTATGTAAGCTAGTGAATTGAGGTTTTGGAGGAGAAGTTTAAGTTGTGGAAGAAGCTCAAAGTTAATGTGATCAGCCATTAATGGAGGTTAGGGTTTCAAGGAAGAAAATTAGGGTTTGGCAGATTGTGAAAAACTGAAGAGAATTTTGACAGATTTTGAAAGAGAAGACTGCACTGAATCTTCGACTGAAAGAATTGAGCTGTGATTTGAAGCTATGATGAGGTTATGAGGTGTTCTCCAATGGCGGAACTAAGAAGAAAAAATTAGGGTTTGATGAGCAGAATTGAGAGATTTCTC
The DNA here is from genome assembly GCA_037974665.1 of Ehretia macrophylla. Lineage (NCBI taxonomy): Eukaryota > Viridiplantae > Streptophyta > Magnoliopsida > Boraginales > Ehretiaceae > Ehretia > Ehretia macrophylla. The sequence goes on from CM075769.1 coordinate 67,138,438, forward strand.
AATTGTTTCTGCACAGTGGAGCAGCTATGCAGCTTCGACTTTGTAGAAGAAGCTTGCAGAGAGAAGCGATAATGGTGATCTATGGTAATCTCCATGGAAAGACCTTGAGGATCGAAAAAGGAGCTCTATGATACCATAAAGAAATAGACTAATAGAGGGAATTCACAGATGAAAAATATCTGAAATGAATTGTATTATTTCTCAAATGAGTTCTGTTACATTTACACATATATATAACTGCAGCCTTGTTTTAGTGCTGAGTTGTTGCTTAGCTGTCAGGTTAGTTATTTCAACTAACCTGACCAGTCTATTATATATGCTAACTGCCTAACAAGCTCTCTTATCCTAGAACTTAGTCAGCTAGGCTACTTATCCTTATCAGTATTGGAGGGCAAAACAGTTGAACAGCAGTCGGTTTTGTTGAAGTCTAGATAGGATGATCAGATTGAGTTCATTAACTTCATGGATGTGTTATATATTTCTACTTCTTGTTTCACCTTTGTTATATGTCATCTTTTTGCTTACATATCAAGTGAAAGTATGTAAGTATGCACAACTGCTGGTTACTTAGTTTGAAGTCATACACAGATACTCCTGGAGCACCTAGGCAATGGTGGTTCGGTGGTGGTACGGATTTGACACCTGCTTACATATTTGAGGAGGATGTTAAGCACTTCCATTCGGTATGAGCTCACATACCACTGACATGTTATGTTATATGACTCCTGGCATTATCCATTTCAGGTTCCAGCATTGTAAAAAATTAGGCATCACACTGAATGACAGTCATTTCTTGTTTATGTTAAAGTCCAGCAAGATAGCTTGTTAGAGGAAATGGTAGAGAATCTCGGTGTACCTAAAAACATAGAATGGAAAGGGAGAAAGGATAATGAAACATATTTGAAGAGAAGTTTTGTTGGTAGAATGGATAGACTGTTTGTATCGTTTCTCTAAGAGCAGAACCAAGAAAAGCTTCCAAAAGCATCAAGCATGTCTAGTTACTCATGCGCACTCAAATTCTTTGAAAGGAAAATTTCTTAGATTTGGAAGGCCAAAATTACCTACTGCTCTAATTGTACAGCCAATCTAGCCAACATAATTTGCGTCTACATGAAGATATTGGTCCTGGCTCCCCTGTGCAGGTCCAGAAAGCTGCTTGTGACAAGTTTGAGCCTAGCTTCTACCCTCGATTCAAGAAGTGGTGTGATGATTATTTCTGCATCAAGGTACCTTCATAAGCTTCCAAATGTCTTTATTATTCTCTGGTGCTGTTAATTCACCCATCACTCAGGCTTTTAGTTGTAATATCTAGAATTGTCCAAGATATTAATTATCAGATGCCTTGTTTTCTGTTACCTGTTATGAACCATTTTGTAGCCCTAATTAAAATTAAGTTGACTGTTTCATTCTTGATATAAGTAAAATTTGTTGGAATCTAAGGCAGCTTTACTTTTCTTTTCTGTAAATGACACAGGCAAAAGTTGGTTCTGGAGAATTAAGACCTTATTTCTTACCATAATTAGGAAAGTCTTTTTGCTCTACCCAAAGACAGTATGAAGTTCTATATTTTTTTAATATGCTGTTGATGTTGAACGCAGCACCGGAATGAGAGGCGAGGTCTTGGGGGTATATTTTTTGATGATTTGAATGACTATGATCAGGAGATGCTTCTTTCCTTCGCCACAGGTAATTGCTTGATAACTTCTTTTGTCTCTTCCAGGAACAATTACAGTTATGGTGCTTCGCATCCTCGTTTAATTGATGATGGAGAGATCACTAGACAGTGGAAGGTGGAGAGACTATTTTCATCAGTAGGGCTACTTAGCCTAAAGTTTTCGAGGGACAAAAAATAAATGTTATTGCCCATGCCAATTCTGAAGGAAAAAACCCCTAAAATGTTTACTAGTTCCTACCAGAACAGAACTTGTTATTAGATGCAACAGGTCATTCAGGAAATTTCCACCTTCAGTCAACAACCCTGTTATCTTTCTGAAAGTAATAGTTGATACTAAACTTCATATTACTTGGAAAAACTTAAACTCAGTGCCCTGACAAGCTATCATCACTCCCCTGTGTGTGGAGTATAGTACAAATGTATAGTCACAAATACATGTATGTCCATGTGACTAAAGAGAGATCGTTTCTCTTCTCATTTTAGTTGATCAAGGATGCTCTATCTGATAAAAGATATGTTTTATGATTTCAGAGTGTGCAAATTCTGTGATCCCTGCATATATTCCCATAATAGAGAAGCGAAAAGATATTCCATTTACAGAAAGTCATAAAGCGTGGCAGCAACTACGTAGGGGTCGCTATGTGGAGTTCAACTTGGTAAGACATGCCCTTGGTAAAATTTGGAGATATGTAGACCAACAGTTATACTAATTTGGTCATTTTACCTTTGGAAATGCAGGTATATGACCGTGGAACTACATTTGGTCTAAAGACAGGAGGAAGGATCGAGAGTATTCTTGTTTCTCTTCCACTGACTGCACGGTGGGAATATGACCATGTAAGTGCTTACCAGCTTGGTCTACGTTGTCTTTGTGACACCCTTGGTTAGAAAAATGATATGAGAATAAAAAGTCTTGAATAACAAAACTTTTCATCTGCAGAAACCAGAAGAGGGCAGTGAAGAATGGAAGCTACTAGATGCTTGTATCAACCCCAAGGATTGGATCTAACATTTTATGGAATTGTGTTAGTATGCACGGTGCTTCTTTATCTGGTTTTGTGTTTGTAATTTCTTCAATGGTCCTTTTTCCATTGTTGATTCACATTTTTTTCTTTCTCGTAACATTAGTAATTTAGAGACCAAGGAGTGTGGGGGGTATTGGCATTGGCATATATTTTTCATATAAAATCCCATGTATCTAGATTTTAGAAGAGTTGGTTCTTTTGGTGTTTACCGTCATCTTTTTTGCGGAAATATAAGTTTTATATAATAATAGTAAACAGTTCCATATTTCCCTTTACATCAATTTAGACAAGGGTATATACTTCTCTCTCTAAAGTACATGTTCCGTCCAATTTTCATCTACGGTTTTTTTTTTTTTTTAATCTTTTTATACAATAAATTTTAAAATGAGTTTGATCTTTCTTTCGCATAACGAATTAATATTTTGTGCGGCAAAAGCTTTCATTTTTACTGTCTATGGGAAGTAGCACTAAATAAACCTCAACAAATTTTGCGTAATTAATGCCCAACTATCAGGTTTCGCCTGGGCTTACTAAGCCCAGAAGGTACTTTTACTATCATAATGCGATTTTAGATGGCTTTTGGTAATTTATTAATTTGTTAGTGTTTCAATAATTAAAACAAGATTTTCAGCATTCTGACAAAAGCCTTATTGCCAAACATGATTTTTAGCATCTGTATTTCTTCAAATGAAACTCTTTTTTTTTTTTTTTTTTTTTTCTCCCCCTAAGGTAAAAAGGATAAGAAAAAAATATTCAAAAAAATAAACAGCTTATGGTCAAAACAGGGGAAAAAAAAAAGGGAAAGAAATTAACAACTTATTTCACTGTGAATTGTAAAGCTATTTCTCAGCTCGCCAAATACCAAGCCGGATCACTCAAAACTCAAAAGCATATATTTTTTTTAAGAATTACTTATCACAAATTAAAATGCCTATGCTGAAAAACCTTTCCCCATTATTCAAAGTCCTAAATATGGCAGCAAAGTAACAATTGATATTCTGTTGTGAAAATAAAGTAATGTTCGATTTTGGAAAACTATATTTAAGGCGAGTCTTTATGCGTTTACCTCCGCTTTCCATGTTTAAATTATTTACTTACCAAAACAAATTCATATATATATATATATATATATATATATTATGACTAGGTAGAATCCCCATCCCATGATAATTACGTAAATCATGGAGGAGGCAAATAGAAATAGGCAAAATATGTTTGTTTAGGTAGCTTACCATAAATCTAAAGTCCACGCCCCTAGGCTAGCTTTACCATATTGTATTACCATGCAACAACCACCAGTGCCTCCTGCCTCGCCTATAAATATATCTTCAAAATTTACTTCATTCTGCCTAGTACGTACATGCATTGAAAACCACAGCAATTGCAATTTGCAAGTAGATAGTGATGGCGTTGTCGGCTGAAGCTTCTGTGGAGGAGCAGAAGAAGAATAATGAAGCGAAAAATTTGCATGTTGTGCTACCGGATGATTTAATTGAGAGGTTAAAGAGTTCAAACTTTTGGGATGAATGGGGGGGATGTTCTTCGACTTTTCTTGACGAGGACAAGACGATGTGGTCGTGGATATGGACATTCACATTATGGGATCAATCTTTCGATGATGTGCTTCTTCATTTACTGCATGCAGATGATCATATGGAGATTGTTTCCCATGATCAACTTTGGAGTTTCACTCAAAACTTTTTAACTAATTAAAAGCCTATCATCTTATTAGTACAATACGCATGCATGTCATCATGTATTGACTGACCCAGTAATTATATTGTGTAGAATGCTCAGATAGTGTCATGTTATAATTAGAGATTATAAGTTTGAAATATGGTTTCGGTCTCCACTGTACCCAAAAAAAATAAAATAAAAAAATATGTATGCTTTTATCAAATTGGAGGCTACATATTTGAATTGTACACCGATTCAATATATGATTACCCAAAAAAATTAGATAGCAATTAATCTCAAAATTAAGATACAAGAAGACATGTTTTAACATAGATGGCAATGAATTGATTAAGTGTCAAAAAAAAAAAAAAAATGGATATCAATAGCTGAGGCATATTACTGCTCTTATTAATACCACCACCATAAAGATACTATCAGATTATGTAGATAAAACTAACGGCAATTAACTTGTCCATGAATCTTGTACATTAAATGTGTATATATATATATATATATAGTATTAACTAAGAATATAGAATTAGACATGATGAGTTTTGTAGCTAGCTACTGAATACTGATGCTGCAATTAATAAAACATAATTAATTACCAGCAGAGGTATATAAATAGATATTTTCTCTCTCAACGTTCGTGCTTTTGAAATGTTTCTGCCTACAACAACTTCCTTCACCTGCTTGCTTACTTCGTTACAAGTCTCTTCTGATACCCAAACACTCTTTTTTTTAGCTTTTTGGAAAATGCAAAAAAACTCGAATAAGAAAAGCTTCAAGCACACTAGAGGAAGAGCAAAACTTGAATAAGAATGCTTCTTTGTCTTCACTATCAGCTTCAGTCTTGCAAGGTGGGAACAGCAAGTATTATCCATGTACAAGGAAAAACCATGTCTTATCGCGCGCATACCACAATTTAGAGAAGCAGAGACCAGTAATGTAAAAATATTCTCCCCCCACTCAAATGCAGTTTCCTGTAACTACAACAGGCTGTTCCGTTTGAAAAACCAGGATCCAGCTCTACCCTATTAAAGAAAGAAGTCGAGACAAAAAAAAAAAAAAAAGCTATTACGTCTACCGTCCTAGTGTCGCTATACAAAACCAATTGAAGAAGCAAGCAGCAAAATTGATAGATCACACCCAGAGAGAGGGTGGAAATCAACAAGATCCTAAGACAAATAGCTCTCCGCAACTCACTTCACTTTCTCCGTTAAACATGTAACCCATTTCCATTGCAGTAAATGCTGTCTAGAGATCCATTAGCATGCTTCTTTCCATTGCTATAGCAATGTTGCTTTATCGCTGTGGTGCCATTGCTCAATCCAGATGCTTTTGTCACACCTGTACCCTTCTTTAAGAGAGTATCAAGCTGGCCACATGACGCTGCTATAAGTCCTGTTTATAAGATAACATGTTATTACTCTGACAAAAACCATGTACATGCAAAATAAAAGAAATAAATTTTCATGGTTATCAACCCTTTTGCAAACTGAACCAAGCCCCCACCCTTGGTGCTTTTCTACCATATATAAAGAAGCACCAGATCCATGGTTTAAATCTCTCTCTAATGACACACAATGAACTGACAGGATATTATTCCAGCAGCAAATAAAGAAAAGATACTGATGTGGATGAAAATTTTAGCCCAGCAGAGTGGCTGCTATCCGTGAGATTACCAAAAACAGAAGATTTACGTCAAGAACAGCAAAAATATCAGATTAATTATAATGTATACCTAAGAAAAGGGCAGAAGGTTTTCCAGGTCTTGATTTGAATTCAGGATGAAATTGCACACCAACAAAATAAGGATGATCCGGCAGCTCAACAATCTGCAGAGCAAAATTTGCATTGAAACTCAAAACCAATCGAATTGAACACATAATCATAGCGATTACAAGTCAGCAGCAATAAATGCAGGCAGTAAAGATCTACCTCCATGCGACAACCCGTTTCATCTTTTCCAGTGAACAGAAGACCAGCTTCTTCAAGCAGTGGAACCATATCAGGATTTACCTACAAGATAGACGCGACCTCTTAGACAAATAAGATTCTGATAAAGTCATTACATGAAGTTAATAAACATCATGCCACATTCTATAAGAATGCACAATAACTGAAGAGTAAGCCTGCAAAGTATCACGTGCCTCGTATCTGTGTCGATGTCTCTCATCAACAAAACTCTTATTCCCATATCTAAGAAACACAATTAGAAAAACAGGTCAGATAATGCGATCAACATGTTCATCCAGCTTGCAAGCAGTATCGTTTCAAGGAAGATCACAAGTTATCTGAAACAGGCCTATCAGCAAAAGACAAACTTGAGAATATTTCTTTTATACTTATTGGAGGATGAACAAAAGAAACATTATTGCACTGGTTTATGATAAATTATACGCATTGGTTAATAAAAGGAGGAAACCTTGAAATCAAGATGTGTCTCACCCCATGTGAATATTGCAGTAGTAGCAGAAAGATCCATGGTAAGTTTATTAGCCTTCAACATTAAACTGCAAAGTTAAATGATATGGAACATTCTTCCAGAGTTCAATCTTATAATTATTGCTAGTCCAATTTATCATGTTATTGGATACAATCAGACTAATTCAGTAACATACATCTTCAAGCAGGCAATAGCCAACCCCCAGCCCATTTTTACTATGTGGTCATCCCAAAATTTCAACTTTAATTGCTCTCCTGCCTTGCATATACACACTGGCATCCAATGTGATATAATGTGAATCCTAAAGCATCTATGTCCATGTAATAAGCACGAAAGCCAAAACATGAGCCAAGAACATTTAAGAGTGCTGCACACCAATGCAGAGATGTACATTTTTCATGTTATTCCTCTTAGAAGTGCAAGTGGAAGGCCAAGATGAGTATACTTACAGCTTTGCAGATTTGCAGTCTTTAACCTGAAAAAATGTCCTCCTTGATCCAAGACGCATGGTGCCTCCCATATGGGTTTTTGAACCCTGTACCATGGAGCACATATGAGAATTGGTAAAGCAGTGAGAAGGTAAAACTGTCTACAGCACCATAAGTATCAAACATCAACCTCTGGCATGAATATAACACAAGGTTTCGGAGTGTTGGGGTCGAACTCTGTGCTATTTGCATCTTCTAATCCAAGAATAGATCGTGCATATTCAATAACAGCAATCTGCATTCCTAGACATATTCCAAAGAATGGAATCCTGTTTTCACGAGCATACTGTGCAGCAAGAATTTTACCCTCAACCCCTCTGTCACCAAATCCTCCAGGAACAAGTACACCATCAGCCCCCTGTAAGATCAGGGCAAACATAATTAATCACAAAGGAAAAAAGTTTACATATGTTGTTCAATTCCAGACGATCAAACAGTAATTATACATACCCTCAACAACTTCCAAGCACTTTTATAAGCATCAGGATTCTGCAATGAGAAATTCTGTCAAAATATGAGGCACACGACATACAAGAATACAAGATCTGGTTGACTCTAAGAAAGAACCTCTTTTGAAGTTGCATCTTCAAGGTCACTGGCTGGGACCCAATCTATACACAGCTTTCTGTTACAAGCAACAGAGGCATGCAAAAGAGCCTGCAACCAGTAAAATGATGCACACTTTAGTCCCTTGAATACTAAAAAATCTTAATAGAACAAAATTTTAAGATTCATGCCTCTCCAGGACAAACCACCCAAGAAAGCAAAATGTTTGAACATAAATTGCAGTCAGCATCTATCATGTAGAAGATACATGCAAAATATAATATATAGCATGCAGACACTCCAACAATCTCTTCACCTTCAGTACTGAAAGGTATGAATCTGAAAGGCCAGTGTACTTTCCGACCATCGCAATTCTGACCTGTAAATCAAATGGGCATAATATCTCAGGAAAAATTAGTGTGGATTAAAAGAAATTATTTCCAAAATAATACTCAGAAACCTACCGGTTCATGCAACATATCAGAGAGTTCCACCCTAGATGTCCATTCCCCCAATGCTGGTTCCCGAGCAACACTGCAGAGTAGAAACAACAAACACCAGAGGTCATGATTATGCCAAGGAAAAACCACAAGGGGGAATTCTATAACTTATCATGCTTTCTGCTATATTCGATAATTTTTACTGATATAATTGTTTATAGTTGTTGCTGTTGCTCATATTAGTATTGTTTCCACTATCCTTGTCAACATATTTGTTAATTATGCAGTTGCAAAGCAACAATATTTCTGAATAAAATCTACCGAATCGAAAATAATTGAGTTCGAACAAACCCTTTAAGGTTCAGAACTTTCAAAATTGCTTCATGAGCCCTCTGGTCCTATAAAGAGAAAAACAAATGATTGAGTTATTAACAGTACCACAAATGAAGACCACAATTTGTATCAAATTAGAACTACTTACTCTTAGAAGCAAAGGGACCCGCCATATGTTGGAGACATCATAGAGATTGATTATGTTCTCCATCTGGAAGAAGGAATACATAATCACATAAAGTTGCTTATACATATAAGTATAATTGCCAAAAGATATTAAGTTGTTCTTTATCAGATACCGGAACATGGCAAAATCTAGAAAGTTTCTCCTTGACATTTTCATCAAATTCCTGAAAAAGTGCACCGGACATTAGCAGCTGACCCAGATATCTCAAAGCACAGAAGAGTCTTGTACATACAAATCCATGCACAGAGAGAATGGGAGTAAGGGAAAGTGAGAGAAAGATAGATGACCTTTGTGCTGCGGCAAGCTAAAATATCTGGTGTCAGTCCCAAGCTTCTTAGTCCCCTAACACTGTGCTGAGTTGGCTTTGTTTTCTGAACATATGCACATAATAACAGTGTTAAATACAATATTTTAAGACCATTATTTACTCAGTGAAGAGAACAAGTCCTTGTATATGCTGCTTAACTTACCGGCTCACCAACAACATTGAGGACAGGCACAAGGCTGACATGTATTAAGCAAAAGTTTCCAGCACCTGAGAAGGTTGCGCATTAAACGGAAGATGTCAAATAATTTTGAATCAAAAAGCAAACTCATTCAAGACTTGTTTTTTCTTCAATACAAAATAACTTTGTTTTCTCTGTGTTACTGATTACAAGTTATAGGCATAATAGTCTTACCCACACGATAAGAGAATTGTCCTAAAGCCTCAATAAATGGCATGGACTCAATATCCCCTGCATAAAGAAAAATCTATAATTAGCCAACCATTTCAGAAAAAGAACTAACTCTGCCAAAGGAAATGGCATTTTCGCTTATCTACCAATTGTGCCGCCCAATTCTATGACACAAACATCAGCTGGACCATCTTTACCATCCACCGGTATGGCCGCCACATGTTCAATCCACTCTTGGATTGCGTCTGTGATATGAGGGACAACCTGAACAAGAGAAGTAACATATGAAACTAGGCAACATAGGAAGTAGAATGATGATAGACGTGCATTCCAGTATAGTCATGCACCTGGACAGTTTTTCCCAAATAGTCACCCTTTCTCTCCTTGTCAATAACAGACTATCACAAGATAATAGGAACACAGTTTAGCAAGTGAAACTTCAAAGGGTAATAATAATTAACAGTCACATAGCAAGCACCAGATTATTCTAAAAGAAAGATTAAGCATAAAATAGTTGCCTGGTAGATCTTGCCGGTGGTTATATTATTATCTCGCGTCAATTTAATATCGAGAAACCTTTCATAGTTTCCAAGGTCCAGGTCCACCTGGAGAGGGGGAAAAAAAAAAGTCATCTTTCAGTTGGAAGCACAAGAAAAGTATTCAAATATTCATCCTCACTTTAGACAAGACCGTAGACATTAACATCAGATGCAAGATAATATAAAATAACTAAGAGAGACTAGATTCCCCTAGTTAAATAGCTTCAACTTTTCAACGAAGAAATTGTTTTTCAAAAGAAAAGAATATTTCCTTCCACAAAAAGTAAAGCTGAAATTACAAGGTAAAAGAATGGACCCTTTATAAATTTTAGATCAGGAAATCTAAGTTAGAAGCTCAAGCGTGATTTTTCAATTATTCTTTCTATCTCGAAACACGAATTAAAATCTTTATGTTGATGAAGAAAAAGCAACCTTAGACACATAAAGCCAAAACTCAGACAAAAAGCACAACTTAATTAGCATGAAGGATGTATCTCTAACCTCTCCTCCATCATCCAAGACGAAAACTTCTCCATGCTCAAAAGGGGACATTGTTCCCGCATCAGTATTCAAATAAGGATCTGAAATTCAAACAAAATTACACATAAGTGTTCCTAGCAACTTAATAAGATGAAACAATTGATATATATAATCATCTTGGAAACAACAAAAAAGACAATAATAACAAATGAAAAAGGTATTGTTTTTCTTGATAATGAAAAGAGAGACATAATCTTAGGAATTAGGAGCAGATAAACAAGGAACAAGGAAAAAAATGAATTAACAAAAGGAGAATGTTTTCACCAAGGAAATTGACAAACACGTACTTCCAGAACACATTGCAAAAACCCAACAATGCAAAAAAAAAAAGTCACAATCAATTTCAACACCTTTCACACTCTAAAATCCCCACAGCTAAATTAGACATATGCAAACATAGACCAGATAAGCAAAAAACAAGATCTTTCTCAAAGAAAGCATTTAAAAGGTACGGTGTAAATTTTGCTTTTTCTTTTTTGTGTATCTCTATCTGATCTAAAAAGTAACAGAAACCAATTAATTTCCACAAAAGAAGCATACAAGCTAATCCAACCCCTTTTTTTCTGTAAAGAAGGCAACTTTTATTTCCCTTGTAGAAAACAAAATATTAATGGTGATTGTGAGGGGCAGCCGGTTCATGAAGCTCCTGTTATGCACGAACCCAAACCCAAAAGAGTCGGACAATGTCTATTTTACGTAAATCTTACATAGTGCAAGTCTGCTGATTAAACATACATATGCAAACATAGAGAAGAAGAAGAAAGAAAAAGGGTGGGTTAAAGAAGAGACCAATCTTAATGGAAGTAACACGAAGGCCGCATGCTTTGAGGATGAGACCGATACTGCTTGCAGTCACACCTTTCCCAAGACCACTCACCACTCCTCCTGTCACCAACACGTACTTCATTTTTCCCACTTGTTGTTTGTTGTCAATTCTTCTTCAAGAGAACAACAACAACAACAACAACAACATATATATATATATAGATATATATATATAAAACAATGAGCATTAATAACAATAATAACAAAGGTAGTTATGGGAATAGGAAAGGAAAGCAAAAGAAGCCTTACTTATAAACTGAGAGGAGATGAGATAGCACCACCAAAGTAGTATTAGTACTTGTTGTAAGAGTGGATGTTGTTGTTGTTGTTTCTTGTTCTTGTTGTTGTTATAGTAAAGGAATATATATATATCTATGTAAACAAGAAAAACAACACAACACAACACAACACACACGCAGCTGGAAGATGGAAGAGGGGTTGGTTATGTGTTTTAGAGAAACCTTAACCTTATCCACTCTCTAAAAACTATTCTCCTAAGACGAACGAACGAATGAAAGAGAGAGAGAGAGAGAGAGGAAAAAAAAGAGAAATGAGAGAAGAAAGGGTTGAGGAGGAGGCGCGGTGTGAAGAGGAGGCAATGGCGGCTTTATATAACACAACACCACACCAAATATCGGGTTTTAGGCTTTTTCTTTTGTTGCTGTGTTTAATATTAGCGAATGGAAATACCCTCCCGGCTAATACTACTGTAGCTTTCTTCGTTTTTTGTTATGAATTTAATCCCTAGTAACTAAAACCCTTCAAAGCCCAATGCCCCGTCTTTTTTTTTTTGGTCTTATTTAGATTATCCTTACTAAAATCTCTAAATTATGAGTCTTTACAATTTAGAAGTTATTTTTTGGGTTTTTAAAAAAATTTTAACTACATTAATTTTTTAGTCTCTATTTTAGAGACTATTAATTTTTTAACATAATCTAATTTTGTGTTACTTTTTTATGTATTTTAGTACTTGATTTTTTTTTAATACTTATAAATTCATAATTTTTTTTACTAATATTTCAACCTAAAAATTAATTAATTCTGATAACGATTATATTTTGACAAATATTTTAATTTAAAAAACTTATTTTAAATTAATAAAATTACAAAAAATATAAATTTAAATAATATAAAGAAAAAATATTCCAAAAAAAAATTAAATAAATAAGATTACTAATAAATTATAAAAAAACATACTTTAAGAAATAAAAAACAACAAAAAAATAACAAAAAATCTATTTTTTTTTTTTAAAAAAAAGGGCAATAAATGTTTTTTTAAAAAAATATATATAAATATATATATATATATAAACAAACCCTACCCCCTTCCCCACTTTCATTTTCCCTCTTCTTCACTTCCACCACCGCTGCCACCTCCCCCCCCCCCCCATGGCATCACCACCATCACCACTCCCACCCCTCCCCACGGCATCACCACTCCCACCCTTCCCCACGGCATCACCACCCCCACCCCCTTCCCCAAGGCATCAGCGTCGCCACCCCTTCCCCACGTGATTTTGCTATTTTTTTTTCCTTGAGTATTTGAACGTTGAAGGTGAACGTTGCCAACGTTCACCTTCAATGGCTAGCAAATGTGTGGCGGAACTATTTCTGTTTTTTTTTTTTTGGAACAGTCTGTCATCTAACAGATGTTGGAGACTTTGCTACAGTGAATCTCTAAATTTGTTTTTTTTTTTTTTGCAGACTTGCTTTTTTTTGTTATTTCAGTATTTTAAAAAAAAATATTTTTGGGTCTTCAAACTATTTGCTGTGGTTGAATTTTTATATATTAGAGTCTCTAAAAAGTATTATAATTACACTTTAAAGCCTCTGGTAAGGATGGCCTTACTACTACTAATACCCCCCAACCAACCCATATATTCTTATCAAGTACTTACGTTTAGTCTAGTAATATGATTGTCGTTCTGAGTATAATAGATTTCGAGATTAATTCTTATAGTTGACATCCTTTTATATATGTTGTATAACTTAGCAATTCTTATGAATAAATAAATAAAAGATAAAAACATTTCTTGAGCGATACACATACATATAAAAAATATGTAATTACAAATTTATAAATTGTCTTTCTTCACTATTCTCCTTTGAGGTACAATTGCCACCCAATTAGAATTAGTTAAGTGCAAGTTGAGGACACAAATACACTTGCTCCATTTGCCCAAACCTTAAAGAGTACCTACTAATACTATGCTATTAAAGAGTGGTTTTTAGACGAATTTTGACTACTCAAGGTGCATCCAGTTTTTTGCTTATTATGACCTAGTTTTTAGATTGATTAGCTATAAACTCACGGATTATTTTTCACTCGCTCTTTTTGTCAAAATTATTCCCATTTCACATTTTTTGTGGTTATCAAAAATTAACATTTGATTATTCCAAAGTCGTATTCCTACTAATTTATATATGCAAACATTTAGTCTCATACAAACAATCACCAACATGGTAAGTAGGAATGGCAATGGGGCTAGCTCCCCTGCCCGTCCGATCGCCCGTCCGCCACTTAAAAAGTTTTCCCATCTCCCGTTCCGTCCTTTCTCCACATTTTATACCCCCGCTCCCAAATTCCCGTGAGCAATAGGAATTACTTGCGGGGTTTTTATTATTCTTTTTAAACCTTAAGAATTAAAATTAATTTGAATCATGTAACTTCAAAATATAAATTAAAGTTATAGTAATGATAAATATAAATATAGATCTTAAATAAAGTCTAATATTAATTATACTTGCTGTTAAATAGTAAAAATAATATTATAGTAATTGAGTTTCAAATATTTAAAATAAATTCTGACCGTTGCATATGAGAACTATAATTGAAAAAAAACATTTCATTGTGTAGTGAGATTGCATTGATTATTATAATTTTTTTTCTTATCGCATGTCACATATAATAATAGTTGCAAATCTTTAAAATTCATTTTTAGTTATGTTATTCGAAACTTTTTGAAGTGCAACTAAAATAACTAACAAATCTCTTAATTCACTATGATCAATAGTAAAATTGAGGTATTTATATTAAATGATAGCAAATCTCAAATTACGGCATGCAGTGATCTTAAGAATAATTATAAAATTATTTCAAATAATCTAATTTTTCTTCTCCATTTAATAATACTTTGTTTAATGCCATTTTTTATACTTTTATATGTATAATTTTAATACATATATAATACTAAAATAATAAAAATAACTATTTATTTATGTTGGGTGAGTTATATAGGGCGGAAAATACTTATCCCTGCACCCTACCCCGTCCCCCTGCGCGGGAATTAAAAGTTAATCCTCATCCCTTGCCTTATTTCCCATTTCCTACCCTAATCCCCGCCCCATTTGGGGCGAGGACAGAATAGGTACCAAATGAAGCGGGGACAAAATAAGTACCCACAATTCTTGCTCCCATTGCCGTCCGTAATGGTAAGTCAGATTTGGGCCCACATGAGTGAGTACCCCTTTCTTGGCTAATGTTGTTGTGTTGGACATTTTTTACAGTTTATGTTAGATTAGGCATAGTAATTTTTAAAATCTATTATTACAGTTTTTGGCCTTGCTTTTGGAAAACATTAATTAATAAATCTTTTTAGGCATCTCAATTGTCAGAAGAAGAATTTGATTTTATATTAAAAATTAATTTAGTTGCAGTTATCAATCAATGCACGAATTTTCTTTTGTCTGGATCAGTTGAAAGCCTTTAATAGCTCAGAAATCAATGCTGAAATTATGGCCATAATCAATGTTTTCTCCATTTTTTTATAATACAAGATATTTTTCTGTTAAAATATTGTTCGCAGAGGAGGATTATTACTCACTGGGAATAATTAATGTCACGCTGCTCGGTACTGCACTGCAAAAAGACATGACATAGGTAGATTCATGTTGACTAGGTTGCTTCATAATTATATATTTTATTAAATACAAGAAATTACAACATTAATCACTTAAAAAAATTTAAGAAAGTGCCAGTATAAGAATTAGGTTGGCCAATTAGTTCAGTAAGAAACATGAAATGCTAAAAAAACTAATTAGTAAAATTTTAACAAACAACAAAATTGAGCAAGCTAGCTGCACCAAAAACAAACAGTATTCAAAATCTAATTTTGAACCTTTAAAAAACTTGGCCAACTCTACCCTAAATTGGAAAATGCAATACCAAATAATTACAATCAAAGTTTCAGGTCATGTGGCATTCAAAGGATCTCAATCTCAAGGTCCATTATCCAAGCTTTCCTATATATTGATGAGTTCACTGTTCACACATATAAAGAGGAAAGAAAGAACAATACTACATAAATTAATGTCAACATATATAGACTCTCGATGAGGGGCAGTTCCATAATTTAACATGAATTGGGCACTAAATTTGTATGCCATTGTATTGAGTGGGTGCTAACGGCAGTAAATTATTATAAAATTTTATAAATCTAGTATGAAGGACGTTGTTTGTTTTAGTTATGTTAAGTTTCAAATTCAACACTCATAATTAATTTGGATTGCAACTGGTCAAAACTTATCAACTCATATTATTATTTGAACTTAATTATAATTAATACTGATCAATTATAAACTACACACTTAACAGTTATTCTCCAACCAATATAAAATATTACGATGATGGGGTCTAGGGTGGCCACAACCGTCCTTGAATCCGCCACTGTTCGGACGAAAGCACCGTCCATTGAAATTGACAAAGGGACTGTTTACTATAACTTAAAAAGTACCAAGTTCAAACATATACACGCAACTTAATTATGAAGTTATTTATTCAACTACATATGTGTAGGTATTTATCCTTAATTACGCCATTAATTGAATTTATGCTACTGTAGAATCTCATAATATAATTATATATTTTGCGTCACTTCCTTAGTACTTAATCAGAATAGAATTCAAACAAATTAAGATCTCCGATCCGACATATTTAAAGATTAAAATCTTAAAATCTGGGGAGTTGTCCACATATATATCTCAGTGGGCACAAATGAATTAATACAATATTGTGATACACAATTTTGAAGAAGCATATATATATATAGTCTCGCATATAATCATGTTTATGGCCGTATAGCATGCATCTTCCATCATCGATCTTGTAATTACTCTCGACGCCAATTCAGTGGTACCATACCAGAGAATATTTCGATATGATCATATATACTTTTTACAATATATGTCCCAAATTAAAACAACGACAAGAAGCTCGGACCTTGGCTGAGATCTCCATGCATGATATCGTCTCAGGAAAGGCGGCCTTGTAACTACGTACGAATAGATGAGATTAATGTCGTTAGCAATCAACCAAGAAAATGTTAATTAATGAGGAAAATTAAACATGGTGAAATTTTATGCGCTTACAACAAATCACACAAGGTTGTGCGCTTTTTTTTTTTTTTTTACAAGATTAGCTAAGTCGTCTATATATATATATATATATATATTCCAAATTGGACGATCTAGAAAGGAGCACTTGTGTGAAACAGTACGTATATTGTGAGTCCAAATTAAAGCATGGAAGAGCATGCAGAAGGAAAGGATATTCCCCTTCCCCACAAACCAAAAAAAAAAAAAAAAATGATTGATAAAGTTAATTATTCACTTTCCGAAAGTTGTTTTGTTTATAGAAATTAAGAGATAGAAAGAGAAAGAGAAAGGTAAAAAGGAATGGATGGCAATGTCGCATGCAGCATATATATATTAACACTCAAGAGGATAAACTAACTACTAACTGAAAAAGTTGAGGAATCCTTGTAATTCAAGAAAACATCAAACCATCTCTAAGCCCTACGTAATCAATCACCCTCTAATATTATTATCTATATTAATCTAGAATAATATTGTTATTCCATATATGAATTAATGTTCAGAACGTTAAAAAAAAAAAGTTGGCATTGACTTGAAATAATTAAGGGTAAATGGCACGGAACCCCTGTACTTTCACTAATATACATATTTCCCTCCTATACTTTAGAAAATATAAAAAAAAAATCCCTTATAGTTTGTAAATGCGTGCACACATCCCCCTACGTCACAAAAATTGTTAAACTTAACCGAGTGTAAGACACATGTGGTTGTTGCAAATATTGGACGATATTTTGATGGGTTAATGGCACGAGATCCCCTGTACTTTTATTTATGTGCACGTATTTTCCCTATACTTTATAAAGTGCAAATAACCCCCTTATAGTTTGTAAATGCAAGCACACGCTAACTACAAGAAAAACAGCGCTCGGGCGACGGAATTGGGCGACAGATTTTTTCGGTAGTAAATTGGCTACTGCCAGGCTATGAATTTGCTACGGAAAAAAAATTTCGTAGCCCAGCAGTAGCCAACTTAGCACTCGTTGAAATAGCAACAAAACTTTGCTACAGATCAGCTACGAAAAATAATTTTGATTAATAAAATAAATAAATAATAATATTTCGTAGCCTAGCCGTGGCAAATTTGCAACGGATTAGTTACGGATTATTTAATTAATTTAGTAAAAAAATTCATAAAAAAGTCCATAGCCATGCAATAACCAAAATAGCCACGGATTGGCTACGGATAATAATTTTAATTAATAAAAATAATAAAAAATAATATTTCGTAGCCTAGCTGTTGCAAGTTTACTACGGACTAACTACGGATTATTTAATTAATTCGACAAAAATATTCATTAAAAATTCTGTAGCCATGCAATGGCCAATAGCCACGGATTAGCTACGGACTATATATTATTCAAAAAATATTTAAAAAAAATAAATACGGCTATTTTAATTAAATAGGAAAAAGTAAAATAACAAAGTCCGTAGCCCATCTGTAGTCCCTAGCTACAGATAGGCTACGGAATTGGACTATTTCGTAGCCCAGTAGTAGCCAATTAGCAACTGCTAGGCTACCGATTTAAATAAAAAACTGAAATTTATCATTTTTAATTTGAATTATAGAATTTTGATTGCACCTACAACGTAATAACTTCACTTGAGTTGCAAATTTTTGAAATAAATATAAACTTGGTCCATATTTCATTAACACGGGTACTTTTATAGAGAAATCAAATGTCATTTAAATCAAACTTATTATGTTTTCACTTAACATTACATTAATATTAATAAACGTACAATCTAGAAGTTGAAAAACTATCACATTGTGTCTAAACTTCATAAACAAGAAAAATATGAAGATATTAACACGTTTTAATATGTAGTTTGTACCTATTTTGGAAGTTAAAATACGAATTATTTGTTGTTCGTAGCCCAGCAGTAGCCAATTGGCTACTGCTAGATTACGGACCTCAACCAAAAATTGAGTTTTATCGTTTTTAATTTGAATTTTGGAATTTTAATTGCACCTACAACGTACTAACCTTTACTTGAGTTAGAAATGTTTCAAAAAAAAAAAATTTGTCCGTATTTCATTAACGTTGGTACTTTTATTGAAAAATATCCTAGGAAATCATTTGGCGTTTAAATCGAACTTATCATGTTTTCACTTAACATTATGTTAATGTTAATAAACGTTCAATCTAGGAATCAAAAAACTATCACATTGTATCTAAACTTCATAAACAAGAAAAATATGAAGATATTAACACGTTTTAATATGTAGTTCGTACCTATTTTGAAAGTTAGAATATGTATTATTTGTTGTTCGTAGCCCAGCAGTAGCCAATTATGTATTATTTGTTGTTCGTAGCCCAGCAGTAGCCAATTGGCTACTGTTGGGCTACGGACCTCAACCAAAAATTAAGTTTTATCCTTTTTAATTTGAATTTTGAAATTTTAATTGCACCTACAGTGTAATAAACTTCATTTGAGTTGGAAATGTTTCAAAAAAAAAATTTGTCCGTATTTCATTAACGTTGGTACTTTTATAGAAAAATCTCATAGGAAATCATTTGCCGTTTAAATCGAACTTATTATATTTTCACTTAACATTACGTTAATGTTAATAAACGTTCAATTTAGGAGTCGAAAAAGTATCACATTGTATCTAAACTTCATAAACAAGAAAAATATGAAGATATTAACACGTTTTAATATGTAGTTTGTACCTATTTTGGAAGTTAGAATACATATTATTTGTTGTCCGTAGCCCAGCAGTAGCCAATTGGATACTGCTAGACTACGGACCTCAACCAAAAATCGAGTTTTATCGTTTTTAATTTGAATTTTGGAATTTTAATTGCACCTACAACGTAGTAAACTTCACTTGAGTTGGAAATATTTCCAAAAAAAAAACTGTCTGTATTTCATTAACGTTGGTACTTTTATAGAAAAATCTCATAGGAAATCATTTGCCGTTTAAATCGAACTTATTATGTTTTCACTTAACATTAAGTTAATGTTAATAAACGTTCAATCTAGGAGTCGAAAAAGTATCACATTGTGTCCAAACTTCATAAACAAGAAAAATATGAAGATATTAATACGTTTTAATATGTAGTTCGTACCTATTTTGGAAGTTAGAATACGTATTATTTGTTGTCCGTAGCCCAACAGTAGCCAATTGGCTATTGCTGGGCTACGGACCTCAACCAAAAATCGAGTTTTATCATTTTTAATTTTAATTTTAGAATTTTAATTGCACCTACAGTGTAATAAACTTCATTTGAGTTGGAAATGTTTCAAAAAAAAAATTTGTCCGTATTTCATTAACGTTGGTACTTTTATAGAAAAATCTCATAGGAAATCATTTGCCGTTTAAATCGAACTTATTATATTTTCACTTAACATTACGTTAATGTTAATAAACGTTCAATTTAGGAGTCGAAAAAGTATCACATTGTATCTAAACTTCATAAACAATAAAAATATGAAGATATTAACATGTTTTAATACGTAGTTCGTACCTATTTTGAAAGTTAGAATACGTATTATTTGTTATCCGTAACCCAGGAATAGCCAATTGGCTACTACCGGGCTACGAAATTGAACTATTCCGTACCCCAGCAGTAGCCAATTGACTACTGCTAGGCTACGGACCTCAACCAAAAATTGAGTTTTATCATTTTTAATTTGAATTTTGGAATTTTAATTACACCTATAACGTACAGTAGAACCTCTTTAAATTAATATCATTGGGACCACCAAATTTTATTAATTTAGCGAGATATTAATTTATAGATAAATTAATAACTATTAATTAATAGAGATGTTTTTAATTTTTTTGGCTTTATAGTAACATATTATGATTATGGTGCCTTTTTTTGAAAAGTGACTTGTATTTTTTCGGCCCAATTTTAGAAGATAAGTAATGAGAAAAGAATATAAAATTTAATTTAGTAGGATTAGAACAAAGTTTTCTCTTATCTCGTATCCAAGTCTTTATAGGATTAGGATGAGAACTAATTTATCTAATCTTGTATCCTAATCCTTGTAGGAGTATTTCAATTTTTTCTCTTTAAATAATTAAATATGAAATTCAATAAAAGACAAACTACTCTTCATTCATATTTTAAGAAAACTTCATAGTCAATTTATTATATACTTTTTAGCTAATTATTAATTTATGAAATATTTGAGTCAATAAAATACAAATAAATTTTTTTAAATGTATTATCTTATAATTTTATCGAATTTATCAACTTTTTACACTGGTCTAAGTCGGGACCAGATATTTTTATTAATTAAAAGATATTATTAATTTATCAAATATTAATTTAAAGAGGTTCTACTGTAGTAAACTTCACTTGAGTTGGAAATGTTTCAAAAAAAAAAACTTTGTCCGTATTTCATTAACGTTGGTACTTTTATAGAAAAATCTCATAGGAAATCATTTACCGTTTAAATCGAATTTATTATGTTTTCACTTAACATTACGTTAATGTTAATAAATGTTCAATCTAGGAGTCGAAAAACTATCACATTGTGTCTAAACTTCATAAACAAGAAAAATATAAAGATATTAACACGTTTTGATACGTAGATTGTACCTATTTTGAAAGTTATAATATGTATTATTTATTGTCCGTAGCCCACTAGTAGCCAATTGACTACTGCTGGGCTACGGACCTCAATCAAAAATTGAGTTTTATCGTTTTTAATTTGAATTTTAGAATTTTAATTGGCTACTGTTGGGCAATGGAACTCAACTAAAAATTGAGTTTTATCATTTTTAATTTGAATTTTGGAATTTTAATTGCATCTATAACGTAGTAAACTTCACTTGAGTTGGAAATATTTCAAAAAAAAAATGTCCGTATTTCATTAACGTTAGTACTTTTATAGAAAAATCTCATAGGAAATCATTTGTCGTTTAAATCGTACTTTTTATGTTTTCACTTAACATTACGTTAATGTTAATAAACGTTCAATCTAACAGTCGAAAAACTATCACATTGTGTCTAAACTTCATAAACAAGAAAAATATGAAGATATTGACACGTTTTAATACGTAGTTCGTACCTATTTTAAAAATTAGAATATGTATTATTTGTTGTCCGTAAACCAGCATTAGCCAATTGGCTACTGTCGGGCTACGGAATTGAACTATTCCGTACCCCAGCAGTAGCCAATTGACTACTGCTAGGCTACGGATCTCAACAAAAAATTGAGTTTTATCATTTTTAATTTGAATTTTGGAATTTTAATTGCACCTACAACGTAGTAAACTTCACTTGAGTTGGAAATGTTTCAAAAAAAAAAATTTTGTCCGTATTTCATTAACGTTGGTGCTTTTATAGAAAAATCTCATAGGAAATCATTTGCCGTTTAAATCGAAATTATTATGTTTTCAATTAACATTACGTTAATATTAATAAACGTTCAATCTAGAAGTCGAAAAACTATCACATTGTGTCTAAACTTCATAAACAATAAAAATATGAATATATTAACACATTTTAATACATAAATCGTATCTATTTTGGAAGTTAGAACATGTATTATTTGTTGTCCATAGCCTAGTAGTAGCCAATTGGCTAGTGCTGGGTTACGGACCTTAACCAAAAATTGAGTTCTATCGTTTTTAATTTGAATTTTAGAATTTTAATTGGCTACTGCTGGGCTACGAAACTCAACCAAAAATTGAGTTTTATCATATTTAATTTGAATTTTGGAATTTTAATTACACCTATAACGTAGTAAACTTCACTTGAGTTGGAAATGTTTTATAAAAAAAAAAAAACTTTGTCCGTATTTCATTAACGTTGATACTTTTATAGAAAAATCTCATAGGAAATCATTTGCCGTTTAAATCGAACTTATTATGTTTTCACTTAACATTACATTAATGTTAATATACGTTCAATCTAGGAGTAGAAAAAGTATCACATGGTGTCTAAACTTCATAAACAAGAAAAATATGAAGATATTAACACGTTTTAATATGTTGTTCGTACCTATTTTGGAAGTTAGAATACTTATTATTTGTTGTTCGTAGCCCAGCAGTAGCGAATTGGCTACTGCCTAGCTAAGGAATTGAACTATTCCGTAGCCCAGTAGTAGCCAATTGGCTACAGCTAGGCTACGGACCTCAACCAAAAATCAAGTTTTATCATTTTTAATATGAATTTTACAATTTTAATTGCACCTACAACGTAATAAGCTTCACTTGAGTTGGAGAAACTTTAAAAAAAAAAAAACTTTGTCTGTATTTTATTAACGTTGGTACTTTTATAGAAAAATCTCATAGGAAATAATTTGTCGTTTAAATTGAACTTATTATGTTTTCACTTAACATTACGTTATTGTTAATAAACGTTCAATGTAGGAGTCGAAAAACTATTACATTGTGTCTAAACTTCATAAACAAGAAAAATATGAAGATATTAATACGTTTTAATACGTAGTTCGTACCTATTTTGTAAGTTATAATATGTATTATTTGTTGTCTGTAGCCGAGTAGTAGCCAATTGGCTACTGTCGGGCTACGTTATTAAACTATTTCGTAGCCCAGCAATAGCCAATTGGCTACTGCGGGGTTGTGGACCTCAACCGAAAATTGAGTTGTATCATTTTTAATTTGAATTTTAGAATTTTAATTGCACCTACAACGTAGTAAACTTCACTTGAGTTGGAAATGTTTCCAAAAAAAACTTTATCCGTATTTCATTAACGTTGATACTTTTATAGAAAAAATCTCATAGGAAATCATTTGCCGTTTAAATCGAACTTATTATGTTTTCAATTAACATTACGTTAATGCCAATAAACGTTCAATCTAGGAGACGAAATTGCATCACATTGTGTTTAAACTTCAAAAACAAGGAAAATATGAAGATATTAACATGTTTTAATACATTGTTCGTACCTATTTTGGAAGTTAGAACATGTATTATTTGTTGTCCATAGCCTAGTAGTAGCCAATTGGCTAGTGCTGGGTTACGGACCTTAACCAAAAATTGAGTTGTATCGTTTTTAATTTGAATTTTAGAATTTTAATTGCACCTACAACGTAGTAAACTTCACTTGAGTTGGAAATGTTTCCAAAAAAAACTTTATCCGTATTTCATTAACGTTGATACTTTTATAGAAAAAATCTCATAGGAAATCATTTGCCGTTTAAATCGAACTTATTATGTTTTCAATTAACATTACGTTAATGCCAATAAACGTTCAATCTAGGAGACGAAATTGTATCACATTGTGTCTAAACTTCATAAACAAGAAAAATATGAAGATATTAACACGTTTTAATATATTGTTCGTACCTATTTTGGAAGTTAGAATACGTATTATTTGTTGTTCGTAGCCCAGCAATAGCCAATTGTTTCCAATTGGCTACTGCTAGGCTACGGATCTCAACCAAAAATTGAGTTTTATCATTTTTAATTTGCATTTTGAAATTTTAATTGCACCTATAACGTAGTAAACTTCACTTGAGTTTGAAATGTTTCAAAAAAAAAACTTTGTCCGTATTTCAATAACGTTGGTACTTTTATAGAAAAATTTCATAGGAAATCATTTGCCGTTTAAATCGAACTTATTATGTTTTCACTTAACATTACGTTAATGTTAATAAATGTTCAATCTAAGAGTCGAAAAATATCACATTGTGTCTAAACTTCATAAACAAGAAAAATATGTAGATATTAACACGTTTTGATATGTAGTTCGTATCTATTTTGGAACTTAGAATACGTATTATTTGTTGCCCGTAGCCCAGTAGTAGCCAATTGGCTACTGCTAGGCAACAGATGTCAACCAAAAATCGAGTTTTATCATTTTTAATTTAAATTTTGGAATTTTAATTGCACCTACAATGTAGTAAACTTCACTTGAGTTGGAAATATTTCAAAAAAAAAACTTTGTCCGTATTTCATTAACATTGGTACTTTTATAGAAAAATCTCATAGGAAATCATTTGCCATTTAAATCGAACTAATCATGTTTTCTCTTAACATTACATTAAGGTTAATAAACGTTCAATCTACGAGTCAAAAAATTATCACATTGTATCTAGACTTTATAAATAATAAAAATATAAGATATTAACAAGTTTTAATACGTTGTTCGTACCTGTTAACAAGTTAGAATACGTATTATTAATTGTTCGTAGCCCGTTCGTAGTATCTTGCTACGGATTGGCTACGGACCTCAACAAAAAATTGAAATTTATATTTTTATTGACGTGGCTACGGATGGGCTATGGACGCATAGATGTCCGTAGCCCATCCATAGCCAAGTCATTAAACAAAAAAAAAAACTAAGGATGTATAAAATATATATACCATAATTTGTCAAGCATAGATGTCTATAATAACTAACATAAGAACCATAAGTCAGTACAAGTATACATAAATGGTAAATCAGATATCTAGTTTAAAATGCAATTTTAATTATAAAAAACTAACAGCAAGTTCCCCAAAATAAAACTATTGTCTCGATCCACAACCACGACGTCCACATTGACCTCCACGACTCCGATTGTCGGTAAACCCAAGGCCTTGTCAAACTCCCTCACCACAAAAGTCATCAACCATGAGTAGAAGCTGACCTTGTATATCCTCAAATTGAGTTTCAAAATATTATCGATCTTCTGCTCTACGTTCTTCCAGACTCTGAAATTGAGTTTCAAAGTATTGACGATCTTCCGCTCTATGTTCTTCCAAAGTCTGAAATTGAGCTTCAAAATATTGACGATCTGCTATTGTACGCTCTTCCATTGTTTGAGGTTGAGTTTGCAAATGGTTGAGAGTTCTATCATTGTTGCCTATAGAAGTAGAGATATCATTTAGTTTTTCCAAAATTAGATCAAATGACGAACTAGAAGCACGACTAGAACTAGCACCTCTCCTCCTTTCTTGTTCATCTATTTGTGACACTCTCTCTGCATGAATATACTCCTCTGGAATATCGGTTTCCATAGGCATTTCACGATATAAGTTTTCTTCCATCTCAACATCACCAATATAACTCAAATTCTGAACAAAGGTTCTGTTCTTGGTAGTATTAGTTCTAATGAATGATTTGGTTTCCTCTGGTAGTCTATTAAATTCTTTTTGGTTTATATAACGATCTTGATACCAATAAGCCTGTTGTCTATTCAGAGATAGCATATTAAGATACCAAGAAGGGTTGAATTTCTTACTTTCAACCCCATCAAATGAAACCCCAAGGTACACAAAAATTCGCATAAGGGCTACTCCATATGGCAAGGATTTGTTGTTCTTAGCCGCATAATTCATGTGACGAACAATCATATACGGTAAGTTCACTTGTCTACCACTAACCAACAAATATACAATATAAGCATTTCCTTGAAGTGTCCTTTCATCATTAATATTTCTATGTACAAGACAAGAGCCTACAAACTTTACCCAAATTTTCTTTAGTATGGCCAACTCTCTCTTATCTAGTGCATTTTCCTCTATGAGCAGTTTTATCATACCTTTCCGCCCAGAAAAATCTCAAACAATTATTTTTGTCTTCAGGCTCCATTCTACTTTCTGGCCAACCAGTGGTATCATAAGCTTTTACCCCTTCGTTTATCATATTAAAGATTGTAGCTATAATATCTGGGATTAACTCAATATCAACACCTCTAACTCTAGTTTTTACAACAACAATTTCATCACTTTCTATATTAGCAAAAATTCACGGATTAAAAGCGGATAAACATGACAATGAATATGTAGGAAGTCATACCAACCTTGTTGTTGCACGAATTCAGAAATTCTAGTACCTTGTATGTCCTCGTCTATCAAACACTTTCCATACAATATCGGCTTGGCAACCTAGTTGTTTGCACGTGTGGGAGGAGGATCCCTATCCGAACTTGGAAGCCTTGTAGAGGCTCTTGTATTGGTTTTCTTAGGAAATTTTTTTTCCCACTTTTTCTTGTATCCACCATGATAATATAGAGATTTTGAGCTTTTGGGAAGTGGGTAACATGACTATGGAAAAAACTTGAGATTTATTGGCTAAATTTTGAGTTTAAGACAACTTTACCTATATTTTGGCTTAGGACTTGAAAAAATCGGGGTTTGAAAAAACTCTTTGTAGATTTGGAGGTTTTGCCAAGTGGGTAATGTGATTATGGAAAAAAAATTTGAGGTTTAATGGCTAGATTTTGAGAATTTGAGAGAGATTTTTTGAGTTTTTCTTGTAATGGAGTTGAAGAAATTGGTGTTTTGAAAAACTATTTGGAGATTTTGATATTTTGTGGGATGGGTAATGTGATTGTGGAAGAAATTTTGAGATTTAATGGTTAGTTTTTAATAATTTTAGAGAGATTTTGAGAGAGTTTTAGAAAAGAAAGGTGAAGAGATGTGAAGTTGGGGAAGATGATGGGATTTGGGGGTGGGTTTGCTGATTTTTATTAGTTAAAATAAAATTACAAAAAAATTACAAAAAATTCCCAAGCAGGTCACGGTCCGCCGGCGGGCCGTGACCTGCTTGGGAAATTTTTTTAATTTTTTTTATTTGTGCTGAATGTTTAAAACATTTCCCCAAATTTTTTTCCCAAATTCACTTCACTCTTTCTTTCTCTTTCAAAAAACATCTATCTCTTAACTCTACCACCACCACCACTACCACTACTACCACTATCACCATCAACACCACTGCCATTACCATCAAGCCCCCCACCACCATCAACAAAAGCTACATCAGCACCACAAGGTCCTCCATCACCATCACTACCATCTAGGTCACCATCACCATCACCATCACTACAACGACCATCATCATCAACACCACTACCATCACCATCAAGAGCACCACCAAGGGAACTACCATCACCCCCAACAAAGGCTCCATCACCACCACAAGGTACTCCATCACTACCATGTAGGCCACCCTTACCATCACCACCATCTAGGGCTCCATCACCACCTCCAATTCCACCACCATCACCACCAAAGACACTACCACCATATCTCTCTCTATTTTCTACTAGTAAGTATTTTATTATATACATTTTTCCTTTATTTTTTTGTCTAGTATAAACATATTTATATATGTGTATAGTATGTATCTTTGATTATGTGTAATTTTGCTTGTTTTTCAATTGATCAATTTATTATTTTTGTATTTAATGTTATGTTTAATTCTAATTGTTTTAAGTGATGTTTTAAAATAAATATGTGGTAGTGATATTTGTTGTGACTTCTTTGACATCAATGTTGTATTGTAGTGATATTTGTTTTAATTAATTAACAATAGATTAACTAGTGGGTCATAAATTGTGTTTAAATAATGTCACCACCAAGCACATTACTTAACCGTATCCTGTACTATTAATTTCTTTAATGGAATGAACATATATTATGACACAGAAGTTGAGAAAATGGAAACACGCCGACAACAATGGATAAACGGTCGATTAACATCTAAGGGAGTATTAAATCCTAAGTTCGTTCATGGAGTAGACGAAGAATTCATTCCTTTTGCGTGTAGTCAACAAAAGTAAATGGATGTAGACAAAATTAGATGTCCTTGTGCGAAATGTAAGAATTGTGACTTTAAGGACCTTCATACTTGTAGACATCATCTCTACTCATGGGGGTTCATGAGGCATTACTATGTTTGGACTTCACACGGGGAGCATGATGACCTCAATCAGGATAACAACCACAATGTTGGTGATCATTATGGATATAATAAAGGAAATAGTTATAGGACAATGGTGTTTGATGCATTTGGCCCATCAAATGTATCACCAACTCCTTATCAACCAATTGAAGAAGAGCCTAATATGGAGTCAAAATATTTTTATGATCTATTAAAAAGTGCAGATGAGCCTTTGTGGAGTGGATGTGAGTTCACTCATCTGTCAGCGGTATCTTTGTTGTTGAATATCAATTCAGAGGAGAATATGTCTAAACATTGTTTTAATCGAATTATTGAAGTTATTCAAAGAATGTTGCCTAAGGATAACACTTTGCTTGAGAACTACTATAGGTTTAAGAGTAAAATGAGTCATCTAGGTTTGAGTTGCATGAAAATTGACGTGTGTGTAAATGGATGTACGTTATATTACAAAGATAGAGATCAACTCAAATCTTGTCCAAGGTGTGGTCACCCACGGTTTAAACCTACAGAAGTTGGGAAAAAACGTGGTAGACCAATTGCCTTCAAACGATTGAGGTATCTACCATTAACGCCCAGGTTGACCAGATTATACATGTCTCCCGCAACAGTTAAACATATACAATGGCATTTTAGACACCAAGTTGAGAATGGAAAAATTTGTCATCCATCTGATGCTGAAGCATGGAAACACTTTGATAGAACGTATCCAAACTTTGCTTCTGAACCGAGAAATGTACGCCTTGGACTTTCTTCTGATGGTTTTAACCCATTCAACTCTTCTTCTCAACCTTATTCTTGTTGGCTTGTGATAATCACACCGTACAATCTTCCACCATGGATGTGTATGAAGGATTCTGTAATGTTCTTGACCCTTCTTATTCCTGGGCCAAAGAGTCCGGGAAAAAGTATAGATATATACCTTGAACCTCTGATTGAAGAGTTGATTAAATTGTAGGAAGTAGGGGTACCTTGTTATGATGTGTCGTCCAAGTCCAATTTCCAATTGAGGGCAGTTTTAATGTGGACAATTAATGATTTCCCAGCATATGACATGTTATCTGGTTGGAGTACGCACGACAAATTGTCATGTCCGTATTGTATGGGATCTTCTCAGGCATTTCAATTGACTGCAAGGAGAAATAATTGTTTCTTTGACTGCTATCGGCAGTTCTTACCAAGAAATCATCTCTTTCAACGAGACAAGAAAAACTTCCGAAAAAATCTGATGGACAGATCAGACCCTTCGCCGAGATTGAGTGGTAACAACATGTGGGAAGAAGTTCGAGATCTTCCGACCATAAATGAATTGGGTAAAGATAAAATAGATGGTTTTGGAAGAAAGCATAACTGGACAAAAAAAGAATCTTTTGGGATTTGCCTTATTGACGGTCACAGCTTGTGCGTCATAATCTAGACGTCATCCATATAGAGAATAATGTTTTTGATAATGTCTTTAACACTATAACGAACGTGAAGGGAAAGACAAAGGATACAAAAAATTCAAGGGCTGATATTGAGAGAATTTGTGATCGACCTGAATTATGCATTAGAGACGGCGTTATGAAAATGGTCGTGCATACTCTTCCCATTCCATCTAGGAAAGTAATTTTGGAGTGGGTAAAAGAGTTAAAATTCCCTAACATATATGCATCAAATATAGTAAGGTGTGTTGACATGAACGATTTGAAGTTGTCACATATGAAGAGCCATGATTACCATGTATTTATGGAGAGATTGCTTCCTATAGCCTTACGAGAGTTATTGCCAAATAGTGTATGGGAACCTTTTACCGAACTAAGCTTGTTTTTCATAAACATTTGTTGCTCGTCTCTTGAAATAATCTACCTTGAAAGAATGCAACAAAATATTGTGATCACCCTTTGTAAGTTGGAAAAGATCTTACCTCCAGCCTTCTTTGACTCAATGGAGCATTTACCAGTACACTTGGTTCATGAAGCAATTTGCAGCGGTCCTGTACAATATCGGTGGATGTACCATTTTGAGAGGTTTTTGCATGTTTTGAAGAGAAAGGTGAAGAATAAAGCACGTGTTGAGGGATCTATATGTGAAGCATATCTTATCCTTGAAACGACGACATTTTGTTCATATTATTTCGAACTGCATGTGCAAACAAAAACAAGAAACATCAGTCGAAAGGAAGAGTCCGTGGATGCGGATTACCCTGAAGGGTGTTTCCCCATATTCAAACATCCAGGTCGTCCGATGGGGAAGATGATCTCTAAAGATTAGACGATCGAGATTTCAATGCTGCTCACTTGTCTGTTTTGATGAACTGCGAAGAAGTGTCCCCATATATTAAGTAAGTTCATGACTCAACTCTTTAGTTCTATTAAAGATCTTATATATATAACCCACTAATTAATACTATACAGGATATTTGAGGATGATCTTCGAATGGAGAATCCATCATTTACTGATTCACAAACCAATAACAACATTGAGAAATTTTTCCCGGCTTGGTTACGTTACCATGTTAGTATTACTAGTTTTTAACGTCCCTAATAATATATTCGATTCATTCCGACCTTGACGTTTGTTATTGTCCCTAATTTACCCCTTTCAGCTTGCCCACAATAACATTTTGGATGATCGCGTGACATATCTTTCAATGGGTCCAAGTAAGGTGGTCAGTACATGTCAAAGTACTTGGTGAATGGGTACAGATTTCACACTTTGGAGTATGGATCTTCAAAGACAACAATGAACAGTGGAGTCACTGTGAAAGGGACAACGCCTGATAATGAAGAAAGTGATTATTATGGTATGTTGACTGATATTATTGAGTTAGAATACCATAATGGAACTTTGAAGCGCACAAGAGTTGTCATTTTCAAGTGTGAGTGGTTTGATTCTCACAATGATAAGCGATTAAAGGTTCATCAGAAATATTGCTTGATTGATATAAATGTGAAGAAAAAATACCCAAAGTATAACCCCTTTGTCTTAGCCGAGCATGCACATCAAGCATATTACGTTAGGTATCCTGGTGCTAAGAGAGAATGGGCAGCATGGTCAGCTGTATGCAAAATCAGATCAAGGAACCAATTTGATAAGGAGTCGAACAATGATGATAATGATAAAGATGAACAGTCAGCTTTTCAGTCCGATGAGATGAACGTGACATTGGTACAATCAGATGATCATGATGATGTCGTATTGCGTTGTCTTGAATCAAGTGAATGCATTGCTGTGGTTGGAGATGTAGAAGAAGAGCACGAGGACAATGTCCAAAATGATGATGAAGATCATGAAAGTGACTCTGATAATGACATAGAATCTGAATACAATGAATTATCTGATTGAGATTTTGTACTTATAAATTCAATATTTTATATGTCAACTGTATGTGAATTGTATAATTGATAATCAAAAAATATAATAAAAAGTGGGTATAGTATCTCTCCATTTATAGAATATATTGTACATCTCTTTGTATCTTGTGATTTTTTTTTTTGTAGAAATCATGGTTACAGCTGGTAAATCGCAAGCAGATAAGACACGATCTGGCATGCCATCAACTTCGTCCTCCGCAGCCCGTGGTGAAGTTGATAGTGAGTCCCCTACTGCTACAGGGTCGTCAGTTCGTTCCACTGGATTATCTGCCCCTTTGTGTGACATCAGAGTGACTAACGAAGATTGTCATGATAATACCACGCCCACGACCAGCGTCTAACATAAAACGGAACATCCAGAATCATCATCACATGCAGCTGGCACAACAAATTACCAGGCTATGGGATTCAAGTCACTCGAGCAGTACGCCACATAGTTGGAGGATAGACGTACTCACGTTCGATTATATAATAACAGGTGAAATTACAATTAAATTAAATGATAGAGCAATTACTTTGATTGTTTGTTATTAGTTCTTGAAGTTATAATAAGGTAATGCAAGTGACACTAACTTATATAATTGATATACTTGTTAACAGATTTGTACCTGCTTCAGTAGTAAGAGATTTTAAGTCAATATTTGCAGGCGGATTCACAGAACCCTGGATTACTTATGGGGAAATTTCGGACGATGTCAAAGACCGATAGTTTTGCTCTTTTGAGGTTTTTATAAACATTAATGCAGTTAATATCTATTATATTATACACTTGTACATTTATACGTTCGTATTCAATTAACACATGTTCGCATTTACCTATTTTTGTTGTTGCAGAGAGATTATAAGGGGCACCCATGTGACAGGACACACATCAAGCATTGCTTCCATTATAAGTCAGCAGAGATAATGAAAGACCAATTGGCTAAGGCCCGTAAATTTTGACAAGCCTCCTAAGTGGATGACATTAGATAATTGGGAGCAAATGCAAGTAAGATGGCGTAAACCAAAATGGATAGATAAATCAACTGTGGCCAAGAAAAATAGGAAAAAAAATCAATCGGTACACTACACGGGTGCCACCCCCTTTCATGAGGTTATGAGAAGGATGGTATGTAACTTAAATTTAATAGCCGTTTAAATTTGTCTATCTTAATCTTAATATTCTAGTTTTTGAGTAATTACTACTTATGAAGTTAATAACATAGGCGGACACAGTAAACGCCCTTGTCTATAGAACTGATGTTTTCAAGGTCGCTCACAGTAAATGGGAGGGTGATGGTATACAATACTCTGATCCAAAGGCTGCTTAAACGATAGTAAATATTAATACAGTGTATTACTTTTACTGTTGATTAATTTTATTAAATTTATATAATTTTATGTTAAGTTTAAGTTGCTACTTTTAATTTAAAAGATTATAAAAATTGAATTTCATAAATCTCTTTTGTAATGTGTAGGTTGTTAGATTTATGTATTTCATTATGAGAATTGTATTTTTATGATTATGTTGAACTGGTTGTCACAGACGACATATCCTTTGGTTGTTTGTTCGAGGCCTAGGATTATAAATTTGGCATATTTGTAGTTGTATGATAGTTGTTGTGGCTATATGAATTGTTATGCAAGTTATATTTTTGTGTTTGGGTCCATATTACAAACGTTATAATGCCGAAATTTAGTCGCGTCCCGCCTTGATTTTAGGTGGGGTCGAGTTGGGGCGTGACATTGAGTGATATAAGAATATTAAAAATTTATAAATGTTATTTTTGTAGTCACGATATGAGAAGATGCTCAAGCAACATCAACTTGTGACGCAAGAAGACCCTACAGCGCCGCCCGTTAATCCCGATGAGATATTCTACCAGGCTGTTGGTGGGGCGAAAAAAGGGCGTGTCTATGGACTTGGCTCGCAAGGAGTCCGTATTGGTAAGGAAGCACCCCCTATTCCCACCATGAACACTAGAGTTGGACTCTCGGAACAAGAAGTCGACAGGCGAGTCACTAAAGGAACAGATTCCTTGAGGCAACAACTTGATAACCAAGAAAATGCACAGCAAGAGACGCAGCGACAAGTGAACGAAGCCATGCAACTCGTAAGGGAATTGCAGCAGGAGATTAATCGACTCAAACACCCACGACAATAGCCCGATCAACATGATCAATGGTACATTTAGGATTTAGTATTTTGGACAATTTTATAAACTAATTTCGAACAATATGTTAATATTTTTATGAATTTGAAATATGCGTTATGTAAATATTATTTTGGATATTTAATTTTACGTTTTGTTGTGTAAATTTGTTTTATTTTTAAATTTTTACATTTCATATTATTTTTCGTAATAACTAATAATTATTACGTGACAATAGCCACATAAAATTAGCCACCGTTTTTCGACAGACAAATAACTACGGAATTCGGCAATAGATTAGCCATCGATATATGTCGACAAATAGCTACGAATTGGCTACGGATATTTTTCGACAATGGCCTACGGATTGGCTACTACTTTGCTACGGACGTTAATAATTAATAACAAAATCAAAATTTTAGTTAGCTACGGATGGGCTATGGTAAAGTGGCTACCGATATTCTACGGATACCAATCCGTAGTCGTGGGTTACAGACGATTTATGATCGAAACGGCTATAGACATTAATAATTAATAAATTTTTTAAAAAAATTAGTTGGCTACGGATGGGCTACGGATTGGCTACAGACAAGTAGCTACCGATGTTCTATGGATACCAATCCGTAATCGTGGGCTACGGTCGATTTACGACCGAAACGGCTACGGATTTGCTACGGACGTTAATAATAAATAAATAAATAAATAAATAAATCAGTTGGCTACGGATGGGCTACGGCTATTTTGTTACAAAAATTATAAAAAATAAATACAAATTAATTTTCGGAATTGGCTACGGATGGGTTACGAAATATCAATTTGGCGATGAGCTTTTTTTCTACAGACGTTATTCCGTAGCTTAGCGGTCGCCCGTCCCAATTTGGCTATTGCTAGGCTACGGATTTTGGTTGTCGGCTCAGCCTTTTTTTCTTGTAGTGGCTCTCCCTCTGTGTGGAATGTTTCAAATTTTAAAATAATACATTAAATTATAATATCTTATTTGTACATAAGTTAACAAAAATATTCAAAATAAGACAATAAATTATTAATTTAATATATTATTTTATAATTTTATCGAGATTATTAATTTTTTACATTGATCCTAAGTCGGGACCATATAATTTTATTGTTTAAAATATATTATTAAATTATCGAATATTAATTTGAAGATGTTCTATTGTATATCAGGAGAGGTAATCACCAATTGGCCACCCCTAAATCTCTCAATTTTTGTCATATTTAAAAATTAAGTCCCTTATTTTTAAAAGTACTACATTTAAACTTTTAAGACAACAATTATGCACATAAGTAAATGTACATCCTGTCCCGGGTATGTGCAAAACGGTTCAGAATAATTCATTAAATTAATAATTTGTTGTCTTATTTTGAATATTTTTGTTAACTTATGTGGCAAATAAGATTTTATAATTTGATGTATTATTTTAAAAATTGAAACATTCCACACGAAGGGAAACATGTACAGGTATTTACAAACTATAAGGGGTTATTTGCACTTTATAAAGTATAGAAAAAAATGTGCACATATGTAAAAGTACATGAGGGATCCCGTGCCATTAACCTATCAAAATATTGTCCAATATTTGTAAAAGACTCGCGTGTCTTACACTTTCGATTAAGTTTAATAGTTTTTATGACGAAAGAGGAATGTGTGTATACATTTACAAACTATAAAAAGAAAAATGCACTTTTTAAAATATATAAAAAAACGTACACAGTAAAAATAAAAGGAGTTCCGTACCATTTACCCAATAATTAATCATATAAGCCTATTAAAAGTTGTGGCCAATATTTGATTGTTGGATTTAGGTACGTAGGCCACTAAATAGAATTGTACAAATGTTGTGGAATTATCAAATACAAGCAGTTGGTAGTCTCATCAGCTTTGGTTTGTCTTGTACGAACGGTTCTTATAAGGGCCCTCATATAGTCTTCCACAACCAATTAAGCTAATTGATGTTAGGATAATTTGAACTTTAATTCTAATATTCGTTTGACCAATTTGGTTTGGAACCGTCCTATCAGTTGTCTGATCTGCTTAATTTCTATTGCGACACGTAAATTTGTATTGCAGATCTCCGCCATTGAAGTAGTTGCTCATGAAAGGACGTGCATGTTAACATGCATTAATAGACAGGAAAAATGGTGGAACAATGCAAGATGTTAAATACTAAGTTATGAGTACGTCATTATTTAATATGATTCCATACAACGATACCTTTTACGGTTCAATATTTATGAAGCCAATTAAATATATATTTTTTTTTCTTCAAAAAAAAAAGGAACTTCAAAATTTTCAATCTAGAGGTATCTCTAAAGGTAGAAATTATTCACAAAAATTTACTATTTTTGACTATTTTAAAGATTCAAATCTCTAAATTTAGAGCTAAAATAGATAGAACCCCACAACTTTTGTTAATTTTTTGGTCAAAATAAAGACCCGATCACTTTTTGGATATCTAAATTTAGAGCTAAAAAAGTAAATTGAATCTCTATTTTAACTCAAATCATTAAAATTGTGTGAGCCCCATGTATTTTGACACTAAATTTATAAAAAATGATAAATTTTTGTAAATAGTATCTCCCATTGGAGATACCCTAAATATTTGTCTGACTCGCTTAATACAAGACTGTGACAAAAAATTTAAGACCAAAAAAGTAAAAAAAAAAAAAAAAAAAGATGGGATAGCCGTGGATGTTATATTGAAGTTTTATTTTTATTATTATTTTATTTTTTTGGAGAGACAAAAACCGAATGCTAAGCGTTGATGATTTTTGAGGTAGATTCGCCCACCTTATCTTTTTCCACAACCACAAGCAATTGCTATGGTGGATAAATTAATGTATGGCAACTCGGGCTTTGATTAATCACATAATTGACTAACCAATTTGTATATTTATTTACTTCACAAAAAAACATATGAAAAACTAAAATAATTATAACGT
Source organism: Ehretia macrophylla (assembly GCA_037974665.1). Classification (NCBI taxonomy): domain Eukaryota; kingdom Viridiplantae; phylum Streptophyta; class Magnoliopsida; order Boraginales; family Ehretiaceae; genus Ehretia; species Ehretia macrophylla. The sequence goes on from CM075769.1 coordinate 67,175,253, forward strand.
GAAAAAATAGTTCTGTAATTTTTCCCAAGAGGCGGCAGGGTGTTATCCTCGAAAGTTAACCATGCATTGTCAGATCCAGCATGATAACTTAAGCTACTTGAAGTGGCAACTACTCAAAGCATAAATTAATTACTAATGGTAAAATGAATTATAATTGCGCGCGGTTCTTCAAAATCTACAAATAGTAACTTAACCGAACAATCGGTAGCTTAAACCAGTGGTAATCGCGATGGGATATATTTAAATTAATATCTTGTGTACAATTGGAAGAAATCATTATTACAATGCCATTAATTATTTTCCAAATTAAAAGCCTTAATTATCAAGTTCCCTGCCCCATCCTACCTCCCTCCTTTAAATTGCAATTTCTAATTGGGTACCATATTACGGAATATCTATCACAACCTTTACTTATTTTACTAGATTGAAGAAGATAAAAGAAGATCAAACACACAGAAGATATCATATATAGATTTTCTATAATGTGCAAATACTACAATTATTCTTAAACTGTTTGCACCTAAAGCTTGTATATGTGAAGGATGTAATAAGGGATCAATAAATTAAACAACTTTTATTTTTATTTTTTTGGGGCATATTCTAATATATAAAGAGCAGGATAATGCATAAGTGGCTTTGTCTATGGTTGGAAATGAAAGTGTATATATCCCATGATGAAATTAATAGTTAATCAAACACAAAAAACTGAAAATAACAATAAAACTTGGAGGAATTATACAAGTTTTTAGAAGATCAATTCTGATCGGGCTTCGTAACACAAAAAATAAAATAGAATTTGTATATATAAATGTAATACTTGAGTCCCTCATATTAAAATAGGTACATTAATAGCACGTTAGTATAGTAGGGTAGGGTAGGGTAGGGTAGGGTAGAGTAGAGTAGAGTAGGGTGTTTCATGTTTGGTGTGTGACTGAAATTCCAATGGGCAGCAGCAGCAGCTGAGAGTAGTAGTGGCGCCCCCTAAACAGCTGCACACGTGTTGCGGATAAGTGGCTCCATCGCCGCCGGCCGTTGCGCCGCTTTGACGAAATCGTCATGGTTTATGTGGGTTAACTACCCACGTGGTTATGACCAAAAAAAAAACAAAAAAAACTACCCACGTGGTCCCCCCTATGTTGACAAACATCACACTTACACGTGTTTGCCACATAAGATCTGACGTTACAATTTTGGAGATTTGTTTAGAAATTTAGCTCTTTGAAAAACCCACTCTTGCAAGAAAGAAAAATAAATTAAGTTTAAAAAGCTTAGTATTTTACTTGGGTAGTACGAGTTTGGTAGAGGAAATAAATGTAAATATGTGTTGTTTAAAGACAAGTAGGACCAAAAGAAAGAATTCGGTGTGCTTTTCTGATTTAGTGGACCAAACACCAAACTATAAATTTCCCTATTTCTTTAGAATTCAATGATAATGTTAATAATTATTAAATTTTATCTTAAAATTAATTAGTAATAAAAAGAATAACACATACTCTTATAAAGTATTCATAAAATTTACGAGTTCTCTATATAAAAAGAATATATATATATATATATCTATTCTAATATATAAAATTACTAAGGACTATATCCCACAATCAATATACTTAGTCACTGTCATGGTATAGGTTAGTTCGGTTAGTTTTTTTGGTATTCAAAGTTGATATAGATATTTGATCTAATATATTCACATTTTTATAAAGAGAATATTTGTGTACAACAACTGAATTAGGTAGTATGTATATGGTGTATATCCATAGATAATATGTTCAAATTTAATTTGAAGCTCGAACATAAACTTAAATTTCAAGCTTATTTAAAATTTCATTTCTAAAAATAGAAAGAGTTAAAATCACTTAACCATATTATACGAAACATTTATAATATCGAACTCGATCTTTCGATTCATAGAATATAAGTCCACCTTGAACGTACAATTACATCGCCTGTATAACTTGAGGAACTACTCATCATCTTTTTTTCCGGTCTATCACATTTCTTGCGGTGACTATCCTAATATATTATAGTACAACTTTTTATTATAGATTATGAGGCTATACATATCCATTATGGGATTATGTGGGATCCACAATTTTGTACGTATGGACTTTGAAAAGATGTATTAATCTACCATCCACTTGATTTTCTCCACGCCTCACCAACCCCACATTAGTTCATCATTTGGCTCGATCCTATGGATGACCTCTTTCAACCTACTGCTATGCTTTTCCTTTTCTCCTTACTTTAATTAATGTTATTTCTCAATTGATTATAATATAATACTTGTTTCATATTAAAAAATCACAAATTTTAACATATTTTAATTATAAGATTTTAGATTATTTCACTTAATACTAATTAGTTTTAAAATAAAATCTCAATTATCTTAACATGATGTCAGAGCTAAGCGGTTTAGTCTTGTTCATCTTCCGTGTGTCTTCCATGCGTGTTCAATCTTTCACGTATGACCCATATCAAAATTAGACCCACGCGTGTTCAATCTTGTATGTGTGACTCCTCTTAAATTAGGTTACATGTGAGGAAAAGTGTTAGAATATAACACTTGTCCTAAATAGAAAAATCAAAAACTCTAAGACCACCTTATAAGATCATGGGCTAATTCACTTAACACCAATTGATTTTAGGATGAAACTTCATAATTCTTAATATGATATTAGAGTTAGACTATTGGTCCAGTTTTATTCATCTGTGTGCGACCCATATCAAATTAGGTCCATTTGTGTTCAATCTTTCGCTTGTTCCATGTTTCACGTGTGTTCAATCTTCCACGTGTGTTCAATCTTATACATGTAACAATCAGGTTCACTTGTGTTCAATCTTTCACGTGTGTCATATTTCACGGATCTTCAATCTTCCACGTGTGTTCCACGCGTATTCAATCTTACACGTATAACTCTTCTCAAATCAAGTCACACATAAGGGGGGAGTGTTTGACTATAACACTTTTCCCATATCGAAAAATTAAAAACTCTAAGACCACCTTATAAGATCATGAGTTACTCCATTTACCAGCAATTGATTTTAAGATGAAACGTCAGTTATCTTAACATTTCTACGTCCACGTTATCCAAGACAATAAATGTTTAATCACGAAATTAATTTGGACGCAATATTTTCTCATAAGGGGGAGGAGTATATATGTTCTCGAACAACTTACGACTTTTGAAGTGTGAAAAGTTGTGCACAAATTACACATTTACTTTTGAGTAAATATCATGTTACTCCTCTGTGATATGCGAAACTGTCACGCTACCCCTTTATGTTATCAAAACCATCAAAAACCCCCCTGTGTTTTTTGAAACTCATCATCCCGCCCCTCTCCGTTTGCAGTCCGTTAGTTTTGTCGTTGAATGTGCAATCCACGGGCATAAGAAGCAACTTGACAAGTTTTTGAGCTTTATATGAGGCATAAATTAACTAAAAGATCCTTGAACTTAAAATATATATAATACATATATATATACACACACAAATCAGAATATGTATACATATATATATATATAGGGGTGGGGAAGGGTGGCTGATAGGAGTGGGGAGTGGGGAAGGGGTGACGGACGGGTGGGTGGGGGGTGGGGTAGGGGTTGAGGAAGATGATATATATATATATATATATATATTAATTTTTTTTATAGTGAAAATGGGTGGAAATGAAGGAAAAAAAAAGAAAAAAATTATGTTTTCTCTCTCTTACAAAACATATTAAAAGTGGGAAAAATCGATCACTTCATCTATTTTTCTAATAGTGTTAGTTTAAAATAAACGGACGGGAGTAGTGTGGTGAGTTTCAAAAAATATAAGGGGGTTTTAATAGCTTTTAGAATATACAATGGTAGTGTAATAATTTTCTATAATATAATAAGATAACGTGATATTTTTTATTTTCTTTTTAAGGTCATTACCACTCAACTGGCATGCATAATTGAATATGCAATTTACTCGGCAACTTAATTAGATAAGTTATATATGGTCCAATTCTTGACAAATGCAATGTGTGTTTGCGCAGGGCTGTTTCAAATAATTTGAGGGTTTTGGGCGATCATTTAATTAGAAACCTTAATAATTAAATTTTTTCTCAATAAAAAAATTCTAAATTTTCTATTAAAATAATCACTACAAATAAAATGATATTTCCCCAATGTTCTTTCTCTTTATTAAGTCTTTCTTCAACATATTTCTTAGGTCTTAATAATTAAGCTTTATTAAGTCTATTGCATATAAGAAAAATTAATAAAAAAATGAATATAAGTAAAAAAATTAATTATTTCAAGTTAAGATATATATAAGTATGTAAATAATATTAAAATTTATCACATAAAAAAATAAAAAGAAGAGTTGAATGTATACATCTATGCTTTTTTTTTTTGGCCAACCCTGCTTTCTTATATTATATGTAAAATTAATATCAAAATAAACAAAAATTGTTTAAGTACTGACCTTCAATAATTCAAAAATCGATTAAGTGCTAACCGTTTAATATTTTTTTACTAAATTATTATTATTTTTTTTATAACTTGGTGCTTCCAATCTAAGGGGGCCTTGGACACCGACCTAAGCTGCTCATAACATAGGCTGGGTCTGTGATTACGAATGTATTAATAAAAATAATAATAATAATAATAAGAATAAGAATAAATTAAGAACGTAGTAATAGCTTCTAGATTTAGCCGGCATGATATGGCCAATGCCTATAAGAAGTAGAGGTGGCAGTGAGTCACAAACTGTTTTGTTCAAAGTCATTTATCCAGTTTTACATGGGTGGAATTTCTAAATCTGCAGCCTATGCATATAAAACGGAGTCGGCTGAACAAAATTCAGTTTTCAAAATGATAATATTAACTACAGCTATAAGATATCTTCGGTTGCTATAGTTTGCCTAAGGTGATCAAGATGCCATATTGCACGCTTGTCTAAATGCCCTAGCTACGTTAATTAAGATCACTAAGCCTGACTAGCAACCTCCTATTTATTAAACCTTTTTTTTGTTTTGCTATGGTGGAGTATATAATCGTGTTCAAACTCGTAATATTTAATTACAACAAGTTACTTATATATATTAAACTTTGACTTAACTGATCAAAATTGGATATATCAATTCTTCTTTTACATCTTAAAATACCGGTACATGGCATGAATATATAATTTACTCCCCCCCCCCCTCCCCCCCTCAAATTAAGTAACTAATATATACTTTGCTTGGATTCATATTGGGTCATCTTGATTCACTTCCAAGCTAAATATATAAGTAGGAAAAAAGATCGTTTTCTTTTTTCCAAAAGGCCAAATAAATATTCACCGAATGTACTACGATTGTTTGATAACTTAAAGATCGGACACCTAATAAATGCAGATACATTTGGAAGATCTCGACAATCAATCCATTAATTGAGGAGGTGTCCCATCTTCCGAAAAGCAATATGGAAAGCTAAATAAAAGTACGAAGGAAAAATAGTATTTCTCATGCTCAAATTGGAGTCAAGAATGCTACAATTATAAGAAAGGAGATGAAGCATTAGTTACATATATATATATATATATAATAGTTGTTGATTTTGTCTTTAAATTTACATGGCATGAGGTGAAGAGGAAGGAGAGATCTATTTTGGTCTACAAACTTGTAATCTTAATTAAATCTAATTAACATATAGGACAATATAAAAGGAAAAATATTCCATGCACAAATTACATTGTGATCTTAATTAATTTTGCATGAATAAGAGATTAATATGCCATATACTCAAAATTTGATAGATTTATATAGTAGAAAATCCATATGCAACTAATATTGAGTCACCAGGCGTGGGAATGGGACCTTATAAGAATTCTGTCGATAGTGGCACAAGACACGATGGAGACAAGACCGCGGTTATTGTCCGTTATAGGCAGTTTGCCACGTTAGGTACACGTGCTTTTCATTTTTATGTTGACCCCACTTGCCGTTGACCGTTCATCGTACGGTCGCTTTGCTGGTGGCCCTGCTTATCCCTAACCCTTGCCGACAAATTTCCATTTACTTATCTTAATTTCTTCTTTGTTTTTAAGTAATTTGTGTATATATATATATATATATATACGTCACCAAACAACAGCTTGAGAAAGCAGCATGTCATGTTCATGTTGTCGTAGGACACGTATTAAAAAGGTGATGAGGTAAACAAGGTAAAAGTAAATATCAATAAAGTTTTCTTACGTGATCAGCACCAAGTATGAATTAATCTCATTTAGCGAAAACATAAAAAAAGTATGAAATCTCTAACTCCAAAAAGTTTAGTTACTGGTTGAGTGTTTAGAGAATAAGTGAAAATTTTATTTGTTTTAAATTAGAGTTAATTAAAAAATTATTTTTTTGTTTATTCAATTTCAATAACTTTTATGTTTGATTAACTTAGATTACGTCTCTTATAAATAAGGTCAAGTTTCTCGCAATTTAACACATCTTTGATTATAGTGACTAGCAGTTGACAGTTGTTGGCCTTGCCGGCGATAGAGGATAATCATTTTGCTAGTAGCAGCCGAAAGAGCTGAAGGTGTCTGTTAAGGTAGAAAAAATGGTGAGTAGCGAATGGTCTTCATGCGTAGTCGGACGTCTGCAAAACAGAGAGGGCTTGGCGGGTTGTGTCCGCGTTAGCACTCCGATGCCTAAGTTAGTCTGGTGCTTTAATGGAGGAAAAGGGATACAGAGTATATAGGTGCGAGTAAAAAAAATACAATTACCTTTTCCCTATTGAATCTACTCATACTTATAGGCATGTGCCAGTTAAATTAGGCGGGGAGTAGTGGAGTAGTGGGGTGTTTGTGGAGGAATAACTACATGTACAAACCATCTATGCTTACTAATGGGCCATCTACAAACCGCCAAACGTGCCCTGACCTCCGCCAGCTCGAGGCCTCAAAACGATAGCCTTGGATGCCCTGATGCCACGTCTGACCCCCCAGAGATTCTTGCCTTGCCTCATTCGAACCCTGGGTGTAGTCCTCGAGGGGTTGGATTTGTCCGACCCCTCGTCCGAGATCCCTAATGTTTTTCCCTTGCCTTCATTGACCCCTCTCAAAGATCATTCTGTAATTTCTACAAGTACTAAAAATCTTACCCGTGTCACTGTATGAGATACGTCCACAATTAGCATTTAGCACTGATCATCCGCGAAAATTATTTGACGACTAAAGAAGACTCTCAACAACAAATAGCATAACTTTGTTGAATCATTTAATATAGCCCTAAATATCACTTTTTGTTTCCACATTCAACAAAAGTTTTCTCTACTTTATCTTTTTTCTTAATTGAAATATTGAACGTGCAACCTATTTCACGGTGAAAAGCAGCGGGATCATAGCATGTGATGGACAGACAATTATTATATACTGCAGCAGCGCAAGGACATTTTTTTCTATTTTATTTAATTCAAATTGATACCTAAATTAATTTTATATCACTTTTAAAAAATATAGTACATTCTAAAAATCAATTTTAAGAATTGTTGCACTACACCAAATCAATTATAGAAAATGGGGCGCAGATGGATTTTGGTGAAAAGGCAATAGCGGTTTTTGGTAGTTAGCAACCAAGGAAGCACTCGTGCCCACACAGTCCAGACCGGCCTTTTTGTATGTCCATTAAGGCCCCCATATATGACAAATTACAAAATTCGTATCTGCATGTAAAATGATTCCATCACGGAACAATTAATTCTATACACAGAGAAAGAGGGAGAGAGATTGAGGAAATCTTGGTCCTTTGTGTAATTTGATCCCGTGAGCTAACGGCTATGTACCTTCCTTCCCCCTTCGTTTCAGAGCTAGGCATGTACAAGTGGAGCCATATAAGCCTATAAGCGCATCTAAATTAATTAATGTTCCTCCTGCCTTGAGCCTTAATCTAATTCAAGTGCAACATGAAGAATCTTTTAAGAAAATTGTAATCTTGATTTCACGCCACTGGAGCCAAAAGTCCAAAATTATCACCCGGCCCATGAGTCAAACACTAGTCCATTATTATTCACAATAAATTAATTAGACGGTTGGTATATGGAATATTGTAATCATTCAAAGAAAGATTAATTTTTGCTTTTAATTCATACCTTACTGATAATTTCCTAGGGAGACATGTACGCACACACGTAAAAGGAGCATCTGTTGTTGGCTAATGTAGGCTCTCTTCTTCTTATGATGATTATCGGTGTCTATTAAAGCTGATGAGATGTGACTAAGAATGAATTTATAACAACAGATTATGAGGAGTTGTCCCTTTGTTGGCAAAGCATGGTCGATGTTTCTTTGAGGTATACTTGAGATTTTCTTATGGATAAGAGATTATGAGGAGTCTATTTTGCCGGTTTTTTAATCAGAATGATATTAATGATGATTTATGTAATGATCTTATATATGAATTTTATCTTCACAATGAATGTTTTTTAAATGTAAGGGTTTTTTTTTTTTTTTTTCATAAACTAGTTTTTTGAATTTTTTTTTTAAATGATTACACTCGCCTATTAATTAATGTTTAATGTGACATTTACTTTGAGGTGCTGTTTTGTTTTGGATGGAAAATCAATGAGGTTCCGTGCCTCTCTAAGATTTCCAACTATTGGCTTTTTCACGATGTCCAATGAAACACCAAGGTTAAGTTTTAAGCCTAGACGTCGTTGTGGACAGAGAGATTTTCAGGACCGGGACCCAGGGGGGTGTACGTTGGTCGGTTTGATAGTTGAAACGGTCGTGAAAACAGACTTTATAACTACCAACCAATACCTAACCCTATCTCACACTTGAAGATTTCATGCATGTGCAGGTGTAGCCACACCCCATGTGATTACTGGCGATCACTGCCCCCACTTTCTCTTTTACATCCCCGCTCACTGTTTCCTTCAAATAAAAAATTCTAACATCAGATTAATAATAAATTTTACACGACTGAACTAATAATTATATTTCCACCCTTTATTTCTCATACGTTAACTACTCGTTATAGAACTTTTTTTTTCTTTTCTTCTTTTTTAAGATGAGGACTCTAGACTATAATTAGAAAATCTCTGAAATATAACCACCCCAAAATTTGCTAAAATTAGCAAGGTCAATTAATTGAAAGCAATATAATTCTATAATAGCCCATTTAAGTGTTTGAGCTATAAAATTAATAAATCAAAAACTGTCCAAAAAAATAAAGCTACCTTTGAACCAAGTTATAAAATTAATAAATCATAAATTGTCCAAAAAATAAAACTAATTTTCAATTGGACTAGTTACCATTTCCACGAATCGAGCTGATACACTCGTGTGGTTGTTTGGATCAAACCTAACTATAGGTTAGTCCTCTCTCTTCTACACACAAGGGTGTGCCTTGAGGCTGAAACTCTAATTGTCAAACTTGAATTATATAACGGGATCATCTTAACTAATTATTATTATTATTTTTTTTCATGTAAGACAATCCCAATTTAATTTTCAACTCTTTATTTTTTCGAAATTGAACCTTCAAATTCATCACCCTATTTTCCGAAAACGTTATTCACATGGGTTTAAAACCCAATTCCAACACCTTTGAAATATGAATTTGGAAATATGGACATCAAGCACAGTAGTCTTTTTATTTTTTGTTTTCGTTTCTTCATGCTTGCATTTTGTCACTTCAAAAGCGAGTCGGCAGGCGAAAGCCGCATTATAAGTTTAAAAAATAGTCTGTCTCGTGTCTATTTTAATTTGATCCAAAATGATTAACTCTAGGTTTTCCAAAACAAGAAAGTGAAAGAGATGACTGTACGAGTTGTAAATGATGAAGTATGTGAGCCAATGCAATAATGTTTATATCTCATCTTTTAGTGAGGATCTTTCTACTTTTATTGAGACCAAAGAAAAGCGACCACATCAGTGAAACAATTTAACTTTTATGTTAACCAACCCAACAACAACAACAACGTTTAGTGGTGGAATGATCAAAATATAGACGAAAAATTTACTCATTTTTTAAGTTCAATTCAAATAAAGAGCTACTCTTTTAGGAATAACTTATTTTTTGTTATAGAAAATAAAAATGAAAATAACGTGTATGTTCTTTTTGGCATAAACTTGCCATTTGAACCGACTTATATATCCTAGGCTGAAACGAAAGAATCAAGGGGTGTAGAGATGATGAAACACAAGTAGGGTAGGAAGGGCAAGGGGAATCTGAATGTAGAGTATCTTGCCTGACGTAATTGGTCGTGTCCTAACAGCATACGTGGCCATGACTTCACAACAACAGTTTTCGGGAACAAGTCTTATCTTTGATGTTAAAAGAGTAAATAAATTCTTTTTTTTGTCGGATACATAAAATAATCTTGAGTAACGTGTAATAGTTGCTTATGTGTGGTTGTGTCATCACATTCTTGTGACACCTGAAGAATTTGTAATTTAATTGCGTTACCTATGATCACTCACTCATCTATGATGGGCCATTGAGAAAGACTAATCAACTGCTAGGCCTTTAATGGCGGTTTCATTTAGCATCATAACATATGAGCTTTTATCTCTCAACATGTGGGAGACATTAGATTTGTTGGAAGAAGCCGATTTTATCATAACATGAGATGCTTAGGCTTTTCAGGCAAATTTGAATTCTATGCCATTCATATGGCCCAATACTCCACAATATTTTGCCGGTAGAAAGGGAGAGGGGGAAGTTATGGTCCATTTTCTCTCCGGACACGAACAATAATATAAAGAAAATTGCAAATTGAATTCAAGTACATAACGTAAAGACATATTAAAAAATACATGATTTGATTTGATAGCCTACTTGCAAAAAGAGTTTATTAATCGCATAACAATTCATCTTTATGAATTCATATTTTCGAAACTATCATAATACAACCACTTATCTAATATTAAATCGAGGGGTAGATCTCAATTTCCTTCCGCGCATACCATACTCGGAAGGGCACAAATATGTATTCTAACTGCAAATGGACCTTATGAAAAGTAGGCAATTAAGTTGAAAAGATGAACCCACGCTTGCACGCCAAGTAGGGGCTCTAGCAAATGATGTATCATTGCTTCTTATGACGTGAATCCTCGTTCGGGCCACAAAAAAGGAGATGTTACATAAATATCAATTCTTCTCCATCCTAGTCAATGAGCACTGATTTGACTTTTTTTTTTCGTTGAATTGACTCTTTTTTCAATTATTTATTTATTTATTTATAAATACTTGTGTTTTTAATTTTATAAAGATACCAATACAGTAAGAAACTAGATTGAAAGATTATCAAATATAAAAGATTTTAGAAAAAAATATAATACAAATCAGGCCGAGAAAAATTGTATTTCAACGAAAAGTTAAAAGGACTTATTTGGGGTGGAGGAGATACAAAAAGTCAAACGAGATGTTTTTTCTAAGAAGAAAGTCAAAGGGAGATAAGAGAATATATATATATATATATATATATATTTTTTTTTTTTGTGTGTGTGTGTGCGCATGTGTCGAAGGTAGATGAAATTAAAGGACAAACTTCATATTGCAAAGCAGCTGATTTAGGTTGATTAATGATAGTGGTTTGCTTAGACATCAGACAAGCAGGAGTCCCATTCCTTCCTTGCCATATTCTAGCATATGTTTAGAGAAGTTCAACTTTAACACAAATTGAATTTTGTTTAGCTTTTCCTAGGGACAACTTCAAAACATACGAGGGCGTTTATCATCAAATGCTACTATTTACCCTTGCGGGCCAACTGCCTGCAGCCCACATTATGAATTTTGAGTATATAAATCTGCATATGTGAATATGATGTTGCAAGTGAAATTTGCATTCTTTTAGCGGGGTATCAGACCTATTCCCGTTCCTACCTTTTTAAGTAAAAGTAATGTGCAAGAGTCTTTATCTGAATTATATGGCATTTTAATAATAAATGACTTTCTCTTTCCCAGTGGAGGTGGAGAAGACAGAATGATTCTGAAGTGAAATAAAGCAGAAAAAGAAATGGGCCAATGTATAATTGATTTGATCCAAGTCCAACTCGGCCCGCAACAGCCCCACCTGCAAGGACAAGGCGCTCAACTTAAAGCTTTTAAACCGAGTGTTGGGTGGGGATAGCATTTTCATGTCCTACTCAGAATTACTACAGCAACATCTTTAATGGTAAATATAATATAACCAAGTTAGGAAACTAACTAATGAATAATTCAAAAAGGTAAAAAGGTCTAGCAAATTAGCTCTTTCAAAGTACATACATATCTTGGATGCAATTATCCACTCTCACTTCTTACTTCTACATTACATTGTTCTTGCTTATTATATGAAAAAAGAAAACTATAACATACTACCTCTTTGATGCCAAAATTCCTGTAAATGATTCTAGTGAAAGCAACAAGATCGTTGAAGAAAGACCTTTAGCTTACCACATGTCCAAGTAAAATCCGCAACAAGACGAGTACGCAAATCACGGTCCCTCCAAGTAAACAGCTTTGAACAACTGTTCCCCTCTTTCTTGGGCTCAGGAGACTCCAGTATTGTAGAAGCACCTCTAAGATTGATTCACCATCAAGAAAGTACACCTAAGAATGTTAACAATGATGATTAAGAGACAAATTTTAAAATATTATGCAATCTCTTCAATTTGTATTCCCGGGACTATATTGCACTCAGAACAATATTATTAACAAAAGACCAATTATTATATGGTTCGACCTACACCTTAAATGGCGATATTCTGTTAAATGTGAAAGTTTCACCAGCTCTCACACAAACAGAAACCAGAGAAATGAAATCAGTGATCTCAAACAATAGATGAACAAATTACCTATACTATAGCAGCAATGAGAATCAAAGAAACCAACAGCAGGTGTTTTGGAATTATATGAAACTACAGTGACAAGTATCAAAATAACTTATGCTTTCAACAAATCTTTCTTCGGTTGACAAAGCAGAAGCGCCTATGCGCTTTGGCATATCTCCATGAGAAACAAAAAAAAATAAAAATAAAAAATAAAAAATACACAGGCATATCACGTCCAAAAACTCTAGGATCCTGCTCATTTATCCAGAAAAGCGGATGTTTCAAGAAATCTTTCTTTCGCAAGACCCAGCACAGTTGTCTCATCCTCTTCTTATAAATGCTCACCTTAATAGAAAATCCTATGAAATGGCATTGTGCAAGACAAGCCACCAATAGAATATAACAAATTCCACAATACTCTAGCCATCTCACAATGTAACAGTAAAAGGTTTGTAGCATCCTTATCCTTCTTATGCTTACATATTAGATAGCAGTTCACACATTACAAACTCAAATTCAGTTACCCATTACAAACTCAAATTCAGTTACCTCATGAACAAGCTCATAATTAGTACATATGACTTTCATATCTTTATTTACAAAAGATTCCAACGCCATGATAGGCAAAGGGGTCTACCCTGGTTAGCTAATTGCAACAGAAGAGACATGGGCCTATTTTTCTAACTTCTTTCATAGACACTAGAAATTGTCAAGAAGGTCAAATGGAAAGCAACAAAAAGCTAATGTGGACATCCTTTCTCCACTCCCCGCCAACAACCTACCCTGTCCCCGAGAAAGGAAAAAAAAATGCGGTTATCCATGTGTAATACCAAAGTAATATAGAAGGTAAAGTTCTGCATGGCATTCTGTCTTGACCATCCCAGTTATCTTGCCTCCCGTAGTATTTGATGCTTAGTGGCTGTTGAAAGGTGGTATACAAACAAACATTTTTTTCCAAGTTATATGTATGTGCATAATCATATGGTGCATTTTGAAGCCATAGACAACTGAGAATAAGTTATGTATCATTCACATGAACTTTTTGAAATCCAAGATCATTCATACAAACTTGTTGTTTGAAAACATACCGGTAGGCTGTTGAGAAGAGCAAGCGTCAGAGACACCTGAAAGGCACACATCAAAAGCTTTTCCAACATATTTGGAAGTTGTAACCCAAATTGAAGCGACCAACGTGGTTGATATGACGTCAGATAGAGGGATTGTGCAACGGAGTTCACATCACCGATGAAGACAAAAGTATGAAGACAGCTCATTTCTCTGAGATCATGCTCCTCGTCTTCTACAGTTGAATTCTTCATGAGACCCCAGCATCTGGGTAAAGACGAACTAATGTAAGTGATCTCTACCCATGCCAGACCTACACTCTCGACTGGAGCTAAGCAAGAGTCACCCTGAGTCCACAACAACAAGGGTCAAAAGGTACATCTTGTATCTTCTCTAAGTCATATTCCAACACATATGATCTATTTTTAATCTGTAGTTACAAAAGAAAAATAAATGTTCCAATACAAACATGGACTTGACATGCCAAAATTAAATCTTCTACCTCTGAACACAGGCAGCCTCCGCTATGTTGTTGGGGTTTTGCCCAACCATCACCACATTTTTTGAGCTTTACAATATCCTTCGCATCCAAGCAGTGAATACTTCCGCTTCTCTTTTGATGCTTATCTTCAAGGCTACCATTGTCTAAAGTACTTGAGTCTAAGCAGGAAAGTTCAGCAAAAGCAGAAAGTTCACTGGGACATTTTGTTTGATTGCTTTCCAACTGAACATCCTTACTCTCTTCAATTAAAGAATAAGGGGTGCAGTACCCCTTTCTGCCATTTACTGTGATTGAGCCTCTTAAATCACTGTGACTGGTTAAGTTTTGAAGGGCCTGTTCATTTAATTTCGCAATCATCTCTCTCCAGTCTTGTAGATCATGGATGTGGATGCCATCCAATGAAAATATTAAATCGCCAGGTGAAAGATAGGCAGACAGTGGTGACGCAGAAGAGACTTCCAAAACCTAATTCAGTTAGATAAGAAAAATTGTTAAGCGGTACAGATACCCACTTACATAGCAACAAACCTATGTGTTTCACATGTTATATCACAAGAAGTTATAATATGAAGTACCATGAGGCTTTCACCATGTATATAAAACGGACACAATACCAGAGGCAGCAAGAACAATGCCAAAGCACAAGCTGCACAAAACTGCAAAGAGTATTAAAGCTATAAAGTTACTTCCTAAGATAAGCAACAATAGGATATTACTGATGCAAACAAGTTTTCACACTAAAGGAATGAATTCTAGATATGCTAAAGAATGTTTTTACAGAAAGAAATTTGAAATAAGAATTCTTAAGCGAACTTACTGCCGCGTTATGCCAGATACCAGCACAATATACACGAAGGGTAGCAAGGCGGGTTAATGACTGCAATAGCTCATGATTAAAAGCCACCAGAGCTCCTGGAAATATGACTGCTAAAAATACAGCTATGTACTCCACTTGTATGCCCTCACTGCTTTGCGCAAAGGTGGTACCTACAATAACAGCTGTGAGGCCCACACTCTAACCTACTGGCATGTCATTTTTTGAATTCTTTTTCCTTTTTATTAAATAAGCTATGTAACAGTTAACTAAAGGAATATACAGAGTAAAGGAAAGAGTACATGAATGGAACAAATGTATAATCAAGAAGAAGCATTTTATGAATCAATAAATTAGATTATCATTAGAAAATAATTGTCCGCCCACTTTATGTAATGTTGCAGAGACGGTTCTTAGAGAGAAAGAAGGAATAGAGGGTAATCCGCTGAGTTAACTTCAACTTGCAACTCCGAGTAGGTAGAAGTCTGTTAGTGCTTACTGGAGAAATAAGAAGCAATATCCCAAGAACAGGAATTACATTGATGAGGAAAATGCTATCCGCACTTCCTTATCAAGATCAGAACTATACTAATAACATGTGATTTGCACAATAAAATTTATTCACGAAGCTAATAAAAATTTTTCATTACTAAAGTAGCTTAGCTTATCTCTTATTTAATAATGTAAGTCTCATAAGAAAACCTTCTACACACTTCTAGTGACACTTTAAAATGGAAAAGAAACGCCTTCTGCCGGTCCGAGATAGTATGCAGCAATTCATGTATAACTGAGCAAAGGCATATTTTTTCCACTGAGCGCTATACTTTCAGTCAAATCAAAAGGGAAACTGGAAACTGAAGAGGCAAAATTGAAAATCTATATCATGAATGGAATTATACCTGTATAAACTAGATGCTCAAAGGCTAAATCATTAAAAAAACACATTCATATAATTCACAAGACCCCAAATCATGGTTTTAAATTGTCTCATTGGATATAATAGATTTAGGTTCCAAAAATAGCTACACAATAGACATGCAATTGGCCAAAGTTATGAAATTGCAAGTTGATGGATAGCAAATGCAAGTATGCTGGTATATCATAATTTCCAAAAAAAAAAAATTATCACGCTTCATTAGTCCACGAAAGAGAGTAAAAGATCTTAACCTTGCAGCAGCAAGAGCATGTCCACACTCATGGATGAGTACAGATAATACGGTACTTATACACATGTATCCAACATCAGGGAGCGAGATGGACATTCCTGAAATCTGCATAAATGGCATTTGAGTTGAGCACAGATGTGTCAAGCTATGAACTGTAGATACATTAACAGTGTCTACAAACACGAACAATCAATTCGCTTCAAATGTGGAATAATTAATCATTATGTATCCTTCCGAAGTGTGAACGACCAGAAACATAACAAAAGGTCTCCAGTGATCAAGAAACAGCAAAATTTCTCTTCCTATTAAGACAAGCAGAAACTACACAAACGTGACTCTTTTGACAGGAATGGTTTAAGTTGTAGACACTGGCGGAGCTAAAGCCATTCCAGTGGGTTCACATGAACCCACTGGTTCACCAAAGGCACCCCTGGGTATATAAGTAATATACTTTTATAAAAAAAAAAAAGAAAAACATATTAGAAAACCAAAATTAACAGCCTGCCCTTCATCACTTCAAGTCTTAAACTCTTCCAAGTTTCACTCGCTGACGGCAATCACCATCCAGTCCACCATTCACCATTCTCAAAGTGACAAAGTCCAAAGGCATTCAACCAAAAAAAAAAACATTCAAGGCAAAGCAAAGGTGATAATTAATTATCTTGTAATTTCTTTTTATATAGTATTTGAGTTTGATTAAATTAGGGTTTAAATTTAATTTTTGATTAGGTTATTTTTTTTTTTATCATGAAACATGATGTATCTATGCCAAAAATTAATAGAATCATCCTTTTATGTACTCTACATATAGTTAATAATTTTATTCATAAATAGTTTTTTTTATATGAAATTATTGATATGGAATTTTTTATGTGTTTACATTAATTGATGTAATTGTTATTTTTATTTGTAGGTTAATGTTATTAGATTTATGGATAAAAGAAAGTCAATGTTTGAGCCACAATTTTGTTCCGAATCTAATGAAATGAATAATGAAGATAATGCACGAAATTTTTCAAAACAACCTCGAATCGAGATCAACTTAGAAGATCTACAATCAGATCCTGGGTTACGTCCTAAAATTTCATCTTATCATCCTAATGATCGAGATAAAATACGGAGATACTACTTACAAAGAGGACCATGTCAACCTCATC
This sequence comes from Ehretia macrophylla, assembly GCA_037974665.1. Taxonomy (NCBI): domain Eukaryota; kingdom Viridiplantae; phylum Streptophyta; class Magnoliopsida; order Boraginales; family Ehretiaceae; genus Ehretia; species Ehretia macrophylla. The sequence goes on from CM075769.1 coordinate 67,192,722, forward strand.
ATCATGATTTTTCCAAGAAAAAAATTGGGGATAGGCTGCGAAAGTTTTGTACCTCTTGCATAAAAATGAAAACACGTCGAGGACAATTATAAAAGGTATTTTTCTATTTCATGAACTATATCTAATTGCTTTCTCTATTTTATATGTTATGTCATTAGTAGATATGTTTTTTTGTTTACATTTTTATATTTGCTATAATTTGTATCAAATGAGGACGAGTTACTTAAATACTTTATTTATACCATAATATGTTTAAATTAAATATCGATTTATACATAGATAACCCGAGTGGCGGAGCGGCACCCCCTAACCCCGGGTGCCTAGCTCCGCCACTGGTTGTAGATCATAAATCCAAGAAACTAGTCATTCTTTTATAAAGCTAGAAGCTTGCACATGAATTTTAATCAAAGAGCATAGTACTAATACGTGACAGGCTAATAACTTGATTTAAGAAACAAACCATGTAAAAGTGCCAGTAGAAACATAAAATATACTTACTGAAGAGGGAACCCCGAATAGGGATCCACTCAAAAGATTGCTAAGCCGCGCACTGCCATTGTAGACATGCAGAGCCCAACCCAGTTCCCAGAGTAAAACCTGCTCCCACACAAACAAATAAAATCGAAACAAAAAAAGAAAAAAGACAAAAAAGAAGGAAGAATTAATCATGCATCAACCATGAGTGATCAAGATCATAAATAGTTAAGCAAATATAATACCATAGTGACTCCAAGCAGAGCACAGAGACTAAATCCAATCCCCACAGAGAACCACACTCTCAACCACCTACAGACAAGGCAGTAAGTCAGTCTTAAGACAGGGCAGCAACGTTGCGTGAAGCGCTCGCTATGTGCAGGGTCTAAGTTTGAGGTCGGATGCACTTTGGATATATCGTACACTGAAGAAACATTTGCAAACTACAGCTCATGTGGCAACAACTTTCGAAGCTCCCATGTTGAAGTAAGTTTAAACTACCAATCAAATCTGAGGATACATATGTACATGAAGAATGCATAAAAATGGTTATATTAATTGAAGTTTTTTTTTTTTTTTTTATAACCTGGAGTGTTTTCGTCCAAAACGAAAAAGGGGTTGATTGAAGAAGGTTGTCTTGAAATCGCAGTAGCAGCAGGAAAGGGTGTTAGATAGGTGGGTGAAGCGGAGTGGCAGAATGGTTTCATTGTTGATGTTTCCGCGCCCCAACTTTCTCATTCGCCTTCCTCCCATCATCTTCTTACACACTGCCTTTGCGGCCACCCTACCGAGTGTTCTTTTTGTTTTTGGTCGAATTACACATTTTGGCCCCCTAAATAAAGGTTAATTGCATTTGATGCCCTTCATGTTTAGCACATTAACCCCCCACCCCCCAAACTTAGACGTATTTGCCGTCATCTTTTTGGAGTTATACTTGCCTTGGACCTTATATGAAATTATAAATTATCATTTATAATTGACCAAATGATATACACCCCCCCCCCCGAAAACTTACATTACATCAAATTGCCCCCTAATATAACGACGAATTAGAAGAGAAATAGAGAAAGGCATCAGCAGAGAGTGCGCTGCGATGATACTGTTGCAATCTCATTCCAAATATCTCCTTCAGATCTTGACCAATCGTCTTCAAAAGTAATGCTCCCTTTTCTTTTATCTTATTTTTAATTTTTTAATTTATTTTTTTGTACCTATGATTTGATAAATGACCGATGCATTTTGGGTATCAAAGTTAAAAAAAAGTTTTGCGCTTTATGATTAATTCTCATACATTTCTACATGGCCCTTCCCCAGACCTGCACATAGCATTAGCTTCGCGCATTGGGCTGTTCTTTAGGTTAGCTTAGTAGGTGTAATGGGGGGTTAATGTTGATGGTTAGATTTCATTTTTCTTATTGGTTTTTATTGATTGTTTAAGCTTAAATATTGAGGTCATAGATGCTGACTTTTTGCTTGTTACTGTTGACATTATTCAGTATATTATAGCTTTAGGAGCATTTTGAATGTTTTCTTCCCCCAAGATTGGTGTATTATGGTACTAGATATTTGAGTGTCATATACTATGTTATGGGTTCAGCAAATCTTTTACTCAGAAGCAATAGCTTGTTTTTTTTTTTTTTTTTTTTTTTCTTGTTTTTGTATTTTGCAGCCTTGATAAAGGGGTTGAGTTAGACTGCCAATGGGTTGAATTCAACGATATCCGCTATCACATTCAGGTATTTTTATTACTACTAAATATGATATTCAATTGGCGTGCCCTTGGTATAAAGTATAAGTGGGTTAATGTTAAAATCTCTTGACAACTCCTCTCAGACTTCAGTGAAGAATTCAAATGTCGTGCTACTGTCGGTATCATTACCTACACCACCTCCTGAAACTGAATTCCTTGGAGGGCTTCCCCCTGGGGCAATAGAAGCTATAAAAGCAGCATATGGCTCAGTGGCACAAATTCTTGATCCACCAAGAGATGGCTTTAACCTCACGCTGAAACTGAACTTGTCAAAACTTCCTCCTGATGAAGGTTCAACAAGTTCCTTTCCTAAGGTCATTATGAGCTTGCCATAAGTTATTAGGATCATTTGTCAAGTTATATTCAAAGATCTCTTTATTGTATGTTTTACCTTATATTTCTCCTTTTTGGTCATTCTGCTAATAATTCATCAACTGCTGCCTATTGTTGTGTTGTAATTTAGTACGGTCTTTTGAGTTGGCATTGTGATAGAATGTAATGTCGTATTAGTAGTTTAGATGCAGATCATCATTACTGTTTGTTGCGAGTGCCTTATAGGGATTTATACCTTGACGACGTGCAAATTAGCCTGCTTGATATTTGTGTCCTTTCTTTGTCTTGAAATATATAGCCTATAATAACTTTGTATCTTTCCATTTCTCTTATAAGATTACCATTATAAGTAGAAAGTCTTTGTGCTTTTCTAGGATTTTGGCCATAGTTTAAAGTCCCAAGTCAGAATATGTTCAAACATGATTGTTTTTATTTTCTAAACTTTTCTGATACAATATTTTGCAGAGCACAAACATGCACTTTTGGTAAAAATTGCATCCATTAGAGAAGTGGTACTGGGTGCCCCACTAAGAGCAGTTCTGAAACGTCTTCTTTCAAGGACAGTTGCATCTGATGTAGATGGGCCCATTGCCCTTGTGCATCGACCAATGGAGTCCTTTTTCCTAGTTCCCCAGGTAAACTTATTCCTTCTGTTTATTTGCTCTCCTCATTAGAGTCTTTAACCTCTCTGTACAACTTTGGTCCTTGATGTATTGGACAGCTTGTATGCCTCATGTATATCTATTTCACATCTAGTGTTATTAAATTTATCTCCATGAGTTCCTCCTCCCATCTCTCTCTCACCTTTCTCCTCTGTTTAGATAATTGGATACAGAATGGTACGTTTCTAGATGCTGTTCTTACCGCTTTATTTGTCAAGTTAAAAGCTTACTTTCACAAACCATATGCAATTTTTGGTTCTCCTGTTCTCCTGTTTGATATATAGTTATGCTATACTGTATCTGGTGTGATCCTTTTTATGTTTGACTTGAACGAGGCAATGCTATTGCTTGATGCAGGCAGACAAGGTGACAGTCATTTTTCCTATGAGATTTAAGGATTCTGTAGATACTGTTCTGGCAACTTCTTTCTTACAGGTATTAACTAGCAAAACACTAAAAAACTGTAGCTCTTGTAACTCTATCAGTATCTTTCCTTATTTTTTCTCTTTTCCATCCTAAGTGAAAAGGCATAAACCAAATGATGGCTACATGTTAAAAAAAAAAATTATTGGCGATTTTGGTTATTTTGTTTGACTGCCACAAAATATATGTACTTGTATTATGTAGTATTGTAATATACTACCATGGCCTAGGCTTTTTGCAGAAAAGAAAATGCAGAAAAATGTCTGAGAATCATGTTGAACATATTTTGTTATATATCTTTTTTTGTCAGTTTTCTGCTACATTTTCTTTTTATCCTATACCCCACCACTATGGATTACTTGTATATCTAGTTGCATACGGTTTCTTAGTCATTTAATTAGTTATCATAATTTCAGGAATTTGTTGAAGCAAGGCGAACTGCTGGACTTAATAATGCCCCTCCTTGCTTGTGGTCACCATCTCCTCCTCGAGAACTGAAGGAAGTTCGTGGTGAAGCATTATCTGCAAATGCTGGATTCGTTAGCTTTAGTATGTGTCATTTGATTAAGTTTCTTTACCTGTATCTTACTTCTGCTCTTGCCATAATATCTTATATTTTTCGAAGTGCAGTCATCTTCCCTCGTCATGTGGAAGGTAGAAAACTGGATAGAACTGTCTGGAGTCTATCAACTTTTCATGCTTATGTAAACTATCATGTTAAGGTGAGATTCTATGCTCCTTAATGTAGTTTTTTTTTTTTCACATTTTTATTGTCGTTACTGTTACCATGAAAGTGTACTATATATTAAACATATTACATTATCAATGTCCAAATTTTGTGTTTACTCTCTTCTATTTGAAATTATTTACTACATGGACAATAGCTTGTGGTGTTTCTATTTGTTAGCTTAAAATTTCCTGTTATTCTACGGGATGCGATCACGCAAGGTTTTGTTGCAACAAAAACTTGCAGGCGCTCATCCTTTTCTGTGTTCATTTCTTATGTTCGATTCAGTGCCTTTGATGCTTCTCTATTGACAGTGTTCAGAAGGTTTCATGCATACACGGATGAGACGTCGAGTGGAATCATTGATAGAGGTGATCTTTTTATTTATTTATTTATTAGCTTTTGGATGCTGAATTTCCAATATGTGTTGGGTTACTTACTCCAACAGAAATTCTCTTTACCTATTGCAAATCTGTTTTAGTTATTTGTTGGCCATTTAAAAATTAAAGTTGACATCGCATATCTGTTTTAGTTATTTGTTGGTATACCCATTTTAATATAAAAAGAGTCAAAACAGTTACTCTACTTGTGACACTGTAGAATAAGTTTTTTAAACCTTCACTCACTCTAGCTTCAAGAGTGGACATGATTCATTGACCTCCAAGCTCGTATAGTTCCAAGGGTGTAGATGAGATTCATTTGCCCCTGAAGTGTGTCCGTCTCATGTTAATAGCAGTTGATATTCCAGATTCAGTTCTCTTGTTAGCATTATTGGTTAGATACTGCTTTGTTTCCCCATCCAAATTCATTCATCCCATGTCTTCTTACATGTCAAAAGGAGTAGTATCAACTGATATTTGCTGACATTCATAAATTTACCGTTGTTTAGGCTTTGGATCGTGCCAAACCAGGTTCGGAGAAATCACCAAAAGCTGCAGCAAGCAGATCCTTTAAACGATTGGTGCGTGACAATAAGTCTTAGCTACTAATTTTTCCTACTACCGATGTTGTATTTGCTTCCAATCCTTTGCTTTATACTGGTGGTATCCTGCAGAGCCTTAATGATGGTCGGAGGAGTTTGAATTCTCGAAGTTGAAGGTGGTGAAACCTCATTTGCCTGGTGGAATTCTGGAAGGACGACTCCTTAGGAGAGGGTATTTCTTCCTTTTGCAAGTGGGGCAGTGCTATATTAAAGAGAATGTATTATTATTGGCTATTATTATGCAGCCTCATAAAAGAGGATGAAGGGGACTGCTAAAAGAATTGGTTTCCAACGTATTTTGTTCAGACTTGTATTTATGAATCTTTTTAGCAGTTGGATATACACTAAGTATTGCAAGTGAGTTTTTGAGATAGCTGGTCCATGGGCCTCCTCAATACGCATTTTGGTGTCGACTGTGATTTGAAAAACCCAAGGCCCAACCTCATATATATATATATATATATATATATATATATATACATGTCAAACAAGTTTGGACCACCCTCTTGTTGTCATCTAAAGAAGCAATTAAGCGTAAACTTAAAAATTATATAAATGACCAAAGTGATAGACAACCATACATATTAAAAGCGAAAAGGAGAAGAAAAAAAAGAAGCAAAAGCAAAGCAGCGGCTTTGCACAAAAATGAGGTGAGCCCAGCATCTGAAGCAGGACCCAGCAAAATGGCTTCAGAACTTGGGTCGAAGTCGGTCAACCCATCATGGATTCATGGCCCTAAATCGCATCACAATCGGTAGTTGATGTGGCAATTAGCAGCTTTGTTAAGTCAACCCAACATCCTCTGCTCCTGCTCTTGAGCTGAGCCCAGCCAAATCAAACCAAACTAAGCCCGATAATAATTATTTTGTCCAAAGGATCATTCGGACTCACTTTCCATGCTCTCCATTCCTTTCAATCCCCGTCGCTTTGGCTGCAAAACACACAAATGCTTTTTCTTAGGTACCATCAAGCAAAGTAGGCTATACTCTATTTAGAATATATATATATATATATGCATGCTGTATGCATTTATTAAGCTATACTTGCAATACTTTCCTCACTACTTTGGGCCCATTAAACATCGGGAAACTGTTGGAGACTTCTTCAATGAAATAAGTGCTATTAATATAATGATAATAATAATAATTATAATACATACACACATACAACTCGTGGGCTGCAGCAAAAAAAACCAAAGCCCCTTTCACTTGAATTGCTTATGTGAGTGTGACCCTTTTTGTTCTTTTTTTTTTTTTTTAACATAATGGCCTTCGCTGTGGGCCCTTGATCGCAAGGAATAATTTTAATTAATTATTTTTCTTTTGTTAAAAGTGAAAAAAAATACTGTATTATGGAATGGCCCATTTTCCACATTGCGGGGCAAGCAGAAGTGACCAGTCAACGACTCTAAACCTAACACCATGCCGATCTTAAACACCAAATCCTGTGTGCTGCATAATAATAATAATAATAATGCAACACCACTTGATTATATCAAGAATTGCACAATATATTTATATATAGGGGATATTTTTACCTGGTAAATATGAATTCAAAATGTATTAGGTGGTGGTGGAAAGGAGAGAGTAATAAAGATTTTGAAAAAAAACAAAAAAAAAAAAGAGATTACCTTCTTAGTAGTAGATTTCTTCTCCCTAACTTCATAACGACCCCTGGTCAGGTCAGAAAGCCACATCCCAGGATAACAATACTGCCGCCACCCATCATAAAATAAATAAATTAATTAATTAACAACAAATTCCATTAATGGAAATTGCATTGTAATTGAGAATGGATGGGGATTTACCTGGAGGATTCTATCAACAGCCTTTGGCCTCTTTTTGGGTCTATGGGGAAGTTTTGTCCCTTTCATTGCCATAAAATCTTCTTCTTTCTCCTTTCTTGAGAGTGGAATGTAAATTCTTGGCCACTCATTCACTTCTAAAACACCATTCGTCTTCGACATGTTATTATTATTATTATTATTATTATTGGTATCATCATTAACACTTGAGCCAAACATTTGTGGAGGAGCAGCAGAAACACCATCTTTTCTATCAACAACACCCATTGCTTCCTGATGTTGGTGTTGCTGTAGCATGGAAGAATATCCATTCGTCATCATCATCATCATCTTGTCATCCCCCCTTGCAGCAGGAGAGGAAGAAGTCTTTTTATCAACAGATGGCGACCTTTTCCCCACCCTAGATCTAGAAGAAACACCTCTATTGCTGCCACCACTATGGCTAGCTGGAGGAGGAGACTTGTTACCACCACCAGCAGCAGCAGCAGATCGCTCTTCCAAACTTCTCCTGTTCATGTCAATCTTGATTTAAGTATCAACAAGGCAGAGACAGACTCTAAAGAAAGATGATGATGATGATGATGATGATGAGTGCTTTAAGTTGGAATAATCAAATGGGTTGGAGTGCATAATACCCTAATATTAGTTGTTGTATGACAGATAAAAATCAAGGACAGGCAACAGAAAAGCCAGTCTGTAAAATCCACACCTAAAAAGAAGAAAAGCATGTATGTATGTATAACACTAGCAGATAATAATAATAATAATAATAATAATATTAACTAAGTACTAATTTTTTATATATGGTAACTGTTATCAAGTAGTAGAATCTATACAATCTCAAATTGCAAGGGAAGTAGAAAGAAGGAACCCTTTAATTTAAATAAAAAAGAAAAGAATAATAATAATAATAGGAAGAAAACAAAAAGGCAAAGAAGTCAAATAGTAACATCTGTCATAACCTAAAGAATGGAGAGAATATTTATGATAGGACGATTGTCCACAAGGCAAAAGCAAGTGTACAAGCGCGTGAACACACAAAATAGATAAATATATATATATATATATATATATATATATATATATAACATAACATATGTGTGTGTATAAACTAATAAGCTGCTACTGCTGCTGCAGAATTTTCCAAGACATGAGACATCTGATGATCTGAGAGAGTCTATAACCGAAGAAACAGGTAGACAAAAGGACCTGGTATGCAAAGTCTTGGAAAAAGCTTGCATCTTTTGCTTGACTGAGTGAGAGTGATTGTAGGGATTTGATTACTTCTTTCTTCTCAAAGGGTATAAAAGTAAATCAACCCCCCCCCCCCCAACCCAACCCAAAAAAAATAAAAATAAATAAGGTTTCTTCTCTTGCCCTTTCCTCAAATACAATATATATATATATATATATATAATCATCATAAAGACCCAGATCTGTGTATTCCCCCACCCCACTAATAGAGAAGAGAAGAAGCTTTGAGCAGATCAACCACCTCTAAACAACACCTTTCCCCCATTACTTGCACTCAAATTGTTTTCACAAATTTTCCATTATCCCCCATAACCACTTGGAAAATCAAAGAGAAATAATTAAGACTTATACACACAACTCCCAAAAAATAATAATAATAATAATAAGGAAGAAAGGAAAAAGGAAAAAAAGTAAACAAAACCCAGCTCAGACCAATTAAGGAAAAAAAAAAAAATCAAATCACATACAAAGCTTATCAAGTACATAAAGCACACGCCAGCCAAAAGAGACTTGTATCCTCACCTCGCAATCTACAACACATAATGACCGGGTACTAAACCATTGTACAAAGTGCCACACTAGTTGTCCCCTTGCTCTGGCATGATCCAACTGGTGTGCCATCGTAATTTGACACGCATAGGGGTAAGGGAAGATTGCATACCTAGTAGGAGAGGCTGTGGAGGAAGCATTTCTAGGAGAAGATTTATTAATGTTTGACCCTTTAGCAGCAACCCCATTAGAAGAAGAACAAGGAAGAGATGGTGGAGGAGGCATTGCACTTGTAGATGTGTTAGGTGCTGATGATCTTCTTTGAAGCTTATTGGGCTGCAACTGCTGCTGCATAGATGAAGATGAAGATGAGTCATCAGTTGATGCCACTACACCTCTAGAGCACCTTGACCTCTTTCTATGTCCCCATTGCAACAACACATCACCACCACCACCAACTCCATTGCTTTCTAGACTCCTCTTTGTAACTTCACCACCATTAATGCCATTATTATGGTCTTGTTTTTGAGTCTTTGACGGAGATCTGAATCTTGAAAGGCCTTTGCTGTCTAAGATTGAGCTTGCTGTTTTAGTGGAAGTGCTAGTGCCATTGATATTAGTCTCCACTTTGTCTTCATCTTCTTCTTTGAAGGCCTTCATATTTGGGTTTGAGTTGGCTCTTCTTCCACTGCTTAAAGCCAAACTATCTGGGCTGATTCTTTGGTACCTGAAAACACCAATTTGAAACCAAAGTTACAGGAAGCAAAATTTACAGTAGAAATAGCAACCAAAATTTCATCTTTCAGGCATAGAATTTAAAGAAACGCAAACAAGAAGCAAGAATAAGATCAAGTATTATAGATCAGAATAGAATATTGGCTTCTCTTCTGACCACATATCCCACGACTTGCAAAAATCCACATTATAGCAATGAATGAAAATCAATTTCCTCCAAGGTAGAGACTGAAGCATTCAGCTTTTGAAATGGAGGTAACTCAAAACAGGAAAAGATTATGGAAACGTATAGCAAGATGTAATTTTTCAATAAACCAATTAGATGCTCCAAGGGAAAATCTTTTATCCACAAAAGCATCTATTTCTGCATCAGTCCCAGAGACCAAAACAGCAACAAACCGAATACTTCAAAAAGGTTTGGAGAAGAAGACCAAAACAGGAACAAACTGAAGCCCTTAAAGCTTCTCTTTCGTAGACCGGTTCTGTATGAACAAGACCAAATCTATCTAGTCTTCGATGCTTTTGTAGCATTGGCCTGAAAGGTTCAGCTCATTGAGCTAAAGAAAGGTGAAATTCTCAGCAGATGCCAACCAAAGCTAAAGAAGACCGATGGCCTTGTTGGTGATCTCATTGGAATCTATAACACACAACAAATCGAAAAAGGTTCCAACCGTTCTTGGGTACAACTCCAATATCAAGAAGAAAAAATAGAATTTTTTGAGCATTGCCATGTCCACACACAACAGTGAATGCACAACCGGTCATATATACCATTCCCTGTTGGCTGTTGTATGTAAAGAGGGAGAAAGGAAGATCCTTTTGTTGATTGGTTGAATAAAAACACAACAAACTGATCTAAGACTCAACACCAACAAGAGATCAAACACAGATTCGCAAGAGGCTGTATGTTTTCTGGCAAGGTACAGAGCTACAGAATTGAGTTCATTGTAATTGTGAAAGAAACAAAGAGACACAAACAAAATATTAGGAAAACAGGCAGCATCTGTTTCACACCTCATGATCAGAATTCAGACATAGAAGAAATACTATCCAGCTGGTGATGGTGATGCCTATCAAGGTCTCTGTTCTATGTGTTGATAATCAAATAAAGGTAAAAGAGTTTAGTTTACAAGATTGATATATATTGTGCCATAAAATCTCTATGTCTAGAGAGAGAAAAGAGAGTATAGAAGAAGGAAGGAGATGGAGAAGAGAAAGACAAAGCAGCGAAGAGTTGCAGGAAATACAATGTGGGTTGAAATAGTAGTTATACTTGTTTATTTTTCTTTTTTAGTTCTAATCTTTTTTTTTTCATATTGTTTAGTCCAAAATACCCCTTTTTCTTTTTTTTTTTGATATATTATACAATAGCTGTTTATGGTGTGGTTGGGTTAGGGCCTTTCTCTTCTTCTGTGTGTCTGTTTGTTTTTGGGTCAGATGTGTAGACACTGGGCCCATGAAGTCCATGATGAATTATAAAATATTCGATTTCTACTTGAAAAGATGGTAACAAAAAAATTTTAGATGGAAAAAAAAATTTTCCATTTTCCATTTTTCAAAATAATCGAACATGTTTTTCATAGTTATTCTAATTGTGAATAAACATTGAGAGAGAAATCACCTTAAATTTTTTACTTTTGATCATTTAATTGTAGGGTATGCACACATTTAGTCCTGCATTTTCCAGGCTTGCCTACTTTTCCTTCTCTTTTTGAAGGAAATATTATAATAATTTAGCTACATTTTTTTGGTTAATAGAAAAAAAAGAATCGATATTTCATCCAATATGGGATTGAGGTTTTTTCAGGATATCTTGCATGGCTTTTGCGAAGAATCAGGTCAGAGTGTCAATGCAGCCAAGTCCTCCATGTTTGTATCGCGACATGTGGACCCTATTATTGCAAATGAGTTAAGCTTGGCTTATGGCATCCCACTGGCTTCGACCTTGGGAACTTATTTGGGGACAAGAGTTGTGCACAACCAGGTTCATAAGGGCACTTACAAAGATGTTGTGGTGAAGATGCAGTCCAAACTGGCAGGGTGGAAAAGCAAGTCCCTCTCTTTTGCTGGTTTCAAGATATCTTGCATGGCTTTTGTGAAGAATCAGGTCAGAGTGTCAATGCAGCCAAGTCCTCCATGTTTGTATCGCGACATGTGGACCCTATTATTGCAAATAAGTTAAGCTTGGCTTATGGCATCCCACTGGCTTCGACCTTGGGAACTTATTTGGGGACAAGAGTTGTGCACAACCAGGTTCATAAGGGCACTTACAAAGATGTTGTGGTGAAGATGCAGTCCAAACTGGCAGGGTGGAAAAGCAAGTCCCTCTCCTTTGCTGGTCGTGTTACGCTAACTAAGGCAGTTTTGGCAGCTTTCCCAAATTATACCATGCATACGGCCAAGCTCCCTGCACAAACATGTGCTAAAATTGATCGGATTCAGCTCAATTTTGTGTGGGGCTCGTGTGTGGGGCTCTACTGAGGAGAACCGTAAAGTTCATTGCGTTTCGTGGGATAAAATTTGTCAACCGAAGAAGAAGGGTGGTCTTGGATTGCAGTCTACCAGGGTCATGAATCAGGTTGTTCTCGCTAAGCTCGGGTGGACAATTTCTATTGACTCGGAACTTTTGTGGGTCAAAGTTGTTAAGGAAAAATACTTCTCGAGGGGGCTGTTAAACTATACGCCTAAGAGCACAGATTCCAGAATTTGTAAAAGTATTGCTCATGGATTGAATGTTTTGCAAAAAGGGCTGAAGTGGGTGGTGTGCAATGGTTAAACTGTTTGTTTTTGGACTAACTAGTGGATTGGGGGTACCCTTTTGGTGGAGGTGGCCTTGCAATTCATCCCTGAAGATCATCTCACATGGACTGTTGCAGATCTCATCATTGAGAATGGTTCTTGGAATTGGGATCTTTTTCAGGATGCTCTCCCACCTACTATTCTCCTTAAAATTGCTAGCGTCCATGTGTCTACTGATGCATGGCAAAAAGACTTTATTGCTTGGCATTATGATACGAAAGGAGATTTCTCAGTTAGCTCAGCTTATGAGTTAGTTGCTCCTACCACTGGTTTTAGTTTTGATTGGGATTTTATCTGGAAAATTTGGTGCCCACAACAAGTTGTGTCCTTCCTTTGGTTATTAACCCATCGTAGACTGGCGTGCAGGGAACAATTGGCTCGCAGGGGAATTATTAATGTAGCAGATTGTATGGAGTGTGGAGCTGCCCTGGAGGATATTAAGCATATTTTTAGGGGATGTTCTATCGCAAAGCAAATCTGGTTGACTCTTAACAATGTCTATCGTGGTTGCTCGATTGATAAGGGCGACTGGGTTGATTGGTTGCAAGCCAACTTGCGCAGTAATAATGGCACTCAACTTGTTCAATGGAAGGTGGTCTTCACAGTGACACTTTGGTGGATTTGGAAATGGTGTAATACTACAACCTTTGGCGCTGCTGAGACTATGACTAGGGATGAACGGGTTGGTTTCATCTGTAACTATGCGCGGGAGGTAACAGAGGTGTGGATGGTAGGGGAAGCAAGAGATCATCAAGTTTGGCGGAGCCTCAGACATGTTGCATGGACAAGACTGAGATGTATGTGGAAGCTTCACATTGATGGGTGCTCGAAAGGAAATCCGGGCCTAGCAGCAGCAGGAGGATTATTTCGTGATGAGGAGGGGTGTTGGAGATCAGGGTTTGTCATTAACTTGGGTATTGCTTCTAATATTGTAGCGGAGTTGGTGGCACTTAAAGAGGGACTGCAACAGGCGCAACGTATGGGGATCGTGAGTCTTGAGATTGAGTCAGACTCAAATGCTACTGTTTAGCTTGCTCAACGCAGGTCTCCTATTCATAGCCCGTTATGATCGAACCTGGAGGTTTGTCAGAACATCTTACGGAGTCACGACCAATACAATTTGAAACATGTTTTTTGAGAAGCGATCAAGTGTGTAGATTGGTTAGCGAACTTTGAACTATAACAAGTACTGGCCGTTCAAACACTTGATTACCCTCCAGATGGCTTGCGTCCGCTTTTGGCCAATGACCAGCGAGGTGTTTCATTCCCTAGATATGTATCTAGTTAATATTCGACTTTGCCTCCCATGTAACCAAAAAAAAAAGCACGTTGAACAGGTGAATAGGTGGATTAGCCTTCCCATCTATAGACTATATGTAGCTTTCAAAAATATTGCCTAAAGCATTTATTTCCAAGTTGTTGTGATAGTTGACCAGCACGGATTGACCTTTTTCTATTGTCATCAACTAGTAAATGGACTAATGATCATCATCATCATCATGTATTAGACCCCTCATTATATGAGATCCAATAATTTGCAAGCCAAAATAAATATCTCTTTCTTCCTGCAATAGTAAATTAGACCCCATTGAGTGCAAACAAAACATGATGAGGTAAATTTGGCTTGTTTTGAGACGATATGTACATGTTATGTGAATTAAACAGTAACCATAGATAGATAGAGTGGATGGTGTGAAGAAGCAAAAAACCTAAGAGGCAGTGGAACTAGCTAAGTTAATACCACCCTATTCATCCAACTTCCAACTTCCAACTTCCAACTTGAATCCAGCCATCTCTGCCTCCCTGCAGACCTCCTTACACTTGGCTAGTCTCCCAGAAACCGCATAAATCTTAATTACATCACGATATATGTCAAATGTTGGAGAGAAACCTGCCTCCTTTAGTTTAGCAAAATAACGAACTGTCCTGGACAGATCTTGTAGCGCAACAAAAAGCTTTATTACGACACGATAAGCTGGAAGATCTAGTACACAACTGGAACCCTCCATTTCCCACACAACAGCCATGGCCTCCCTATATCTTTTCTCACAATAACGACTGTGAATCAAACTAGTGTACATCACTACACTCGCTTCACCACCACACTTTCTCAACCAGTACTCGTATACCCCCTCTACAATTTCAAACTTGCCAAGCCTCGTGCAAACTTTCATTATAGCTGTGCAATCTTGCTGTCTCAATTCTAATTCCTCTCTTCCTCCAAGCTCTTCCAATAACTCTAATACAAGCATACTTTTATCTGGATTCTTTCCAAGCTCCAATATCAGTTTAGCATAAACACCAGCACCAAGCTTTCTTTCACCTTCCTTTGCAGCTGCCAGAAGCTTCCATGCAAGTTTTAAGTTTCCCCCTCTAATAAAACCCTTCACCATTGCTTCACAAACATTCTTGCTTGCCAAGCTAATGAATCTATCCAAATTCAGTGGCATTTTCAACTCGTGTGCCCTCCCTAACACCTCAACAGTGGAACCAAGAATCCGATCATCAGGGAACAAATGCGGTTGCTTTTCTGCCCAACAGAACACCTGCAAAGCTCTCTCAGCAAGTCCCATATCCCCCAATTCACCAACTGTCATTGATAAGGATCCCTTTCGCAGAAACCGACCACATTCATTCAAAATTACTGACACATCTTCTTCTTCAGGAAGGCTTTTAATCTCTCTGGCTAAACCAATCAAGAAAGTCGGGTTCTTGTAAACTTGCTTTGAAATGCATTGCCTTGCAGTTGGTCTTGGAACATTCTTAGGTGTTGGCAGTCCCAAAGGCCTAATCTTGTAAGGCAAAGGCAATGGTAAAGGCCTTTCCCTCCCTAATTTTCCTGGCTTTTGAGGTATTCTACCTTTAAAGAGTGATGAAATTGCTTCAATCTCATCTGGGTCCCATGCACATGCACCATTAGCATCATCATAAACAACTTCTTCTTCTTCTTCTTCTTCTTCTTCTTCTTCTTCTTCTTCTCCTCCATTAGCTTCATCATTAGCTATAGGGGGGGCATCTATATCAGTAATCCTATTCGTTTCCTCATTTTTGTTGATAAAAGGGTCAAAGCCAAGGTCTACAACTAGCTCCGTTGGAAGCTTGGGTCGCCTTGGAAAACGAAGGTTCTTGGGAAGCCTTCTGCGGCTGTAAATTCTAGTTTGAGGCATCAAAGGTATTCTTTTACTACTAGTGCTGCATAAATAATTTATAACAGGTGCATTGAATCGTTTAGGAACGAAAAGGTATTCAGATAAGAACCAATGACAGCTCTCCATAGAGTAGAGTGTCAGTTTTTTGGTATTCTACTCTTTCCAGCGTTTCATCAAACGGTAGGTGCGCGCTTCATGAGCGTAGCGGTCGAAATCTGTGCTGACTAATTAGGGCCGATATGGAACACTGAAAATGGGGCTGCTTTTAATAAGCGGGAGAACATAGGGCCTAAGTCTAAACTTGCCTAAAATCGTGATACTATCAAAACTTTACTTTTCTCTCCTTCTACTCATTTGTCCGAATTAAACACCTTAGATATAAAATCAAAGTAAGGCTGACGACTATTCAAACTAAAAGATTACGACTATAAAACAAAGTCGAAAGCAACTCGCTTTTCAAAGGTAGAATCTTCTACTTCTTTTTATTTAACACCTTATCGACTCATATTGAGAAAAAACAGTACATGATCTAAGACCATAGAGCCCCACAAATCTTATAATATGTCTTCAATTACAATTTTTGGTAGCTCAAAAACTCTTATGCCAATTTTGTGGACATAAAATTGTAAAATATTATATAGGGGACTTAGTTTGGAATGGTGAGAGGAGTAAAAAGTTCGGGTAATAAAAATCATTTCCCAATTTCAGAATAGTTTTGAGAACCCCTCATTTTTCATTCAAATAAACATATAGCTTTGTATCATCAGTTAATCACACGATAAGATGACAACATCGAGTTGCCCCTTTCAATTCACAGGTTCAACATTGACGCTTCCAAATGGTTTCATTGTTTATTATTCTTCTTTTAAACAAACCAAAAAAAAAAAAAAAAAAGCAGCAGAATATATATATATATATATATATATATATATATATATATAATATAAAGACATCAATAGTTGAAAGTACCAAGTACAAAAAGACTCCAATTTATGTATTCTACTAAACCATTAAGTAAACAAGCACAAAGAAGAATGGTTCAGCTAAACTAAAGCAGTGAACTAATTAAGCTCTAATAGTGCTGGTTTTGCCATTGAAATCAAAATCACTCCAAAGAAACATCAAGCATCCCATTTTCCTGCTACTCCTACTCCTACTCCTACTCTCCCATCAACCCTGAAACAATAAACATAACACCGAAAGAATGATAAAACTTTCAACTGCCCGGTGACATCTGTGCAAAACCACTGCTATTTGAGGCACTAATATTTCAAGCCTTTGTGCGCCTTCAGAACAATTCCTTGCATGGGAAGGCTTTCAACTCATGTAATGATGAACACTCTTCACTGCTGATAGGAGGCAATGTATTTCCCATAATTACCTACAAACAATATTGATTAAATTCAGGAAACAGAGGGAAGATAATAGAATCATCAAAACAACTTTCTCGAGCAAACATCTTGGACGAACAAATACAATATCCAGAACTCATAAAAAGGACAGTCAGACAAGAAAACAGAAAGCTCCGCAAGTACATATAATAAGGATTCCTGATCAGTCATAAACCTTTTAAGGATGACTTCACTTTGATAGGCAGTTCTAAAGGAACTGCATAATCTCATAAGTCATACATGTTCCATAAGACAGTGTGGTAAATTGATTCCTTCCAACTCTGGAATAGGGAACTGTACGTGTCATGTACTCCTCTTATGCCAAAATTTGGTGAAATGTTCCTCACTGATCCCCGTAAAACTAATTAAAAGGATAAAAGAACAGGTCATTTTCAAGACATAGATCCCCGTGAAACTAATTCAAAGGATAGAAAAGTGGGTCAATTTTCAAGACATAACGTTGATCAGCTGTGAACAACATGGAGCCATGCCCCTCTTTGATTCTTCATATATGCTTATAGGTCTCTTAATTTGCAAATATAAATTTTTATACCGGCCCCCTTGGTACATGACATTTCAAAATGACCCCTTAACTATCTCTTCAGTGGCCCTTCTGATATCTTCTAGCTTTGCCTCTGACAGTGATGTATTTAAATTTCCACATCCTTTGAAGTAGAAATAGTTTCTTGACTCTGATAATAATTGTATCAAAAGATAGTTACATGAAAATCCCAATTGAGGTCCATTGCTGGATGGTTTGACGACTCCAATGGATAAGATGTTCAAACTATCACTGCCTAATACTCTCCGGTTTCTCATCTTATCCCAAAATAGCTTGTAGGTTATAACAATCTCTAAAGAAACTTTTGAGCTATCTAATATCAGCCGAACCATCTTACATACTATCTAAACTATCAATAATTACTGAAACACAAATAAAATATGTCATGCCACATTAAAGACAGCTCCCCTGAACCAAGGCCCTGCTCTTTGCCCTCCAATGACTCCACCCTCCCACTCAAGTGAGAAGTCATATCCAGCAACCTATTTGTGCAGCCATTACCCTTCTCTGGGACCAATCAGCTAGGAAATGGTAGAAATGAATACTGTAATTTTCTTTGCCCTGTTGTGAGGAGGTTAGGTAAATGTGCACGCATGGATATAAACTGCAGAAGATATTGCTCTTATAGCTCTACTCATAAAGCGAATAATAATGAACAAAACTTAACTTGTTAGGCAATATTGTCATACAATTGTTCCACAAACACACATGGAAATGTATAATTATATGCACATACATATGTGTGTGGATATATGGTCATAGTTGAATGACAGGATTGTTTCTTTCTCCCTTTTTTCAGGTAGTGGTATATTCGAGTACAAGGATTGAAATAATTTATTTCTGATGTTAGCCAAATGAGAAAGAAGGAGAATAAAAGGAAAGAGAATATGTATCCCCAAAATGGTTCGCTTTGGACACCGTATACTTGCATGAATCCAACAGTAGACTATAATACCTCAACTCACATTTCGAAGATGGTCATAGCTGAATGACAGGATTGTTTCTTTCTCCCTTTTTTCAGGTTGTGGTATATTCGAGGACAAGGATTGAAATAATTTATTTCTGATGTTAGCCAAATGAGAAAGGAGAATAAAAGGAAAGAGAATATGTATCCCCAAAATGGTTCGCTTTGGACACCGTGTACTTACATGAATCCAACAGTAGACTATAATACCTCAACTCACATTTCGAAGCTGACTTTTAGCAAATTCAAGAGTGAAAGACATCCCACAGTTTAGATGAAGAGAATACTAAAACGAGATAAATCCATAACTAGAATGCTCCTAATGGACAGGAGAAAAGGAAGCAGGAAAAAAAAGAAAAAAAAGATTCACCCAGCATTAGATGTAATATGCCTATTAAAAAATGTCAAATGTTTGTGAGACTCTCGCAGTCGAGCATTATTTTACAGTTTATGACTTCCTGCTCTTCCATTATGAGTTTTTGATTGATATCTGTGTTAACTGTCTACACAGGGTAAAGTAAAGACAAATTCTGGCAAAAGCATAAGAATGCCATCGGATTTCAAATATTGTAAATGGACGGAAATGTTAAGAACCTGAAGAAAAAGTACTGTAGGATGCTTCCTGATTTTTCTATCGGAAAAGCCTAGGTACTGATCTCTTTGGAATCTTGCCTTCAAGTTTTAGCCTCCTATATGCTTCTCTGATGTGGCACGGCCTGATTGGCCCAGAGTCTTTTCGCTCTGTCATCACTACTCGGGCTGCAACATTTACCGAGTTAGTACAGAAAATGATCTTCACCCTCTGGTTTCAGATTGCTGGAAAGGAGATAGATGCAGACCTACCGATAAACTACTAAAATGAGTTTTAGATATAAGCAAACCTGTTTCAACAAGCTCACCAACGAACATTTTTGCTATCCCAGATACCACAATTGTCATAGGAACAGATACTTTTGCACTTCCTGTAATGCTAGTCAACAACTGCATTGAAACACAGAGACACATAAGAATATAGACAAAATTATGACAAAGAGGAGGGAAAAGAATTGCTAAACATACTATGCCCCAAAACTTTTTCATTCCATTATTCATTAGTTCATTTTCTACGAAAAGCTTGAAATAAGATCTTGAAAACAAAGTTGTAAAATATGAAATAATCACCTTCTTGGAAAGAGAAAACAGGTATTCAAAACAAATACCGTGAAGTTGAATAAGGATCAGTGATTAATCAGATATTGCTTCAAAAGAGATCTGTAAGAGGATTGAGGTGGGAGATGAATGAAGAAGCATGCTTCATGGAAACATACCCTTTTCATGTTAGCTTTTTGAAATCCAGATCTTCGAAATGACTCATACCTATTCATTTGCTCCTCTGTGAACTGTGATAAAATAGCCCTGAAAAAGTAAACAAGTTAAAACAGAGAACAAACTTATGAAATGGACATGGATCGCAAATAAAACCAGGAACTCAGACCAACTACAGAAACATAAGAAAGGTCATTCATATTTATCTTTGTATCCAGAACGTGGGTACATTGTTCTAATAGGGCAACTTTGTATTACACTAAACATTGTCTAACTTATGACAGAAAAAGATTTTCATGCAGTGACCACAAGTCTCGCGACAAGTTCTATATCAAATAATGCTAGATGCTCTCAAACTGTTCAGGGTCCTTACATCTTATTAGCTAAAATACCAAAATAAAACTTACTGCATCTTGGCCATTTTATCAGGATCACCAGTAGATGACTGTAATTTTCCGAGCTCGATATCCATGTTTTCTTCCTCTTCCTCCTCATCTTCTTCTTTGGATTTCCCGGCAGCACCAGCAGTCCCACCGGAGACTATTGCAGCTTTAGATGTTGAAGGGTCTGTAGGATGAATATCAGTACTGACATCATCATCTCCATGAGCAGTGCCAGTGAGTGCAGCGGGGTTTTGGGTTTCATTGTCATCAGGGGCAATGGGGGATTCAGGTGGAGATTCCTCTTGCTCCTCAAATGCAACTTCAAAAGGATCCTTGGATTGCTTCATAGTCTTTTTCTGCTTTCAGACATAATATTCACAATAATAAACATCTATCTAAATCATCAGTTTCAGCTAGATTTATATATATATATATGTTTATCAGTGAAACCTCAACCATGTCCCTCCCTTTCTTTTTGTTTGAAAATGAAAATACAGCAAACGAGGTGGTGAAGGGTGGAAGTAACTTTCAAATGCGTGAGTCAAGTCAAGAAAAATTGATGACAAATCTCTCCTTCATGAGGAAGTTGTTGCAGAGATGACTTTAACATCTGATCCATGAGTAATTAGAAGGAGCTTGTGTTTCAATGTTGGATTTTAGTAATTATCAGTTGTTATCTACAGGACATTCTCTCTTTCATATAATTGATACATCAAGGAGCGTCTCTACTGATGAACAGAAGCAGTTAGAAAACTTATAAAGAGTTTATCTGGCACTAGTTAGGCAAAAGCACGATCAAACGAAATGTAGTTCATTATGATTCTACCTTTAATCAGATTGAAATGCACCTCATTAACATTCAACCTTCAATCCTTTAAACATAAAGATTGATAAATCAAATGTAATGAAGAATTTCAATTCTGAAAAAAGAAAATGTAAACGGGGGTATTATACGATATAACACCAACTTGTAAGAAGCAATTAGTCAAACTGGTGATGAACATAGCACAAATTTTTTAGCATTAAATAATTACAATTATTATCTCTTCATTGGGGTTGCTGGAATCTAGTCAAAGCGAAGGTATTCAAATTATTAGAAAAGGGAAGCCCATTACACGAAGCTAAAGCTATTCATGGGGGCACAGAATTGTCGAATACGCAGCTCTCTCGCGCAAATTTGCAGTACCAAAAGATATTTACCGTAAGCAAGAAACCAATGCAATAAATCGTGAAAGTTATCCAAATATCTACACATGTATCATGTATGTATATACACATATATGTTTCTGTGAGTGTGTGTGTGTGTGTGTGTGTGTGAGAGAGAGAGAGAGAGAGAGAAGAGAGGAAGCTGAAGGCAAGAGTAGAATTACCTGCTGAACTGGTAGAGGAGAATCAGAGAGATTGGCCACGTCAGTTGGAGGGGTTTTTATTTTGTTAAAGAAAAAAAAAAAAACTAGGCTAACAGACAACAATAAGTAGCCACTGGGCTAGGCTAGGCCCAAAACACAGGAAACCGTAGCCATTTGAAGTTGTGGTAAAAGTATACAGATGTATTTGATGGAAGTTTGCAAGGGCCCGTTGATTTAAATTATTAGATCTCTCTAATTCTAAAAGTGATGATTATGCAATCAAATTTTGAAACTGTAGATTGTTTCAAAATTCAAATGCATTTGAGATCAATATTGTACTTAACGGATAAGAATAAACATCTAATGGCTTTGCTCATGTAATATCTTCATCTAGAAGACAATTCGAATAAAAGTTGATATTTTAAGGCAAAAGGAATGCCCATAAAGCCTTGATGATACTGTAATGGCTAGAAAGAGAAGAAACATTGGTATTATTTTTTATTAACAGTTAAAATAACATACTAAAAAATATTCGACATATATAATTTTATTATCTTTCTCCATATAAATTTTTTCATTCGAGAAACTGTCATCACGTGTATTGCATATGTGTGATCCTTGCAATCTGAGAATACGTGAATTATGAAAAAGGCTTTAAAACGTATGAGATGTTTAGAGTTCATCCCCCGCGTGATTTTATGCGCTAAACTGAAGTGGTGGTTCTTACAAATATTTTAAAGCATAACTTGTGACTTATATGAAGTACTTAAATACATCTTCTCTCACATAATCTTCATAATGAACCATGTTGATCATAAATAATCAAGTAAACTAACTCAATCAAAACTTAATATTAATTTCATGCATAATTATCTCTATATTTAAGAATCTTCTATTGTGAGATCCACATATAAGCCATTTTTGGATTTCAGACCATCTGATCCACCTCTGGCATCACGCTGCTAATTAGAAGGAAACTATCAACAATACTTGAAATTGGTCATCGAAAATGTTTAATAAAAACTCTCACTCATGAAGGACCCAAGCAAAGAGAAACAATTAGTTAAAAAATTATTATTATAAAATAAAAGAAAAATATTGAAATATATGTACAATGACATGGTTACAGATTATAAGTCTATAAAATCCCACGTAGGTGCACCCATCCATAGATCATACCATTCGATTCAGTTGAGAAACACAATAGATAGTTGATATCTTTACATTTCTTTAACATCTCAATTTCATACAGACTGATCGATGACCATGGCATTTCACCTATACACATATTAGTGAATGTACAAAATAAGGTAAAATGCCATGATCACGAGCAGATTGTAGTAATTGTTGGCACATCTATGGACAAATTTATTGCATCCAATCTCACCATGAAAGCAATGAAAACTAACCTAGCAATTCCCTATCTTTTTGGCACATGTAGTGAAAAGGACAATATATTACTTAAAGACGATTATGATACTCGATTATATACAAACTTTATCACCATCAAGCTCTCTCTCTCTCTCTCTATATATATATATATAATTGTCCATCTCTCTTGTATTTGTGCACATGAAAAGATTATAAATTTGACTATTTTAGAAAGAATAAGGTTAGTCTTGACTCTTTTAGTAACTTACTATATTTTTCTGGCAAATTTTAGTAAGAATTTAAAGATATCCATAGATATCATAAATATGTTAGAAAGTCAAATAGTCTTAACAGCTTAGTATTTGTATAACTTTTTGCTAGAATAATCAAATTTCTTAATTACTTGAAAAACTATATAACCTTAAAATGAATTACCATAGCATATGTGCCCACGTGAAAATTTTAGTGATATGGTGTGATTAGGGAGGCACGTGCAAGATAGGAATTCAATATGAATAGTACATATAGTAGTTTCTCAACTTTAGGATCGATAAAAATGATACAACCCGGCCCAATATATATAATAGGACAAGGTAGATACTGGATACACCTATATGTGACATCTTTCTACATCATCTCAATGCCCCTTTACGTTCGAGTTGTTTTCTTCAACGTTCCCCATAGTTTTTGTCCTGTTGTTGCAATCCTATCTACTTACGTTTCTATTGCTTCAACTCTCATATCGAGTCATTTCTCTTAAGGAGAGTTAGTCAATTTTTTTTTGTTTTTTTTCTATTTCTTAGAGTAAATAATATATGTGTCGGACAAGTGTATATGAATAAATTCTTTGTTTTCAATTTTGAACTTGATTTACTACAATCCACACATATTTGAATTGCTTCTTATACGGTATTTAACACGAATTCGATCCCTCAGAAAAAACTAGTTATTAGGTTCAACAAGTTGGACTCAACAACTCTGATTGATACTGTGGACTCACATCATGTCAGTCCACATGTTGTGAGAATCTGTGAAACCCAACAATTTTCTCTTAGAGTTTCTATACCATATATAGCGTGTGAAGCAACTATGTGCTGAGCATAATTGTAAACCAGTCTAAAGAAACTGACAATTGAAACGTGAAAATAGTAAGAAGATTACTCATGAGATTGTACAACTTAGCAGAAGAAAGTTTAGACGTTTTGATGATAAAATCTTCAGTAAATAATTAAGATAATGCTATAGGTTGAAATGTCATCAACATACGGAGACCAATTATATAATCTTCCTTGAAGAGTGTTGGTCTTAGCACAGCACCATCATCTTAATCTCTTTATGATAAACCATTGACGTCATCCTGCATTCACAGGACTAAAAAGATACCTTAGCAATCATTGTCCGCGATTATGCAATACATTTTCACTTTTAAATTAATTAATATTTTCACTATAAGTAGTTGTTATTTTGATTTGGTTCCTTGTTAATTAGTCTTATAAGACTTACTCCAAGAGACTTCATATAATGGCTCTTTAGCTATTATAGGGAGGCAAATAAGTGAAAATGACTCCAACAGTCTCTCTAGTTGGGACTTTCTAAAATTGGAAGTTCCTATTTCACTCACTAGACTTGTCAAATGTAGAGAGCCAAAAAGTGACTCTCTACATCTACAAAAGTGCTCAAATGGTTAAAAATATGACTGTTGGAGTGTTAAAACATAATTTTTAGGGAAGTTGTTGGAGTAAAGTTAAAATAGGGACTCTCTAAAATAAAGATAGATTAAAAGTAGAAAGGTTGTTGGAGTAAAACTAAAATAAGGGACCTTTAAAGCTAATGAGACAATTTCAAACTCTCTACATGTAGAGAAAAAATAGGGAGGCTGTTGGAGTTAGCCTAAGTAACAATTGTTTATCTTCTTAATGGGAGACCACAAAGTGAGTAATCCCGACTTGCCTGACCATGATCAATCTCCCCAAGATATTTTTTGCAAATAATGTCTGACTTGGGGCTGTTAGCAATATATATATATATGTCGGCCCTTGTGATTTACCATAAGTACAACTCGAGTCCCTATAATTTTATAATTAACTTATAACTCCTTGTACTTTTAAAAATTGAAGCACACTCGTTCCAAATCTTAGCTCCATCTAATTAATATAATAATTACATAATTTGACAAAAATGCGCCTTTTAAAAAAAAAATACTAACAGTAATTTAATCTTTAACCAAAAAAAGAAAAAACTCTCCCCCAACCCCCACCCTCACCCTCACCCTCGCCCTCGTCCCCTACATCCCAGCCCACGCAGTGCCCTTACCTACCAACGCCTATCCCCCACCCCTACCCCCAGCCCCAGCCCCAGCCCCCTGTCCCCTACATCACCCCTACCCTACCCCACCTCTCCCGTCAGCACCCCCTTATATATATACAGTTTTATAATATTTTTTTTTGGTATGTTTATTTATTTTTGGTCTGTTATGTATACATATATACACATATGAACAAAAAAAAAAAACAAAAATAGGAAGGTGCGTGTGTTTGTGCATGTAAAAGTCAAGCAAGTGTGTGTGTTTGTGAGTATGTTTGTGTGTGTAAAAATCAGGCAAGTGTGGGTATTTATGCATGTATTTGTGTGTGTTTTGGTTGAAGATAATGTAGAGGGGTATTTTGGTAATAAGGGAAGTCAAAAAAATAAAAAGAAAACAAAGCATAGATACATTTATAGAGCGTGTGATACACTTCCCGTTCAAAATAACGGAGGGGTAGTGTGCTTCAATTTTCAAAAGCACAGGGAGTTATAAGCCAATTATGAAACCACATGGACTCAACTTGCACTTATGGTAAACCATAAGGGGCCAACGTGCTATTTACCCATCATGAATTCTGCAAAAATTAAGCTGTTTTGTGACAAAAAAAATCGTCGCAAATTTGGGACGAATTTGTGATGAAAGTTTTTGGTGTTCATATTGTGTCGTAATAGTGACGAATCAGTGATGGGTACTATATTTTGTCGCAATTTCGTCACAAATTGCGACAATTTTGCCACGAACATCAATAGTATGACGCGGGAAATTTCTGTTGTTGCAATATCGTCCGAAATTTGTTAAGTATAATAAATAAAAAAAATTACATAAGCGAAAAGGGGCCAATTTAACCTAGCCCCTTTTTCCCGTTCCATTTTAACCACACAAACACACATACAGAACATACCCCACTGCTGCTACCTTCTACCACCACCACCTTCTACCATCGCCACCGCCGCCTTATCGTTTGGAGTTGTAGGTCAGCCATGAAATGCTTTGAACGAGCCGAACTGTTGGGTCGGACCACCGTGCACCACCACATTCTCTTATTGTCTTCGTTTCTCATTTATTTCAGGCAAGTAATGATTGTTGAATTGCATACCACTGACATCATGTATGTTATTGCCTTTAATTTTTAATTTTTTTTTCAATTTTTAAAACATTAGCTAATTGAAAAAAAATTATACAGTTGGTTAGAAGAAAAATTATACAGTTGGTTAGCAGAATGACGCAGCAGCCCCCTCCGTTAACGTCAATCTTGTTTTTCTAAGCATTCCTACTAAGGCTGAAGTTGTGTTGATCAAATGAGAGGTAATGGTAATAAGTTTATGGTGATAGCGTGGTGTAAGTGGTTGTGAGACTTTAAGGAATACATGCCTAGCTAATAACAATGAAAGGAATGTTTAGTTTAATGATAGTCTTTTTGCGTGGGCTGCTTGGGCGACATTTAGCTTGCTAACGGAATTCTTTGTTCAGTTGGTTGCCCAATACATATCTCTTACCATTATCATGGCTTATCTTGCTCTAGAGTAGAACCAACGTTAAGCTAAGATGGCTTGGTTTGGTGTGTGAGTGTGTAAGAACTTGGTCCGATAGATGGTGATAGACGCATAAGGTGGTGGTGAATGGAGAATGGTTAGGCGTAGGAACTATGATGGTTGATAATCAGATTGGAGCGGTGGAAGCGTAGTTGCTAGGTGTAGTTTATATAGATATTTTACATGGTAACTTGTAGTAGGCTGTAGCGTGGTGGCATAATATTAGGCCTTGTGGTAATGACGTGCTGTATATCTAAAGTAGCCAAGCAAGGTTTGTTGATAGAAGTAACACCTCATGGCTGATTCATCAAAGTTAACTTTAGAATATAATTATAGGTAGTGACGTGTTGAGAAGACAAGGCTTTGCACAATCGATGCAATCAGAATTTTAATGTATAGTATTGAAATGATTGTGCTATGTGAGAAACTAGAATGGTAAGCTGTTGTGTGGTTGGATAAGTGTGGCGATAGAGATAAGTTAATAAGCAGGAGGTGGCAACAATGGGACGAAATATAGGCGATAACAATGCTTAGTAATAACTTTAGCTATGATGATAACCTTAGAGTGTCATGGCTTAGCTAATGATAATAGGCTAAAATGATATTATATCTAGCTGGCAGCGAATTAGAGTGCATGGTGCATGTTAGGGGACAGGTGGGTAGCTCGGTGGTGGTATGCAATATCAAGCTATGTAAAGACTAATAAACTATAACGCTTAATCCAATACAACTCTAATCCTTAAGACAAATTAATATTTTTAATTCATCATCCAGCAATTTATCTTCTTTGATTAATTTCTTTGTTATCAAATCACATCCTATATTATATTCGAAAGAGTATTATAAGTTGGTATTCTAAATAACTTAAATGTCTAACAGCAACTGCAACTCAAAACCTTTAAGTGAAGGCTTAATCCTTTAACATGTTTACACTATTCAAAATCTTCCAGTAGCAGTTCTAATTACTTCCAAATTATTCGAAATCCGTTAATGATAACCTAGGCTTTAATATTAGATTACTAATTCTTCTTTCGCAAGTTAAGATTACTATAATTAACACTTTTAAAAAAATATCTACTTAATAACATAATTCTTCTACAAATATGGTAACACCTAGCTACTATCCTATCCCATCTTTTATTCCAAATTCTTCAAGTAATAAAAATCCTCTTTAGCTAAGGCAACCGTAGAATGTTTTTAGTTAACCCGCGATTCCTATATTTTACTCATAGTCAACTCTGGTAGCTAGATTATTAGTATGCTTATATCGAATTCCAAAGCATATATACATTTTGTGTTATTGTCCCATTCTTCTTAGATCTTTATATCCTAGCTAAGGTAGCCAATAATATTCCGTAAATGTTAACTTTAACATTCCTAATCATTTTCAGGCCTATACTGACGAGTCGGGACATACCCAAATTATCCTAGTGAACTTCCTGTTGGATTATATGCCCTAAATGCCAATTTTAAGACATAATAATTATATTATTTATTTAATGTAGGCAGTTTATTTAAATATAATTAATGTGATTAATTATTTAAATAAGAGTACTTAGAATGATATTTATAGATTCTATCTTTAAGAGTAAGGATATGAATGACATAATCTATATTCATAAATATATTCTAAAATAGTCCCCGATCGTAGGATAAATTAATTGGGCTTTGATTTATCTGAAAAGATCGGATTACAGTCTACCATCCAAATAATATAAGATATTGATTTGGGCGATTAGTCTCATATCGTAAGGGTAGATGTATAAGTGCTTGCTGAGAACAAGTGACTGGACATGACCGCTTATACAACAAATTACAGGAATGGTCAATAATTCGTTATATAGTGTAATGGTGCAATTAGTCCTTAGACCTGAGACACCACGATTATCTTGTGTTAGGGGTAACGTGATTTGCTGGTGCAATAAAGCTAGTCCTCATCAAGGATTGGATAATTTACTCAGTGGTTACGATCTATTCCGGCATGGAGATAGGTGCGTATAGATACGGAATCTGTCAATTAGGGATCCTATACGTCTATTAATCGAGTAACTAGAAATCCTTGGCCGAGATAGAATAGTGGAAGTCGTTCCACGTATTATTCATAAGTTACTGATTAAATAGATTTGGACATATGATTGAGTAATAGAGTTTGACGACCCTATCTATGACTCTGGCTCAATCGGAATGATTCAGACAGAAGAAATTAGTTGCATGATAATTACTAAGGATTCGTAGAATTTCACTTCATTATTAGTTGGGTAGTCGTGATATACTGCTAGGTATCACGCACGACTTGCAAGAATTAAATTAGAAGAGTTCTAATTAAATATTAATTGGATTAATATTATTTTGCTACCAATTAATTATGAACCCGAGAGGTCACACACAAAAAAGATCGAAAATTAATCAGCGAGAAAAGTCAATTAAATATTAGAAGAATCTAATATTTAATTGGACTTAAAACTGATTAGATTGAAATATAAGTCCAATTATTTAATCAGTCCAAGTCTAGTAGTTAGAATTGGCCCAAAATCTAGCCCTAATATGTCCAGAGTTTCCTATAAATAGGAAACTATGATAGACAGAAAAGCTAGCACAAATCATGTCTTTCATAACAAATATATTTTCTCTAAAACTCGTAGTGGGGGTTTTGCTGATTGATGGCTCGGATCTTGTGTGGATACTTTCGGAGGCTTCACACTTGAGGAGCTTTCAGATTCTACATCAGATTCGTCATCATGGAAAGGTAATTGTTAAATCTTTATGCGTAATTAATAGTTGATTATTATGCAAGTATGTAGTCTACGTAATTAGCCATGAACGGATGCATGAGTTTTATTCATTATATTTATTTTCGTTGCGTTTTATTTAATTATAAAAATTTTAAATACCATGCACGATTCCCAACACTTCCTAGGTTAACCCTTTGAAACGAATGCTTAGTTTAATAGACTAAATCTTATATATTTCTTGAGTTTCATTCTTGTTATGAAAACTAAAAGCATCTAGTAGGTTTTGTTAATTCAAGTACAACTTAATTATAATTTTTTTTTTAAACAAATAATTATAAGGCACATTTTCAAGAATAATAAAAGAAATAAATATAATTAAATATTTATAAATGCATGGTCGGGCTCGGGTATTACAAACATGGTCATCACGACCATTCACAATTTCACATACTTGATGCACTCCTTACCATGAAATATGCAGTCAAGGACATGCAACTTCATCACCCCTACTAACACCCATTCTGTCTTCATGATGGTCATGTGAAAGGCTTAGGGGTTGTTAGGGATCTGGTTCTTTTTATGTAATTATTCCTCAAAGTGTGCTTGGGTTATGGGAATATAAAATCATTGTTTGCGAAGGTAGGATTTAGTTATTTCAAGAAGCTTGACTCATTTGACTCTGATCCTTGTTTTTCTGAAGGCTGATGCTTTTGCTGAGAAGCTTGGTTATGCTTCATCCCTTCAAGCTGGTCTTGTGAAATTGCAGGTAATTTTATTTGCTTTCCTATTTCTGTACTTTCTCTATTGGAAAAGGACAATAACAGAGTTCTTTAAAACTTTCATGTTCTGGTATGTATACATACTTATGTGGTGATTCTAAAAAAAGAAGAAGTACTTGTGTGGTTAGCCATTGATGGCCTATTTACTGTTTACTTTTCTCTAGCTTAACAATCATAAAATAAAGAAAATGTTACTAATAGTCTGCATACTTAACAATCAGAAAATAAAAAAACAAGTTAATAGCACAAAATGAGATATTGTACCTTTTATTACATCTCTACTTTTCTCTCCTATGTTTCTCCCTAATACATACAATACAAAAATAGAGAAAAGAATAGAAAAAATAAATTAATTAATTAAAAAAAAAGGCATACACATATTGTTACACTAGAACAGATGTGCTCTAGTACTAAGCATGACTTTTACAATATGCAAGCTACTTATATGTTCCAATACCCAAATTCTATGTTCATGAATAATGACTGATATAGTATGAGTGAGTTCTTTATTCTTTATTCATTAGCGCACTAAGTTAATCATTTCATATGTGCTATTGTTTTCCCCTATCAATGTTTGATTACTTGGGTTATGTGTTAATTTGAAGTACATTAGTGATTGTCTAATTTCGAAAAACTCCCCAGATTAATGTTCCCCTCCCTCACTAAGCACGTGGTTGCTCACCCTATTTTCTTTTCCACATGCTAGGCATAACTAGATGGTATGCAGTGCTTGCAAGACCTTGTGGACTTAATGCTTGGAGATTCAATTGTTCGGGATAGATTAAATATAATTATAGTGATGAAGTTTGTATAATGTGTTTTGTTGGAAATTTGTAATGATATGTAATGAACTAGAATTGTAAAGTCAGGTTTAAAGGTTACTGTATGTTTTTGGTTGTGAAATTGTGTGTTGACACAGGTTTGGATTGATGTAAAAACAGGGGAAACTTTGTGTTTTTCCTCATTTTTCGTGGCCTTAGGTTTTGGATCGAGGTCCCGGTTCTGAGAGAGATCGGGGCATTACAATAGGGATTTTGATTTTTAGGTCAAGTTGAAAACAAGCAAATTGTATTTTTCTTTACTTTGTAAAAACTTCATGCAACCATTTATTTCTAGAAATTGAATGAAATTGATCTCGACAATGAATAGGCCTTAAATTTTTTTCCTATCTTTTTGTAGAGTTGTTGTAGATCATAGTGTTGGGAAAGATCTTCATTCGGTTGCTGTTGAGACTTTTGAGAATCTACCTGGGAGAGGTCTTTTTGCAACATTATCTAGTATTGAGGTATTGTCCCCTTATTAACTTCTTATTCTAATCCATTTCCTTGGTTGTATGATCCGAAGTTCTACTCGCATTAGCCAACTGTTTGGAATTTTTTGCAATTTATCATTTGTTAATTCTATTTTGATCAAGGAAAAATTTCTTTAACTAATCAAATTAGTGAAATTCATACTCTAAGTATGCAATCCATATTCTAAGTGTTTGCTACAATACAGTACTTAACCAAATGGATTCCAATCGTGAATGGATGAATCACAGTTCAGAACTCGACGGGTAGCTTAGTAATAGGTTCATTAGAGGTGTACGTGAATTTGTTGCATTTGCAAGTAGTCGACAACATTTCATGGACGATGATAAGATAAGATGTCCATGTGCAAAATGCAAAAATCAAAAGTTTTTGGATCCTGACGAAGTAAAGGTTCATCTTTATCAGCGGGGTTTTATACTGCATTATTATGAATGGACTTCACATGGGGAATAGATTCATAATTGTGGTAATACATCTCTGCAAAACATTACTCATAATTATAATTACTCTGGGTTTGACGAAGGAAATACCTATAGGACAATGGTATTTGATATTGTTGGTCCAGAGTTCGTTATGGATCACGACCAATCATATGAACCCCCTAATACAGAAGCATCACATTTTTTTAATCTCTTGAAGGCTGCTGATGAACCATTGTGGGATGGTTGTGAGACTCTAACTCATTTGTCTGCTGTGTCGCGTTTCATGAATATTAAGTCTGAAGAAAATATGAGTGAACAATGCTTCAATAGAATGATCGAGACAATGAGGAAAGCGTTGCCAAAGACTCATAATTTACCTGAAAATTTTTACAACTTCAAACAGGAAATGAGGCCTTTAGGATTGGGATATGAAAAGATAGACGTCTGCAAAAATGGATATACATTGTTTTACAGGGATAGAAGTGACCTGGACTCTTGTCCCCATTGTTGTGAGCCACGTTACAATACATCAAGAAGGGGTAAACTTATAGCTCAAAAGAAGTTGCAATATTTTCCGATAACTCCAAGGTTGCAAAGGTTATACATGTCAAACGTTACAGCTGAACATATGCAGTGGCATAAGAAATACCAAGTCGAAGATAGTAAGATATATCACCCGTCTGACGCTGAGGCATGGAAATATTTTGATAGAGTTTATCCTAATTTTGCTGCCGAGCCAAGAAATGTTCGTCTTGGGCTATGCTCAGATGGGTTTAATCCATACAACTCAAATTCTAAACCTTATTCTTGTTGTCCGGTGA
The DNA here is from genome assembly GCA_037974665.1 of Ehretia macrophylla. NCBI lineage: Eukaryota > Viridiplantae > Streptophyta > Magnoliopsida > Boraginales > Ehretiaceae > Ehretia > Ehretia macrophylla. The sequence goes on from CM075769.1 coordinate 67,225,529, forward strand.
TTATGACACCATACAATTTGTCACCATGGATGTGCATAAAGAACCCTATCATGTTCTTGACTCTTCTTATTCCAGGGCTGAAAAATCCTGGTAAGAATATTGATATATACTTAGAGCCTATAATCAAAGAATTGAAAAATTTATGGGAAGTAGGGGCACTTTGTTATGATGTGTCCGCGAAAACTAATTTTTAATTGAGGGCAGTTTTATTGTGGACAATAAATAACTTTCTGGCATATGGTATGTTATCTGGTTGAAGTACACATGGGAGGTTGTCATGTCCATATTGCATGAAACATTCAAAGGCTTTCCAATTGACTGCAGGAAGAAAAAATTGCTTCTTTGATTGTCATCGTCAATTCTTACCACCGAGTAATACGTTATGGCGAGACAATAAGAATTTTATTAAGGGTAGAGTAGAAACTTCTAGTCATCCTCCCATATTAGACGGTGAATACATTTGGGAATGTGTAAAAGACTTCCCTACAGCAAATGAATTGCCAAGAAGCAAATTTCCAAGAAACAAGATACCTGGCTTTGGGGATTAGCATAATTGGACTAAAAGAAGCATTTTTTGGGACTTTCCCTATTGGCGTTTACATCTTGTACGTCATAATTTGGATGTGATGCATATTGAGAAGAATGTCTTTGATAATGTTTTCAACACTGTCATGGATGTCAAGGGTAAGACAAAAGATAATCCAAAAGCGAGAATGGATGTTTCCAACTTTTGTGACTATCCTGAATTATGTGTTCAGAGCAAAGCAGGTGGTGGTTACGAACTAAATATGGGTGTCTATACATTGTCTGTGGCCGAGAGAAAAGCAATTCTAGATTGGGTTAAGAACTTACGACTCCCTGATAGATATGCATCCAATTTATCAAGGTGTGTTGACATGAAAGATCTGAAGTTATCACATATGAAGAGTCATGATTGTCACGTCTTTATGGAGAGATTGCTCTCTATGGCTTTACGTGAGGTATTTCCTAAACATGTTTGGGAAGCTTTTACATAACTAAGTTTGTTCTTCAAAGATATATGTTGTACATCTCTTCATAGAGAAGATCTAGAAAGGATGCAAGAAAATATTGTTGTGACTCTTTGTAACCTGAAAAATATCTTACCCCCTGCCTTCTTCGATTCGATGGAGCATTTGCCAGTGCACTTGGTGTATGAAGCAATATGTGGTGGTCCTGTACAATATCGGTGGATGTATCCTTTTGAAATGCAATCCATCTTTTTTCCAAATTTGTATGCTAACACTTGCATTAAAATAAAGTACTTATTTGTGAAGACTAATACTCATGTAGGTTCTTACATCGTTTGAAAAGGACAGTAAAGAATAAAGCAAGGGTTGAGGAATCTATATGTGAAGCCTATCTTTCCCTCGAAACAGCAACCTTTTGTTCATATTATTTCGAATCTCATGTGGGAACTAAAACAAGAAATGTTGGTCGAAATGACCAATATAGCGATGTGGACTACCCTGATGGATGTTTATCTATATATACTTACCCGGGTCGTCCAATAGGAAAATAAAAGTACCGAATGTTGGACGATAAAGAGTTTTATGCAGCACACCTCTATGTACTAATGAATTGCCAAGAGGTTCATCCTTATATCAGGTAAGCTAATGACATTTTGTACATATTTTATACACCAATACATCTCTAATATGAGCCCCACATATTGTTCACAGGATGTTTGAGGAATATCTTTCCCGAAATTGTCCACCATCAACGGCAACACAACTTCAAAATAAGATTGACAATCTTTTTCCAAAATGGTTATATGACCATGTAAGTACACATCCTATTAATGGTTATTTTCATTGAAGTAGCACTCAACTCTTTAACTTGTGGTAAATTTCATGTTTTGTAGTTTGTCTCCACTAATGGTGTCGATGATTGGGTAAAATGTCTTTCTATGTGGCCAACTAGGAGAGTTTGCACGTGGTCAAGCTACTTGGTTAATGGATACCAATTTGACACCCTAGAATACGGGTCTTCCAAATCCACAATGAATAGTAGAGTGTTCGTCAAAGGGACATATGATGGTACTACCGAGTACGGTGACTATTGTGGAATGTTGAATGACATTGTTGAATTGGAGTACCATAATCCAACACAGAAACATACGAGAGTTGTTCTTTTTATGTGCAAATGGTATGATATGCAAAAGGGCAGAGGTGTTAAGCAACATCCTAAGTATCGAATTGTCGAGGTCAATGTGAAGAGGGGATTTCCAAACTATGAGCCGTTTGTGTTAGCAGAACAAGCACATCAAGTGTATTACTGCAAATACCCTGGTGCTAAGAGAGATCGTGCTGACTGGTGGGTTGTATGCAAAATCAGACCGAGAAATTACTATGATGTGCACCCAAAGGAGTATGAAATAGAAGACGAAATACCTTTTCAGTCAGATGTAATGGATGTGCCTGTAGTACTACTAGATGATGGAGAGTTGCCTCAACGTGTTCATGAATCAGTCGAAAATATTGAGGTATTGCAAGAGGAATTAAATGAGTTACAATATCAAAAAGAACAAGTTGAAGGTGAAGATGAAGATGGAGATGGAGATGGAGATGGAGATGGAGACGAAGACGAAGACGAAGATGAAAATGAAGATGAACATGAAGATGAAGATAGATAATGATTAGTGTTAATTACATTTAATGGATTAGTTCAATGTATTTATACTAATTTGCGAACAATATGATTGGAATGTATTCAAATTGCATTGTAGATCTACATTGTTTAATGGTAGTTGGTTTTTGTCCAAAACAGACATATCTTCAGGTAAAGATAAAAGTAAAGGTACGGCTAGACGATATGTGCCTCCTGGGATGTTGTAGCGCTCTATTCCACGTCCAGGTGGTGCACGTGCATCCCACTCATCCTTCGATGCTGGGCGAACATCTATTTCATCCACTTCAATACCGAGTAGTTAGGGATTGATCTCACAGACTGGCAGACCGACCACTTTACCCACAGATGATCAATCTCTGGCATCTACTTCATCCACTGGCTTGCCACAACACTTAGATGATTTGCACGTCAACTCTGATGACTCGCTTATGGCAGGTTCCACACTTCCTACTGACTACCTGAAGTCTTCACATGCTGCCCAGCAACGGGCTGCGGGAGTACATTTAGAGGTTTGGCAACAGTATGGATTCCCATCTTTGGAGGCGTACACCATGTGGCAAATTGATAAGCGCACACACATGATGATATATGCAGGCGGGTATGAGAACTTTAACTATATTTTTATATAATATGTACAATATTTTGTTTATTTGTTTTTCCGTTACAATTGTTAGTATACTTTATCTTTTACTAATTGCATATGGATACCGGCTGGGGCAGTACGAGAGATCACCACTATATTATCTGCTGGGTTCAACGAGCCTTAGACGAGAATTGATGTGATCCCAGTTGATGTTAAAGAGAGATGGCTCTTCTCTTTTCAGGTAATACTTAAGGATATGAAATTAATTTCATATATATATTTTACTTACATATACTATGTCAATATATGTAAGTTATATTACTAATACTTAATATATGGCTATAGAGATTATACAAGTGGTACCCCTATGATGAACCAGTCATCCGCCGGTTATTTTTTAAAGATATCAATGCTCGATTACGGGGCCTCTTCTATAAGGGTCGTGAAATGGAAAAAAAAGAAAGATATTAAGCCCAGTTGGTTGAGCGACAACATATGGCAGGGACTATGTAAGCACTGGAACACAGATGCATGGACGAAGAGGTCTGAGACAAACAAAAAGAACAGAAAGAGTAGGTCGTCTCCACATTATGCTGGTTGTATCCTGTTTCACGAGGTCAAGAGAAGATTGGTAAGTGTTAAACTAATTATTTAAAATATAGTACTATATGATAGTTAAATATTTAACTTAGTAATTGTTATTTGATGAATGCTATTATAGGATTCAGAATCGAAGGAATCAGGGACGAAGGCAGATGTGTTTGAGAAAGTTCATAGGAAAGGCGCTGAAGGTCCATACTCCGACCCCAGGGCTGAAGAAACCATGGTATGTCATATATTTATTAGAACTTATTCCATATAATTAATAATTAACATTAAAGTAAAATAACAATAATTACGTATTAATTGCAGGCCAAGTACCAAGAATTGGTTGAGCAGGCCATAGCAGCATTGCAAAGAGATCCGACTGCACCGCCTATCAACCATGATGCATTGTTTTACCAGGCGGTAGGCGGATCGGCTAGAGGAGGACGATTGTATGGTTTAGGATCGCAAGCCATAGGAGGGTCCGCGCACGATGTCTCGATTTCTGATAATCGAATCACACAGCAAGACTTGCAGGCAGCCGTCAATAGGGCAACATCAAAACTAAGGACTGAACTGACTGAACAGTCAAATGAGCAATTTCAAAGGCTTCAGCAACAGATCGCTTAGTTAACCCAATTGTTGCCCCATCCACCTCAACCGCATCAGGATCAATCTCAAACTCCCTCAGAACAACAAGACGGTGATGCCCAATAGGATCCATAGGGTCATAGTATGACTTTTATATTCTATTGGGAACCTTAACAAGTAAGTAGGTTCAAGTATATTATGTAATTCTTACGTTTTAAACAAATATATTGATCATTTTCACTTTTCCTTATGCTTGTTTATACTTTCGATTATGTTATGATCTTTCTTGCATTGCAAAAATTTAGGCCAATTTGGTGCACTTTTGGCTTAATATCGTCACAAGTGAAAATTATAATTTGTTTTCGCTTTCTATTTTTATGTATTGAGTTGTTTTGGTTGAGTATTAAGTTTTAGGTTTGTTTATTTTTCTTGTTTGCAAATATAAGACATGAATTGTCTGAAGAAGGTGAGAATAGTAGGCTTAGATATGGACTGTCTTTGATGCAATGATGATGTGCCACAATGAAGGATGTTGAAAACTTTTTGCATATCAATTCTCTTTTGGAGCTTATCATAGCAGGACAAAACAAGTTACATGATATTATGATAGATGTAAATTTGGTATTTCATTTGGAATGTATGTTTGAAGATGGTAACTTTGTTGAATGGTGGTTATTATGTATATTTATCTAATTTGATGTGAAATTGTGTTCTTTTGAATAGATGTGTAGGTTGTGTAACTACTTGAGAGTCAATTATAGGGTTGTCTTTAGAAATTGTTTGAGATTCAATTATGAATGTTGTTTTGTAATTTAGCAGGACAAACAAGATGTTACAAATAGCATTAGAATAAAGGATTTGAAAATTGCCACAAATTTATGACAAAAGGAATAAATAAAAAAAAATGGGATAAATTTGTGACGAAAAAAATTTGGAACGAATTTGTGACGAAAAAATCAGCCACGAATTTGTGACGAAAAAATTAGCCACGAATTTATGACAACATTTGGCTACGAAACATCGACGATTATTTGCCACGCTTTTTCGTCAACTTAAGCCACGAAAATACGACAAATAATTTGGCATGAGTTTGCCACGAAATGGCCTCAACTATATGTCGTGGCATATTAGTCGCATTTTTCACGAATTTGTGACGAACACATCCAGCTCTGCATGTCATCACAAATTAGTCACAAAGCCACAAAAATGTGATGAAAAATGATTTTGCGATGCCATGTTTGGCGACAACAGACATGTCGTCACAAATTCGTCACATTTACTTGTTTGTGACAAAATTGTGACGTTTAATGGCCGTCACAAAACAACTTGTTTTTTGTAGTGATTTTATGAAAGATGTAATTTTGGAGAGATGCCTAGGCACACAAACTTAATCGCAAGCTTTGTGAGTTTCAGACCTTAATTTCCTCCAAATCCTTCTTGTAAAACTACACTTTTTTTTTTATTCAATGAATGGAAGGTCTAAGTTATACAACATATATATATATATATATATTTTGCTTAAAGCCCCCGGTGTCTGGGACCACAATGGCCCGACTAATTTGGAGTTTGGTCCGTGTAGTACCCGCAGAGTCTGACTCTTACTCGGGAGGAAAGACCTGGCCCAGAGCTATTTAATATGGCGCCCTCACAGAGAATCAAACTCTCGACCTCGTTTAGCATTTATAAATCACTCACCACTTGCACCCAACTGCTGAGTTTGTACAACTTATTTTGAAGAATGTCATTTCCGAGACATAACACACGTGGCTTAATTTTGTCTTTATGGCCCATTCAGCTGTTTGCATTTAGTTTCAGTTGTTATTAGGGGAGCTCCAACAGCTCCCCCAAATGCCTAAAACCATCAAATTTGGGGGAGCTGTTGGTGCTATATAGCTCCAACAGCTCCCCCAAATGATCCCCTATATTTTAGGGGATAAATGTTTTGAAATTTGTATCCCCCATTGCTGGGGGATCAAATCACTCCCCCATCCCATCCCCCATAGTTTTTAATGTTATAAAAGTATAAATTTTCTAAATAGGGGAGCTGTTGGAGTAAAACGAAAATAAGGATTCTATAAAATAAGGGATTGGTTAAAAATAGGGGAGCTTTTGGAGTGAAACTGAAAAAGAAAATCTGTAAAAATAGGGAAAATATTTCAAATCCCCTAAATGTAAGAAAAAAATAGGAGAGCTGTTGGAGATGGCCTTAATGCCTATGTTTTGCGCATTTGCGTAAACGGTGAAAAGAAGGAACAATGTGTAAAAGTAACGAATTTTAATCCACCTTTTTTTGTTTCTAACACGTAAGATGATGGGATTTATAAATATATCTTACAAATTCACACGAACATTATTAATACATGATATATATATATATAAATAGTGACTGTAAAACCCAAAGAAAAGCAAATCGTTTGGAAATTACAAGCGAATATTACAGTACGTAGGGAGAATAAAAGAATAACAAATCATGTAGAAACAATATAATGGAGTAAATGATTTTTACACAATCATCTTTTAATTTTGTGCTACCATCCATCAAGGCTTTGGTGGCTCAGCTGCTGGTGCATCCTCAACCTTTGTTGGTTCTGTGGTGGCTGCAGGAGCAGCTGGTTCAGTAGTTTTCTCAGCTGTCTTCTCTTCTTTCTTCTCCTCCTCTTTCTTTTCCTCTTCTTTGATCTCTCCTTGGGCAACTATCTCTTTCTCTTTCACCTCTTCACCACTTGGTTTCTCTTCAGAAGTACTGGTTGTGGTTGTGGCGTCTGTCGTCGTTGCTGCTGGTGCCTCTTCTTCTTTTTTCTCCTCTTCTGTGACGACGTAGGTAGAGACCTTCTCCAACACAAAGAAAACTGGACCTGATACATAGGCAGCCCCGAACTTTGAACATGCTTCACTAACTGGCTTTGATCCAGGGAATTCTGTGTATATATACATATATATAGTACACAAAAAACCAGTTATAATTTATTAATCTATATTATATATAGGGTAAAACAAAAAACAAAAAATAAACTTTGTACATGTATGTAATATATATATAATATGTGATATGAAATCCTACCAATCTTGACAAGCTCGTCAAGGAACTTCTGAACGGCAGCTGAGTGCTTCTTGAGGCCTGCATCTTTGGGTTCCTTGATCAAATTCTGTGTTCAGATCCATGGAAATTAAGGGTGTTAGCTATATGATATTAATTCATTATATATTATATATATATATATATATATATCGTTTTATGAATCATGCGGCACCGGGTTTGAATTACTGACCTTGATTTCAACTGAAGAAGCTTCATATACTTGCACAACTTTAGCTTGGAGATCATTCTTCTTCTCTTCAAACTCCTTGCTGTATTGCTCCTGAATTCAATAAGACAACAATATATATTTATATATATATATATATATATATAGGTAAGGGACCAACGCCATAACATATTAGCTGTGCTTAATTCTTAGTAGCCACTTGCCCATGTCTACTTTGCTAGATTCACCACATGATATATATATATATATATATATATATATTGCAAACACTATAACATGTATATCTTTTTTCTTTTTCTTTTTAATTTTTTTGAAACTATATTTTTCACAACGTAATTTATTAGTATTCTTATTAGTTGGCATGGGTAAATAATGAGATATTTAGAAAGAAAATAGAAAGTGAGTAAGTATCCTTGCAGAAAGAAAATAAGGAAATTAAAGGAGAATTAACCTTAGAGTCATCAAAGGTCTTGCAAGCCTCAGCAGCTGCAGCCTTCTTAGTTCCGTTCTTCTCGAAAACCTTCTTAATTTTTGGAAGAACCTTCGATTTCCAGTAGTTGGTGGCCATGAACTGAGCTAGCTAGGGAAATATGAAAATCACACACATATTATATATATAATATAAGTCATAAATTAAGTGTACACAACAGTTAATCCATGTATATGTATGTGTAGCGATAGCTGGTCCATGCACGAAAACATATATATATATATATGTGTGTGTGTGTGTTCATAATTAGATTACTAGTGTTTTCCTTTTGTATATATATAGAAAAAGAGTCTACCAAGAAGAAATGAGAAGAAGATAGAAGACTTACGTTAATCTGTCTTGGTATGTTGGTGTCTTGTGTGCACTCCTTAATTAATTTACTTTGCTCGCTAGCTCTCCCAATCAAAAATGACTCCAATGGCAACTCTTTCGTAGCCAATTGTGGTTTCAAATATAAGGTTGGAGAACCTTGATGCGTGTCAGCAACACCTAGACATATTTTAAACCAAAATTAGAAAAAATAAAAATTCATGTCTTCTTCATTATTACGTAGCTACCCCATGATGTATGTAATACTGATAAGTAGCCGATGACCTTAACTACCCTTGAAGGTGCGGCGTATGAAGCTCTGCATGTGCCATGATCCATATCATTAAGGGGCAATGTCGTCCTTGTGCTCGTTAGGTTTGGCTATTATCAATGATTGATGGGAAAATAGAAGAATGTATATGATAAGGATGAGTTTGCAAAATTTTTGGGGAAACAATTCGTCGGCCAGCTGGCAATGTTGTCATTCAAAGGTGGCAATATCAAACGTGGGACCCCTTACACAGCTTGATGGTGATCTGTACCCAACGTTTCTTTCTCTTTCCAGTCTTCGAGCTTACAATGTCTCACGTGGCTTCGCTGGATTCTTCAGTCAGTCACGCCGTCAAACACACCCCCCAAACCTCTCTCACCATTCACCATACTATATTACTGGCCTTGGCTTTCACCGAAATTCTCCAAAATGCCAAAACTCAATCATGCTTCATGCTTGTGTATCTATTTCCCCTACACTTCACCATGTTACCAAATTTGATTCACAAATAAGCATTCTAATTCAAGCTATCAATCATGCAAATATGCCAGTATTAGTAGCTTGCACGCACATGCCGTGCTTACAATTTCTAGTCTGTTGACACCAAACAATACACTTGAAGACAATAAAGCTTTTATTATTTATATTTGGTAAGGTCAAGAATTCATAATTAATTAATAGAACGGATCTAGTGATAATGGAATCTTTAGTTCTGAGAATTATATTATTTACTAGTTATTTTGATTAAAGGGAATAGTTGCAGGTTCAACTTTACAGCATTGCATTTCAAGGAGATACAATTAGCATAAAGACATATTAGGATAATTATCGTCGTCAAATTAAATATGTATCACGATCTAATTGTCAGGAAGTACGAGGCTAAATTGTGTCAGACAGACAGTAATTTGTTAATGTATGAAAAATATTATCTTTTTATATGAAGGGTATTTCACAACACTCGTGAGGTTGAGAAATGAGAGTACAAACCTATGTGAGAATGTCACCAGGTGTGTAGATTACTTGTTCTTTGGAAATATATTATCTTTTGTCAATTTAGGTAGCTGCAAATATATAGGCTGAGAGCACAAAGGTGTATTTTCCCTGTAAGATAATGACTTTGTGGAAAGTGTGATTGTACAATACATTCCACTATACAATTAGGTGGTAAAAAGGGCAAAATCTAAGAATTAAAATGGTATAATTTTTTCCCTTTTTCTCTATTCTTTTTTCTTATAGGGAAGATCAAAGATGGTAGGCCAGAGGATATAATATATTACTATTAGACAAGTTAAGATAGCCTTAACCTTGAAAACATGTGAATTAGCAGATTAGACTATAATTAGGAGCTGTCTCTATTAATTTCATCACTAAATATTTTAGGGTTGCTCACTCGCTAAGCTGATCGAGATGAATGCAATAATACTAATTAAGACGTGTCAGGTTGATCTTCATTGAGAGAGAACAATCAAAAAATCAATCCCCAGAGATAGCGTTTGGGCAGAGTAACTTTGATTGAAAATGACTAGTTAAAGTCTTGTTTGTCATCCTGAAAATGAAAATTGATTTCAATATAGCTTCATATCATCTGCAGCTACTCTTCTAATTTCTAAACCAAGTTGGAAAATGTTTTATTTTTATTATTATTATCATTAAGTTATAATCATCTATCTTATCACAACTTACTTTTTCTAATGATCTAATCTTCTTATGTGACTAGGGGATGCAAACACACACTACACACTACGTGATAAGCATTCAAAAAGATTTGATAATTTAAATTAATATTTCCGACTTTGACTCTTCACTAGTTATTCTTCACAGAATCACTCCTGGATAAACTCATGTCATTTCCTTTCTTATAAGGGAATATTACCAGAGATGTAGCTCTTATCATTTTGCCTGGATCGGACTTACACAAGAATCCTCCATCAAAAGTAGTAGTATTATTAAAAAAATAATAATAATAATAATAATAAAACAAGAAGAAGCCAGTAAGTAATTATTAAAATAACTCTTTCAGCAACAGAAGCAAATTTTGATGCATTACTAATGGTACAACTCTTTTTTAAGGAGTTGGTCAATATCCTTCTTGCCTCTCTATTTACCAAATAAATAATAATATTAAATCTCAATTACAACAGAGAGACTGGAGAAGATAAAAAAAAAAAAAAAAAAAAAAAGATCACATAAAATCATCATCATACCAATAGCGCTCTGCTATTTAACAGCAGTCTGTAACCACACCAAGTAGCACAAGGCCTCTTCCCTCTGCAAAATATAAAATATGATAAACCGCAGCAACATAAATGCCCTGATAGATATTATTATTATTATTATATATTTGGCTAACCTGATGCTGCTCTCTACTCAGTCCACGCAACACATGATTTTCATTTATCTGTCTGATTCATCAATCTATAACATAATTTGGGGCCACAGCTAAAATCCTGTCATTTCTAGATACAGGCCGCCCAGCATTTTCACCCTCTTCTACTGCTCTACCATCATCCACAACTATCAAGTGGCCTTCCCTCCGTATTAAACTCTGTATCATAGCATCAAGTAGTAGGATAAACCATTAGCTAACCAGGAGCGGTGGTAATAATATGAAAAATATTGTCTACTTCATAATACACTCTATAAATCAAAACTTCACCTCTATAATGGCTTTCACTTTGGTAACTTCAGCTGCTGCTTCTTCCATACTACTGTAGTTGTTTTTCTCATTCTGCTGACTCACATACCACTGTATTAGATCCCTCTGCCGCATTCCAGCCAACCCACTTCCTGCAAATATTAAGCCATGACCATCTATCCAAAACTAACCTCAACTAAAACATGTACAACACCTGGGCCAGTATAAATATACTAACAACAAGTACCCACTAGGTAAATTCCCCACATTGACATGATCCGAACTTGAAGGTCTACATTTCAAAAATATTCATATGATGAAACATTCAATTACCTTCTTGAATCACAGTCTCTTCATGCTGCCTGAGCCGCATGACTAGCGCATGTGTAACTCTCTGGAAATATTCATCACTTATGACAAGTTTTTTCCCTTGCTTGTTTGTAGGGCCCTCTCCAGATTCTGCAAAACCATAGTTTACAGGAATTCATAAACTCCCCTGGACTTGAGTAAGATCCAATCAAGGAAAATGAGAAGAAGCAAAAAAAAAAAAAAAAGAGGCTGTCTGACCTGCATTCCCAGAGGTTGGTTCAACTGGGGTAGAATCCGGATCATTTTTCCTTGGACCAGAACCTCCATCTCCATCATTACCATTATCACCATCATTGTAATTCTCATTTTGGAACTCAGAAAGATCAATCTCACTTGACTCGACACTGCAAGGGAAATGAATGAACCGTATTATGATTATAAATCTGTGTCCTTTCTCTGTTTCTTTTTTGGGCATCACAGCCTTTCATGTCAATAGGAGACATCATTATATTTACTTGCCTTATTATTGATGTCTTAAGCAGTCTCACAGCAAGACGAACATGGCGTGGTTGCACCTATTCACATCACACAAAACAGTTGAGATCAGATACACAATAACTATCCGTGCGACTATTAGTAAATTGCACAATAATTACCTGAGTATCCAAATGAGCACGAGCAATTGCCTCTGAGAGCCTTATCAATGCCTCCAGCTGTCTGACTGTCATCCGATAAGCAACTCTGCTGCCAGGAGCTGTATCACCTCTACGAAGAGAAACATAAGAGTCCACCAACAGTTGCCTAGCTTCTGTGCTCAACTGCATGATATCAGACATCAATGAAAAGAATGAGATCACTATAAATTTCATGAACCACAAAACAATGTGAACTCAGTCCAGCATTGTCACAAACCTTTGGTTTTAGAGTCTTTGCATATGCAATGTAGCGCTTCAATTGAGTCGTGGAGAATGCAGGAGCAAGTGCATCTTCACGCTTTTGATGAACTCTAACAATGTGATGAGCAATGTGGTAATCTGTCTGATCATCTGGGTCATCGATCATAACGTATACCAGATCAAATCTTGAAAGGATAGCAGGAGGAAGAGCAACATTATACTGTAGACAAGTATCAGAACCACCATTGTTATACGTATTTCACATGAATCCCAGAGTAGAAATCAGCATACGCTGAAAAGACCAACAATGCATGCTTCACATGAGTACATAGCTTCATTTACTAGAGATACTCACCTTTAATGGCTTTGACTTGTCATAGCGTCCACCTGTGGGATTAGCGGCAGCTAAAATTGATGTTCGAGCATTCAATGTTGCTTGTATTCCTGCTTTTGTTATGCTTATTGTCTGTTGTTCCATTGCTTCATGAATAGCGACCTTCGGTTCCACATATATTAGCCATTTTAGGAGGTGCTACCCGTGAAAATACACGTGTGCAGAATATGCAAATGTTAAAAGAAGATATCCAAGAAAATGAGGCTCATGTAGTTACCTGGTCTCTGATGTCCATCTTGTCAAATTCATCAATGCAGCATACACCATTGTCAGCAAGCATAAGAGCACCAGCCTGGAAAAACATACTAGATTTTCATCAGACATTAGGAAGGAAATTTGTATTCCAAAGAGATTATGAGAGAACTATGGATGTTCGAAGGAGCAAGTTTTATGCCCTTTCCCAAACACCCATTCACTGTATTGCGGTAACTAGATTGTTATAGAAGTAAATTTGATACTCAAGATTGGATGTACAAAAAGTATCAAGTATCAGGCAGAACTTTTATGTGCATTGATGAAGTAGATTTAGCAGCTATGCATGTTTGGTGTAAACAATTGAAAGTGGTATGAGCTACGCTCCAACTATATATAACATGACAGTGCTATGGTCATACAATTGTTTTCGCTCAAGCATCTCACAATTCTTGATGCTACAAACATGAACCACTTGTGCAGATTCTAGTGTGGCTTGATTTGTTCTTCAGCTGCAAAAGGGGATGCATTATCGTTACGAGTAAAAGAAAATACACCCGTCCTAATCATCTCATGAAATTACACCTGCTCTCGATCAAATCTCCAAAGATTAAAAAGAATATTCAAGTTCAATGGACAATATTACCAGATTGATATAACCAAGGACAAAAAATTGGAAACCTAATCTAAATACAAAGTGAGTTAACATATAAAGAATACCTTACAGAATAAAGAAACACCAATGAATCCTACCTCAATACAGAATTCACCGGTCTCGGGTTCTTTCGCCACTGTCGCAGTTAAGCCAGCAGCTGATGAGGATTTTCCTGATGTATAGACAGATCGTGGAACTATACCGGCAGTATATCTATACATTAATAGTAACATGAGTTAGCAGTCTAGTCAAAATATAGGGAAAAGAATTGGCGTAAAATATATGCTTACTTGAGGAACTGAGACTTTGCACAGCTTGGATCCCCAACAATACAGACATTGATGTCTCCCCTCAGGTTGATGCCTTCATGAGTAAACTTGTGGACGCCACCCAAAAGCATAAGCAGGATTGCTCGCTTAATGTCTTGGTGACCAAAAACAGTTGGGCCAATGCTATCGACAAGCTTATTGAAGAAATCAGGAGTGTTCCTCATATTCTGTACTTCATCTAACTCTTCCGCCTACCAGAAAAAAATAATATCATTTTCAAAAACCAATATTCTGTTACAAAACACATTACGTGAAACAGAGTGAATGTGAATTTGTATCTTAATGGACAGATAAAAACACACATATGATCTTAGTTCCCCTCAACTTTAAACCAGGAAGATATTACTGAAAGAGGTCTCCTTTTAGCTAGTCACAAACGGACTGTTTTACATTGCAAATGCTTGGCTACAGTGGCGGACCCAGGCTACGGGGGTCAGTGCATGCACTACAGTGATACAGTGAAATTATCAAAGGACGTTCATAGTTCGATATAAAAGGGTATTATAATTAATTGGGAACTACTAACTCTCAAAATATAAGTTATTCTAGTTGGTCAAGCATTTGAATATTGAAATAAACAATGCGGGTTCGATTCTCTATAGGTGCACTCCTTCCCTTTTTTCCTTTATCAAATTGGCAAAAAAATAGTCCAGTGTATGCACTTTGCAACAAATTGGCAAAAAGATACTCCAGTGTATGCACTTTGCAAGAATCGAACCTGAGACATGAAGCCTCAATTAATTTTAAAAGTGTTTTCTTAACCAATAAACTACATCAGTTTTTATTGAGGTGTAGCCTATGCATACATTGTTGTCTATGTAGGTCCGCCCCTGCTTGGCTATTGCCAAAAACTTTGAACCCTGCCATTCAGTAACACAAGGAAAATGTTCTAGTTGACAAAGAATATTGACAACTCATGAGATATATTAGATAGACAGCTGAGGTAATCAAGGTTACAAGGTCAACCAGTTAGACTTTTGAAAAGACCATGATGAATCAGATTGTAGTGGTGAGAACCAATGTTATGTGATTAAGCGGGAAGACTTCCTAAGACGACCATGTTTGAATCAGATTGTGGTCTTACTGGGAAAGGTAAGTTCACTGTGTACTAACCAGTCAAAATTGATAATAAAACACATTTATTTATGAGAAGTGCACAAGTTGACCAAATTACTAACCGTGAATAGAGGGTTATCATCTTCATCTGCTTCTCTCCTATTCCTGATATCATTATCCCTCCTGCCATCACATATCTAATAAAAGAACAGGTATACTTTAGAAACGAGTAAGCGGGAAAAGTAATAACTAACTAAGTGCAAGCTGCTGCATTGAGTAACAGGAAATCTTGCCTTCTTATTTAGACCAATCACAATTAAATGAAATGTTAAGGTAATTTAGACTCCTTTTTCTTCCACCAGGTCTTTATTCTACTTTTTCTGAGGACATGATATATAAAATTATTCAAATGAACCACCAACCTGTACCGAATTGGCAATAAATGCCAGGCGGTAGGAGAGGTCTCTAACACCCAATGCACGAAGACCTTTTACACCCTCCTGACCACCAGTGGCATTTTTGCGCTGAGGAGCATCTCTGCGGCATTCAGCTCTCTCCCCTGGAGAGGCCAATGCTAATATATCCGGTATCACTACCACAGTGCCAGTGAAAATGACCCTGCGAGTTTATAACAAACAAAGAAGAAGAAAAATGATCTTATATACTCAATTAGGATGCATGGCATATACAAATTGTCGGTGAAAGCAGGATGTACATACGTGTCTCCAGCTCTGGCTTGTTCTACAATGTCATGGCGCAGAATGACATCGAGTGATCTGGGAAGAGATCCGGCAGGTATCTCTTTGGAGGTCTCCTGCATTCGAACCCTCTGCCAATCTGCAAATTTGCTCTCTTGCCTAAGCAATGCCCATTTTGATCTATTTTGACATGTGGCATTCATACAGATAATGGGCTGCAGACTCAAAAAGATATTATGTGAGTTTTATTAACTGCAGTATTTGTCTTCTAACTTAGATCTCGTATTCAAAAGGCAACGTGATATGTAATAATGACAATTTAATAAAACAAGGGCAGTGTGCGTGTGTGAGTGTGTGTGAGTGTATACTGTATACATAGAGGCATAAGAGATATCAACAGACCTCAGTGTACTTGAATTGCTGTTCGACGTTCTTAACAAGATTTCCGCATTCCAAGCACTTGAAAGTGCCCTGCAGAAGCTCCGGCCGAACCTCACTCGTCCGGGTAACAACTCCAGTGACCGACACCAGTCTCCCTATCTCCGCTGTAGTCAACTCCCTCAACCTACCATTAAAATTACCCAAAAAAAAAAAAACTAGGATAAGTATCCTTAATTAGTCAAGTAAAAATTTTGAATAGAAAAAATAGAAGGAAATTACCTTTTGATTAAAGGGAGATTATAGAAGGCGACATTAATGTCCTTGTTAGGGTTATCATCAGTAATGAAAGTAGGTTTCTGTTCCATAACAAATCGCTTGCAGGCGTTCTTCAAATACGGCTCAAACCTGTGAAATTCATCGGAAATGGCCTTCTGGAGGATATCATTGAAGCGCATAACGTGAGAGAAGTCAACGAACATGGTGTTTGACTCGTTTGGTCTCATTGCTTCTATTTCTGACTCGTAGTACGGCTCACGAGAATTGGCATCCAACCTAAAACTGTAGCAACAAAATTTCAAAAAACCGTTAACTTGGGTAAATGAAGACAACATAAATCCGAGGAGAAAATAGAAAAATAAAATAAAATAAAAAATAACCTTTTGAGGAATTCTAAGAAGATGTTTTCGACGCGGACTGCTTTCTCGTCCACAAAGTATCCACCGACGTCCATGGTTCACTTCTGATTTTTGTTTTTCTTCTCAGGTTTGGGGAAGGGAAGGGAAGGAGAAGGAGAAGGAGAAGGAGAAGGAGGCGGAGGTGAGGTGTGACTGTTAAGTGTTGATTTGGGCGGGAAGATACGGAGGGCAACCTAACGGTTTCGCGCCAAAAAGGAGCTCTCTATCCTGGGCTTTCCAGTCTATTGCGTTTAAAATTGATCTGGCCCATGGGCTTAGCCCGTATGGTAATGCCCATGCAACGTCAAATGAAGACAAGAAATGTTGCTGATCATGTCCACCTAGTTAGACACACAACACAATTGTGGCCCCCAACAAAAAATAAATAAAGTGCGTTTGATCTATTTCACATAATTGGTCGAAATAAAGTCACATAAGACGAAAGGAGATTACATCATCATACGAGTTCTCGAAATGGCTACAATCCTTGCACCAAATATATTTTGTATATTTCAATAATAGAATAATAATAATAATAATAGTGGTTGCAATACCTCGCACCACAAAAGTTCAGAAGCCAATTGAGATTAAATACCAAATATGCATTACTCGTCTGTAGCACCCTGGTAGAGTATGACACGAGTACATAATTCTGTACATTGTTCGAAAAACACATGTAATACAGTTCCATCAGATTTGGCTAGCACATAAAAAAAAAAAATAAAGAAAAATTAAAGCCATCCACTATATTTTCTTGGATTAAATAACGAAAAGAGTAAATATATAACTCTTTAATTACCACTTAATGAATATACAACGTAATACTTTAATCCCTGATATTTGTTTTATAACACTTAGCCCTTATTTATCTGTTTATTGCTACCTTTCTAACACCTTTTTATGTCAAAATACAAATGCATAGATAATGAAAAGACATCCACCTCTCCTTTCAAATGTTATAAGTTTATCCCTTTTGAACAATAGAAAATTTGCCAGCAGGTATCTATATATCTACTTAAGCCGCTACATACAACGAGAAGATCTCTTTAGATTAACATGTGTGTGTCTACGTATATTTATGCATTTTTTTTAAGTATATAATATATACGTGTGTGTGTGGGCGCACCTGCGCATCTTTGTATGCATGTAAATGTATTTGTTGATTTAAAGGGAGAACGAGCTTATTGTTGGATTGGGGAAGAAGAATAAGAAGGAAGGGCAAAATAGGTGGTTTAATGCAAAAAGCCCTTAACTATTAAAACTGACACACAGAATTATTGTTGAGAAATTTCTGGAGAGATTTTCAATATAAGAGTAATGCTAAACGTCATCCTCTTTTTATTATATTATTATCATTTCCTAATTGGCATGTGCAGTTAGTATGCCAACTAGATAAATGTATTTTAATTTTCTCTTCTTCTATTAATTTCTCTCTCCTCTTTTAATTATTTTTCTCTCTCTACATTTTTCCTTTTTCTCTCCTTAATTAATGTTTCATATCGTTGCCTTCTTTTTCGTTTGACCCTACAAGACAATCACTTTTATCTTTGTATCACTCTTACTGCGTATTGTTTTGGATTTCTTCTCTTCTTGTTGACGAATTGATAGTTGCCGCAAATAGATCCTACAATGCTACCACACATGCCTTGTTTATCTGCTTGTGGTTTAACCAATGACCTAGGACATTTTCATTTTCTCTTCTTCCTGCACAAATTCACAATTATATACGGTGAGAAAAAATTGTCAGATAGAGAGGACAAAAATTGATGGCCTGAAAAATTTGAAACACAATCAGTACCATTTTTTAAGTAAAAGAAGATCTTATAGACTTTTCAAGCTATTCTCTAGTTTAAATATTATTTTAATTTGGTGAAACATAACTCACATGAGGATATAACGAAGATAGCATTGGATGAATAATCAGATTTTTTAATCGAGGAAAGGCAACCCTTGTTGCAATTGAATAACCGCTTGATTTTAAAACTTGATTGTGCCATGTAAATGAATAAAAACTGAAATATATGATATGAACTTTTTCAGGAGATCAATGTCCTATAAATACGATGATTTTTTCAGTGCTATGAACAAAATCTCAATTCATTTTATATGTTTACCTTGGTTGTAATAGATCTAGCTAGCAAATCATGACTCACGAGGTTTTCTTCTTTAACTAAATTAATTTCTATGTGTTTACATTTACTTATATAATTAGAAGTATTCCTCAAATTATGGCTCTTCAACATCTATCAAATTAAATCTGGGATACACTTAACGAAAATAAAATAAAATCTTGGATACGTGCATTTAGTGGAATTGTATGTGGCTATCTATTCCTGCCGTTGGTTAGTGTTGCAGAGTGCAAAATTTATGTGTTTTAGCTGCTAGTGTGTGAACTGATGGTGGTGGCAACGTAGGTGATGATGGGTGTTGAACATTGATGGTAGAAAGAAAAAATTGAAAGAATATGCAGTGACTAACGGTAGAAAGAGAAAAGTGAGCCTACAAAAAAGAAAGAAAAAAGAAGATAGAGACGTTAATTAAGGAGAGCAAAAAGGAAAAAATGAAGAGAGAGAACAATTAATAAAGAAGATAGAGAAATTAAATAAATTTATCTAGTTGGCATGACATATAGGTATGACAATTAGGAGGTGATAATTTGGTGATAAAAAGAGTGTGACGTATAGCATTACTCTCAATATAATTACTTAAGAACTTGTTTGAGACTTTGGCCTTTTTTCAAATACCCAAACACGGCCGCCATTTAAGAGTATATATAATCACCAATTTAGCACTCATTTTTTTATACTTAGTTAGACATGATAAAACAATAGAGGAAAATAAAAATAATAATAATAAAATTATTTTATTATGCCAACTAGGCATTTATGTAAGAAGTGATAAATTGGTGAGGAAAATATAATGGTATACAGCATTCTCAAAAAATGAAAAAAAAAAAAAAAAATGATGCACTACGCTACGCACATAGAGATTATGAGTGAGTTTCAAAAGCACACGGCATGATTGGTACATCAACAAAAGCAAATAGGAGTTTTTGGTAATTAATACAAATATCTTATCTGACTATTGGTATTTTGTCTTGTGTAAATTCTAAATCGTTTGATTATGACTTAGTTTCTCAACCTTTCTTAGTTGGCCGACCATTTTTTTTTATGAAAAAGGATATCTAAAAGCATACGAGCAACAAAAACACCCCTCTAAAAGAAGTGAATTTTCGCTTCGCGATGAAATGAAACAGACAAGGCAATCAGACTCCATAATATAACCAGCTAATCATAATATATTTTGGTGGAGTTTGATAAAAGCATTTCAGTGGAGGGGAAAGGCAAATGTAAAAGAGAAATCTACCTTTGCTTACTACAAGACAAGTTATTCTATTTTTTATGCAAAAAAAAAAAAAAGGAAATGAAAAGGTAATTAGTTCATGTCATATATATATATCCCGTTGTTCTGTTTGTTTCCCAGGAGTAATATGGTTAAAAATATACTCTTCTTTTGATAAGTTGTAGTTGGTGGAAGCCATATTAATAGATAAGTGCAATATTATTTAGAAAATCTTTTATGGCCAATCAAAAGAGTTGTTGGTATATGTACATGTATGTCATGAGCAACTTAGAAAACGTGTAAGTAAGACAATTTATGTAAATTATGTCACAAAACGTATTAAAAACAACATAAACTTTGTTTATGAGACATAGAAGACATTAAAAAATTTTAATTGTGTCATATTTAATTTTATTTATAAGCTTCGTATGAATTCTGTTTTTCATTAGTTTTTATATATATATGACACAATTAAGCTTCATATGAATTCTATAATATTTATATAGTGGAAGCTAAAATCATAATTTGAACATAGAATCTGTAATTATAATATGTTACTATTTGATGATTCCACTTAACTTTTGTATTTTGAGTGAAATGCATAGGACCCTGTGCTTCTGTAAAGTTGCACACTACCCCCTGTAATTTTAAAAGTGCACGGTACCTTCCTATTTTTGAAACTAAGTGCAGTACGCCTTTGTAATTTTAAAAGTGCACGGTATCTCCCTGTGGTTTCTAAAATTAAGCACAACAATCCCCTCCATCAAAAAATCCATCTATTTTAACAGAAAGTATGATGCATGTGTGTCAAATGTGTTTTTTTGCTTAAATTATTAATTGTTTGGAAAAAAATGCCCATTTTTCTCAACCCTAAAGAAAAAAAGGTGTTATATAAGGGTATTTTTGACTAAAAAGTTAACAATTTAAGCAAAAAAAATATTGAATAATCGCATTCGACGCGTGTGCATCACATTTTTCGTTAAAATAAACTAATTTTTTGACATAGATGGGCTATTGTGCTTAGTTTTAGAAATTACAGGGGGGTATAATGCACTTTTAAAACTATAAAGAGTTATTATGGTTAGTTTCAGAAATCACGTGGAGATAACACGCACTTTTAAAATTACAAAAGAGTAGTGTACAACTTTATAAATGCACAGAGGTCATGTGCACTTCACCCTTGTATTTTTGCCAAAACATATCGGCGACTACAGACTGACTCCAAGATTTCGTAGTGCTTTAAGTATATATTGTGGTTAGTTAACAATGAAAAAATAGAATAACAAATTTTCTAAATATTGCTGGGGAATGCCCTAATTAGCTTATCCGCAGCAATCGGACATCGTTATATGTAATATTTGTTGACCCTCTTCTTAATTTAATATAGTTTTCGTTTAGGCCCTTTAAGTGGGCCATTGCATGTTGTGCTCATCGACTATGAAGAAACCAAGTGATCCTTACTCAGCTTTAACTTTATTTGTAAATTTTCGAAATCTTATTAGGTGATTCCGGCGACTATATGCATGGCAATGCTATGGTTGTATATGATGTGTGGATGGAGCTCACTTAAAATTTAAGTTAATCGATACACATCGAGCGTATACAATTAATTTTCCTCTTATTTTATTTTATCCGAAAATGTAGCTATTTAATATGACGAGCTTGCATATTGTAACGTAAGATCTTCGCTTGAAAAAGTAGAATAATTAATGCACATGATCATGTTTCTCGCTAGAACCAACGTCTGAGTTTGGATGTGCATGCCATCTACTACGTACAGTCCTTTGATGCACTTAAAACGTGAAGGACGGTCCGTTTAAAATACAAAAGAACATACACGCTCTAATTAGTCAATCCATAAAGTTATTAACAAAGAAGCTTCACCAACATTATCCAACAATAGTAGAGTACGTAACTCTTGTTGAAGGTTAATATATATATATATATATATGCGCGCACACACGTTAGATTTTATGTTTTTTTTTAAATACAAGAAAGATTTAAAAAATCGTACAACACATGATGTAATTAACAAAAAATAAACTCACAACCTCTCATATATATATAGCGAGATACATGCTATTAGACCAAAGCCTTGTTGGCCCTTCTGTTTTTTTTTTTTTTCAAACCATGCATATATAGAGATGCCAATCGGTCAGTCGAATAATACCAGCTTTTTGTCGAGTAACGTTCAGAAAAGTTTTTTTCATGAATTGTATTACAGCCTTAATTACTAGCTAGTGGAAAGTCAAACTCCGGTCTTCTATCTAGCTCTTTTCTTAATACTCCATAAGAAGTGAGAATTATTGTCCGCTAATTAATGAATATGCTTTGCCACCAAATAGATAATATCTCATTTTCATTACTTTTTTATTACATAATATGTGATACTTATGAGGTGACATATTAAAATAACAAATTTTATTATTATGTTTTTTTCTTTTAATATGTCAACTAGCGCCTAAACATTCACTAAGTTATAAATTAATGAGCAATAAAAATAAAGTAACATTTAACATTTCTCTTATAATTAAACTAAATTATTTAGCTAATTATTAAAGATGTTTAATTATTAACATGCACTAAAAACATCAGCCATATATATATATATAAGTACGCATGATTGAGCTGACACTTGGGGCATAAAATATATTCTGGGATTACTGGAACGTACAGACATAGATTGATAATCATGAATAGCTGATGATGATCAGCTGTTATGTGTAACATGAATCTCAGCCATCTCCATGAAGTGATGTTGATGATCACTCATCTTCTCTTTCTCTTTGTCTTGTTTCATCTTAACGTACATGCCGTACATGTAAGAACAAAAGCCCCATCCACAAAGCAAAGTGGACACCACTTTGACGCCCCCAAAATCATCCCCATAAACTATAACACCACTGAGTACGTTGATGGTCATCAAGGCCGTCATGCAAATTCCCCCAGTTAACGACGTCGTCAAGAACAGCAGCCCAGCTGTGCCCATGAAGCACAACTGCCATGTCACCAAGTTAAATCCCATCGTTAACCAATAAGCACTTGGACCTAAATCAAACACCATTAAACTCTCATTCTTCATTTCTGAAAACCCACCGTCCGATGCCATGCCTAGAGTGGCCAAAGCCGTAGCTGCCATCTGCATTACTAGCTGCATTTCCATGACCATAGCATAGCAATCAACGTTTCTATAGATTATTTCCATTACTGGAAGGTATAGAGAGAAGAATAAGGCTGCGCCTATGGTTGAAAAGAAGCCTATGAAGTAGTTAGCACGTGTCAGGCCATGTGGTCTGTCGTTGCTTGAACCAAGGGCTAAGAGTACCGAGCTTAGGGTCAAAAGAAGCACGCAATTAAGATTTTGAAAGGTTAATTTTTGCTTAACTAAAATAACCGAGAAAAAAAGAGTGAAGGCTAGTTGAGAAGATAGAAGGAGACAAGAAGTTGATAGAGGAAGATAAGAATTTCCCCAAGAAAATAGAAGGTTGTTGATGCCTAACAGAAAACCTATAATAATGGACAATAACAACATCTTCGGGGAGAAGCCAGCAGAAAAAGGTCTCCTCTCAGTGCATTTGAAAACATAATAAGGGAGGTATATTGGCAAGAGGAGTAGTGGAAAGCCAGCAGATTGTACCCATGTGGACACCCATCTGCTTGAACCTTTGTGGATGAAATACAACTTTGAGAGCAGGCTTGAAGAAACCGAACCTATCAACAGGCACATGTAGTTGAGACCTAGGAGAAGCATGTAACGCTTACTGCTTTTCTGGCCTGTAATATTATTGTATTCTTGTGCTTGTGCATGTCCTTCTTCTAATTCTTCATGCACTTGGGATAACGTTGGTGCTGATATATGATCTGAGGTCCTCATGATGATCACCACTACTCTTGATCAAACTTGTTTCTAATTCCAAATTTTTATTGGTTTTGATTTAGAAAGAAGCTTCTTTTTTTTTAGGGTTTAGGGTTGAAACGGCGGAGACAAATCTGTTTTGGTGTTGACGGTGGTTTTTATGAGAGTCTTTTCAGTATAAAAGCTAGCTAGGTAGCTAGAGATTTGATAAAGTGTTGTTGTTGGGGACCGCTAAAGCTTTCAGCTGATGGGAGAGGGCTCAGGGCTACTTGAGGAATCAATGATTGTGAGTTACTATGATTTGCATTTTATAGAAATTTGGATGGCCCACTTTGATCTTCATGGAACATTAGAGCATGCATTGAGGATGATGGATAGCACTTTCATCAAGTATATATGTATATATAACGACTGTGAAACTTAAAAGTGAAAAAGTTGATGAAGAATTAGAGCAGGTGATAAGGGAAAGGTTTTGAGAGGAACAGGAAGAAGAAAGAAGAGCTTTTATGATGATTTCAAACGGTTGCATTGACTAATTCGTCTCCTCTTCTGCCATTTTCCCCTTTGCTATTCACTTTTGCACCCAATTTCAGGAGCGTATTCGGTGTCAGTTTTACCATTTCTCCCACGTTTTTTACATACAAACAATACACGTATACATGACAAAAGAGAGAGAGAGAGAGAGAGAGAGAGAGGGTGTAAGTTGTGATTAGTTTGTTTGTTTTAAAGATTGTGATGGAAGACTGGCAATTCAAGTTAGCAAAACCACTAGTCATTTGGTTATCTAGCAGAATGATTCTCATTCTAAGTCATTACGAGAAAATAATTTTTAATTATAAGTGTTTCTTGTTCGTCTTTCTATATGTGGTACAAACACAATGGAGGACACATAAGGTGGTTAAATCCAAGTAGCTTCGACAAGTAATGCTCATAAGGACATTATTCGTCGGAGGGATATAAAGATGCCAAGACTACCCACTTTTGCGGTCGGTGTGTTACCAACTAGCATGCATGGATGCTACAAATTAGTGGTTGGGATGAATTGTTTGATGTACACCTCTCTCTCTCTCTCTCTCCTTTAGTGATCCTAACTTTCGCTTCCAAGACAAGTTTTCCTCAAAAATTAACACTTTTTACAAAGCATATTCTCAATTTAATAGTAGTACTCTCCAAAAATTAATTCCTTTTTCTCTAGTTCTGTCTTTACAAAATACTATATATACGTAGATCTTTCAGTGAACTTACAATCAAGATTAAACAGGAAAAAAAATCCTCCTAATCTTTTTTTTTTTAATTAGCAAGACGTTAGCATGTTCTTAGCGTTTAATAGCCCTTGATGGAGAAATTAAGAGATGCAGTCAGAGATGTGGGATGAAAGAATTTACTAGGATTATACATAAAGTGTTGAATGTGTGTATAGGGATGTGCATGTATATACAAAGGATGATCAATTGCGATCTCTTCCCCTTACGCTAAACTTTGATCTTTTCCAAATGATGGTGGCCCCTGGAGTGGTGACTTGATCAGTTTTATAGTTTATTGAGGTGGATCCTCGTCTTGCCTTTAGTTTGTGAACTACAAATTCTGATTGGTGGCATCCCTTTTTTTGATAGAGTCGCATTAAATCAAATGGTTGTATTTGTGGGTTCCCTATTGGCCATCATACGTGGAGTCATTATTAACAAGTGATATTGCCCTCGATTTTTTTCAAGGGTCCTCATTAACTTGTTGGTAATTTAAGTTGTCTCATCCACGTTGTCTCTTGCGCATCATCTTGTTCCACACGCATCAAAGCATTAAATGTCGCCGCTCTAGTGGTTTGTTAAGGCTCATATGATGGTGTGTTGGCATATCTTTGATTTATCGGGTTCATTTGCATCCGTTAGATCACAATTTCGGTATTGTGGATTTCTATTAATTTTCTCGGGCTGTAAACAGTCAATGATGACTACATTGATCGCAATTTATGAGGTAATTTCTCCACACACTAACGAATAACATTTCCTGACTATTATCTCAGCACATGGTATTGAGGTGTTTACGCCAGACCCTCCCCATTGGTATTGCTTAATATAATCAACTTGCTTGTGCGTCTTCCTTGTTTGGGCCATAAGGAGTTTGGCCACCCCTTTCTCGTTCTGGTCTAGCCCAACATTTTTGTGGGCTATCCCGTACATTTTGGTTTTTGGATTAGGATCATTTTAGGCATATACAATATATATATATATAATAATAGTAACTTTCTTAATTAGTGGCTGATGCGTTACCATTAATATTAACATGTAATTGGAGCATACCTATCCCAGGTGCAGTGAGATTCCAAGGCCAATTGGAATTTATATTTTGGGTAAATAGCGTATTACCTCATTGTATTTTATTAAAAATATATAATATTTTTTTGTATTTTAAAAATTAGTTAATTACTTTCCTGTATTTTACTAAAAATACACAATACCTCCTTATATTTTAAAAATTAACTGATTACTCCCTGTGTTTTGCTAAAAGTAACTAATTACCCTTGTTATATTTTATAAAAATAGTTGATTGTCCCTTTATATTTTTTAACAAAAGCGTTAATTTTTAAAAAACAAAAGAAATAATTAGTTACTTTTATAAAATACAAAGGAATAATCAGTTAATTATTAAAACACAAAAAGATAATTAACTACTTTTAACAAAACACAAAAAAATAATTAACTAATTTTTAAAATACAAAAAAATATTATGTATCTTTAATAAAACACAGAAGACTAATATGATATTTACCCTTATGTTTTTTTCAATGAAATCGGAAGAACAAGTATGGAGAACACTTGGAAGATGTATTACCTTTTGGGCTTAGGAGGAGTAGTAGCGGCCCAAGTCGATAGGACCCACAACGTATGATTATGTGACGGTAGACCAACCACAAAAGCTTATCATTTTCTCTTGCAACAGCCACTAATATCAACTTATATTTCATTTTTGCTTACTTCCTTTGTTTGTACAGACAGACTTCATTTGTTTGATCTGATCTTGTGTTTAGTTTCCAGCAACAACGACGTGATTATTATTATTATTAGTAGTAGTAGTAGCAGTAGCAGCTTTACTGACATACAGATACAGGTCATGGCTTTACCACTGCTCCAGTTGCCACTTGTGGCCTCATCTTCTTCTTCATCATCTTCATCTTCATCTTCATCATCATCATCATCATCATTGTTACTACTGCCTCCTTCCACCACTGCTTCTCTCCACTCCTGTTCCTCATTGTTGTTCAACAACCAACACCCTCCAACTCCAACTCCAACTCCTTTGAGGTGGAGGAGGAAAAGCAGAATTGGCAGAGCAGGGGTAGTGTTTGTTAGCAAAGAAGAAACTCAAGTGAGTGTAACATCATCCACTTCTGCATCCACGCAATTACAAAGTGACCCCGATGCTCAAGACCTTGAATATATCTCCCAGATTAAAAGAGTAAAAGCCTTTCAACCACCAAGACTACACTACTCTTATATTATATGTAAATTGTAATCTTTGTTTGTAGGCTTTTGTATGGCTCACACTTGTCTCACTTGTGTAGGTATTGGAGCTTCTTAGGAAGAATAGGGATATGACCTTCAATGAGGTTTACTTCTTTCTTTCTTTTTTGTTCTCTCTTCTCGTATATTGCTTCTACTTTTCTCTTGTCTCATGTTTATTTTGAAACTTTATTCGGAACCAAGAAAACTGATATTAGTCAAATCAAATTATAAGCATCTTCAACTAGAAATGGTCTTTGCGTATTCATTTAATTAATTTAAATTTGCAATTCAGCAGCAGAACTGAGAAACAAACTTTAAATGATCATATGCACATGACACAGATGGTTCCACCATTGGCGATTTTCCAATACCTTATATTTCTCTTCACTACCCCTTTCCGTCATTGCCAGATCAATGAGATTTTGTTGCTTCATTTTGATTGATAAAGCATGACGTGGTATACAAATACAATCATATGAAAGTTATATTGTAAAAGCTGTAATGCAGGCATCAGGGATCCCACTGGTATTTAAAGCATACTCACTTTGTAGGAACAATCTAATTCTAACCTTATGCCCATATTAATTTGTTAACTCACACAAACTCAATGTCATTGACAATGTCTAATGAGAAACTTGAGGGGTTAAAATTATTATTTTTTTACTTCATAAACAGAGTTTTTATTGCATACTGATATAGGTCATAGGGATGCAAATTACGTGTCGTTTATGAAAGTTTTCTTTCATTTTGCCTCGTCTTTATGAAACTTCTCCTTTAATATGGTTCTTTTTTTTTGTTTCTCATGTCCTTGCAGTAAAGTAAATACTAACTAATGAAATTGATTCTATTTGCAATATTCTCCAGGGTTTTGTAAATTCCAAATGAAGGTTTATGTTTGATATTTATCCAATTTTATATGAATTTTCTTCAATGTTTTACATCCATGTGTGAGTTCCACCAAAGAAAAGGGACGTGTGAATTTACTACTACCTGTCATATTTTCAATTGGTTCGTCTTTTAAGCTTTGCATTACTTGTGGCACAGTACTCGTCTTTGCTGCAATTTCATTTGAAGGAATGCTGATGTGAGTGGCTATTTCCATTTGTCTTCTATGTTCTGATTTTTGGTTTATAGGTTAAGTTGACTGTAATGATTGAAGATCCCAGGGATGTTGAAAGAAGGCGGTTGCTTGGCATTGATGATGAAAATGCTCCAACAAGAGATGACTTAGGAGCTGCTTTAGAAGAAGTTAGTTTTCTTCTTCTTCTCCTATACTTTGCCAGACCTTTCATTTGTTTCAAGCATGAGACAATGCTGTGGTTCTTTTTCGGCTTGAGGACTATAATTGTGACCTGATGCTAAATGCCTTGATGTGAAAGAGCAATTAAAGATGCTAACTTAGAGCATGGAATTCTATGCACAATTGCGCAAATTGTGGAGAGTAGTGCATCTGGAAAAATTAGAATACATACTTAGAAGGCTAAGGTTTGAAACATATTTCTAATTGAGAGGGCTCTTCTCCTTATGCAGGTTAATGAAGGAAAGATTCCTGAAAATCGCATTGCTCTGCAGATGCTGGCAGAAGACATGATTGCATGGCCTAATTTAGAGGTATGTCCTTGATAGAAGCACGTATCGTTTCCTGAATGGCATAAAAAATAGTAATGGTCTCAATTAACTTTGCTTCTTTGGATATTTTGGGTCTAATAGTAAGCCGAAAATGTTGAAAAATTTAATAGCTTGCCAGGTCCTTGGGAATAACTGTTACTATTGTTATTTGTTGTACTCATAAAATATATGCCACCTTTTCAAACTAACAGCTTAAAGAAATTAGAATATTGCTATGAATATGTGGATGCATGAATAGAGAGGAATTGAAAAAGTGTTGTTAAAAGCATTCACTTGTCCCATATAAAAAATTGATA
The DNA here is from genome assembly GCA_037974665.1 of Ehretia macrophylla. Taxonomy (NCBI): domain Eukaryota; kingdom Viridiplantae; phylum Streptophyta; class Magnoliopsida; order Boraginales; family Ehretiaceae; genus Ehretia; species Ehretia macrophylla. The sequence goes on from CM075769.1 coordinate 67,255,115, forward strand.
AACACAAAGACCATCTTATAAGATCTTGGGCTACTCCTAGCATAGATAAAGTTTGAATTGTTTAATAAAGTTTAAAATGTTTGTTGTTGAATAAGAGAGTGAAAAGAGAAAACATAATAGAATGACTTGTACTATTAGCAAGAATAAGCCTTTATTTATAGGGCAATGATACAAGTAAAGCAACAATAAAAAACTAATACACACATATAATATTCTCACACATACATATAATACTCTCAACACTCCCCCTCAAGGTGGAGCATATATATCATATGTGCCCAACTTGTTACAAATATATTCAACCCGAGGACCCTTTAAAGATTTAGTAAAGAGATCAGTTAATTGATCATTTGAACTGACATGTGAAGTAACATTCTCTTTAGCTAACACTTTACTTCTCACGAAATGACAATCAATCTCAATGTGTTTAGTTCGCTCATGAAACACTGGGTTTGATGCAATATGCATTGCTGCCTGATTATCACAAATTAATGTCATCGGTTGAGAGCAGTCAATCCCAATTTCTTTAACCAAGTACTTGACCCATATTAGTTCACATGTGGCTACACCCATAGCTCGGTATTCAGACTCTGCGCTGGAACGAGCAACAACGGTTTGTTTCTTGCTTTTCCATGATATAAGATTTCCTTCAATGAAAATACAATATCCAGAAGTGGATCGTCTATCGTCAGGACATCCAATCCAATCTGCATCGGAATAACCAATAATTTCAGTGTGTCCTCTGTTCTTATATAATATTCCTTTTCGTAGAGCATTCTTGAGGTACCGAAGAATAGGAAGAACTGTATTCCAATGACTTTCTCGAGGTGAATTTAGAAACTGACTGACAACACTGACAGCAAATGAAATGTCAGGACAGGTCACAGTAAGGTAATTGAGTTTGCCAACTAATCTTCTATATCTTGTTGGGTCTGATAATGGCTCCCCCTCATTATGTACAAGTTTGATATTTGGGTCCATTGGTGAATCACATGGTCTTGACCCAAGCATTCCAGCCTCTTCTAGCATGTCAATGGCATACTTGCGTTGAGAAATAAAAATTCCTTGATCAGATCGTGCAACCTCAATGCCAAGAAAGTAATGTAGTGCTCTCAAATCCTTAGTCTGAAATTGTTTGTGCAGGAAGATTTTTAGTTCTTGTATACCTATTGTGTCATCCCCGGTTATGATAATGTCATCAACATAGACAATCAACAATAATCGTTTCCCGGAAGAAGAATGTCGATAAAACACCAAGTGGTCAACTCCACATCTTGTCAATCCAAATTCAATCACAGCCTCACTGAAACGACCAAACCGTGCCCTAGGTGACTGTTTTAAACCATACAATGGTTTCTTTAAACGACATACCTTTTGTGACTCCCCCTGAATAACAAACCCTGGTGGTTGCTGCAAATATACTTCCTCCTTGAGATCACCATTCAGAAATGCATTTTTAATATCAAGCTGTTGAAGGGACCAATTAAACATAGCTGGAAGAGCGATAAATATGCGAACGGAGGACATCTTAGCAACAGGAGAGAATGTATCATCATAATCTATGCCATAAATTTGAGTGTACCCTTTGGCAACCAAACGAGCCTTCAATCTATCCACCTTACCATCTGGAGAACATTTCATGGTATATACCCAACGACATCCCACAACAGATTTGCCTAGAGGTAGATCAACTAACTCCCAAGTACCATTGGTGCGTAATGCAGACATTTCCTCGATCATGGCCTCATGCCAACTAGGATCAGCAAGGGCCTCAGTAATATTGTTAGGGACAGAGATAGAGGAAAGAGAAGCAACAAAGGACAAATAAGAAGGGGATAAAGCATGATAAGAAACAAAGTGAGAAATGGGATATTTAGTAGTACAAGTACGGGAACCTTTGCGAAGAGCAATAGGAACATCCAAATCAGATGATGGGGAAGTTTTCAAGGGATCTACGGAGGGTAAAGCGGGCGGCACAGGACCTATGTCGGACAATGGTTGGCGTTGGCGTCGCTGATATGTCTGCAAATCAGGGTGATCCAACCGAGACAAGGTAGGAAAAGGAGATAGTGGGTTATGTGAAGATTGTGGATTAGATGGGGGATTGAAGTATGGAACTGGAAGAGGTAAATCATCGATTACCATGCTAGGAGAATGGGAAGGAGGAGCAAAGTAGGGTTTTGATTCAAAAAATGTAACATCAGCACATGAAAAGAATTTATGTAATTCTGGGAAGTAGCAACGATATCCCTTTTTATGGTGACCATATCCCAAAAAAATGCATTTGATAGCTCGAGTGCTTAATTTATCGATACCAGGAGAAAAGTTATGGACAAAACAAACACAACCAAAAATTTTTAATGACAGAAGATAAATAGATTGGCGAGGAAAAAGGACTGAGAAATGGATTTTATCATGGAGAACAGATGATGGCATGCGATTGATTAAATAGCATGCAGTAAGAACATCATCATCCCAAAAGCAAATCGGGATGTTCATATGAAGAAGAAGTGTCCTAGCAGTCTCTATGAGATGCCGATTCTTTCGTTCAGCCACTCCATTTTGCTGAGGAGTGTATGCACATAAGGATTGATGAATAATTCCCTTAGAGGACAAGAAAGCAGAAAAGGAAGATGAAAAGTATTCCTTTGCATTGTTACTTCGAAAAACACGAATGGTGGTTCCAAATTGATTTTGAACTTCAGTACAAAAAGTTTAAAATATGGAGAAAACTTCTGAACGATCCTTCATAAAAAATAACCAAGTGACACGAGAAAAATCATCGATAAAGATAACAAAATATCTAAATCCAAACTTGGAGACATGACGACTAGGACCCCAAATATCAGAATGAATTAACTCAAATGGAGCACTGGCTCGATTAACCAAACGACTATGAAAGGGGCTACGAGAATGTTTGCCCAACTGACATGACTCACACAAAATATTATAAACATTACCTAAAGTAGGCATTATCCTTTTGAGATTGGATAGGGATGGATGTCCAAGTCTACTGTGGATGAGTTCAGGAGTGGAATTTGTTGCACATGCAACAGAGGGTCTGTCATCAAGATGGTAAACTCCATTGGACTCGTGTCCTATGCCAATTCGTGTGCCCGTCTTTAGATCCTGGACAACAACAGAATCAGAGGTAAATGTGACAGAGCAGTTGAACAATTTAGTCAACTTACTAATCGATAATAGATTGCAAGGAAATTTAGGAAGATACAAGACAGATGAGAGGGTTATAGATGATGTAGGGTGCGCTGAGCCAAAACTGGAGACAGAAGTGGAGGATCCATCAGCAAGAGAGACAGAGTGAAGCAAGGTAGAAGTTCGAAAATCAGAGAGTAAAGAAGGATTACCACTCATGTGATCCGACGCACCGGAATCGAGTATCCACTTACTAGAGTGAATAGACTGTTGAGATAAAAAGGCAGTGGAAGTGGTGGCATGTGTAGCTGTGGAAGATGGTGTAACATGCTGAGAGGCTTGGAATTGAAGATACTGCATATATTCATCCTCAGAAAGAGTGAATGTTCGAGGGGTGTCGATGACAGACGCACATTGAATACTAGAGGAAACTTCAGCCATTTTTATTTTTTTTTATTTTTTTATTTTTAGGCCAAAGTCCTTTGAGGATCAGCTTCTTTTTTTTTTTAAGGAAAGGAATTCAAAGTTTCAAATCTGAAACTGAAAAATAGACATGAAATGAAAGGACTTCAATCACAAACTATATGGTAATGAAAAGATCAAGTCAAGACGAATTTTTTTTTTTTTTTGACCAGCTGGCTCCTCTGTCTGCCCTTTTCTTTTTTTGTTTTTAATATATATATATAGATACAAAAGAAAATATATCTAATATATATATATAACTTATTATTTGAAACTTTCAAATCTGATGGAAGGCAAAGGCATGCGAAAATGAGCAGATCAACGCATGAAAATTGCAGAAATGGAAAGTAGAGACTAAGCCGAGCATGATGGTGGCGATTTCACTTGAATCTGGAGGCTGCCTAGGGTAGTAGCGCGTGGGGCTGCAGCAGGTGGTTGCTGGCGACGGGAAAAGGTGTTCCTGGGTCGGATTTTCGTGCTAAGTGCGATGATGGTGATAGATTTGTGTTTTGATGTGTGTAGATGGGTGGATCGTGAACTTCAGTTAGGGTTTTGTGGGTTGCTTTCTTTTCCGGTAACAGCAAGTGACGGCAGCTAGAGATTAGCTGTCGTGGAGTTGCGGCAAGGCTGGAGGTGTGGCTGTTGGAAGAAGACAGAATAAAATAAAGAGAAGAAAAAAAGAAAAAGAAAAAAGATGAACAGTAAATGTCTGACTGAAGGAGACGATGAACGGGTTTTTTTTTTTTTTTTGTTTTTTCGGAGGCAGAGAGGCGAGATGGGTTAGGGTGAGGGGTAAAGTTTTCTAATTGTGGCTCTAGATACCATGTTGAATAAGAGAGTGAAAAGAGAAAACATAATAGAATGACTTGTTCTATTAGCAAGAATAAGCCCCTTATTTAGCAATGATACAAGTAAAGCAATAATAAAAAACTAATACACACATATAATATTCTCACACATACATATAATACTCTCAACATTTGTAAAATGCTCTCTACAAAGTTCAGTCGAGTATTGCCATTTCTTATTATTTTAAAATACTACAACCAATATATATCAAAGTATTACAACCAGGTAGTTAGCAGAACAAAGCTGAACAATTGCATCATGGCTTCTAACGTGGTCTTCAACGTGGGCAGCTAACTTGTCATGCGAAAACAAATATGTTGGTGGAGACTTCACGTTGTGCAGCTCATGGAGATACATCGTGGTCAATTGTGATGTCAATTGTGTGCGTGTGAACATGTTATGTTTTAACATTCCCTCGCAAACGAGAGGGGGACTCTGTTACCCCGAGTTTGGAACGTAAGAAATGAAACCGAGAGTAAGAGAGGGCCTTGGTGAGAAGATTTGCAATCTGATCATGTGATGGAACATAGCGAATGTCCAAGGCTTTGCTAAGAACCTTGTCGCGAACAAAATGTACATCTATTTCAATGTGCTTTGTTCAAGCATGAAAGACCGGATTAGTAGCAAGAGCACTCGCACTGAGGTTATCATACCATATAATTGGAGTTGAGGTTAAAGGAAACTGAAGCTCTTGTAATAATGATTGTATCCAAGAAAGTTCAGCTGCAAGATGGGCAAGGGATCTATATTCAAACTCTGTACTTGAACGAGCCACAACTTGTTGCTTCTTGGATGACCATGATACCAATGTGTCTCCAAAATAAACACAATGACCAGCCACGGATCTTCGATCATCAGGACAAGAGGCCCAGTCAGCATCCGAAAAACCAACTAATTCTAAATGATCAGAAGGTTTAATATGAAGACCATAATTTAATGTTCCACTCAAATAACGCAAAACTCTTTTCATGGCCTGCCAATGAGCTGTTGTTGGATCCTGAAGAAATTGACTTAACTTGTTTACCGTAAACACGATATCCAGTCTGGTATAAGTGAGGTATTGTAATGCCCCAACTATGCTGCGATAAAGTGTAGGATTGTCAAGCCTCTCACCATCACTCTTAGAAAGAGTCTTGGTTACTGCCATTGGTGTTGGACATAACTTCACATTGTTCATACCTGCCTATTTCAACAAATCTGATGCATATTTTCTTGAGTTAAATAAAATCCTGTATCATCCCTATACACTTCAAAACCCAAAAAATAATGCAAGGAGCCCAAATCTTTTAGAGAGAAAAGGATGTGAAGTTTATTTGTGAAAGACAGCAGCATCAAAGTATCATTACCAGTAACTAGGATATCATCAACATAAATCAAAATCATCAGAACCTTAGACTGAGTTTTGAGAAAGAAGAGTGAAGTATCACATTTAGAGTTAGTGAATCCCCAACTTAGCAAAGCTTGTCTCAATCTGTCAAACCAAGCTCTTGGGGCCTGTTTAAGTCCATACAATGCATTGGAAAGCTTACAAACATGGTTTGGTCTCTTGGGCTCTTCAAAGCCTTCAGGTTGAACCATATAAACAGTTTCTTGAAGAACACCATTCAAGAAGGCATTATTAATGTCTAGTTGTCGGACATCCCAATTTCTAGAAGCTGCTATAGTCAAAACAAGTTGAATTGTTGACGCTTTAATCACAGGGCTAAAGGTTTCTAAGAAATCTATTCCAGGAGTTTGATGAAACCCTTTGGCAACCAACCTTGCCTTGTGTCTTTGCACACTCCCATCAGCATTATATTTGGTTTTGAAAACCCATTTACATCCGACCACATTATAATTAGGAGAATTGGGCACTAAAGTCCAAGTCCTATTTTTCATGAGACCTTCAAATTCAAGAATCATTGCTTGCTTCCACTTAGCACTTTGAAAACCATCTTGAACTCGAGTTGGTTCAATATTGTCATTCTCATCTGTTTCAGTCAGGCCTGTGTAGATATTTTTGAATTTAAAAATTCCTGCTTTCCCTCTTGTCATCATACTATGACCAGGCTGAATTGTATGGGTAGGTTGTGAAGTTTCAGCTTGTTGAATTGGAGATACATGCAATATTTCTTCACTAGAATCTAACTGCCAAGACTCTTGATTTCTTAAACCTGATTGTTGCATGATAGTTGGTGAACCAAATTCTTGAGATTTTACTCTTGATTGAGAGGAAGTAGAGCGCACTACGGCTGGTTCTGTTGCAGAGGTGACTGGATTTAGACTTGCATTACTCGATGGATTAAAGGTTGTGGATATATTTGGAAGAGAAAATGTGAAGGAAGGAAATGTTTGTATTGACTCGACCGGGGCTTGTTTTGTATTAAGAAAACCAGCGGAGAAAGGAAATTCTTTTTCATTAAAGACAACGTGTCTTGAAATATAAATTCTTCCTGTTGAACTTAAACACTTATAGCCCTTGTGAGAGTCACTATAACCTAGAAAAACACATTTGGAGGTGTGAAACTGGAATTTATGTTGATTGTAAGGTCTTAAACATGGGAAACAACTACAACCAAAAGCTTTAAGAAGATGATATTCAAGTTGTCTACTAAAAAGTTTTAAAAGAGGTGACTGATCTTGTAAAACAGGGGTTGGCAATCTATTAATTAAGTAAACTGCTATATGAAAAGCCTCCCACCAATATTTTAATGGCATTTTTGCTTGAGCTAACAAAGTTAACCCCATCTCAACAATATGTCTATGCTTACGTTCGGCCCTTCCATTTTGGGTTGAGGTATGGGAACAAGAGTGTCTAAAATCAATTCCAGAGTCTTTTACTAAGTCAGTGAAATTTCGAAATTCTCCTCCCCAGTCAGTTTGTAAGACCTTCATTTTCCTCTCAAACTGGGTTTCAACAAGTTTTTTGAATTGAATAAAGGTACCTATTGCTTCTCCTTTGGTTCTAAGTGGATAAATCCACGTATATCTACTAAAATCGTCAACAAAGTGAATATAAAACTTAAACCTAGGTGACGAATTTAATGGTGCTGGCCCCCAAAGATCAGTATGAACCAAATCTAGAGGATTAGAAGCTTGAGAATTGGACTGTTGGAAAGGAAGATTATGCATTTTTCCAAACTGGCAAGCATCACAAAAGGTAAAATTATCATTGGATGTTGATCGAACATTACACTGACTTAGAATTTTAGAAAGAACACGACTAGAAGGATGACCTAGTCTCCCATGCCATTCTTCTTTTATTGAATTTAAAGACTCTATACTAACTTTAGACATGGAGAAAAGTGTAAAACTAGAATTACAAGCAGTAGACTGACTTGACACAAGTGAACTTGAAGGATTGATAGTGGTAGATTTGGATGAAGAAGGAACATCGAGCCTGTACAAGCCATCTTCAAGTTTCCCTTGCAACAGAACCGCTCCCGTTCGCTTGTCCTTCACAAAACAACCATTCGAATGGTTATCAGCAGTAAGTTGCGAGACACTAAGCAAGTTTTTGGTAATTTTAGGAACATGCAAAACCTTATTTAAGAGTAAAGGCCTTGACGCTAAAGATTGAAGTTTTGATTTACCAACTTGAGCAATGCTTAGTTTGTTTCCATTTCCCACAGTTAATAAGGCCTTACCGGTATATTCAGTGCATTGTGAAAACATATTCATGTCTCCAGTAATGTGATTACTTGCACCACTATCTGCATACCAGGCTTGATCATGGACAGTATCAGGTGATGCGATGTAAGCTGAGTGTGACTTGTTGCTTCCAGAGGTTTGATTGCCTTTGTTCTGTTCTGGAGGAGTGCCCATATAGGAATTATCATACCGAAAATAACAGTAGGCTGCAGAGTGTCCCATTTTTCCACAAACTTGACAAATAGGCTTCGAATTATTACTTCGACCTCGACCACGGGATCTTCCTCCGCCTCTTCTAAAACCTTGACCCCCTGAACCTTTGCCTCGATTAATATCAAATCCACTCTTGTTGGCAACAATATTTGCAGTAGTTTGACCAAGATTGATGGATTGGTAAGTGTTTAGTTGCTCCAGTCGACTCTCATAGGTGAGAAGTGTTGTTTGGAGATCAATCCAGGTGATTGACTCTTTATCAGTAAGCTGCACCACAATGGGAGTATATTCTGCATCTAGCCCAGCAAGTATTTGAGTGACTAAGTCATTGAGAGGAATAGGACTACCAGCAAGCGACAAATTATCAGAAATATTTTTCATGGCATTGAGATACTCATCTATTTTCATAGAACCCTTCCTGGTTCTTTGAAGTTCACCTTTAAGGTAGGTAATTCTTGACCTTGTGTGTGCTCCAGAAAGGCTTTTAGCTGCATCCCATAACTCTTTTGAGGTTTTGCATTGCAGAATTTGAGAAGCAATTTCAAGCGACATTGTGCTATAGAGCCAACCAAGAAGTAGTTGATCTGTGGTCATCCATTCTTCATATTCTGGATTCACTCTTCTATCAGAGCTCCCATTTGAGGAAGTATCTGTGGGAAGAAACTGAGATGGACAGGCTTTTGTGCCAAAAATAAAACCATCAAGTTTATTTCCTCTGATTATAGGTAATATCATTGATTCCCACAACAAGTAATTGCTTCTATCCAACTTGACATAACAAATTTGATTCAGAGTATTACCAAAAGGATTTGTCTTGTTACTTACTTGAAGATTGGCGAAAGAAGGAATCAATGAAGGAATTGCAGCAAGTCTAGGAGTCGTTGATGTCGATGCGACAGCACCAGGTGAATTATTAGGAGTTTCAGAAGTCATTGCGGCGTTGGCCTTGGCTCTGATACCAAGATAAAGTTTGAACTGTTTAATAAAGTTTAAAATGTTTGTAAAATGCTCTCTACAAAGTTCAGTCGAGCATTGCCATTTCTTATTATTTTAAAATACTACAACCAACATATATCAAAGTATTACAACCAGGTAGTTACCAGAACAAAGCTGAACAATTGCATCATGGCTTCTAACGTGGTCTTCAACGTGGGCAGTTAACTTGTCATGCGAAAACAAATGTGTTGGTGGAGACTTCACGTTGTGCAGCTCATGGAGATACATCGTGGTCAGTTGTGATGTCAGTTGCGTGCGTGCGAACATGTTCTGTTTTAACAAGCACCAAGTGATTTTAGGATGGAACCCTGTGATTCTCAACAAGTTTTAATATATGAAGAAGTTGACTCATTTAGAAGATTTCATGGTTCAATTTTTGTCAATGTTGTAGGAAGTATGATTTCAGTGGTATGGAAATATTGGTATAAGAAATGCAAAATAATGTTCAGTAAACGAACTTGAAGATAATATATGCCCTTGAAACCTCTGCTAACTTTGTCTAACATCTACTTCATATTTGCTAGTTTCCTCGGACAAAGATGAAGATTCATGTATCTGAATTGTGCTTTTAATTTATTTCCTTCTAGCAACCTTGATAGTAAAATACTAATCCTCTGTTCCACGTGATCAGGTCTCCTTACATGTGTCTTATACTTTTGCAACTATGTAATGTCATGTTCATTTCTTAATTTAGTTTATTTGTGGAAAAAGTAACACCCGAAAATGGTATTATTTTCCTCAAGTACGTCATTCTTTGCTGGTTCGGTAGGTTGAAGCACCAAAAGAGAAAAGGCCTGGTAGATCTTTATATGCGAAAGCCACAGACACTGGTGTTGATCCTAAAGAGGCTGCTAAGAGGCTCAATCTTGATTGGGATTCAGCTGCTCAGATTGAGGATGTTGATGAGACTGATGATATGGAAGTGCCTCCAGCTGTGGTTCGTTTCATCTTGTCTTAACATTTTCTTTGACTTGTATAAATTATTAGGTTTTTGGTATTTTGTCTTTTTTTTTTCTTCTCCGTACCGTTCCAAAACTGAGCAATCTGAATTCCAAGTGTTAGAAGTAGGAGTCAAAAGCACAGAATAATATTAAGCTATTGAACTGAAGTCCATCTAATCTTTTGTGCCTTACTAGAGGGCTAGAGCTCTAGTTTAAGATGGCAACATTTTCTTTCTATGCCCTCCTCTTTCTTCCTTTTTCTCTCCTTTGGAGGAGATCATGAAAAGCTGATTATAGATGCAAAATATTGTGACAGTGTGTCTGTGAAACTCGCGGGTCTCTGACTAGTGACATTATTTGTACGCAGGGATATGGAGCTCTATACTTGGTCTCCGCCTTTCCAATTATCATTGGTGTCTCTGTAGTCTTGATTCTATTTTATAATTCTCTCCAGTAAAGATCCTCATTGCCGTGTGTATATATATGCTACGCTTAGTTTTTCAATTACATTGGGAATGACAGATCCAAAACATCCGGTAGGTCACATATTTGGTATTGAATCTGTTTGTTGTATTAACAGTCCCATGATTGGTTGGTTGGTTGTATGATGAGTTATAATCCATCCCTTATTATTCCACCTCTACCTCTATATTAGTTTTGTTTCTTCCTCGAGTGCTTATCCTTTTATTCCTTTTGTACAGGAGGAAACCACTTGATTTACCTCTCTCTTGTCTTGTTTTTATGCAAATTTATTCAATATTTTATGTCTTGACTTTTTTTTTTTTGTTTTGTTTTAGATCGAGTGGAGAAGGAGAACATATGGGAATCACAACTTTAGATTTTATTAGAGAAATGGCATCCAAGTTAATCTAGTTTTACACATTCTAAAAATCCACAGTTTTTAATTGGCAGAAGACGATAAATGGATCTGCAGATGAAGTTGTACATCTCTCTACTGACAAACCCAGGGTGCTGCTCAAGAAAGAGAGAGGAGCCTGGGAAGTGAAAAACATATTTCAGTGGATCCCATTTCCCTTACTAGAGGTTAATCCCTTTGCCGCCTCCGAGAAACAACTTCTTGTTAACAAGCCAAAGCCTTCCAAATTCTGCCTCTTCATCTCCCTCCTCGTTTTTGGCTCCAACATGTCAATGAAGAAGAAATACAAGCACCAAAGCCAACCCTCGTTTCTCTGGGTGATGTACGCTCAAGATTCCATAGCACGTGCTAGCGTTGAAAGCTTACACGATCGAAATCCATTTGCTGAGCTGCTGAAGCTTTTTGATCTTTTTTGCTTGACTAAGGTCGACAATGTCAGAAAAGTTCAAATGCAGAGCTCTGTGCTTGTACCTGCCGGGGGTTTGGTAGTAAAAGCCAAGGCAGTGAAAGCCAGAAGGTATCATTGGAATTAAGTTTGAATGTGAGTCTTGGAATTCATCCAGTTTGATTAACGACGATGAAGGATCAGGTGCCTCCAATCTCTTGTTTGATCTGCCATTGGAGCTGATATGATATGCAGCGTGAATGAAAGACGCCGGTTCTCAAGAATACTAAACTAGTACGTCAAAGACAGCGACCCGTGAATCAGTTTGTTGGACATGTCCGTTTTTCAACATCATCATCATCATCATCAAATTCTTGCATTACACCTCGTCTGGGCAAGGCCCGGGATGATTTCAACGCTTTCTTAGAAGCACAGAGTGCATAATTAGTCCACCGATACGTAAGGTGACACTCACCTAGTTGTATATTTTTACCAAAGAAGATTAAAAAAAAAAAAAAAAAAAAATGTATCTAAAAGTTAGAATCTGAATTGTGATAATGGAAGTCCTTTGATACGCCCTAGTTGTTGTATATTTTCTTAATGGCAATTCATTTGACGACTTGAGTACATGAATTTTGTGTGTGTGTGTTTGTATTAATATCCAAACGTATAGTAAATTTGGGTGCTAGTGGTAATAGGCTTTTCTCAAAGCAAGCAAATATTGTGTTGAGTTGAGTTGAGTTGTTGCAAAATAAATATCAGAGAGATTCCGTGAACAAATCAGATTATGCCGACGATTACGGGGTCAAAGTGTCAACCTCTTGAATCCAAACAAAAAACGTTGAAATAACGGGAGGAGATGGAAGCATCAACCACCTCCTTTTCCCTTTCCCTTTCCCTTTGATTTGGAGCTGTACGCTTTCTTCCTTTTAAGACTCGCCACGAGGTAGTAGGTAGGTGTACGCCGAACGCTACACACTTTTTATTTTTTATTTTTTTGGCCATTTGTATTAATGAATGTATTAGCCAGCCAGTCGGTAACTCACCCTGTGTTATGTTCCCTTTGCTTGTACCCCTCTCTCCCTCTACTTACAACACTCGAAACTCCAAAGGGGTACGTACTCTTGTTTTTTTTTTTGGGTCAACAAAAGGGAAAGGGGTACTACTTGGGCATAAAAAAGTTAGTCACCAACCTGTGAAATTAGATTAAGCTAATTATGCTAAATAATTAGCAAATGCCGCATTTTTCAGTTCCAAGCAAAATACATACGGCTATAATATCATCATCGCTTTATTCAAGTCCAATCCTCCTTCCACCACAATGGTGGTCATTTCACCAAAACAATCAATAACAAGACTACTACACATTACAAATTCATACAAAATTAATACCTCTTTTTTTTTAATTAATTTATTTATTTTTTATACCAATACCCCCATCATATATATATATATATATATATCTATTATCTATCTCTACATACATCAAAATAAACACGAAAAACTATTTTGCTCCACTAAGGGAAAATTTTAAAAAAATAAAACATTTGAAAGATACATGTGAATGTGAAGGTGAAGGTGAATAAACAAGGCAACAACAGCATTAAGCTGTGTTATCATTGCCGGGTTGTTTGTAGTATAGGGCCAATGGTTTTCAATTCGAATCTCTTCACAAATCCAGCAATGTCCCGCATGGTAGTGTCCAACACATAGGGGATGCTGTCAAGTGTAATGTCGGTGGTATTCACGAGGTGCCGACAGGGCTCGCGGCGTTCACCAACTGTCCCATGATAATGGAAGTACTTGATCCGCCCTTCTGTCTTGTGTGTTGTCTTCCCTAGCGTGTTCTGTGACATGTGAACCCCTGTTGCAAACACATTGCGCGGCTGTACCACATATTTCCGGTCTCTCCTAATTCCTCTCTTAACATCCCTGAACACCAGTTTTTCAAATCCCCATTTCCTGCACAATCACAATGCCATGTCTAACTAAACTATATATATATATATCACAGGAATCAGCTAATAATAATAAATCCCAAGTATAAACAATATTTGTTATAACAGGCATTAAATATCAAAAAGTTTCACAACCACTAGCGCAGCATATGAAACATACTACTAACTAACTCATTTATATGTACAAATACTAGTATGACAATATAAAACTAAAACTAGCAATGCAGAAAAAACAGCAATAGCCAACAATGTTATCTATCATCTATCATCTATCATCTATCATCGATGGAAAAGCCTGATGTGTATTTAATCAATAATTTACCTGTATGCTTTACGAGCATCTTCTAATAGGCAAAGCTTTTTGGACATAGGCATCTGCTCAATGGTGAACTGTGTGAACCCCGAAAGCGAATCCAACACAGACTTAATTGTTCTCTTCTTAGGCACAAAAATGAACTCATCCACATCAAAGAAGAACATCCATTTAGCCATAAACCTATACCTATGCAAACAATCATTCACCACTAGGAATTGATTGTGATAGTAACCATCAAATCTTTCTTGTTCCCTTATGTCTTGTAATGTCACATACCCTTTCTCCATCCATGGCCTCAACACTTGCATAACACCCTCGTGGACCCCACCAGCATCATGTATTACGAAATGTGATTTTTCACCCAAGAATCTAACATGGTATGCTAACCATTCTCTTACTCTTTGTGGACTTAAATTCCCGTACAGAGATGACCCGCAGTACAAATAGTCATATTTAGGCTGAGAAGTGAATTTTGCTGAAAAGTCCTTGAAATCTTGTTCGTTTTCAGTTAAGGCCTCCATGGTGTCGGTGGTGTTAAAGTCACGGTCGCCGCCTCCGTTGGTGGTGGCTAGAAGCACAAGTTTTCCACCGCCGCCGACGACTGGTGTTGGGAAAGTGCAGTTGACGACGACAACGGTGTAAACGCGGCCGTAGCCCCAGTCGGGGAGGATCTTTTGGCCGGAAGTGGAGATGGGTTGTTGGAGAGGGTCGTGTGGGACCCACTTACATTGGTAAGCAGGTTTGCCGAAGACATGAAGAGGTTTAGAGGCAAGAGCATTGATGGCAAAGGTGTTGAGGCCGCCTCTGTAAGCTGACATGAGTATGAAGTTGTATGCTGCTGCGCCGTAGGGATTAAAAGCTCTCTTAATGATGCCATTGCTTAGAATTTCATCTTGTTGTTGTTGTTGTTGTTGTTGTTGTTTAGCTGGTAGCGGAGAGGGTGCTAATAATAGTAATGGTGAAGATGATGTTTGATTACTGACGTTATTGGAGGTGGAGGTGGAGGTGGTGGTGGTGGGAGTGATGATGCAATGGCGGAGGTCGGAGGAAAAGCGAGAGGGAAGAAACTGAAGGACGGCGGCAAGGGAACAGATGAAGAGTAAAGCAGTGAGTAAAAGCTTGAGTTCGGCTGCGCAATTCCAAACAACTCCTACAAACATTTTCCTCTCTTTCTCTTTCTCTTTCTCTTTCTCTTTACCCATCATCATTTTATTTATTCTACTATCTGTTTGTTTGTGTCTAATGAAAGAGGATGGGGTATGGAGGAAGTGGAAAGGTTACGGTGGTGTCATATGTATTTGTTACCTTAATGACTCCATGCTGTAATTACCTTAATAATGAGTCGATGCTGTGATGGGTTGTAAATTTCCAATAAAGGTGGAGAGATTTAAGATTTAGGACTTAGTATTCGGGGGAAACAATATATTTTTATCCATAATTTATGGGAAAAAAACTGTTGCTTTTTAATAGGGATGGGTAAGGCCTAAGGGCTGTCCGGCCGTCTGCTTTTTTTCCTTTTTTGGTCAAAGATAATGTTTTACTTTTTTATTAATATAAAAAAATATTCACACTCATTTAAGTCACAAAATATAAATCAAATTATTTAGAATTATCGTTCGTGCGGTACATATCTTATTTAAGGGTTTCTGTTTTGGTTGTTCTAAATAAATTTCCTGTTTACAGTGTTTTCTTATCAGAGTAACAATAAATTATGTTTTTCCCTTTTTTTATATTTTCCTTTCCAACTAAACACGAGACAGAATTTGTTGCTGTCTAAATTTGTAAATAACGTTAGAAATTATATGCTTTTCTTTTTTTCCTTATTTTGACATAACTTTTTTTGGTCAATTAGTTTGACATGACAAAAAAATTGAGAATGTAATGCTTTTTTTTCTTCAAATGTACCAAGCTAACAATTCTTTATGGCAGTATTATATAGTGAAACGAAAAGATTAAAAGGTTTAAAAAGCCACTATTATTACAATCAAAACAAGATATTGGCGTTTCTTAACAAATTGCTTTATTCTTTTTTTTTTTTTTTTAATTGCAAGCCTATTTTCCTTTTAGCACCAAGATTGACAATGTACAGGGGCGTCCCCCCAAAACTCTAAAAGGAAAAATTGTATTTAATGGATTTTTTTTATAAAAAAAATGAATTTCCCCTCTCCCATGAATTTGTTCAAAAAATTGGACTTTGTTGTGGTGGTTAGTCACAATTCTTATCATTAATGGCATGGGTTCAAGTTATTGCATTTATGTTTTGTTTTTTGCCAATTTTTAGCTAGTATGTGTATTTGAGCCTTTCTTTTTTTTTTTCTTTCTATTAGATTAGATCTAGATACAAGTCACTGCAACTGCATTTTATTTTTTGTCATTTTTTTGCTAGTATGTGTACTTGAGCTCTTTATTTTTTATTAGATTAGATTTAGATAGATATATACAACTTTCAACTTTAAACACAAGAGTAAATAGTTAAATATGCAATTTATAATTATTATAATATTTTCTTATAATGTATCTAAAATGTAAATCAGTTGATATTAAAAAATATGCTTGGAGCAATTATTTTGTTTACTAAATATTTAAAAGTACCGTAATATGAAACCACAACCAAATTTTCTTTAATAAAATTATAAAAGTTGAATTTTTTTCTACTAATTCAAAAAATACTGTATAAAAAATACTGTATAAAAAAAGTTAATCATTAATTTCCGACTCCGCCCCTGACAATGTATAAGCTGGCATTCCGAGTGACAAATGAAATCCTAAAAGCAAGGAATTGTGATCAAAGCACTAATTTTCTTGACTAACGAATGGATTAGGAGATTACCTGATTCATCATATTCACTCATAGGTGAATCGAATATAAAATGAAAAGTTTAACATATTGCTTTTAGAATAATAAAGTATAAAGTAAGCGAAAGGTTTTGGAAAATGAAGAAGGGTGAAGGACTTCGGTACAAAAGGAAATGGGAAAAAGCAAAATAGGTCCCCTGTGTAAAAGTTCATTTTAGTTTCTCACTCTTGAAAAATATCTATTTTAGTCCCTCTAACTTTATTTTAGTTTCTCACTTTTGAAAAATACATATTTTAGTCCTTCTAATTATATTCCAAGTAACTCAAAATATCAATATGGCCCTATGCAGAAATGTTAACAAATTTATATGTTTTTCACAAATTATCTTAAAGCATTACACATCATCCCAAAAGCAATATGTATCATCCACAATAAATAAAAAACAAAGATGATATTCATCTATTTCAAACATAAATAACGTAAAATTTATCCCACAAAAAAATAAAAAAAGTTATAATTTGTAGTAAAAAATAAAAAGTCATAGTATGCAGCAAAAAATAAAAGTCATGATTTGTAGTAAAAAAATAAAAAAAAATTATCCAAACAACTAGTTATTCTGACTGGTATCTCCCTTCCTAATTACTCGAAAGCTAAATCAGCCTCCATCTATTTGTTCAAACACATGTTATGCAGGGTAGTATTTTTTTGAACTTTCGTTACTAATATTTCTCTTCCTTCATTTATGTCAGGGAAATTTACTAGTTTGAGTTGAGGACTTTGTTTTCAAAGGTAAGCAAATAAGAGCTTTAATATTTTACACAACTTGATTTTTTTTAAATTATTAATATTTGTTGTTTATTGTTGTTTTTATGTTATAATTATCGTTATTTTCGTTAGTTAATTAGAGATTACTTGTAATATGTGCTATAATTATGTAGGATCTTTATTAATGTTGTTGTTGGTTTTTTTTTATTATCATATATGGTGTTGTTAATTTTTTAGTTAGAAGCATAACGTGTGCTTGAACAAATAGATGAAGACTGATTTAGTTTTCGAGTAATTAAGAACAGAGGTACCGGTCGGAAGAACTAGTTGTTTGGTTATTTTTTAATTTTATGACAAATCATGACTTTTTATTTTTTGTGGCAATTATGATTTTTTATTTTTACTACAAATTATGATATTTTATTTTTTTTAGAATAAATTTTACATTGTTTATGTTAGGAATGGATGAATGTAATTATAGTTTTTCCTTTTTTTAATTGTGGATGATGCGTATTCTTTTTGGAATAATGTGTATTACTTTTGGGATGATTTGGATTGTCTTTATGATGATGTATATTACTTTTAGGATGATGTGTAATATTTAGATAATTTGTAAAAAATATATAAATTTTAATATTTCTGCATAGGGGCATATTAGTTTTTTGAATTACTTGAAATATAGTTAGAGAAGTCTAAAATGAGTTTTTACACATAATTGAGGGACCTATTTGACTTTTTCCCAAAAGAAAATAGATGTGTTGAGGAAAGCAGAGACACGTGGAAGAATGTGCATAACAGTCTACAAGGGGAGGTGTTGTGGAATGGACGCATCACGCATCACGCATCATGTATGTCCATCTGCTACTTGCTTTATGTAGAACATGTGTTGACGGTGCAGACGACTGTTTTGACGAAGTACAGTAAACAAACAATATTCGCAACATGAACTCAGACACGTGGCGCAACCAAGAGGTTTTAACAGCATTACCAACGCTTACGGTACGGGAATATCATTTTCTAAAAAAGCTAAATAATTAGAGAGAGAGAGAGACATGGCACAACGTTAATAACGTCCCTAACCAAAGGGAAGATGGGTCCCACTTCAATTAAACTTGACTAACATCGGTGGGACGCATGTTTTATGGGACCGCTCCGATTTTTATAGTTTGATTCGCTAACGGGAGTGGGACCATGGTCAATCAAATGTTCACGAATGTTGTTAGATCATCATCTAGCGACTTCTTCCTTCCTTTTTTTTTTTTTTTTTTTTTTCCTTTTGTTTTGGTGAAAGCGACTTCTTCCTTCGGCTGCCATTCTTTTTTTGCAACTTTGGTGAACCAACACTTGTAGATTTCTGACCATGACAATTTACAGATCTTGGCCCTCTCCAGTCTCCACAATTGAGAGAGGCTCTCAAATCTTAATGTCTGATCATCAAACTAATTAATATGTAAATACAGAGTCCAAAAGAAAATTTATTCTATTTGAAACGGTTTGTCGTTAAAACAATTAATGTATAAAACACCGCACCGTTGCTCTTTCTACGTTATTGCTGCTATTATGTGTAAAGATTTTACAATTACCAATAATTATTGTCAAATTCATTTACACTCGGGAACACAAGTAGTTGACAAAATAAACTAAACTGACTGGATGTGGGCCACTCTTTACACTGCCTCCTTCTGTTCTAACCCAAGTTCCATGAACGGAGGGTGGCTGCAAGAAATGGTTTGGGCCTTATAATGGGCCCAACGGTTGACTTCAGTCAGGGGCAGTCAAATGCTGTATTAGGCCTACTGACCTGAGTTGCCCAAATTAAGGTTCTAAAACACCTCATTTCATTCAAGTTAGTAGGGATCACCATCGAGTTTAGTCATTACTAACACTCAATTTTGGTTTAGGGCCTTTAGAATGCCCATCTCCAGCCATTTTAACTAATAAACGCAAAGCGACAATAACAATATAAATACGCTTGGACCCTTAATTAATAAACACAAGCTTGATAGAAATGGTAATGCAATTGTGGCTATGGTTACCATCGAATCCAAGAGGAGAAAGGTAGGGGAAGAAAGATTTGCTTCTTAAGCTTTTCAATTTTCTGTTTTGACTAATTAATTAAGGTGCGTTAAAATGCTAGTGCATGCACCAAAATTCAAAGGGCAAATTAAGTATAATTAATTTGATTGAAGCTACAAGCATCTAATTAAAGAATCTCATGCACTTTACTTGCAAATGAAAGAGAGCATAAAGTTGAAAACCATTTGCCAAGATTAATCGTTACAGGTATCGATGGGCTAATAACTATCATCGCGCACTCATCATGTGCATGCATGTGTATGATATATATATATATACATATATATTCTGTACAGAGTAAGAAAGATTGTGAACAAAAAATAGAAGAGAGCACAAGGAGAGAGAAGATGCTCAACACATTTTACACAACTGTCATTAGAAAAAGCAAACAAGCCAGTAAAAACAATATTCCCTTTCCCAATGGAAATAAAGAAAGAAAAATGCACTCAGAAACTTAATTCACACTATAAATACACAATTGCACAACACTAGCTAGCTAGCTAGCTTGGAAGTTTTGCCTCCAGTTAAAGATTAGAATCGTCTTGATGAATTAATTTACTTGGTGATCCACGTGGCGCCATCCAGCTAGGAAGAATAAGAAGTACGTACGGATGGAATTTGCATTATCTCCGATGGCACTGTACTGTGTACGTAATAATTATTATCCAAAATGATGAGGCAAAGAAAAAGAGGAGATACATGGAGGGCTGGCCCAAAGGAGACTGACTATATATACTTGACGCTCCACCATCACAGCTACTAGCCAAGCGGGGCTGTTTTAAAAAAGCAAGCAAGCAAATAATGGTGGTCACCAAGAAGCACATGATATGCCCTTGCTCTTTTGCTGACCCCCACCTTGCACATGTTCTCTGTCCCCCCTCCCCTTCCACAACACACACCACTGCCTTTAATTATTCCTACCTTTTTTCTTAATGCTAATTAATTACTCTCATCAATCCTAATCCACCATACTTACTGCCTAATTTTAATGAAAAACGTTACAAACATCATATCATATCATATCATATCATATTAGTTCCCACACCTAAACTACGTACCTAATTAATCAGAAAATTAAATATACAATATATATATATATATGTGTATAGTTAGAGAAATAAAAATATGGCCAATATATATATATAGTGCGTAGACTTCCCATCACTACAGAGCAGGTGCGACGCATTGTAGGTGTCGTGGGCAGGAAATTATATGGTCGTTTGTGAGGCCAACCGCCTGCATGAACGAGTGTATGACAGTGGGTCCAACAAGCCGGAACCCCCTTCTCACCATGTCTTTGCTTATGCTCTCTGATTTTGAAGTCTTCACTGGAATCTTGAAGCATGATTTGTACTGTGTAACAATTGGTTTGTGGTTCACAAATCCCCATAAATACTTGTCAAATGATCCAAATTCCCTCTTCATCTGTAAAATTATATATATCCAACAATTTGTTAAAATTAATTAAACCCAGTTATTTATTTATTTATTTACATACATACATACTCTTAATTAGCAACAATCATCATTGACATTGTATCAGCATTCTGGCCTATATATAGTAAATTTGCTAATCAAATTAGTGAAACAGCTAATTCTAGAACATTCTACCTACTTTTCATACATTCATGTGTAATCTATATTGCAACCATATTATATATTCATCAAAGCAAATGAATGAAGTAGCTAAAATATATATATATATATATATATATATATATATATATATATATATATATATATGTATAACTATTTCGATCCCATGTGATTTATTCATCAAAGCAAATGAATGAAGTAGCTAAAATATATATATATGTATAACTATTTCGATCCCATGTGATACCACGTGGCTTTGCTTATAAATACAGTAACCCTACCTAGCTCCAAGCATCATTAATCTTGACTTTCCGGTCTTTTCTTATTTTCCTCTTTTCTTTTCTTTTTCTTTTTTCTTTTTTCGGTTTCAAAAATGACATGCAACAATGGGATTGGGACTAGGAATGGTGTCCATAGATTAGACATTATAGGGGTTCCAGTCAAATGGAAATTGCACAATATTACAGTATATATTAAGAAAATAATTGTTGTGCGCAAAGTTACGTTGACGGAAAAGACCGTTAAAAAAGTGTCATAGGCTTTTGTAAACCTTAATAATTAATGATGAGTTGATTAATTACCTCAAGGATTCTGTTAGAGTTGTCGACAACTCCTCGGACTAGGCTAACTTGTATGCCATAATCAGTACTGATGGAAGTTATCTTCTTTTCTGTGAACTTTGAAACACTTTCAGCATCAAAACCGGAAAATGCATCCCTGGAGGTCGGAAACATTAATAATGTTAAAACATGATCTGTCTGGCGGCAGATATATATGCACGCATGCAATTAATCGATTCACCAGAAATACATACACACACACACACACACACATATATATATAGTATATCCACCTGAAATCTTGCCTTCTCTTCAAAACTGAAGTCCAATCTGATCCAATTTGAGCCCCGGTTAGAACCAGCAACTCAAACAGCATCCTGCATTGTACAACAACGACAAATTTAGTCTATAATTTATTTATTTTTTTAAAAAAAAAAAATTAAATTTGTGTGTCTACTGTGTACAAGTGTAGTACGTAATTAATTAGAGAAAGATGAGAGACGGAAGAGAGCTTACTTATCATCGTGGACAGGCACGCCCCATTCTTCGTCATGGTATGCAACATAGATTGGATCTGCATATGTATATATAAGATCAATTACATGTAAAAACATAATTAATTTTCCTGCAGTGCACATATATATATATATATATATATAGTACCTGAATTAGCTGTAATAAAGTTGCATCTGTTTTCCTCTCGAGTAATTATTGTGGTAGCAGCAGCAGCTGAATAAGTATGATCAAGATCAGGAATCTGCTTCCTTTCATACTTGGCAGACTTTGTTCTGCCGTAGTGTGCTATGCGCATTTTTCTTTGCACTTGCAGGATCGCAACTTGTTCCCTTCTTGCAGCAGCTATGCTTCCTGGTGCCTCCATTATTAATGAGGAAGAGTATTTCAGAGAAGAATTTTGTAAGGCTGATGATGATGGTACTGCAACTCCTCCTCCTCGCCCGCTCGATTTTTTGGACTTGTCCTCTAGAGTTGACGTCGCATCCAGCTTGTTTGTGCCTTTTGGTGTCGTCGTCGTTGTCAAAACTACTTTATCATTGTTAGGATCATTGCCGCCAGATCTCTTGACTGCTGGTGGAGAAACTGGTGGGGTGGTAGCTGAGGGCTTAATTTTTGCAACACTAATAATGTTACTACAAGTTGTTGTTGAAGTAGTAGTTTTAGATGGTGATGACAAAGGTTGAAGTGGTTTTGTGGAGGACTTTTTGAGGGAATTGCGCCTATCTAATAAGAGAGTAGTAGTTCTATTGCAGTACTTAGGCTGAAGTACTGGACGTCCATTGATATGGGAAACGGTTGGTGTCATCTCGACACTACTGCTTCCTTGCAGTTTAGTCTTAGAGGAACACATTTTTTGTGTACGCGTACGTTAATTCTAGCTAGCTAGATTCTAATTGGTGAAAGAAATGAAAGATGATCCGCAAATGAAGTAAGGAAACATTTAAGGCAATTTACAGGGTTTGTGGGTGGTGGGGGGTTTATATTCTTGTAAAGAGGGGTACGTAGGTGGGGTCAGTTGTAACATGGGGGGGTTGGGGTCTGCCATACATCCTCTTGTGAGGGTTACTATCTTTTGTTTAACCAAACCACAAGGATGACAGTGACGCAATCCTTATTCATGATCATCATCTGCACTTGTGAATCAATATATATATATATATATATATTTGTTTTTATTTTTGAGATATATAATATATATATATATATATGATATTGATTAGTAGACAGTAGTCTCACCAGGGATATGATGGCATTGCCATCCCTCTGTGATGGTGATGGTGATGGTGGTGGTGATGGACCCTCCTTAACACTTTACTGCCCCATTTGCCCTGCAGCAGCCCTTCTTTCAAAACCCAAGCTAGCTCAAAGTTTTTTGTTTTTTATTTTTTATTTTTATGGGGGCTTAGAAACAGACCAATTATTATATATTTCTTCTTTTCTTTCTAGCTAACTGGCTGAAATTCTGTCTTTCTCACTTTCTTAAGAAATGATATAATAATCAGCAAAGAGTGTGATTATTAATTAGTTACGAGTTAAAAGATTAGGTAATAGTGTTTAGTTGTTGGAACCAAATCACATGCAAATTAAAAGGTCTTTAGAAATCCACAAATTAACGGGCCTTTTTATAATGTGTTTATTTTGGACCAACTACTAGTTAGTTGACATTCCTAACAAGTAAAATTATAAGAAGATTATTCACATAACCTAGAAAAAATACGATTTTGTGTAGAATTTAGAGTATTTGTTTTTCATGATTTTTAGTTTTTTGACTGATTGTACATCTTGTAAATATTACAAGTTAGTAAAATGATCAAATAATTTATTTTTCGAGAAAAACAATAATAATAAAAAAAAACCTACAAGAGAATTTAAGCTTCTTTATTTGCCTTAATAACTACGTACCTTAAGCTGATAGGTACACGTAGCTAGCGGCTACCTTCCCGCATGTGCCAATGAATTGGGCATCAAATAAATGTGAATAGCGATCGAGGCTTGGGGTTTGCTGAATTGTATCTGATGACAATATTGATTGGTTTAGCATGCAATGAGAATTATCCGATTAATTGGAAACGACGCGGTACGTATTTTGTTGATCTCCCAATTCAAAATTATAAATTAATCAATCAATCATTAAAATGTATGATGCATCACGTAACGCGATGTCCATATATCTGTTATTTCGAGACTTGATCCTGCACTACCAATAATTAAGCTGCATGCATTCATGTTGAGGTTTCATTAGTTGATCAGTCAAAACCAAATCTGATATTATATCAGCCTTTTTTTGTTTTTTTTGTTTTTTTTACTTAAGGTCCCTGTAAACTATTAATTATATACTGCATGCATGCTTTATTATCTTTTCCTTTTATTTATACAATTTCAAGCAGAACCGAAACGCATAATTAATTTATATATCGTGAGTTGCAAGCTATATAGATTAAACAACTGAATTCGTAAATCTCAAGTTATTCTAGCAGATGGAGGTGAAGGGACCAGTAACATTAAGTATAATTAATAAAATACTATTTCCGTGGCCCAAGCATTAGCATTTTCCCTTGGCTTGATCATCATGAGTAACAATACTAGCTACAAGTAAATTAAATTGCAACAAGAGAAAATGTTTTATACATTAAATGTTATGCATAATCACGTTTATAAATTACATTGTAATTAATCATAGTAATACAGACTTAAAGATCACAAGGAAAAAGCAAAAAAGGAACAAAAGAGAAACAAGGCATGTGCCTTTTTCCAAAACAAGTGCATCAATAATGAAGCGCATCTGGAAGACACAAACCAGGCAAACACACATACATGATTGAGTTGATCATATTTGTATTTATTATGAGTTTGTCAAAAAAAGTTCCAAACCAATCATAATTATATACTCCTTCCTAGCAAATTCCTTTACGTCTTTTGCGTATTATATAATTAATAAGAAACTGATCATATACGGATTTACATTTCCATCATAAAAAAGATGACGGACCAGCTTGTTAGTCACCAAAAAAGTGACAAATCAGCTTGTCCGTCATCAAATTGGTGATGGACTAGCTGGTCGGTCATGGCTTGATGACGGTTTGGGGATGGTATTTGCTTTTTGTCACCAAATCGTTTTTATTGGGAGACGGACGAAGTACCTAAGTCGTCTCCAAATCGTCTTCAAATTGTCACCATTCATGTATCAAAAATTTTGTCTCATTTTTCTTATTTTTTTAACAATAAAAAAAGACAGACTGTCACTTTTCACAATTTTTCATGTTGTTAAAAAAAAGTTGTTATACGAGTCATATTAGTTTGATCTCATTCATCTTGGTAATAATTAAGAAAAGAAGGCCGCCGGGCCTGACCTTGGATCAGCCACACATACAGAGGACAGGAGCCAAATCCGATGGATACGTACTTCCTTGGCAGTTTGATGTAGTGTTGTATAGTGCCATATTGATTGATTAATTGTTCGTACAAAATCCAAATAATTGGGATTGTCTTTGAAAGGACAATTGAAAACGTCCACCGCAATAATCATGATAAAAGTAATAAATATCTTTCAATCATAGCATTTGAACCTACGTCTAAAATTTTCATGAGTTTCCTAAAATTTTGAATATTAAAAAAAAAAAGAGAATATTAATTTATAACGTCAAACAACAATCAACCACTTGGGATTCAATCAATGCTAGCAGCTTTGAATCTCTTCCTCCAGATTCATCCATCATTTTACCCTTTAAAATATTTACTGCAGCAAAACACAGAATAAATGTGTTCTCACTGTATATTAATTATAAAGTTTTATATAATTAGAAGAACCATGCTGCAGTCTGCCTATATATTGCGGCAGTAAAGCTCATTTACATGGTTTCCTTTAAATCAAATACTAACTTAATTAATTATATGTGCAAGGGATATATATATATATATATATATACATCCAGTTAGATTACATGAGGAGGACAATATAGTGTGGCCCTCCACTGCTGCTGGCAAGGCATGCATTAATCTATAATATAATGTCCTGCAGCTTCAGAGTTATTGAGCCAATTCTTCAACTAAAGGAAAGAGCTAATCCTTGACGTCGACTATAATAATGTTTATTACTGCTTCACTACTTTCTACGCAAGCTCTCTAAATATTAATAATTTCTAGCTTTACCTCAGATTAAAAAAGCCTCTTCCCCTTCCCCTTCCCCTTCCCTTTTCTCTTCCATTCATATTACCCAACAATGATTTTGCTTCTTTATAATAAATAATGTACTATCTTCTTGTTATCACTAGCTATATATTCTGGCATGCTTGTAATTACCATACGCTAGACAGAAAAACCAGAGAAAAGAGCACAAGGACAAGTTGTAGCTAGAGAGAATATATATGGTACTGCGTACGTAGGATTAATGGATCACCAGTATGTCATTGAAATAATAAGAAGAAACAATTTAAAAATAAAAGAAATTGCATTAATCCATATAATTATTACATGTATACTCAGATAAAAATTAGTTGGTTAGCAACCAATTCCAAAACTATTTGCTTGGTCTGGGTGATCAGAACAAGCTAGCATCGGCTGTTAATTTCGCCTGCATGCTATAAACTTAGAAATTGATGTAAAGCCAATGTGATCAGGAACCAAAATATGTGAAAATGATAACGAAATCAGCAAGTGGAAAAAATGGACAGAAAGAAGAGATAACTAAGTCACAATCTCATCCTTCATCCTCAATTAACAAAAGGACGGTAAAATCTACACGGTCCTCCAGAACAACGACAACTCCTTCACCTCTTCACTTCAAGAATGAGAGAATATGCACGCACGACATCAATTATTGGAGCTTGACATACTGGACACCTTTTACTATTCCACTGCAGTTCATGAGCACACTTGAAACAAGTGCACATATGCCCACATCTGAAAGCCATATATATATATGAAAATATTGTCTTACTGCAGCGAAATCCAATTTTATTTTATGTGGTGAAATGGATTATATTACAATTGCCCATACCTGTACAGAAGAGAATCCACTTGCACCTCATGGCAGATACAACAAATTCCTGTGCTTGGATCCTTCCTTTGTTTTGAATGCCTACCTCTTCTTTGATCTATATTAACGAATTATGAGCTTCATCTCTCAAAAATGGGGAGTTGAAATTTACATGTATTTAATATGCCAACCCCATTATTTCCTCGGGAATTAATTCCGTCTCTTCACCAACACAAGCAACTATTGATTGGAAAGTTGCATATTAATTTGTTGACAAACCCTTAAACAAAGTTACCGTATGATTTCTTCTGCTCATTAATTGAGGATTGGAAAGAGAACAGTAACTCAGTCATATGTGTTCTTGCCACTTTTCTTTTAGTCAAAAACAATCTTAATTTTATGCTTTTATTGCATGTAATCAACCTGCCATGATTTGAATAGACATCTTTTGCTGCCTTCTACTCTATCTGTATGTATATATTAAAATTGCCCTCCTTAATTAAATGAAAACAATCTTATGCCCTCTATGGTGCAATCTTTTGGTAGCTAGCCTCAGTTATCTTAAGTTTGATGAGACTAAAAAAAACCTGACTGATGAAACAAAATAGGACAGTCATCAAGGTCAACCATGTCAACTTGCAGGAATCTATTTTGAAGCAGGAGTAAACTAACTTGGCATATATCTTCTGCAGCTCACCTGAATGACCTAAGGCAGCAGCAGCAACCTCCTGCTTAACAGAGCGTTGTAATTTCAGCTGCATGTTCATGCAACTCTTTATTGATTTTCGTAGTTCAGACATCTCTTGATGGAGTTGCTCCATATGTCCTCTCAACTCATAAATGAGCTCCATTTCCTGTGAGCCACAAAAAATTACATCTGACCTTAAGCACTTGACAATTTATTAGATAACAACTGCGAGAAGCTCAATAAAATAACGTACAATTGAAGAATTGTTGGTGTTGGAGAAACATCGTCGACTCTCAAGAGAGTAGGAGTTGCGTGATGTATTTTGTTGCAAAGATGGAGATACAACTTGATCTGAATCATCACTTGCTTCGGGACCCTCATTATGGTTCCATGAAGTAGAAGGCATAGAGGATGTCATTTGATCAACATATTCCTCAAACTCATACTGTTCTTCAATTCGACTCTCATCTTCCTCATCTTCTTCACTGTCATCATCATAACCAGCATTACCACCTTCTTCCTCCGTCTCGTCCTCCTCTCCTTCCTGTCCCTCTTCTCTTTCTTCTTCATATTCTTGTGCTCTCTCTTCCTCTTCTCCTGCAACTTGTTCTTCATCTTTGTCTCTCTGGCTGCCCATTGGAGTTGGTTGTTGCTGAGTGCGAGAAATCATTAATCTGTCTATCTTTTCCCTCAAACCACTGGAAAGAAAATTTGACACACTCTTTCTGCACATATTAGCAATCATATAAGTCACAATTAAGCATAAGCATTGGACCTTTCAACCAGTTAGGATAAATAAGACTAGAAATAAAGCATAAATTATCTGCTTATTGATACCCATGTAGAATTTTACTCTTAACAAATTCATCCAAACGTGTGAACTTGTTAATGTATACCGTCAAAAGACACTGATTTAAGCATGAAAGGTTCGGACTTGGCACTGGTTCTGTGTGCAGGCACAATGATATCGTATGTTTGAATGACTTGATCATCCAAGTTAATGGTCTTCATTCCTAGGTAAGAATCACAACACTATTCAAGCTATCCAATCTGTTTCATGGTTTATCAAAGTGATGATCTCTTTGAATCAAAATCAGTACGTTGTTTGGGGAACAAAGAATTCTCAGCTGCTATTCTCCAGAACTCTTGTGACATAGAACTGAATTGACCGAGGGTGATGTTTACAATTCCTGCTGTCCCTCATTTGAGCTAGTCATTCTATTTGGACAATCATATTTCTCAGGAAAATTTTCACCCCTTTCTGTTATTTCCGGGCTTTGTATTGCTAAGAGAGATACCAATGTATCAGAAAGCTCATTAACTTAAAGCACCTCTAGAGAAAATCTTTAACTTAACTTTCATTTGTTTATCAATTGTTACTAATTTTTAATTACTCTATCTGCCCAAAACTGGTGAAGCTTCGAATTTCTTGAGATGATTGCTAAAAGTTTACAAAGATTATTTACCTGCATGGATTATTGCATAAAAGTGGACCTTAACTAATGCTATTAGCTATAGAGAACAAAAAGGAGCATAAGACGCCTAAAATCATACAAGGTAACCTCTGGATACCTTTGAAGGAGTTGGCATATCTCCTCATTTTCCAAAAACGGATCAAGCATCTCCAGGTATCTTGCTTGCCTGAGACCTTCCCATTCGCAACGAGGACGGGAAACATCAATTATCCAATCTTGGCTGGTTTCTGCTTGTCGCTCATAATCGGAATATAGTTCTTCCCATCCAACCTGTGAATGAGACACATCACTTACCCAGCCATGTTCACTTTCACTTAGATAGTGGTTGTTAGCACCTTCCTCTTCCCAATCACACGGTGGAAGAGGACAACTACTTGTGCTGTTATGACTGGTTTCAGTTAGCAGCTGGTCCCCGTGGAGATCAACATTGTAGCTCAGCCTGTTATGACTGACTTCAATGAGCTGTTGTCCTTTTGCATCTTGTTCGCCTGCATGCCTTTCTTCTTCAATATTATTGAAGGAAGGTGTTATCTCTGAAGATTGTAAAAGGCCAAAACTTCTGATTTTGTCATTTGCACTCTGCTGAAGAACATCTAACTTTAGACTAGCTTCTTGATAAACATTTTCTGAGCAAGGTGCTTTGAGAGACTTCTTCTGTAGTGTTGTCTTAGTTTCAAGATGACTATCTACTGCAACTATGTTGGATGTACAAGAGCTTTCTGTGTGTTGGATATTCTCCACCACCTCAGTATGAGGACACGTCAAAGATGTAACTTCTTCATGATGATTATCTTTTTCAATCAGATTGGATGTACTTGAAAGGTTTTCCACTTGTGAAGTGTTATCTGCAACCTCTTTATGGGAATTTTTAGAGTAGATTAAAACATGCTGAGATACTGGCTTGAATTTTTCTCTGAAATATGAAGAAAGTGATGGTGTCATTGTAGCACTGAGATGCGAACAGAGAGAAAGATTTTACCATGTGCTTCAAACATCCACTTTGACTACGTTCCAAAACATAAATGTGTATGTCCATCCTATTTGGTGACTCAATACAGAAAGGGGAGAAAAACAGAACTATTAGCAAGGCTGGACTTCTGCATGTTAAACATCAAATAAAGATTTCGGAAATCGTGTCCATCAAATTGAATCAAAATTTCAAAAATCACACTAGTTGATTTCTCTCCTGGTTATCTTAGAGACCAAATTCACCAAAACAAACATCTTCGTTTAATACCTTCTCAGGATGCTCTTTTTGTAAATTATGAAGCCATCCTTCATTAATCTCCTCTCCAAATGTATTGGAACACATACAAATGTCAAATTATCACTGGCTGAGAGAATCTGAATTGGTTATCATCTTTTAAAGATATGACTATACTTTGAATGTTAAAATTATGATTGGCTATGAACTTTTTATGTTCATAGCTAGTAGATATACATCACCAAAACAAGTATTCCAGTAGAGGATTTTTTTTTTTTTTTTTTTTTTTTTTTTCAGCAAGAAATTCGAATGTGTGAAAAGGTAAGATTGCACAATAATCATTAAAATTGTCAAATAATGGAATAAAAGCAAAATATTATGGTCATAAAAGAAAATGGTGAAACCTAACCTCAGATGCAAAATTGAAGATCGTGTTAGTCGATTAGATGGTGAGGATGTGCAGTTGAACTGTCGACCATCTTTGACTTCCAATCCACGACGTAGGAATTGAACACGAAGCATAGCCTGCTTAGAAGCCACAATATGATTATAAACGACTGTTGACAAGCAAAATCAAAATGGCCTAGTCAGCAAAAAGAAGAGAAGGAAGATACCTGAATGCGTCCCCTATATGAAAATCTTGAAACAGCTTTACGTTGTACAAGTCCTTGAAGCTCCCTGTGCCTATCGTGCTCCATTTGCATAAGCAGATCGCAAAATGCCCGGCGTCCTCTGAGTCGAGGTGATCCTATAACAGGAGAGAAGGGTCTTTGTTCTGATGATTGATCGGATGATGTTCGAACACGAGGTAATGATTCACTGCTGACAAGAGAATGCTCGCGATCATTGTTGTTTTCTTCATTACTCGAGGTGAGTTTCCTAATAATATCCGCGACCCTGAGCCTCTCCTTTTCAGTGGCATCAGAAGCTTTACCTTGCGGAGAAGGTGGACCACTTAAGGCGGTCCTATTGGATTCCCAGTCGCCAAATGAATCTTCATTCGCCGACCTTGCATCCATGGATTCATGATCAGCAGCATCCGAGCCTCGCTGAGAGATTTCAACGGCGAAACTGGAGCCTAAATTGCTTCTCGTGGTAGAAACAGGCGAATTAGTAGAATTATTAGTGGTGGAAGTCTTTGCCTCAGCCTCAAAATGTCTCCATTTTTGAACAAGGGAAGAAACGCCACCCGAATTTGGAATCTCCAGGCAAGTCTCTGATTGAGCAGCAGGGGAATTGTCCCTCCGTAATGGTGTAACAGGAGCTGATGAACCACGGTTTTGGGTGATTGCATCAGCTGGAGAAACCATTTCTGTAGCTCCGTCCCATTTGTCGTTAGCATTTTTCCTGGAATGATGATTTTGGTTGATGGTATAGGTGGGAATGTGCACCCACAGGTCTGCAGGATTGATATGATGATTATGAGAATCAGAACCAGAAGCAGCATTTTTTTGTTGACCTGATGAAATGCTATGAACAAAGTCTTTGAAATTCTTGTGAAAAGCAGCAGCGTTAGAATCCGTGTTGGTCCATGGATGAGCACGGCGGTTATGATCTCTCAAAACACAGCCAAATGGGGAGGAGGAGGAGGAGGAGGAGGAGGCGGCGGCGGCGGCGGCTATCTCAACCTGAGAAGAAGCCATTGTTTTCTCCTTGGTTGTTGTTGACTAGGAGAAATTGTAATACATTTGTTCAGGGATGACTTTGAATATTTCAATGTTTCTTGAAGCAGAATAAGAGAAAATAAAAAATAAAAAATAAAAGAAATTAACCCATTCAGAGAAAATGGGTGGGGAAATTGCAAAACAAGAGTTAATAATAATAATAATAATCCATTTGAAGGAGCAAAATGTGTGCGAGGAATAATAATAATAATCCATTTGAAGGAGCAAAATGTGTGCGAGGATAAACCAAAACTGCAAAACACCCCTCTAAACGGTTCATCACTAACTACATTCCTCTCTCTCCATCTCTCATTATATATTTGTGCACGTGTGTGTGTCATTGTGCCTGTCTATGTATCTAAGTATCTTTGTCATGGTCTCTTTCTTTCTTTGTTTCTCTCAAAGTAGAAAGTAGTTGGAAAGTGGCTGATAACATGCAGTTAAAAAAACCAGCTGTTTTTTTGGAAGTTTTTAAAACCGTCAACCGTACCGTTCATTTAGGAGACTCTTTACTGTAATGTGTGTGTGTGTGTGTGTATATATATCACAAAAAGGAAAAGAAAAGTTTGAAATATTGATTTCAGAACTTTAAAAATAATAATAATAATAATATTTAATATTAAAAGGTCAAGAAAACTAACATATATAAAATGACAGAAAGATAAGTGTATATTTATCTTTGTGGCTAGGAATCACAACAACTCACAAGAAGAGTTGAGTGCGGTTTCTTTAGAGGTGCGTGTGTGTGTATGTGTGAAATATTGTGGAGGAAGCGATATAAATAATATCTTAAGCAGGACGAAAACAGAGGAGTGGTGGTGGACAGTGATGAGAGTTTGAGTAGCTTCCGAGTTTGGTTTTGTGAGGCATCTCCCATTTGTCTGTGTGTAGTAGGCCCAACACTAGACATTCCTCCATTATTATCTACTACTGCTACACGTAATAAGCTTTGCGCTAAAGTTAATTCTTTCTTCACATTTTTACCACCTTTTCTTTTCTTTTTCCCTAATTTCACATTTTTTTATTTATTTATTTCCCCTACCACCCTTGTTCGCAGCCCAACACTATGGGCTTCTGCCTCGTCACATTAGGCGACCCAGCCCACTTGGTCCATCTCTCTTAGCAATGTACATATATCATATTGTGAGCCTTTCTGAGTCAAAAAAATAAAAAATAAAATAACATTTCCAAGTGCTAACCTCCCAGCCACTAAAAAAGGCAAGAAAGCAGTGAAGAAGGATGCCGGCGAGCGCGACCATGATCGGAGCCCTACTGGGGTTGGGCACCCAGATGTACTCTAATGCCCTCCGCAAGCTACCTTACATGCGCCGTAAGTTACATCCGCTTTTACTTTATTATTATTTCTTGAAAATTGACATTTTTTTTTTCCTTTTTCTTCTGGGGCTTTATGGTTAAAGATCCCTGGGAGCATTTGTTGGGCATGGGTTTGGGAGCAGTGTTTGTGAATCAGCTGGTGAAGTGGGATGCGAAGCTGGAAGAAGATCTGAATAAAATGCTTGACAAGGCTAATCAAGCCAATCAACGCCGTTACTTCGGTAAACTTACCTTTTTCTTTCTTCTCTAATTTTCCATTTCTTTTGCTTTTCTTACAATATTGTATTTCTACTATGTAATTTCATCTGATTATTGTATAAAGATACCATTTTTCTTCTACTTGAACCTCTCTCATCTCTCATCTCTCAATATAGGCTACAAGATCTCATATTTTATGCAATGAGATATAAGCAAACCGGACCAAGTCTTATCCTCGAATCTTCCAAGCTTATAATTTTATTTTCAGCTGTATCTTGTCAACAAAAAGGAGAGAAATTTTTTAAGTTTCTCTCCTTTTATTTTCTTCTTTTAGTCTGATGTCTTATATTCAACAAGACCTTAGAATTTTATATTCTTAAAAGAGTAATCATGTTCTTCAAATATCACTTCAGCCCCCTTATGGAAATCTATCTCTGCAACTGGCTCAAGTTTGAACACAAAAACGCTGTGGTAGGATGTATTGGTATTTGGTAGAATCATTTGCATTGGTTTCACGTGTTTGAGGGTGGGTGATAGGGAGGGATGGAGACAGGTACTTCTTGATGATGAATCATTTCATGAACAACTACATTTTTTTTGTCACTTCCTTTACATTATTCCATTACTTGTTTTCATTTCTGCTTCACAATCATGTTTCCAACTATCCTAGTCTCATTATATTCACTCATGTTTAGAGTGTGGAAGTAAGTGATTATGCCAGCTTTTGCATTATGTTGTTGCTCTTACGTTTGTCGTTGCTGTGTTGCATGTTGGATATTCTCAATCTTAGTCTTTTACTAACTCTGAGCCTTTGCTATCTAGAATTTTGATAAGCATCAACCTTGCAGAGAACTTATATTCTTGTTCCTGTGACAATCTTTTAAGCAGAAGTTGTTAATATATTGTACTGACATATAGATATACATATGTCTACATCCTATTCCTTTCTTTATATCAGAGCCATACACTTCTATACATAGAGCTTCTTATAAGTGTACAATTTAACGAATGTAGTTCCTTTAGTTTGCACTTGTAAACTTTTCCATCTTTCAATTGTTTAAATTGGAGTGGAATTCTAAATCGCAGATGATGATGAAGATTAACTGTGAAGATGAAGATGTGGCCTTGCACCTCCTCGTATTCTGGATTATAGACAGTTTGCTTTGTCTTTTGATGTTCTTTCTCTCTTTGTTTGTATAAGGTCACTATTGTACCTTGTGCCTTCTGTTGGTTGTTTTTTGCATATATGCTTTTAGATGCTGCCCTGTTCTGAAGTCACCTATGTAAGGGATTCTTTAATAAAGGATTCTATGATAAAGGGATCTTTATGCAGCATTTCTTACTTGCAAACCTGGTTAAAGGAGTAGAACTGTACCATTTTTCGCTTTTCGGCTGTTCAAGCTACATTAAAAAAAAAAAAAAAAAAATTAAAGTTGAAGATCTTTTAGTTATAAAAGAAAATAAAAAAATGAAGTTGGAAGCCACAAATCCCATTCTAGTCGTCTATAGACCGTCTTTACGCAATCCACGATGTATTATAAGTTACAGTCTGAAAACTGGTGCTGAAATGTAGAAATGGATGTTCGCATATTGGTACAGGTTTGTGTTTGTCCCTTTTCATACTTTGTTTAAAGTAAATGCTAATATATGCAGAATGGGGTAAATTCGGTTTTGAACAGTTTCCAAATGGTTTTCTTGATGCTTATATTTGTTTGTTGCTGGCAGTGATGGCATGTATGCACTGCTTCTGAAGGCTCCTTTGCTTCTAGTGAGCATCTTTAGGGTGGTTAGTAGGGAAACATACAGAAAGTGGATTGTTGTGGTGGGCGCGGTCCCCATAAAATGATATCTAACTAAACCAGCAGAAATTATTGTAGTATTGTATATGATGCAACTCAGTCATT
The DNA here is from genome assembly GCA_037974665.1 of Ehretia macrophylla. Classification (NCBI taxonomy): domain Eukaryota; kingdom Viridiplantae; phylum Streptophyta; class Magnoliopsida; order Boraginales; family Ehretiaceae; genus Ehretia; species Ehretia macrophylla. The sequence continues at coordinate 67,290,648 of CM075769.1, forward strand.
TCCAAAGCAGTGAAGTGAAGGGTGTAAAATATCGCAAGCTCTTTGGCATGGTCTTTGGTTTAGTTAAACAGAACGATTGAGCTCTTGTAACATCGACATATTAGATGAATCCAAGACTCTTGGCATTCAAGTTTGATATATATGTATATATTGCTGGAGCTTACTTTGGACAAATTAGATGCTAAAGAATAAATGAGTGATAATGGTATTTTTCTTGTGCAAGTTATTCACGAAACGAAATTCTCATAATGACTCATCTTCTCATAATGAATAATGATCCTATCACTATATACATGGCGAAGGAGGTTGCGTGCTTGCCTGGATGTTGGCCTCTGTGCAGGTGCGGTTTTTGTGCACTGCAATGCTATTTCCAGCACCTGGAATGCAGCACTTTCTTCTGCCGGTGAGAGTGGTTTTAATGCAGGATCAATTATTTCGTCACGAGGAGATCCTCGCATTTCGATACGTGACTCAACCCATCTTACCATGTCCATATTCTCACCAAAACTCCCATGTGTTGGCATCCTTCCGCTCACCAGTTCCATAAGCACAATTCCCATGTTGTAGACATCATCACTCTTCTCTGTTGCTTTCAAAGAATAAGCATATTCTGCAGAACCATAATAAATCTTTTGTCAGAAGAGAAGCTATATATATTAAGTATAGCAGAATATGGGCAATTCAACAAGGAAAACTCAGCTTTCATACCTGGAGCAATGTAACCGTAAGAACCAGCAAACCATATGTTTGATTCTGTATTTATGGAGCCATAATCCGTTATAGCTTTCGCCAGCCCAAAATATCCCAAATGCGCCTCCATGTAGTCTAACAATACATTGCTGGACTTACTATCTCTGTGAATGATTTTAGGTACACAATCATGGTGAAGGTACTCAACTCCTTGTGCTAATCCGAGCGCTATCTTCAGTCTTGCGTCCCAGTCAAGGCACTTCTTCTTCTTGTTATTCACTGGTTCCTTATGCAGCCAATCCCAAACGCTTCTGTTCTCCATGTACTCATAAATCAATAAATTTGAGCCTGCTCCTTTGTTGCTGCAATACCCCTACCAATCTCACCAGATGCCTGTGCCTTAACCTTCCGAGTGTCCTAATTTCTCTTGCAAAGCTTTTATCCAGATGTGGATTACCAGCAAATGCATCAACTGGCCAATGTGCATACTGCTTGTCCAATTTCCCCTGAAGATTGTTGTAAGAGAGGTTAAGTCTATCTAAGCCACTCATTCCACCGACTGGATTAGGGACTTCACCGATGAGTTGCTTATGAGATAGATCAATTGCTTCGAGTTTGGATAGTGTCCCAACTGTAGGTGGGATTGGACCAGTGAAGTTATTATAACTTAAATCCAGAATACTCTGAAGATTTTGGAGTTGCCCTACCTCACTAGGTATTTCACCACTAAAACTGTTTTGTGAGAGCCGTACTTCATAGAGCATGCTTAGTTCACCAATTGAAGCAAGTAGTGGACCAGAAAGTTGATTGTTATCAAGACTGAGGATATTGAGCTTACCAATTTCGGGAGGAAGAATTCCATTTAGTGGGTTATTGTCGAGAGACAGAACAAGAAGGTTTGAAGTGTTAAATAATTTTCGAGAATTGACCCAGAAAGACGGTTTGAGGACAACTTGAGAGAGGAAAACTTCCTAGCCAGATTGGGATTGCTCTAGAAATAAGGTTGTTGTTGAGATCAAGATGTGCTAGCTTCCTGCAAAGGGAAAGTTGGACAGGTGTAGATCCTGTAAGTGAGTTGCCTGACAGATCTAAAAGCAACAACTCTCGGATTAATCCTAATGTCCAAGGGATTTTTCCTGTGAGTTGGTTGTTCCCTAATCTGAGCCTTTCTAAGGAAGGTGAATTACCCAACTGGGGTGGAATCTCATGATCACATGCATTATTCGTGACATCAAAAGAAAGAAAAGAACGCGAACTGCAGAGTGGAGCAATACTACCATTTAGTTTGTTATGAGAAAGATTAATTCTTGTCAGGTTCACAACATTGGTGAGCTCATCTGGAAAACTGCCTTTAAGAGAGTCGTTGTAAAGCATGAGCTTCTTCAGAGCACAGAGATTCCCAAAAGTGGCAGGAATGCCACCAGAGAGACGATTATCTGCCAAGTCAAGTATAGCTAGTTGATGACAGTTGCCCAAACTGGCGGGAATCTCACCTGATAGATCATTCTGTCTGAGATGAAGGAAATTCAGCTGTTTTAGCCTTCCAATTGTGGTTGGTATCGGTCCAGAGAAATCGTTCCCAAAGAAATCAATCATTTGCAAGCCGCAGCAGTTGACCAGGGTACTTCTCTGATGATAGCAAAGATCATAAAACATGCTAGAGAATATGAAGATACATAGCAGCCTCATGAGAAAATCGCTCTTTATCCACGGCATATGGCTAACGTCGGATGGTCTAAGCCCTCCCAAAGCATGAAGTTGAATATTGAAAGCTGTTCTAAGGCTAATCCTAGGCTAGCCGGTGTAGGAGGACTCTTTCGAAATAGAGAAGGGCAATATTGGATATTTGGGTTTGTGGTGAATATAATCTTGGATCGACAACTAACAACAGGACTAAGATTGTGTGGTACTCTGGGAAGGCCTTCGTAGGACATGCAAAGACTTGTGATTGAAATTGATTCGCAAGCAACTTGCGACTTGATCAAAGAGACGCCAAATTTCCATAGCCCCTTGAGACTAGTGATTGAAGATTGCAAGAAATGGTTGAATGAACATTAGGATTTTCAAGTGACCCCTTGGTCTCTCCATTCTTGAGTGTGATGGCACCGCATGTTAGAAAATGATAGAGTGAGGGTCACATTTCTTAAAATAATCCCTATATAACCCGGCTTTATTCCCCTTTGAAGCAAAAAAAAAAAAAAGGTGAATAGTCCCAGACTCTCTTGTGATCAAGCAAAACTAGTTATAATTTCTTTGTGGTTCAAAAAATATAGCCGAATCCCTCTGTGCTCCACCTGTTGATGTACACTACCCCCTTCCGTCAGATTTTATGTCAAAACTGATGAAATGTGTACCACACGCGAATAAAATGCGATTTTTAATATATTTAATAATAAAATAATATTAATAATTAAAAAAAATTAATTTTTTCTTTTTTCTTTTCATTTTCACCTTTTTATTTATTTATTACTATAAAAATATATATATATAATCTTCTCCAACCCTCCCTCTCCCCCCCCCCCCCCTGTTTCTCGATGTTGCCTGCTGTCGGCGCAACAACAGCGAGAGGGAAGGGGTAGGGGTGGGGGTGGGGTTGGGGGGGTATTGGAGAAGATAAATTTTTTTATTTTTTTTTAGTAATAAATAAAAAAAATAGGTGAAAATGAAAAGAAAAAAAATTAAAATTTTTAATTACTAATATTATTTTATTCTTAAATACGTTAAAAATCATTAAAAATTACATTTTATTTGCGTGTGGTATTTATCCCGTCAATTTTGATAAAAAATTTAACGGAGGAGGATGGTGTGCATCAACGGGTGGTATCACAAGAGGGGCTGACTATATTTTTTAAACCACAGAGGAATTATAACTAGTTTCGCATGAATACAAGAAGGTCCGAAACTATTCACAAAAAAAAAAAAAAAAAGAATAAAGAGGTACATCATGTTAAATTGGAAATGATAAAGAGGATATTTTTGTCCCTAACCCGGCCTTGGCCTACTTCGAAGCCAAAAAAAAGGAAAAAAAAAAAAAAAGGAAGAAAAGAATAAATAGGTACATCATGTTAAATTGGAAATGATTGAAGATATTTTTGTCAATATGGAACCGAGGTGTCACAAAAGAGTAGGCAAGGCAACGACAGAATCCAAACCGTAGGGTATAATATTGAATCCAACGGGTCGCAGAAAAACCCTAAACACAGCTCAGCATGTTGTACTATATAAACCCCTCGGGGCATCTTCGTATTCCTTTTTACACTTTCGCTCCTCACGCACACTTACTCCTTGTCTTCTTCGCCTTCCATTTCTTCTCCGAAAAGGTCAGCCCCTCTCTCTCTCTAGGTATGTGTAAATGTACGTTATTAGATCTGATCATTTTATGATTTTTATAATTTATGACTATGTTTTGTAGTTTGATAGGTCGTAAAAGCCATAGAGCTGATCTTGGAAGATTAATGATTGTTTCATTTACTGTTTTTTTTTAAAAAAAAAAAAAAATCTTAGTAAGATGTAGTTTTTTCTTGTAATCTGGAAAACACTCAAGTCAAAATGTGACCTTTTTAGGAATATTAAAAGAGAAAAAAAGAAAAAAAGGAGTTAAGACTGATAATTCGAATTATTTATTAATTAAAAGTTAGTTGAGTAACGTTGTTCAAATGCGTTGGGCGCTTTACTCTGAAAACATCTGTTTATTCACTTTTACATTTGAGATTATCTTTCATTAGTCTTCCCCTTTTTTCCTGCTCTAAATTTGCACTGTTTGTGTAATGCCTTTCCTAATGTGAGTTTAACTCGTGAATGGCATTTCCTTTTTGAAACTTAAGAATGGGTAAGGAGAAGGTTCACATTAACATTGTGGTCATTGGTCATGTCGACTCTGGAAAGTCGACCACCACTGGTCACTTGATCTACAAGCTTGGTGGTATTGACAAGCGTGTCATTGAGAGGTTCGAGAAGGAGGCTGCTGAGATGAACAAGAGGTCCTTCAAGTATGCCTGGGTGCTTGACAAGCTCAAGGCTGAGCGTGAGCGTGGTATCACCATTGATATTGCCTTGTGGAAGTTTGAGACCACCAAATACTACTGCACTGTCATCGATGCTCCTGGACACCGTGATTTCATCAAGAACATGATTACTGGTACCTCACAGGCTGACTGTGCCGTTCTTATTATTGACTCCACCACTGGTGGTTTTGAAGCCGGTATCTCCAAAGATGGTCAGACCCGTGAGCACGCTTTGCTTGCTTTCACCCTTGGTGTCAAGCAAATGATTTGTTGCTGCAACAAGGTGATGTTTCCTCCCATATTACTGATTTCATCTTTGGCTATGTTTTCTAAGAGTTATATGCAGGATGCTTAATGTGGAATTAGCACCGTCGTTATTCTGTCCTTAAAATTTTGTGCAGATGGATGCTACCACCCCCAAGTACTCAAAGGCAAGGTATGATGAAATTGTCAAGGAAGTATCTTCCTACTTGAAAAAAGTTGGCTACAACCCCGACAAGATCCCCTTCGTCCCAATCTCTGGTTTTGAGGGAGATAACATGATTGAGAGGTCTACCAACCTTGACTGGTACAAGGGCCCAACCCTTCTTGAGGCTCTTGACATGATCCAGGAGCCCAAGAGGCCATTTGACAAGCCCCTCCGTCTCCCACTTCAGGATGTGTACAAGATTGGTGGTATTGGTACTGTCCCTGTTGGTCGTGTCGAAACAGGTATCCTCAAGCCTGGTATGGTTGTCACTTTTGGTCCCACCGGATTGACAACTGAAGTTAAGTCTGTTGAGATGCACCATGAAGCCCTTCAGGAGGCACTTCCAGGTGACAATGTTGGGTTCAACGTGAAGAATGTTGCTGTCAAGGATCTCAAGCGTGGATTTGTTGCTTCCAATTCCAAGGATGATCCTGCCAAGGAGGCTTCCAGCTTCACCTCTCAAGTTATCATCATGAACCATCCAGGACAGATTGGAAATGGATATGCTCCAGTTCTTGATTGCCACACCTCCCACATTGCTGTTAAGTTTGCTGAGCTTGTGACCAAGATTGACAGACGATCTGGTAAAGAGCTTGAGAAGGAGCCCAAATTCTTGAAGAATGGTGATGCTGGTTTTGTGAAGATGATTCCAAGCAAGCCCATGGTTGTCGAGACTTTCTCTGAGTACCCGCCCCTTGGTCGTTTTGCTGTGAGGGACATGCGTCAGACTGTTGCTGTTGGTGTGATCAAGAATGTTGAGAAGAAGGATCCTAGCGGTGCTAAGGTCACCAAGGCTGCCGCCAAGAAGGGTGCCAAGTGAAATGATTTTCTGATGAGTTCCGATGATGGTGTGGACTAGTTTGTGTTATTTCCTTTAGCTATTTTAAGTTTTGTGGTGGACATTTGAGAGCTCGTTTGGGATGCGGCTGCAGATGCTTGTGTCACAGTTCTCTAGCCTCACTTGTGAGGACAGTGGAGGGGATGAAGCAATTTTGGTATTTAATCTGGTTGCTTGATGGGCAGTGACATAGTTTATCTAGTTGCTATTTTATTGTTTTGGTTTATTATTATTATAGTGAATTGAAATGGAGCTGGATGTGTAGTGTAATTGGACTGCTGGAGGATGTAAAAAGATTAATTTTTTATGGGGTGCATGAAAGAGGTCTCCCAATTTTTGGCTAATTACCCATTGTAATAGTTTCACCTGATGTGTAGTATGTTGAGTTATTTTGTTGCATCCCTTAAATTTATTTGTATGAATTTTTGCAGCGTATAATTTGACCCCTCCCTCATCCCTGCTCAAAACAAAGAGTCTTTGAGAGTGGGAGAGTATATGATGATGCCCTTTCTATCCATCTGACCCACACTTAGCGCCTGCTTCAAACTAATCATCGATATCAACTACGCTATGCAGCATGTCTCTCGTCTCCCGGCAAGCGCTGGAGAAGATTGTAAAAAATCTCTATTTCTTCTACACAAACACACACACACACACACACAATTCACATACTACATAATCTACTTATTCTACTAGTGAGCTCACTTGGATCAGGAATGGAAAATCCGTAATTACAGACAGATTTGTGAGAGACAACAAGACTATATAACCATTTTGATGAGAATGAGAATCGTCGTGTAATTATATATTTACAAACATACTGCAGTCAACATCTAAGGCCTTATATCATACGAAACTACAGCCATCTCAAGCCACCAGAGACCTATAACTGTAACAGCAACATAAACCACCAATCAGACATGATTCAAGACCAGTTAACATAGAAAAGTCCATCTTCCGATCCAACCCATGCCCCGTAGCAGTGCTTCTGCCAACTTTCGCCATAGCCCCGTCCTTTACTCTGCAACTCTCCAAACCCTGCCAAGTAAGTCAGGGAACGCTCTTCACAAGGCAAAAAAAGAGCAATCAAGCATATTTACACAGACAATATATGAAAACCAGAACCAAGTAGATGCCCTCTGGCCTGGCAAAACACTCCGGCATAATAATGAAATATCACACCCAACAATCATGTTTTCTTTTTCTTTTTCTTTTTTCTTCTTCGAGAAGTGAATAAATTTTGTTAATATGCACCAACAATCATGTGTCAGTGGTAGCACAATAGTTAAAAGACAACACAGCTGAGTGAAAACAGGGAATACCTTCAGTTCTTGGCCAGCACACAATTGAGGGTGCTGAATTCATGCACTTACTCTCAAAGAGCAGCTCTCCACTCTTCATACTCCACAGACGCAGATTACAGTCCTCTCCACCTAGCAAGGGTACCTCAGCCGATCAGCAGTACGCTTCATTAAGGAGAAACTACACGCACATAAACCATCTTTACCTGACATGAGAAATCTTTCTGCTGGGTCAACTCCAAAACGTAAGCGAGTATGAGAATTAACATTGCCCTCGTAAGATTGTACAGCCCCTCTCTGGATCAGTCGATGATCATAAAGCTTGATCTGCAACAATAGGGAAAGTTAAATAGGTACAACAAAATATTATCCAGCGAGTTTGACTACAATCCTCTAATAATATTTTTCAACAATATTACTGTATAAAGAATTCCATTCATGTTTAACTTGGATGCCTGTCGAGAAATTCTACCAAGTTGGCTGTGAGAAACAATATCTTTTGATAAACCAAACCCAAACCATACCAACCCTCATCCATAAAGTGGGGTCAGCTCTATGGATCTAACAACATCATTCGTTCCAATTAACGGTCGTCTCCTCAGTTAGCTCCATCCACGCGAAACTTCATCTATATATCACCATCAAATTTCTCTCAAATCTCTCTTTATCCCTCTTATATTGAGCGACCTCCATAACTCTACACATTCTAACATGCGTCTCCACAAGTTTCCTCATAACATGCCCAAACTATCTCACATGGTTCTCCCTCGTCTTGAATTCAACCAGAGCCACCCCACTTTTCCTTGAATCACATAATTCCTAATCCTATTCTTCCTATTATTTCTCACACATCCATCTCAGCATGCATCTCATCTGACATCTTTAGTACACTTCACCGCCCAACACTTTGATCCATATATCAAAGATGGTTTTATGACTAACTTATAATCCTTCTTTTCTTTTAATTTAAGGGTATTTTTCAACCAAACAAGATGGTCACTTGTCCAATTCGTCCATCCTGCTTTAATTATGTGACCACCATTGCATCAATATCTGTCTCTTTGTACCACAGAGCCATGTCTTAAGTCTTTTCTAGTATTCTCTTATTCTCAACGTGCTCCTTAACCTATCTTACTAAACTTACATCCCATATACTCCATAGTCAGTAAGAAGTTACTAAGTGAATGCATGGTATTCATGTGAATTTCAAAGAATATACTATTACCAGTAATCTTGCTTGTAGCATTTTCATTTTTCATTACAAAGTTTGCCAAGAATTTAATACATAAATGAAGCTTGCAAAAATTACTATTCAAATTATGACGTTAGAACAGATCCTAGGTTTTCCAATTAACCTCTACATCACAAGGTTCCTTATTACAAAAAGCAAAGGAAATTATTATCAGCGTCATAGTTCTTTCGAAAGAAAAAAAAAAAAAATGAAGACCAAAAACGAAAAAAAATTAAACATAAAAAGATTAGAGGATCAGTCTCAATCGCCTCTGTATGTATATACCTTATAAACCATATCATTGGTAATTTAGATTAGCATTTGAACATAAAAATCTGAGGTTTTCTTCATATGGAACCAAATTCAAACATGCAAGTGAAATTCCGCATATATCAAATGTTAGTCTCAAAATTGCTCAAAGTGTCACTTCCAGACTTTATCAAGTCCCTCAACAAACCAAACCCCCCACCCACCAAAAAAAAAGAAAAAGAAAAAGAAAAAGAAAAAGAAAAAAGCAACAAGTTAAAGTATCTTAGGTAAAAGGATAAACAAATTGAGCATGAGGAAAAAAATGTAAAACGTTAAGACAAATACTGACTGATCCATCCATTGAGCTTGCGCAGAAGGACTGATCATAGAGCTTCAGTGATGCCAAACTACATTTTCATGGAAGCAAACATGTCATGAGGATTACAAGGAGAACAAAGAAAGAAAATAAGCTTCTTTGACATTGCAGAGAGCTTACTCACCAAGAAACTGAAGAAGGCATAAATATCGTATTGTCGGGATACAAGTTTCCTTTGAGCTGCATACAACAAAGTGGATTCTGTCAGACTTGCTTTGCACGTATGAATGAGCAGAATAAGAAATTTCATAATACTTGAATAAAGATTTATTATTCTGAAAGAAAGTTTTGGTGTCTGGTCATGAAGAACGCTGTGTAAAGGGGTTGTGGTGAAAGAAAGGAAAGATTGGTGAGGGCGATGGAGGAGAAGTAAGTAATCACTTCCTTGGAATCCCTATTAAGAACAATCAACTCCTCTATACATACTCTTTTTGTCCCAAAATATGTCCACTTCATCAAAATGGACTTCACCTTTTAAACTCATCAAATATTTTTTATGAATTTGTTAATACAATAATTTTGTTTACACCCCTTTTCATTTAAAATTATAAATTATACCAGACTAATTTAAATTAAGGCCCACTCTTTTAAAATATTACAATTTAGATCTCACCTTAACCAACTTGCTGAGTCAAAAAAGACAATGACTTTGAAAAGGAGGGAGTGATAGACAACATATTTGATAAATCCAGAAATTCCACCTCTCCCCTGCTTCCATTAAAACACACTTTTCTGTTCCGTTAGATTTCTTTTTTCTTTTATTTCCCACTTTTAGCCCCCATAGCCTAGGGGATGCCCAGGCCCCAGACCAAGAAAATCAGAGTACACAATGCACTATTCCACTACCTTGGCTAGGCACAAGCTCCGTGCCTTGCTGAATTCAACTGAGGATTCATTAGTGTTAGCTAGGTTGATCTGAAGAAGCACACGTCTACACACGTGCAGCCCCTTTTCTTGTTTCTTCTTTAGTTCCTTTTATAGGTGGTACATGAAGTAATCCATTGAGAAGAGAGGAATATCTGACCACACAAAAAATTTCAATACCTCAAACCATCCTTTGGTAGAACTTCCAATTCTTTTACTTGACGGCTTCGACAAGGGGTAGGGAATACGATGACTGGCCAACCGAGCAGAATAATCTTCTGGTTTCTGACGAGCATCGAGAGTCAGAATTGCACCATTCCTCAGCCCGCATAATATGAAATTACCCTGAATGAAACAAAATAATCAGAAGATAAAAGAAAATTATATCACTAATTCTTTTTCAGCATCTTACTACATACACTGAATCTCATGAACCTGTTAAAGATTGCGAGAAATATTTAACAAAAATCAATAGTCATGGATTTCCTATAGGAAAAAGTGGACAAAAATGGCAAATGAAGGAATAATTGTTTTCAAATCATACAGAAAGATGGAAAAAGTTACTCCATAGTTTGCATCATAAGATCTACGAGCAGGGGAAAGTATAGAATTTTCTTCCAGTGGAGGCTCTAATACACAATTGGACAGACATACATACATTTATTTTTCCAATGGGGGCTAGTTGATTTTTCAAACTAAAATTACCTATATGTTTATACTTCTATGTGGAATTTTGTGGGGTCAGTGGGTGCTAACGCCTCATTGGCACCCACCTGTATCCGCCACTGTCTATGACATCTGAAGACTTACAAGCAACTTTGTCCCCTTCTCACTCTCCATCTAAACTGATGTCCATTGTCTCCATTTGAAGGTTTAATTGCTAAACTAAATGAAATAATAGATCCATAATTTGCGTTAATATTGTTGCAATATGTCAATATCGATGAAGTATTGTGCCTTCAATTTTATCAGTGCAGCATGTTTCTCGTTTAACAAACAATAACCATGCACCACTAATGCAGCATCTCCGTATTGCAAAATTCATTTAATTCTCAATACAATACTTAGTATTATTATGAACACCAAAGGAACAAGAGCACAAATTGAATACCTTACTATTGCAGTTGACTAAATTTCCAACTTGAATTTCGAGAAAGCAAAAATATGCAAAAAAATTTAAGTGTGTTATCTTCCCAATGTACTTCTCAAAATCAAAGAAAAGATGAGTACATTTCCTCCTTGAAATGTATTAACTAGCAGAAAACTTCATAATGAGAATCCCTTGTATTAGCTTAACATCATTATTTAAATGTTTGCTCCCCCAACTCTTTCCTTTTCCTTCTAAATCATTCTGCAGCTCATGCATTTCTTTGCAATAGCACTTTTCTCCTAAACAAACATAAAACTGCAATCTTTTCAGCTCAATCTATTTTTCTCTATAATAAAAAACTCCGCAATTTAGTGCTCAAGGGGGAACTAGGATACTTAAACCCCCAAGACACAGTAACAAAGAAGGTTCACATCAGAAGTTATCATGCTTTTCAGACACAACATATCATGTACTTATTATGCTCCACATTTTATTGGATGCATACCAAGTATGGCGCTCCACATTTGTTTATATTATCTATCATGTATCTTTAGATGAATCATGAATCGAGATTTGAATATCTATCTATCACTGATTACAAATAGTTCTATATACTCACTGAATGATCAACTTCTAATGACAAGACGTCACTTTCACACCGACAAACTGAGGATCGTACTCCAGTCTCTAAATTTACCATGACAGCTCCTTGGTTGGTGCCTATAGCAAGCAAAATAAACATGAATACCTTATATATCATTGTGCTGGACACAAATTTTGTATATCACATTTACAGACATACATTTTAACAGGTCTATAAAGGCATCATGGATGCTTGGGCCAAGTAGCGAATTAGCTCATGATAGACAAAATGATCCACATAACAGAGGAAGACTAAAATCACCTGAAACAATTACTGTAGTCAAATATAATCCGAGATGAAAATATAAGAAATTAGAATGATGTCAATTCTCTTTAGCATAAAATCTTAAAACTCGTATTAAAGTTTAAGAGCCAGCATGTGGAACATGAAACAGTAGATGAACACTTTATGTTACATGGATTTGAATAAGGGAATCCATAAGATAACAACAAAATTTATTTAATAGACTGAAACCCCCTCCTAAAAGGGGCACTCAAGACATGCTGAACTCAGAGAAAAAGAAAGAACAATAAAAATGTAGAAGGTGGCCCTATCTCTATCCGTCTAGGATGTATAGATTATTGTCCATCGCTATCGTACACTTTGGAATCCCATATCATGGAGACACAGAATGCCAAAGAGAAAAAAACTATCATTAGTAAGATATAATGTCTTCAAGAACAATGGGCAGTGAAAACTTGCCAATTACTGCTCGAGTCCCATCAGAGCTGCAATCTGCTGTCCATATAGTACGATTGAACGAAGCAACCTTATCAATATTTCTCCATGCCAGTGGAATCCTCGAATAATCTATGGGCTCCGTGAAGTGCAAATGATAGACTGATCCACGAGAAGCTTCATATCCTAGTGTAGTTATCCTGTTTTGCGTTAAAGCCTCACAAGAGTTACAAGATACTTCTATTGCTGGGTAAGTATAAGATACCAAGAAGTAAAGACAAAATAAAAATGAAAAATATTTGACTTATGCTCCAAAATCCTAACTGTGCAGGCCATGCCTTGAATTGTAGAAGTATATGGTATGAAATCAGAGTCTAAGATCTAGTTGCTCCGGGAGCACAACAAATTAATATCATTGATATGTAGAGACCCAACACGATATCTAACAACTTGCTTGGGAAGCTTCAAGTGATTCTGGGACTTTTACTGTATTAAGATAATAAATGTTTAAAGATTACGATGGGCCATTAGCATTAAGCACTACACTTGGAGGTCTGCAAACAGCAATCTTACACCCTCTCCACTCTCACAGAATTGTGAACAATGACACTTAACCACAGACAGACTGAAACTTTATGTTAATGGATTGCATAGAAGGACAAACTGGTTCCTGGCTGTCGAATATGTAGCACCCATTACTAGAGAGGGAGATACAAGAAACACGCATTCATTAACATCCAAAAGTTTCAAAAGGATACATAACATGAGTTGATAAAGCATCAGCAGCTGATACAGGTCGGTTTGGCAACATCTTTATACAAGTTATATCAGATGGCATGCCCAATGTAGCATATAGATTTCTCTGCAGATCTCTAGGTAACTCTGTGGGCCTTACATCGGAAGGAGGCCATACTCGATCTGGCGTGAAATTTACCCAGCGACCAGATTCTTGTCTAACCCCTCCAGCATCAAAAAGGCTGCGAAAGCACCACAGCTCAAGCACAATAATTGCAAAGGACTAAAAATTGTTAAATTGCTAGATATTGTAAAATGTGTTATCAGAGAGAAAGCTGAATAAACAGAGAAGGTGAAAAGTTTGTGTTACATATGTAATCCTGTTGGCACTCACAATTAGGCATGCGGATCAAACTTAGGGTACCGGATTCATCATCGATTGCTCCACATAAGTGAGGAAAGGAAGCAATAACAAGAATAGACGGAGATTGATTAGACATACCACAATGTACCGTGTAGACCTCCGGCTAACAAGAAATCAGAAGTAATGGCTCCATCTGATGTGCTTACATCAAGAAGTACTTGTTCTAAAGCACGATCAACCATCCCTTGAGTTCCATGATACTTGGAAATCTGAACAAGAAGAAGACTGAAGTAGTAGGTTGAGAAAGTAGTAGTAATGTAGGGCATATATGAAAAAGGTGGGCTTTATGTTGAGAAGCATACCATAGGTTGAGAAGCTTGGCTCTTATGGTATTCGAATTGAAAGTTTAATTTTCGATTTCTGGAGGAAATCAAGTTGCGGCCACATATTTCCCTAGCGAGAAGCAGCTCATTGCTAGTGATTTTGCTTAGGGCTTTAGAATGTGAGGAGGACTCACTTGTTGGCTGCAATGCCAATGTCAGTCAAAAAAAAATTGAAGTTTGTAAAACACACACACACACACACAGAGACACACACAAAAAGCAAAAGCCTTACCGGAATGGGCTTCGGAGGAGATGATTTTCGTTTTCTTGTTGAAGAGGAACCAGGAATTGGACCCTTTATCGGAAAGTATCGATTCTTCTCTGCATCATAGTACAACCCTGGTAGCTCTGCACTCCCCTCCCACCCCACCCATAATTCTATTAGAAACTTTAAAATATTTACAAATTATTAAATAAAAATAAATCCAAAAATAAATAAATAAATAAGGATAATAACCTTGAGGCATGTTCCCAAGCTTCTGATGAGTGGCTTCTTCGTCTCTCTCTCTCTCTCTCTCTCTGTTTCAGTGTTTGTTTGCTTTTTGTTAAGCGGCGGACTCACTCAAGCGTTTGAACCTCCGTCTCCGTGTCGGCGGGTAAGTTAAAAAAAAACTAAAAAGAGGGATGCGTATATTGCAACTGAAACCCCTCAGGTTACTCACAATTACCACATCTCCCCCTTTACTCTCTCGTAATTAATTATTCTAGGCTCCTTTCATTTTTGTCAAAACTAACGTGAAGCTTTTTTTTTTGGGTCATTAACTAACGTGTTGCTTTGACGCTCATTTTTTTGCGTAACTTTCCTCCTCATCCCACTAGTAAACTCTCGCATACTCTTTTCTACTTCTCTTTCACTTTTTAACATAATTAACAACTTTTATTGGTAATGGAACATTTTAGATGGTCCTGTCTTAAAATATTATCCTATTGATCTCTAGCCTCAAAATAAGACAAGATAAATATTTTTCAACTTTTCATTTTTTTTTTTTTTTTTAATTCTATTTGTCAAATTTGAATTTCGTATTTACATGTAAGAATAAATTTGCAGGTGTGGAAAAGTTGAAAAGCATATACATATACTTGTATATTCTTTCTTTGTCAAATATGCTAATTAGAAATGCCTATAAGCATACACCGTAGACTATGCAATGCAAGGGCCTCTCAAATTAAATTTACTAGTTTCTTCCAAAAATTCAGAGTTTTATTTTAGACAATTATATTATCGTGTGTGAATTAAGAGTTTAACATACTTGACAATTAAAAAGGGAAAAATACATATATAGGGGAGAAAGAGGATAATAGAGAACGATCTTGAACAAAAACATCACACCCCTGGGCCCTGTTATATGATAAAAAAATCACCATTTTTATGTTTTCCGAAAAAACATACTCAGCAAAAGCCTTATGTAATATGCACAAAAAGGAATTCTATACATGATATAAATATTGCAGAGTCTAACAACTCCATGCATGGAAGGGATCGAAGAATGCTGATTGTGTATGCCATCAGTCCGAGGAAGACATGACTTGGTGATGTTACAGCTTTTAATGCGGCCTGAGAAAATTTATCCATCTTGCACCTTTGCAGATATATTAAGACATAGTGCATACTTGGTGCTTATCCGATTAGCTAGGATCACTGCGTATCCATTGTAGTTAGTCTATCACTTATCTCTCTTATAGCTTTTGAATACTTAAGCCTCAATATTGTAGGGATCTGTTTGTATCTGCTAAGATCTTGCTATAGCTATTTATACTTGTACTAATTGTACGCAAATTGTATCATGAATGGAAAACATTTTATTCCACATCTGTTTGAATCTTTCATGGTAATCAGAGCTTAGCTTGCCTCCAACGAGTAAAGTGTTTTTTTTTTTTTTCTCATCATTTGTTCGTCAGATGGCTCATTCAGGTTCTGAAGCAGCTCCTAGCAGCACCTCTTTGGCATCGTCTTCCTCCTCTGGTACTGTTACCATTCCCTCTCAGCTATCTGATGGAATTATCGCTATCAATGCCGCCGCTCAGTTACCCTTGAAACTGACCCCTCATAATTTCCCTGCCTGGAAAGCACAGTTTGCTGCTTTACTGATTGGATACAATCTTATGGGCTACCTTGACGGATCAGTCCCCGCTCCGGCAGCCACAATTTCGGCCAACTCGAAGACTGAACACAATCCTGCCCACTCTCTTTGGGTTCGACAGGACAAGTTCCTGCTTCACACCATTCTTGCGTCCCTTTCAGATTCTGTTGTTACCCTTTGCACTACTGCAGAAACCGCAAAGGAGGCTTGGGATAAATTGCACAGCCTCTATGCCAACAAATCTCGGTCCAGAAATATGAATCTTAAAGAAAAGCTCACAAATATCAGTCGTGGCAGTCAACCTGTTTCAGACTATTTGCAAACAATTCGAACTGTTACCCTCCCACCATGGTTCCAGCACTCTCAGGTCCTAGCCATGCTCCCATTCCCTCCTCAAGTGGGTCTCACGTAGTCACCAGATCCAGAAACAAGATTTTCAAACCAAAAAACTACTCAGATTACATTCAAAATTATCATGTTATTAAACACCCCCTCCCTGCCGCGATTGAACCCACCTCTGTTTCTCTTGCTCTTCACGATCCAAACTGGCACTCTGCCATGCGTGATGAACTCTCAGCTTTAGAACGAAATCACACATGGGTCTTGGTCCCGCGCCTGACATCGCACAATGTTGTCGGGTGCAAGTGGGTGTTTAGAATAAAGCGTAATCCAGATGGTTCTATCTCTCGGTACAAAGCCCGCCTCGTCGCTAAAGGTTTTCACCAACGATCGGGTGTTGACTATCATGACACCTTCAGTCCTGTAGTTAAACCAACCACCATCCGCTTAATTCTCTCCATTGCCTTGAGCTATGGCTGGTCCGTTACTCAGCTTGATGTGAACAATGCATTCCTTCATGGAACACTCACAGAGGAGGTTTACATGTCCCAACCCCGAGGTTTCATCAATCAACAGTTTCCATCTCATGTTTGTCGTCTTCAAAAAGCAATCTATGGCTTAAAACAAGCCCCTCGGGTTTGGTATAATGAACTGAAGAATTTTCTGTTACAATTTGGGTTCATGAATTCCAAGTCAGATGCCTCACTTTTCATTTTTAAGTCTCAATCTCTCATTATTTACTTTCTTGTGTATGTCGACGACCTGCTCGTCACGGGCAATTGTCCTCTGCTTATCTCCAAATTTCTAGCTGCCTTGTCTAATCGTTTTTCCGTAAAAAATCTATTTTTTAGGCATTGAAGCAGTCCACACCTCCATAGGTTTGTTCCTTTCACAGCACAAATATGTTAGGGATCTTCTTGCTAAACATAATCTCCCAGGTATTAAAGCCTCATCTACTCCTATGTCCTCTTCCAGTCGCCTAGTCCTAGCTAGTTGATGGTTCCCCACATGCTGATGGTGCTGCTTATAGGAGTCTCGTTGGGGGGCTTCAATATATTCTTCTTACTCGTCCAGACTTGGCCTTCACTGTAAATCACTTAGCTCAATTTATGCATGCCCCTCGTCAAACACATTGGTCTGCTGCCAAACGTTTGCTTCGATACCTCAAATACACTATTCACTTTGGTCTCTATTTGAAAAAAAAAAAAATCAACCACTAGCTCTTCGAGCATTTTCCGATGCCGATTGGACTGGGGACAAAGCTGATTACACCTCCACAACAGCCTACATCTTATATCTTGGAGCTAATCCCATTTCATGGTGTTCAAAAAAACAAGGAACAGTTGCTCGTTCTTCAACCGAAGCGGAATATCGGGCTGTTGCGTCAACTGCTGCAGAACTTGTTTGGGTGACCAATCTCTTGGGTGAGCTAGGTTTGTCATCCTCTACAACACCTACTATCTGGTGTGACAATTTAGGAGCCACTTATCTCAGTGCAAATCCAGTTTACCACTCCCGAATGAAACATATTGTATTGGACTATCATTTTGTCCGCGATCAAGTCATGGCTGGTACGCTTAAGGTTTCTCATTTGCCATCTTCACATCAAATTACCGATATGCTCACTAAGCCACTGCCCAAGTCAAAGTTCGTTCACTTCAGATCCAAGCTTGGTGTCGCAGATGGCGACCCCATCTTGCGGGGGCATATTAAGACATAGTGCATACTGTGCATACTTGGTGCTTATCCGATTAGCTAGGATCACTGCGTATCCATTGTAGTTATTCTATCACTTATCTCTCTTATAGCTTTTGAATACTTAAGCCTCAATATTGTAGGGATCTGTTTGTATCTGCTAAGATCTTGCTATATCTATTTATACTTGTACTTGTACGCAGATTGTATCATGAAAGGAAAACATTGTATTCCACATCTGTTTGAATCTTTCAGCAGACCTGAAAAATGTGACTTAGAAAAAGAATATTTACGAAATAAATGCCAAATAAGAATTAATGAAATATATGCGAGCTAGTTGCAAGGTTGGCAAAATATATATATATATATATATATATATGGCCCCCGGCCCCCTCTTGACTTGATTTCTGTTTGCTAACCCCAACCCCAGGCGGGTGGAAACTCATAGAAGCCGGTCATGAAGGTTGGGAAACTCAGGCAGTGATGGCCCATGTTTCAGTTCCTTCACAGCGTACCCATTTTGATATTTATAATTAGCACAACTTACCAGATATCATATATATATATATATATATGCTTTCAACTCAATCTAATAGCCTATGTATTTATCGGGCATAATGTTAGAATAGCATGTTAAGCGCTTTTGCAGTAGGCCTCCTTTCAATCCAAAAAACCTATACATGGCTTTGCGTAGGATGATTATTACTATCTGATGTGAATTCTGGATTTTCATGCTGGCTTAAATCATCAATTCCGTAACTGGAAATGACCAAATAGAATAACAAGCAAAGCACGGTACTACTCATGACGACAACGAATTTAATGGCATAACACTGCCCATGTCATCTCTCTTTCTTGGAAGAGACTATATTAACGAAAACTGTGACACAGAATTTTAACTTGATTGTCAATGTACACAATACATATAAGTCAAGCTTCAGGCTTGTGAGGTTTGATCACCGAGTCCAATTGGCAAATTTAGCCGATTGAGCGGATTTCTACCATTTCTCTACATTTAGAGATTACAACGATAATTGGCTGCAATTTTAATGCACGACAGACCTAGAGTCATTTGGAACCCGACTTTTAATTAAGGATCAATCTCACACAACAAAGAATTTATATCACACATACCAGTGCAGCACTAAGAAAAAAGAAACCCACTAGGGAGAGCCTTCACAGCTTACAATTTTTAGATGATCGAACAAGCTAATTGATCTACATAATTAGCACAACCTATCAAAAGAAAACTTTGGCCCTTCATTTTCCAGAACCACAGCAGTGGCAACTCCAATCAATACCAATTCTCCTCTCAATGCTCCAAACTAAACAAATCTTCCACAAGTCGAGCCTTAGTATCGGCTCTGTGCATGCAACCAGACTCCATCAAACAAGTACTTATAATATCAGCCAATTAACTGTGGTCAATGCTTCGACTCGATTCTCAACTGTATTCTTCACAATAGCCTGCTGAGTGACTTGATTAGCAATTTTAAGTTCCGTCTTGTAGCTTCATCCCCCGTAAATCCTAAAACATCCGAACTAATATTCTGCAATGACGGAATGAAAGCAGCAAAATCCAATAAGAACAAAGAAAAATATGGACTTGCATAATCAAATGAATTAATTTTGGAAAATAGGGACCTACTTCAATGTTTTTCAAAGTGAAAATGAGGGTATATATGGACTTTCGAATCAATTCTGTATTCTCAGGAGTCATAATTGATGAATGCACTCTTCTGCAACATTAAATCCAAAAACCACCATTAGCCTGTAACTGTATTTTCTCGGAAACAGGCACATCACACAGACTTGTCTGTGCTATTTTTTAGTTAGTAAGAGAGAGAGAGGAGAAGAGAAATACTGGGACATGAGGTTTTCTTTTTTTTTTTTTTCTTCGAAAAATGAAGACATGAGTTAATTAATCTGAAAAATTGACATCATTTTTGTCAGGCAGAACTAAGGCAAAATGAAAATACTCCAGTGCTGTTATTTTCAATAGTATATACTTGTCAGTAAAAATTCATTTGTAATACAAAAAAATTTAACAGTTGAGGTTACACAAAGGAAAAATGGAGAAAAGGAGAATTGAGAGATAACGAGATACGAGTGAGTATATGTACTCGCCATGTCAATATATATATCTGACTTGTTGCACGGGTACTCGTACTGCAGACATTACTCAGTAATGGAAAATGTGCCTGACTTGGTGATCACGGCAGGTGGTAAGTGAGGGAGAGAGAAAGAGAGAGGAGAATACTTAACACCTTCACATCTAGATCTAAATAAAAAGACGATAGTTAGAGAATGATCTTCTACCTCACATCCTCGGATGCTTGCGTAAGGCTTTTGGTTAAACTCTCCACTTCTTTCAGCAAACCACTATCACGAACCTCAGACAACAAAGGTTGAATATCATCAGCCATGGCCTTGATCTGAGACAACACTACAACAAAGACATAACTTCTAGGGATGAATCGAGT
Source organism: Ehretia macrophylla (assembly GCA_037974665.1). Taxonomy (NCBI): domain Eukaryota; kingdom Viridiplantae; phylum Streptophyta; class Magnoliopsida; order Boraginales; family Ehretiaceae; genus Ehretia; species Ehretia macrophylla. The sequence goes on from CM075769.1 coordinate 67,311,161, forward strand.
GCAGAAACCACCAAACTCTAGAGATAGTGGAAGGGAAGCAAAAGACACATCTAAAGAATGAAAATGCCAATGTGTGCAGGATTTTTTCTTCATTGTCACAATCCAAATTGTCATTGATGTCTATAGTAGCTGTCTTAATTTTTCCGTTATTTGCAGTCACACAAGCAAGTAGGCAACATATGGTGGAACTAGTGCTTAGTGATATACCAGATGACTGCTGCAGAAGCAGATTTCTCTCACAGAAATATGTGGTATCAAAATGTTTTATCTAGACTCCGCTCCCTCGCATATCGACAAACAATATCACTTTTACAAATCCCAAAAATGAAAGAACTGGACATTTGCCACCACATGATAAACAAAATTAAGATGCGGTGTATGACTTCTAGTGCCAGGAAAAAATAAAAAATAAAAATTGTTAACGTTAAGACCACAGATAATTGTTCAATTTGGTCCACGTTGAATCCTAGAATTCCTAAAATAAACCCCAAAAACAAGTCTCGTGAGGGGGAGCTGGGTAAGCAAACTACTGAGTATTTAATCATGACTTACTTACTCCTTTCTCCTTTCTTTTCTTTTCTTTTCTTTTTTTTTTTTTTTTGGAGGGGGGCGGGGGGGGGGGGGGGGGGGGGGGGGCACGTAGAAGCTTAAGGCTTTTCAACTCAACACCCAATACATAAATAATTATTTTTAATTTCAAATTGAAAGGGCTAAGCAACCAATTTGAGATGGTAATAAACGTGAAGTTGGATAACTAAATAATTTCCACTTGAAATATATAAAACTCCATGCCCAAACAAATGAAAAAATGAAAAAGAAGAAAGATACACAAATCACACCTTTGTGAGCAGCGGTCGAGCCTCTAGAATAACTGATGAAACTCTTTCCACTAACGAATACGTATTTGCAACGCCTATTTCTTCCACTTCACGCCCAAGACGGGTAAATATCCCTACCAAAGCATCCAAACTCACTCCTTGGTATCCTTTAATCTTTTGCCTGTCACATACAATAAGACCTTCTTTGCCACAATCTGGATCAAGAGGTCCAACAGAAGGAGTTGGGATCGGATCTCGAGGTGTGATATCAATCATAGTTTCCATGAGAAGACCAGACTGGTTCACCTCAACCAGTGAATTTCTTGGTATTATTATTTTATCGTCTTCAACCTACAATCAAAAGGTCAACTACATAAGCATATGCTCACACTAGATTCTAGAACAGAAACAACTAACATTCTAATCGAAAATGCACCTCAACCAGCGCTTCAATGCTCTGCAAGGAGGGATTAACACGAATGACATTCCCAACATTTACTCCCCTTATCCTCACTGGCGTTCCAGTGCAAATGCCACAGGCCTGCTCAAACTCGAAAACAGCCAGATACTTGCTGAACTTGGACTGCAACTGAAAGCCCCTCAACCAAGCCAAGCTAAGAGCAAGCAAAACTGTGCCAGAAACCAGAAAAAGCCCAACCCCACCTTCCCAAATGCTCCTCCTTCCAAACCCAAAATCACTCAATGGCTGCAGAGTTCGCCTCCAAATCGTCCCAGGCACCTCCAAAACAACAGCAAGTGGGTTTTTCGCTTCAGAAGACAACAAAGGGGGTTGGCCTTGTTGGCTATGTGCCGTATCCGCTGGGGATGTAGCATTTACAATGAAAAATGCATTCTTTTTATGTTTTGGAGGTGTTCTTAGGTTCGGCAAAAAATTCATGGGACCATTTCGTGTACTTGGTGTGATCGAATACGATGGCAACAAAGCGGAGACATGAATTATCGAACTTCCCACCATCATTTTTAGTTTTTTTATTATTTTGGTTTCTCTACAAGATGAGAGTTCGGGTTAATGGTACAAATGCTTTTTACAATTGATTGGGTTATGTCTAGAAATGACGACGACCCTGCAAATGATAATTTGATTTATTTATATGGATAAATATATATATATATATATATATATATATATATATAAGCGAATATTCATTCAACATCAAGTATAATAATCCCAGAATCAGCAGATAAATGAATCATAATAACAATTTGTCGAGACCTCAAAACATGCATGTTATATTATATTCAACATCAGAAAAAATCCCACAGTATGATTTTAATAAAAAAAAATGAAAGAGAGTACAATTTGGCCTACTGGGTCAAAGTGCTATAGCTGAAAGCCAACCCTAAGCTCGCTGCTGTTGCTCCGAAGATAAAGAGAAAGAGAAAGAGGTCGGTATGCGTGTGTGTGTGTCTACTCTCTGCTGACAAAGATGTTGGGTTGGGTTGGGTTGGGTTGGATTATGAGGGGCTATCACTGAGTTTAGTGTGTAGTTTGAGTTCCAGTTCCATTTCCATTTCGGCCCATATATTGCTATTTGCAGTGCGAGTTTGTAACATCTAATTTGTTCCTTCTTTTATTTTTTCAGAGAGGGTTCAACATTATAGATCACCATATCAAATATCTATAATACAACTCATCTAAAATAAACAATAAAAAAATTCAATAAATGATGGTATCCTTACTCATGCGTGATAATGGTATACTAGGAGCACCACATTTCATTTTTCTTTTTTATGTTTTTTTTTATTGGACAAAGACCATTCAATTTCACCTTATACAATTTACACTATAAGTTAGCTTGGTTATCCTTAACAAGGGTTGTTAAAATGTAAAACTTGCTAAATTTAGAAATTTTTAAAGACCCAATCTTTAAAAAATATTATTAATGATTTAAATATTTATGAGACCCACCACATTTGGGCTCAAATGTAATTTAGAGACCCATTTTGCCTCAAAAGTTGTGAAAAATGGTGGGTTTCATGTATATTTAAATCATTAATAATATTTTTTAGAGACTGTATCTCTAAAAATTTTTAAATTTAGCAAGTTTTATATTTTAACAACCCCTGGTAATGATAGTCTTATAAGGTCAACTCTAATAACTTTCTTAAATTTTTTCTATATCAAGGAGCCAAACAAATAATTTTTTATTTTTAGGGATCTTCTATTTTAATTTTACTGCACCAACTCTCCTTATTTGTAATTTATCCTAATAAGAAAACTATTAGAGAGATTTTTAGAAGCTTGACTTGCTCCAACAATTCTTGCTAAACATCCCGTATATGTATCCTCATAAAAGAGGTCTGTATACTTCATGATATATAATAGATGGTTTCACCACTCATCTATGTAAAACAAAATTCACAATTCTTATTTCATAAAATATGTATGATTTATGGCTTTAAACCTCCCTTAAATTGAAATATATATATATATATATATATATATATATATATATATATATTGACGAGGGGTTCCCGAGCTGAGCTAAATGAGCCGACCTTCTGAGCAGAGATGGGCTAATCCGCGCTCCGTCAGCAGCTCGTTCAGCTCAATGTCCAACCTAGATGGCTGGCCTGACCCCGTTAACCCCGACCTCAGTTCCAGCTGTTCCGATGGGACATAAAGCACTGATGGGACATAAAGCTGCGTCGCATTAAATGCTGTCAGACCCAAACTTAGTATAAATAGAGCTCAACCCTCTTCATTTGGGGGATCTCGTGATTAATTGCTCTTAACTACTTTACCAGCTCGGACATACTAATCACTCGCACGCCTGAGGGGAAAATCCGGGTCGCCACCCCGCCTTTTTCTTGCTTTCCTTGTGCAGGACCTACAGCCGACCAAGAAAGTCTAGCTCGGAGGCGGACCAGAGAAGTCCAGCTCGGCCAAACCAGCTCCTGAATTCAACTGTGAGACTTTCAACCTCGACAGTTTGGCGCCGTCTGTAGGAAATCGACGAGTTCTTGTATAACTCTCTTCGCCACTCATTGAGAAACCATCATGGTACAAACGAGAAGTCACAACATACCGGTAGAGGATTCGCCCAACCTGGAAGGGGACCTCGAAACCGTGCAGGCGCCCAGCCAGAACCTCACCCAAGCCGACGTTGGAACGAGCCAACGTATACACTTAGCCACTCAAACCAACCCCGCGACGGAAGGAGACCCCAACTCCAGCCTATCACCGGAGATAAGGATGATGTTGAGGATGTTCGAAGAACTTAAGGAGCAGGTAGCCCGGCTGGCTGAGGGCCCCCTGGCACCGCAAGAGACCACGCCGCGGCCATCGCGCCCCCAGTTCCACATCCCGGAGTCTCGACGAAAACGGACGCAGGAAGAGGAGGGCTTCTTAGAGCCGACACCAAGATCCGACCCGGCGAGAGGTAAAAGGGCGGTTCAAGCCGACCCCGAGCAAGCAAAGACCGCGGCTCCCATAACTAAGGTCATCAACCAATTCGGTGTAAGCCCGCTCTCTCCCAAGGTACTGGCGACGCCCCTACCCACCGACAATCAAATGCCCAACCTGGCCGTCTACAATGGAGACGGAGACCCTGCCAGCCACCTGCTCAATTTTGATCACCACATGACTCTGCACGACATGCCAGATCTCATGAAGGCGAAGACATTCCCGACCACCTTGGTTGGCAATGCTTTAGACTGGTTCCAAAAACTTCGTCCTGGATCAATTGCAAGCTTCCACCAGCTGGCGGAGGCTTTCCTATCCCGCTTCGCAGGAAGCCGCCGCGCCACCCGCCATACTTCTACATTGCTGTTGGTGAAGCAGCATAGAGGGGAAACTTTGAGGGCTTACACGGCTAGGTTCAATGAAGAGTCCCTCCGAATTCCTAACTTGGAGGACTCCATGGCTCTGATGGCTTACCAGAGCGGGCTCAGGTCGGGCCCCCTCACATCTTCTTTGGCGATCGACCCTGTGGATACTGTGTCTGAGCTGATGGTGCGAGCAGAAGGGTACATACACTCGGAGGAGATCCATCAGGCAAAAAGGGACGATGACAAGGAGAAAGAGGCTGGGAAGAAAGGAGAGGCCTCCCGAGCCCAACCCGGGGCCAAAGCCCAGAACGACCGAGGCAAGCAGCCACAACAGCCGAAGCCGAACCCCCGGTTCACTATGTTCACTCCCCTTAACACCTCGAGGGAGCAGATCTTGATGGAGATCTAGCACCAGAACCATCTGCCTCCAGCTTCGAGAATGAAAAGCCGGCCCGATAAGCGCAATAAGACCAAATATTGCCGCTACCACATGGACTATGGCTATACCACCGAAGAGTGTAAAGACTTGAAGCAGGAGATTGAGGCACTGATAGCCCGAGGCCACCTCCGGAGGTATGTAGATCAACAGCCGACCCGGAATCCGGAACAAAGGGATAGGGAGAGGAGTCCGCCCAGGCGCCAGGCTGGGGGCGGACGTTTGGCCGTGATTGAAACCATAGCGGGAGGATTAGCGTCAGGAGGCGAGACCTCAGCAGGCAGAAAGGGTTATGTTCGTGCAGGGAGGGAATATGGACCAGTGAGGGGACCGGCCCCGGAGATGCAAGAGCTCACCTTCTCTTCAGAAGACTTGGAGGGGGTCATATTGCCTCACGATGACCCCCTGGTGATCAGCGCAGGGGTAGCTAACTTCGCCGTCAAAAGGCTGATGGTGGACACCGGGAGCTCGGCAGAAGTCTTATTCCTCAGCGCTTTTGAGCAGATGGGGTTGGACAGGAGCCGACTCAGGCCATTGCGTGGTACTTTAGCAGGTTTCACCGGGCAGTCCCACCGAGCCGAAGGAGTCATCAACCTCCCGCTGAAGTTGGAGGATGGGGATAAGTGGGTGTCGATGCAGGCCAACTTCATTGTAATGAATTGTAACTCCACCTACAACGGGATCTTAGGTCGGGTGGCGCTTAATCATTTCAGGGCCGTCCCCTCAACGTACCACCAGGCCCTGAAGTTCCCGACCCCGGCTGGGGTAGCCACCATTCGCGGAGCCCAGCTCTCAGCTCGGGAGTGTTATGAAAACTCACTCCGACCCAAATATCAAATCGGCTGGGGACCGGATCTGCCCGAAGAAAAGAGAGATGCTAAGAGAGGAAGCCCGGCTGAGGACCTTCAGGAGGTGGAGCTCTCCGATGAAACAAAGAGAGCAAAGATTGGGAGTAAACTATCTGCCGACCTCAAGAAAGGTATAAGCCAATTTCTTTTAAAGAATGAGCATGTATTTGCCTGGTCTGCTTCTGACATGACAGGAATTGACCCGAATGTGATTGAGTATCACCTGAATGCCGACCCAAATCACTATCCAGTAAAACAAAAGCGCCGGCACTTTCATTATGATAAGCAACAAATCATAACGGAAGAAGTGGACAAGTTGGTGGACGCCGGCCACATAAAGGAAATACAGTACTCGACCTGGCTGTCCAATGTGGTGCTGGTGACGAAGTCCTCGGGGGGATGGAGACTGTGTATTGATTTCACCGACCTCAACAAAGCTTGCCCCAAGGACTGCTTCCCCCTACCACGGATTGACCAAATGGTAGACGCCACCTCCGGGTTCGAGCTGCTATCCTTCATGGATGCCTTCAAAGGTTATAATCAAATCAAGATGGCTCCCGGGGACAAGGAGAAGACCGTCTTCACCACCGATAAAGGACTCTACTACTATGAGGTCATGCCCTTTGGCCTCAAGAATACTGGAGCCACGTACACTCGGATGGTGAACAAGGTCTTCAAGAACCAGATTGGCCGGAATATGGAAATCTATGTAGATGACATGTTGGTCAAGAGCAGGAGGGCGGAAGACCATGTAACTGACCTGGCTGAGGCCTTCGCCGTAATGGAGTACTTTGGGATAAAACTGAACCCGGAAAAGTGCTCATTCGGCGTCAAGGCAGGCAAGTTCCTGGGCTTCATGGTCACCGCCCGCGGAATAGAGGCCAACCCGGAGAAAGTCCAGGCGATACTAGACCTGGCGCCCCCGACCTGCGTGAAGGATGTCCAGGTGTTGGCAGGCAAAGTCGCAGCACTAAGCAGATTCATGTCCAGGTCGGCTGACAAGTGCGCTCCCCTATTCAAAATATTGAGGAACCCTAAGAACTTTGAATGGACTGAGGAATGCCAAAACGCCTTCGAAGAGCTGAAAAGGTACATAGCCTCGCCACCTCTGTTATCCCGACCTGAGGTGGGGGAGGAGCTAGTATTATACTTGGCCTGCTCGGGAACAGCGGTGGCGGCGGCGCTAGTCCGAGAAGAAGGAAAGGAACAGAAGCCGGTCTACTATGTTAGTAAAACCTTGCAGGGAGCCGAGGCGAGATACTCCTCCTTGGAAAAACTCGCCCTCGCGCTCATCACGGCGGCTAGAAAGTTGAAGCCATACTTCAATGCTCATCCGATTAAAGTCATGACTGATGCTCCGCTCAAATCCATCATGCACAAGCCAGAGGCTTCGGGCAGGCTACTGAAATGGGCAGTTGAGCTGAGTCAATTCGACATCACCTACCACCCCAGGACAGCCATCAAAGCCCAAGCCATTGCTGACTTTGTGGTAGAATGCACTGGCCGAGCAGAGTATGACCCAGAGGACGTGTGGAAGGTCCATGTAGATGGGGCCTCAGGGAGGTCTGGGAGCGGTGCTGGGGTGGTCATCCTCGACCCAAACCGGCATGAGCACCAGTACTCCCTCAAGTTTACCTTCTCGGCATCCAACAATGAAGCAGAATATGAAGCGGTGATTGCAGGGCTAAAAATTGCTGCTCAGCTCGGGGCATAGACAATCGACCTAAGCACCGACTCTCAGTTGGTTTCTAGTCAGATATCAGGGGAGTTCGAAGCTAAGGACAGTGCTATGATAGCCTACCTCAGCAGAGTCAAGGATTTGACTTCAACACTCAGAAGGTTCACGATACAGCAGATTCCCAGGGAAGATAATATGAAGGCTGACGCCCTATCCAGGCTGGCCTTGGGCGAAAGACGACCTGCCCTTGTCCACGTGGAAGAAGTATCTGAACCTAGTATCCAGCTGGGGGTACAAGCTGTAGCCGAGCTCAACTTAAATCCAGATTGGACCAAACCAATCATGGACTACTTGGAAGGGGGTACGACCCCAGAGGATGAAAAAGCTACTCGGAAACTCGTGAAGCAGGCCTCAAGGTTTGTCATAATCGCCGGGCAGCTTTACAAAAGAGCTTACACCTGGCTTCTTTTGAAATGTGTTGGACCCGAAGAAGGAAACTATATACTCCGGGAGATTCATGAAGGGGTGTGCGGAAATCACTTGGGGGGTAAAGCTTTGGCGCTGAAGGCGTTAAGGCACGGCTATTTTTGGCCAACCTTAGAGCAAGATGCCAAAGAGTATGTAAAAAAGTGCGACACCTGCCAGAGGTTCGCCAACGTGCAGCGGAAGCCTGCTGTGGACCTCACAGTGATGGTAAGCCCTTGGCCATTCTATCAGTGGGGTCTAGACATCATCGGCCCCTTGCCGACCAGTGTCGGCCAAAAGAAACACGCCTTCGTGGGCGTAGACTACTTCACTAAATGGCCCGACGCTGGAGGTGTTGGCAGAATAACAGAAAAGGCAGCTTGGGATTTCGTATGGAAAAAAATCATTTGCCGATTTGGGGTACCAAAGGTCATCGTCACCGATCACGGCAAGCAATTCGACAGTGCATACTTTCGAGGCAAATGTGTTGAGATTGGGATCGACCTCAGATTCTCGTCTGTTGCTCACCCTCAAAGTAATGGCCAAGTTGAAAGGACTAACCAAATCATTTTGCAGGGTCTGAAAACCAAGCTGGAGGAAGCAGAGGGCCAATGGGCATTAGTTCTCCCATAAGTGATGTGGGCTCAGCGGACCAACATCAGCTCGGCGACGGGAGAATCGCCCTTCGAACTGACCTTCGGCACTCGAGCGGTGCTGCCAGTGGAGATCGGGTCTCCAACCAGTAGAACCCTCCACCTTGACCCAAAAATAAACGGAGCACGAATCCGTGAAGAGCTCGACCTCGCCGAAGAGCTCCGAGCTAAAGCTCAAATCAGAATGCTGGCCAGCAAAGCTGCAATGAAAAGAGCTTTTTCCAAACAGGTCAAGCCTAAGCCTATTAAGGTCGGCGACCTCGTACTCAGGAAGGCCATCTTTTTGCCGCGCTCCACTAACAAGCTTTCCCCGACCTGGGAGGGACCCTACGAAGTCATGAAAGAAGTCCGGCCCGGGACCTTCTACCTTCGAGACGAACGGAAAACTGTTAAAAAATGCATGGCATTCAGAACATTTGAAGCGTTATTTTGTCTAAAAACGGCCCCGAGCCGAGATATTTTGTCCACGGCCACGAGCCGTAATATTTTGTAAACGGCCCCGAGCCAAATTATTTTGCAAAGGCCCCGGGCCGAAACATCACTTGTACAAATTCAATACAAGGCGATTTTGTAAACTAATACAATTCCCGACTTGGGAATAAGTACACGAACCAGCGCAATACCCGACCAGGGCGTAAATGCTGCAACAGTGAAATGACTCGAACTCGGATTAACGCGGTGGCCACGCTTAATCACGAGCAAACGACAAAGTAAACCAGCTCGGACTAAGTTCCAGCTCGGGCATAATTGATAACAATTTGATTAGTTTTGCCAGTTCGGATTAAGTTCCAACTCGGTGCATTCCGGCCTCAGGTCGGTATATTAGTTTGGGTCTAAACTCGAGCTCAATACTTGTCAACATTAGTTTGACCAATTTTATAACGGACTGACGAGTTCGAATTGCTCGATCCTCTTCCCTCGAATTGAAGAAGCGCTGGCTGAAGCCGAGCTCCGAGGTCGAACAGCACTGACTGGGACAGCCTCGATCGGCTCGGTGGCAGACACCCCGGCTAAGAACTCTTGTGGTATCTCGATGCCCTCCAGTCGATTCAGTGGCTCCTCATCCTCCCCGACATCGAATTCTCCCAGGTCGGCCAAAGGGTCCTCTTCTGCCTCCTCTCGCACCAGTCTGACCCCAATAACTTGGTAGTCATCGTCGCTCTCCTCGCGATTAGATTTCCGAGCCGGCCCTGAGGACGAGCTGGTGCTCTCTCCGCCGCGGATCCTATTCGAGGTAGATGCCGAGCTCAGCAGACTTTCATCTCCACCATAAGACCTTACTTCCATTGCCTGAGAGTCTTCTGATTCCGACCTCCCCATCCTGTCTACAGCAAATACAAATGTACAGGAATGACTAAAGGGAGTCGGGACGTACCTAATGCTCTTAACTGCGGAGTGTGGCCGACTAATCTGGTCCGAGCTGAATAATCCCGAGAATATTCTTTCCGAGCTAGTTGCGTCCGACCACTCTTGCGTCCGACCTGAATTCCTTGAGAAATCGAAAGTGAAGTATGTAGTGAATCTCGGAGGAGGTGGCCCTATTTATAGGCGCCCGTAAAATTCACCTCGGGAAGGCCAAATGTCGCGTCTCGTCAGAACCGCTAGGTGACGTGGCAGCCATCCGTTGGGCATGCACCGCTGACGTGGCCATCCCTTCTCTATCGGGGTCAGGCACTTACAGCTCGGGATTAACTCCTATCTCTAGATCTCGCCCACTCGATCTCGACTCGGGGGGGGGGGGGGGAATTGACGAGGGGTTCCCGAGCTGAGTTAAATGAGCTGACCTTCTGAGCAGAGATGGGCTAATCCGCGCTCCGTCGGCAGCTCGTTCAGCTCAATGTCCAACTTAGATGGCTGGCCTGACCCCGTTAACCCCGACCTCAGTTCCAGCTGTTCCGATGGGACATAAAGCACTGATGGGACATAAAGTTGCGTCGCATTAAATGCTGTCAGACCCAAACTTAGTATAAATAGAGCTTAACCCTCTTCATTTGGGGGATCTCGTGATTAATTGCTCTCAACTACTTTACCAGCTCGGACATACTAATCACTCACACGCCTGAGGGAAAAATTCGGGTCGCCACCCCGCCTTTTTCTTGCTTTCCTTGTGCAGGACCTACAGCCGACCAAGAAAGTCTAGCTCGGAGGCGGACCAGAGAAGTCCAGCTCGGCCAAATCAGCTCCTGAATTCAACTGTGAGACTTTCAACCTCGAAATATATATATATATATATATATATATATATGTATGATTGACATTTGACGACTTTTTACCTTTGAATAAAATTAGTGTCTAGATATATATATTACAATATTATTCATTGTAACTGCGTCACAATGTATAGAATAATATATTAAGAAGCATATTCACAAGGTGAATTTATGAGCAATGCAAACACAATACTCGAAATATGGAAAAGGATAACTCAGAATGTAGCATTTATTCCATAGATGTTTTTCAAAAGCACATGATTTACATTTTAAAAAATAATATTATAGAACTAAAAATCTAAAAGTCATAGTATATGTCTTTATTAATAAAGAGATTTGACGCATGTTCAAATTTATTATTATTTATTATATTTGTTAGAATAATTTGAGAAAAAGCCTTTAAAAAAAAGACTGAGAATGAAGGCATTTTTTTATTTTTTATTTTTGGTCAAACTGAGAAGGCATGTTAAGTATACAAGAGTAACGAATTGATATATGTTATGAGTATTTTGAAACAAGCAAAATTAGAATCCTCCTCTCGAATTTCATCACGAACCTTTGTATAATTATTTAGGTACTTTCCTCTTTTGTTGATGGGCGGAATGTAAGATTCTCATTACCTTGGGCTTATTTCGTGATTCCCTGATATATTAGTTTTCTTTTTGGGGGGTGGAATATAAGATTCTCATTACCTTGGGGTTATTTCGTGATTTCCTGATATATTAATTTCCTCTCAACCTTGAAAAAAAAAAAAAAAAAGTAGTAGTATATAAATAAATAGTAGTGAGTGTTGAACCTCCTCTTCCTCCAAAACCCTAAAAAAACACACCTTTTTTTAAAGCATTGCCAGAGCAAAACTGCAACAGAGACGAGAAGATGGCAAAGTCAATGAGGTCAAAGAGAGAGAAGAGGTTGAGGGCTATAAGGAGAGAGATTGTTGAGCCTCTTTACCAGCAGAAAGAAGCAGCCAAGCTCGCTGCCCAAGAAGCTGCCCTTGCTGCCCCTAAGCTTCCCGTGCGCTCCCCCAATAACACCACCACTACCACCTCTTCCACTGCCATGGATATCTCTTGTAACGCCACTAGCAGCAATATGGGTATGCCTTTTTTATCTTTTTTCTTTTCTTAATACCCATTTTTCCTTTTAGAATAAATTAGCATACCCAATTCTTTTATTCTTTTATTGTTTATGTATGCATCTTATGTAATTTAAGAATCACTAAACTTGATATAATAAGACGCGTGATATTGGAGCTTTGTAATTCATCATAAAGCAAATTTCTGCTTCAATTTTATGTAATATTGTTTCTACAAGCTAATTTTGTTTTATTACAGTAAACTTTCTTTACGGTTGCATTTAGTTTGCTGAAAATGCTATTAAAAATTCCATTCTTGTGTTTAGTAGACGACAATGGAGCAACGTTGGATGAAGATTTGATATATAATTTTTTGTTAAGCATATTACAGTAAGCATTATTATTCAAACATCCTCTAATAATATAAAATTTAAGTCATAAAATAAAAATTATAAATTAGTGAATGAATGGTGAACCTCATTGTCTCTATCAACATATGATGGAAACATGATTCTGTAGACGTGCTTTTAGAGTATGATTTGACAGAAAATTATTAACAAAAATGGGTATTCGAATGAAAAGATGAGTAGACGTCACGTTAAACAAATTTTGTTTGGGAATCAGCTGTGGGACTGCCGGGTAAAAGGGATTGTTTAGTTCTCAACTTGTTGGTGAAAGGCTTTCACAATGTTCATGTCAAGCAGGGTGGTGGAAGGGATGTCTACATCTCCCATCATCTTAGAAAATCTCTTATTTTCCTAAACTAAAACAAAGGTAGTTTCAGCCTAATAGGAAGAATGTCATATAGTTGAAATAGTGGAGATGATCGGATAGAGTTCGTGGTTCGGATTTGTGTGCTTATGGTTTTATCTATGGCCAATACTGTTATGCGATGATTACCCTTTTTTGGGTGTGTGGGTGATGGGGCTAGTGGTGACAAGGGGCAACAGGTGGTGGTGGTGCATGCAGTCAGCAGGGGAGCAGGGGAGCAGGGGATGCAATGTTGGAATCATGCAATGAAAAATGTGTGGTTGTGGGTGGCTAAGTTGGGATACTGGACAGTACTGGTGTGTGGTGGCTTAGCTCCATGGTGTAGAATTTCATTGGGAAGTGGGGTTTGGGGAGGGGAGAGATGAAGGGGTGGGGGATTGAATAGGCCAACTGGCCAAGTAATGGCCATTCCAGACGTTTTGCCCATGTGAAATGCTTGAATCAAATGGGAGATACTGTTCCAGCCTGTTCCTGCAATGCCAGAAACAACCTAAGAATACATATGATTGTTTTCTGAGAATATTTATAACCTATCTTTTTGCTAGTTCATCAGAGAGCCCCTGAAATGCGAGTGAGCAAAGCCTTTATTTTCAAAACGACACTGCATTATGATATGGCATCACTTTGTATCTAAATGAAATATCTGACCTTCACCCCATACACACAAACAAGAGAAAGAAAAAATTACCTATTTCTGTGTCTTCCATTAAATTGTTTGTTTCCTCCAGTTATGTGACAAAATGTAAGGAACATTTAATTTAGTTTTTCGTACATTGGGAAATGTGTGCTCTGTATCCTGTTGATTTGCATTCTAAGAGTATTGTTGATTTCTCAGAAGTGGAGATGACTGAGGGCAGTCAAGGCACAAAGTCGTTAAAACCTATTGGGAAAAAGCTGAAAAAGAAGATGAAGTTGGCTAAGAAAAAGCATCATGGCAAGGGCAAGATCAGGAGAAAGCACAATGTTTGAATGTGGCAAGATGAGGAGAAAAAGGCTTATTAGGATAAAGACGTTTTAGAGTGGTGTATAACTACTGAAAGTAAGTTTCAGTTAATGTTATATAGCTAGATGGTCCACTTTGCCTCTGCTGTTTTGATCATAGAAATGACTACTTTTGTATGAGACTAATACTATACTCTATTTATAGATTTGTTTAACTCCTTTATTGGAATGATTTGGAAGTAACATTTTTGGCTTGAAAAGTGTGTGTGGAGGATGATGGGTAAACTGTAAACCTCCCTGAATGAAATTATGTTGTTTTTTTTTTTAATGAATTTCCATTCCAATATATTACCATATGCTTTGTCAAGATCCGTCTTTGATGGCATGCAATCTTCGTTTGCTTTGCTCTGTGCAAAAAAGATACTAGTACTAACAAGTTTAGTTTCCCTGCAGACATTGCAAGTTGGTTAGCCACCTGATGATTCAGTTAATATATACTTGTATATTCTTCTTCTATCAGAAGAGTGTCGGAGACCTCGTGGCATTTAAATCTTTTATGAGAATCGAACTAATTAACGCTGTTAATCTTTCCATTGCTTTTCATGCATCGAAACTGCTTGGAAGACATAAAACTGTAGTTAAAAAATATGGAATAAATCCCATTTTCCCCCACCTGTTCTTGCCTAAAGCCCAAATTCCCTCATAAACTTTTCATGTCACCCAAATTTCCCCATGTCAAACAAAGTCTTATGACTAAGGGCATATTAGTCTTTTCATATATTTTTTAAACAATGGAAATAACAAAAACTAAAGTCACCCCTTCCCTTTCCAACATACACCCCACACCCTCCCTTTCTCGATCACAGACATAACACAAGCAAATCTTGGGGCCTTTATGTTGGCGAAGTAACTAAACTCCCTACTACTATTACCTTTTCTTTTTTTTTTTTTTTTTTTTATATCTTAAACCATCTTTCTTTCAACGAGAAAAATTCGAATGAATCAAGAATGGAATGAGTATCTAATCTCGAGCAAAAACATAAACAATTTGCCAAAAGATCAACTTCACTTGTTCCTACATTTTTGTGTGAGAGAAGCGAACTAAGAACCAGAAAACTATTGCGCAACTCTTTTTCCAAGATTAATTCAGTTACATTAACAAACATGAAAATCAATAAAGGCTCTTGCTATGAAAAATTGACAGTTCAAAGTTTTGAGGCATATATCTAAAATACAAAATATTTGCAAATAGTATGTAATGCAATCAATCCCTCCTCAATCAAGACTATATTCATTTATGTGTATATACATATATGTGTAATGAATGTCAGCAAAAAGTAACTGTAACTCATGCTAATTAACAAGAATACAAATTTCTACCAGAACATAACTTATTCAATCTTAGTTTTCTTATCCTTTTTGCTTGGTTCAAAAATATTGTGAATAAGGCAAAATTTCTTTGAAGCAAGAAAAAGAGAGACGGCAGCAAATAAATAGGACAATAGAAAGGTAGAAGGATTCAACTAACACTACAAAAAAAATTGGATTTTGCGACGAACCGTCGCCAATCCGTCACAAAATGGCGACGGTACAGTGAAGGAAAATTTTGACACAAATTTTGTGACGGAAAAGTGACGGTACAGTTACGGGCAACAAATACTGTCACCGAGCCGTCACTAATAGTGACGGCTTATTAGCCGTCACTCATTCGGTGACAGCCCAGAGACGACCGTCACTAATTTGGTGACGGCTCAGTGACAAGTTTGTCCCCTTCCGATATATAGAAACGGTTTGGTGACGGTACGGTGACAGTCCGTCACCATGCCTTCACCAAATAGTTTGCCTTGTAATTTGCCATATTTCTTTTAACGAATAACGTCTTTAAACACTGAGTAACAATATCAGTTACTCAGTGTTTCAGTCACAATACCAATTACTCATGTATTCTTAACTTCGAGTATATATATAAGTACTAATTATTTAAACACAATTTGTAAATGCCACCATTAAATTTGTCTACATTGTTTTTACTACCATATTATAGAAATTTCATAACATAATTTACAATGAACAACATTTTATTGCATACCATTCGATAATTAGGGATTACATTAACAGACGGTTAACGACTTAATTAGATGGAAACCATACAAAAGTCCATAATAAAACATACACACATATATTTTGTGAACCTTCATTACTTACTACGTTTTTACAATGTTTTTCACTCGAACAACTTCGGCAGAAGGATCCGATACATTTGTTCCACATTCCTTTGATGGTGTTGAGCCATCGAAATGTAACCATCTTCTTTTGGTGGTTCGTTTAGATCAAATCTACCTTTAACTCTGCTACTGCTTGCCTTCGATAAATCACATTTCTTTGTCTCTTTCTCTTTTTTCACGGTGACCCATTCACCTTGAACTTCCTTACTCATCGTTTAGTTTGATATTTAAGTATCGATGACTAAAGATGGCTGTAAATATTGATGTCTTGACCATGTTGTTTAGTTAACTCTTTATATAGAACTCAAATGATTGAAAATTTGACGACGGCACGGTGAGGGGTCTCTCCCCAAATTATTGGTGCCATCTTCACGTGACTTCCAACATTGGAGACGGGCTGGAGACGGGTTGCCAGTCTCTACAATGGAGACGATTTTTCCCGTCTCCAATGGAGACGGGCTGGCGACAGTACGTCGTCACAATGTTCGAGACGGTGTCAAGCCCGTCTCTATATGGAGACGGGTGTCTGCCCGTCTCCATTTGGATTTATGGAGACGGGCTTGCCCGTCTCCATTTTGGAGGCCCACGTTTGTGGGCCTCTATATGGAGACGGGCGACTGCCTGTCTCCATATTGGCTTTATGGAGACGGGCGTCAGCCCGTCTCAATTTTGGAGGCCCACAAACGTGGGCCTCTATATGGAGACGGGCATGCCCATCTCCATTTTGGAGACGGGTGTCTGCCCGTCTCCATATTGGCTTTATGGAGACCAGCGTCAGCCCGTCTCCATTTTGGAAGCCCACAAACGTGGGCCTCTATATGGAGATGGGCGTCTGCCCGTCTCCATTTTGGAGGCCCACAAACGTGGGCCTCTATATGGAGACGGGCATGCCTGTCTCCATTGTTGCTATATGGAGACGGGAGTCTGCCCGTCTCCATTTGGGCCCGTCTCCATTTTGGCTATATGGAGACGGGCGTCTGCCCGTCTCGCCCGTCTCCATTTTGGAGGCCCACAAACGTGGGCCTCTCTATATGGAGACGGAAAACTGCCCGTCTCCATTTTGGAGGCCCACAAACGTGGGCCTCTCTATATGGAGACGGGCACCGGCCCGTCTCCAAATTAAAGAGGCCCACCGCGTGGGCCTCTTTAATTGTAATTGGAGACAGGCTGATGCCCGTCTCCTATTTGGAGACGGGCACCGGCCCGTCTCCATATTAAAGAGGCCCACCGCGTGGGCCTCTTTAATTGGGCGACAGCCCTGTCTCATGCAGGGCTGTTGCCCAAATGCTTTTATTTCACAGAGTTCTGCCCTCTGTGACGTTTTTTTTTTTTAAACTTTGGAAAACACTCCACCCCACCCCCCACCCCACCCCACCCCACCCTGCACGCCCCACCCCACCCTCCACCCCACCCCCCTCCCCCCCTCTCTATATATCCTCTCTTCCAACTATTTTGAGGTAATAGCTTGGTTTTTTTTTTGGTTTTTATATATGTTATGTATATGTATATATATATATATGTATGTATGTATATATATGTGTAGATAGCTAGCTATATATATGTATGTATATATATTTGTATGTAACTATAATACATTTTTAGTTATTTTTATATGCACATTTTGTTGATTTATTTTTTCATTTTTTTTTATTCTCTTTTGTTTATATGTTAAAATTTCTTTTTTTTTTGGTTGTGTTTTATTTTTAACACATTTATGTTTTTTTAATTGAGTTATCTGTTTTTTTTTTTTTTTTTCGGATTTAAATTTTTTCTTATGAATTTTTTTTAATGTTTTTTTGGTATCTTTTTTTATTTTGTTATAATTTCTTTTTTATTTTCGTATTAGCAATTATTTTTTTGGATTTTTTTTTTTGAGTTTTTTTGTATATTTTTTGTTATTTGTTATAATTTATTTATTTTTTTTATTAATTTGTTTTATTTTTTACACATTTTTTTTTATATTGAATTTTCTGTTTTTTTATTTTTTCGGATTTAATTTTTTTTCTGTTTTTTTGTTATTTTTTCGGATTTATTTTTTTTTCTGTTTTTTTTTATTTTTTCTGATTTAATTTTTTTTATTTTTTTATTTTTTTGGATTTAATTTTTTTTCTGTTTTATTTTATCGAATTTAATTTTTTTTCTGTTTTTTTTTATTTTTTCGGATTTAATGGTTTTTCTATTTTTTTCCTTTTTTTTTTCTTTTTTTGGTTTTGTTATAATTTATTTTATTTACTTATTTGTGTTTTTTTTCATGAGCTTTATTTAATATGATTTTATTTTTTAATTTTTTGTATTTTTTCGGATATTTAGTTTTTAAAATTTCAGCATTGTTTGTATTTTTTGATTTTTGTTATTTTTTTAATAATGTATTGTTACTATGTAAATCTCTTAATTGCAGGTTATTACATTATAAGGGGTGTTACGGGGAACTGATTTCCGTTTGTCCCGTCCGGAGTCTACAGATTTGAAGGTAATATTTTTTTGAAACTTCGCTTACTCTTATATTATATTCACAATTTAAATATATATATTCATATTCAGATAATCGTCAACCATAGATTTATTAATTTCAATGTCATGTCATAGCTCGGATCAATTATTAACCTTTTTATAATGAATGCTTGTAACTTAATTTTTTATTGAAGTTTTCTCACATTTATGTTGAATAACCTTGTACATTGTACTTTACACCCTTCAACGCTTTATTTGTGAACATTGTACCTTGTACACGAAGATGTTATAATTATTTGATTAATATTTGTCAGATAATTTAAAGTTAATTTCATGTATGTTTTTTGTTGCATAATTTTTAATGTTGATATCATCTTCTGCATTGAATATGATTTTATTTTGGTTTGGATTGTTTTGTATCTTTGCCATGTTGTCAAACTCATGCATGATAAGTCACATTGGCGAATTCGGATAGTTCTTTTACATAATAATATGGTATTTAAAAGGAAATGATACATGTAACAAATTTCTTAGTGTATCATTTCATGGAATCAAACCGGGAATGGATGTATCAGAAATTGATTGACGGTAATCTTAGTGAGGCCTTTATCCAAGGTGTTTCGGATTTTGTATACTTCACAAGTAACCAACATTATTATATGGATGGCACCAAGATAAGATGTCCATGTGTAAGATGCCGAAATTTAAAATTCCAAACAACAGGAATTGTGGTAGATCATCTGTATAAGAAGGGTTTTATGCCTTTTTACTATCAATGGATTGCACATGATGAACATGTGTATAACAATAGTGGTCAATGTGCACCAACATGGGTGTATAATGAAGAACAACAACTTGATCAAACGAATAATTACCGAACATTAGTTTATGACGCTGCCGGTATGTAGTTCATCAACGATCACAATGTTGAGGTTAATGAATAACCTAACATGGAAGCACAAGCATTTTTTGAGTTATTGAAAGCCGCTGATAGGCCATTGTTTGATGGTTTTTCTAAACTGACTCAATTGTCAGCCGTGGCTCGCTATATGAATATGAAGTCCGAGCATAATATGAGCAACTCCCTATTTAACAGGTTCATAGAAGAATTAAGGGAAGTGATGCCCGAGAATAATAACTTGCCTGAAAACCTTTATAGAGTTAAGAAACTAATCAAGCCATTGGGGTGAGGGTATCAGGAGATCGATGGTTGTGTAAATGGTTGCACCTTGTTTTACAAAGAGCGGAGACTCATGGAAAATTGTCCGCGCTGTGGCCACGCACGTTACAAGGAAATAGCTGGTCGTAAAAACCGGGGCAAGACTATTTTCCTCAAACAGTTAACATATTTCCCTCTGACACCAAGGTTGAAAAGATTGTACATGTCAACTGCTACAGCGAGACACATGACATGGCACAAATATCACAATCTGGAGGATGGACACAGTTGTCATCCATCAGATGTTGAATCTTGGAAATATTTCGATTCCGTGTATCCAGAATTCGCAGCAGAACCAAGAAATGTTCGGCTAGGCCTTTGTTCAGATGGTTTAACCCGTTCAGTTCAAATGTTAAACCTTATTCTTGCTGGCCAGTTATCATGACCCCATACAACCTTCCACCATGGATGTGCATGAAGGATCCCGTAATGTTTTTGACACTAATCATTCCTAGTCCTAAGCATCCCAGTCAGAATATTGATGTCTACCTAGAGCCTCTAATAGATGAATTGATAACTCTATGGTTGAAAGGAACATTATGTTATGATATTGCTACGAAGTCCAATTTTTGTTTGAGGGTAGTCTTGATGTGGACAATAAATGACTTCCCGGCTTATGGTATGTTGTCGGGATGGAGCACACATGGGAGGTTATCGTGTCCTATTTGCATGGAAAAGTCAAAAGCTTTTCGCTTACCAGCGGGGAAGAAGCATTCATTCTTTGACTGTCATCGTTAATTCTTACCACAGAACAGTTCATTAAGACGTGACAGAAATTTTTTTTTTCAGGGATAGGTACGAGACATCTACACCTCCACCACGATTATCTGGGCAACAAATTTGGAAACGAGTGCAAAATTTACCAACAATCCAAGAGATATCTTGCAAAAAGCTAAATGGGTTTGGTATTGATCATAATTGGATGAAAAGAAGTATTTTTTGGGAATTGCCATACTGGAAGACGCATCTTGTTCGTCACAACTTAGACGTGATGCATATTGAGAAAAATATTTTTGACAATGTATTCAATACTATAATGGCAGTTAAGGGTAAGACTAAAGACAACCTTCAAGCTCGAAAAGACATGTACACTTTTTGCAATCGGCCAGAGTTATGCGAAGACAATACGAACATGTTAGGTGTATACATCCTCACTAGAGAAAAGAGAAAATTGCTACTACAATGGGTTGAAGACATAAAATTTCCCGATGGTTATGCTTTTAATCTATCAAATTGTGTCGATATGAAGGATTTCAAAATGTCACACATGAAGAGTCATGATTGTCATATCTTTCTGGAGAGACTACTTCCCATTGCATTGAGAAAATTAATGCCGAAATAGGCTGCAGAGCCATTTGCTGAACTGAGCTTATTTTTTAGCAATCTTTGTTGTTCAACATTGCAAAGAACTGATTTGGAAATGATGCAAGATAATATTGTCATGACGCTGTGCAAACTAGAGAAGATGTTGCCTCATGCATTTTTTGACTCAATGGAGCATTTACCTGTCCATTTGGTTTATGAAGCTATATGCTGTGGACCTGTTCAATATCGGTGGATGTATCCTTTCGAGAGGTTTTTGCAAGGCCTGAAAAGGGTAGTTAAGAATAAAGCACGTGTTGAAGGATCTATTTGTGAAGCTTATCACATCCTAGAGACATCAACTTTTTGTTCATATTATTTTGAACACGTGTCAACTAAAACTAGAAGGTTAGGTCGAAACAACCAGTATAACGAGGTAGAATATCCTGAGGGTTGCTTATCTATATTTACTTGTCCGGGTTGTCCAATTAGGACGAATGCAGAGATCTCATTACCGGAGTATGATATCCATTTGGCACACTTATATGTACTCATGAATTGCCCAGAGGTACAGCCTTATGTAAGGTATGTTCGCAACGATTTGTTATGCAATTTCCTACGTTGGGATTATTACACATTGTTTAATGAGCAGTTTGAAAAATTTAATGCAGAATGTTTGAGGAATACTTGGAAGAACAATACGGCCCTATTAACAACATAGATAGATAGTTACATATTGACAAATCTTTCCCGAGATGGTTATATTGGCAGGTCAGTATTTTGTATGCAATTTATGCGTATTCATTAAGGGCACGAGTAGTTGAGTATTAACCAAATGTAATCACTTTGCAGTTAAGAGATCGGTATGATGTAGATGATCGTGTCAAATGTCTATCCAAATGGCTGCACAGAAAGGCACGAAGATGGTGTAGATAGATGGTAAACGGATACAGGTTCTCTATGATCGAATATGGGTCTTCAAAATCTACGAACAATAGTGGAATTTTTGTAAGAGGTACAAGCGATGGTACAACTGAGGAAATAGGGTACTATGGGGTATTGAAAGATATTATTGAACTAGAATATCCTAATCCAACATTACAACATACAAGAGTTGTTCTGTTTAAGTGCGATTGGTATGATACCACAAATGATAGAGGTGTGAAGTCAAATCATAGGACCGGATTGGTTGAGGTGAACGTGAAAAAAAGATATCCCAAGCACGAACCATTTGTATTGGCAGGTCAAGCCTAGCAAGTGTACTATTGTGTTTATCCAGGGCCCAAGAGAGATAGAGTAGATTGGGTGGCCGTCGTTAAAATCCGTCCAAGACATTTTTTTGACATGGACAGACAGGAGATAGATGTGGATGATAACACAAGCTTTCAATCAGATCACATGAATGTGCCCCCAGTGGAACCGAATGTTTTTTTATTCTAATTCACATATGGGTTATTCGGATGTATATAGTGAAAATGTAAGCGAATATCATAATGACGAACATAGAGAAGTAGAAGAATATGTACATGATGAAGAATATGAGCATGAAACAAATGATAATTGTGATGATGATGATGATGATGATGCTGGTGATGAAGATGACTATGATGTTGATTGTGACCCATATGATGATGAAGATGACGATGATGATGAGGATGATGAGGAGGAGGAAGATGGGGAATGTTCAACTAGTTTTTAATCATTACGATGATAAAAAAGGGAAATGATGAATTTTGAAAAAAAAGATAGGCCAGTGAACTTTTCATTTGTTTGAGGAAGTATTTCAATTGATCAAGCAATGATTGCTAGTGATATACATATATATATGACATTTATGGTATGTTGTGTTAAATAATTAAATTTATTCAGTAATTTTATATTATTTATGTATTCTAATGCAATTGTGTAAAAACAGGCAATGGGAGGCGGTGAAGATCCAGCTCGCAAGGGGAAAAAACAATTGAAGCAGAGCAGTTTGTTAGGAAAAATGACATCATCAACAAATACCCCCCCAATTGTGCCCGAGATGCAGCGATTCAATCAGGCTGGACCAAATGACGCTCAACCTATGGGTGGTCGTGGATCTATAGGTACACATCATATGAGTGGACGTGGATCCACAAGTGCACATACATCAACTGACCGTGTTCGTGGTAATGTCCCTGTAGTAATTGGGCATGGTTCATCTAATTCATCAGTGGAATGCGACATCGGATCCCAGACGATGCGGAACCTCAACAAGAGCAGCCATATGTACACGCCACGTCCACTACTCATAATGAACAACACTGTTCATCAGATGGACTGCCACAGGAGCTACAAGACATATGTGTAGATGGTGATGGCTCTTCAATACCCGGTGGTGTGCAATTTTCTAATATGCCCGAGTCATCGCACGCTGCTGAGAGACGGGCAGCAGGTATTGAAGATTGGAAATTTTATGGATTCCAGTCTGAAGCCGAATATTTGGTATGGCAAAATGACAAGCGACGCTATGTGAAGGTGGTAAGAAACGGGTATGTAATAATTCCAATATGAAGTTTAAATATTCTCGTTGTTGTACCCTAATGTATCTGTTTGGATTATGTTATGTTACAGATGGGATCCATATAATGTTGTCAAAGATGTTACAAGAGCTCTACATGTTGGGTATGTAGAGCCGTGGTTGACATACAGACATGTTCCAAGTGATACAAAGAAATTATGGTTCGAATACTTCAGGGTAAGAACTGTTAAATCAATAGATATTGTGAGAACTATTGTGTAATTGTATATTAAACTATTGAATTAGATGGATGATAGTATTAACGGTTTTAGAGGGAGTACAAATGGCTTCCAATTGATGAAGCTGAAGTTTGGCGCAAATTTGAATCAATTGCAAGACGCCGAATTTCAGATTTGACAAACAAAGGACGGACGAGAACGAAAAAGCCAGATTTCATACCACTGGACATATGGAATGAAATGCTCGAGCAATGGCAAAGGCCAGAATGGCAGGAAATATCAAAGAGAAATTCAGCTAATCGAAAGGCCAATCCGTCTATTCATCATTTGGGTTCAATCCCAACCCATGAAGCAGCTAGAAGAATGGTATTGATTTCTTCATATAATCTTGTTTACTATTACATGTTATGTGTACGAAAAAAAATACGTAGAACTACACAAATATATGTAAGTTGAGTTTAGGAAATTGGTATTGTAGGAAAAAGAATTAGGGAGGAAAGTGACTTATGCGGAGGTTTTCAAGAAGGCTCATCGCAAGGGTACTGACGGACCGTACACAGACTCTCGGGCCGAGCAGACAATGGTATGTATTTATCATGTATTGTTTATAAGAGGAAGGAAGACATAGGGTTTATATTGAATATAATATGGGATTAACTGTTTTATCCAATGTTTGTTGGTTTTGCAAAGTATCTATAATTGTTAAAGCTACAGTGACATAGGGAAAACATATTTCGTGATTAGTGAGCATGAATACGTATGTACACGGTGCCAAAACAGTGCACAAATGTACTTTGGATACCTGTTTTCCTCCGTTGTGTTGTCTACAATTTTTAGAAATGTCTCCTTTATGGTTGTAGTAGAACATGATTAATTTGTTGAGATGAAGTGTGGTACTGTATGAGCTTGGATAGTAAATAGTAGGTTGGCTTGATTCAGTAACAGGTAATTGGGAAAAGTCCTAAATACAGAGGAGACTCTGTCCGTTGTATTTTATTTTTACGAGAAAATATTGATATATAACAGATGTGGTAACTTAATAATGTGTGTTGGTATATTAAGTATGTGTAGCTTAACAAAATTTGGTGGTAACTGACATCGATTATGTAACAGTTACTTGTTGTGTTTTATAAAGTATTTAGAATGATGACTCATTATGGTTGTAGTAGTACATTATTAATATGTTGAGGTGAATGGTGGTAATGTATGAGGTTGGATAATATGTAGTAGGTCGGCTTTATTCACAAATAGGTAATTGGAAAAAGTCCTGAATACAGAGGAGACTATGTCCGGTTTTTTTTTTATAGTTAATATTGATAAAAGAAAGAGGCTTTCTCTTAATATTGTGTGTTTCAATAATAAGTATGTGTGGGATTATAAACATTTGCATGTTGAATTCGGTTATTTAACACTAACTTGTTGTGTTGTCTAATATAATTGGAAATGTCTCGTTAGCATTGTAGTAAAACATGATTAATATGTTGAGGTTAAACGACAGTACTGTATGAGCTTTGATACTATGTAGTAAGTTGCCATTATTGACAAACTGGTAATTGGGAAAAGTCCGAAATACAGAGGAAGCTCTGTCCCTTTTTTTTTTTGCATATCAAAGATGCATTAAAGACACATGTAGTAATGTTAATATTGTGTGTTTCAATATTAAGTATGTGTAGCATATAAACATTTGGTTAAAACTCCGTGTATTTTTTGACGAGTAAATGCATTAAAGATAGATGTAGTAATTTAATATTGTGTGTTGCAAAATTAAGTAAATGTATTTTGTTGCGTTTTAACTCACATCGGTTCTTTAACAATAACTTGTTACTAATGTCTATGTAGGCTCATTACGACGAAATGCTCCATACGGCAAGGAATGCATCTGAATCAGACTCGAATCCAACGCCTGTGGATGAGAACGCAGTATTTTTGCAGGCTGTTGGACCACCACGAAAAGGTCGGCTGTACGGGGTAGGTTCTCAGGTATCCGTTGAGTCCATGTCGAATACCACATCCCATCCTCGACGTGTCATGACAGAGGAACAACTGGCTGCCGCTGTTACACGTGCCACAGAGAATTTGAATGAAACTGTACGAAGTCATTGCCAACGGATCGAGAGTCAAGACAACTTAATCATTCAACTTCAGCAACAAATAACGAAGCAGAACAAAATGTTGGAAGTTCTCTACGCGAAAGTGTATGGTCAATCTGAAGACGGAGAATCTTCATCTTCACATAGTGGTGAAGATGGAGAGTAGTTTGTGAGAATGTTATCTTTGTAGTTTGATGTTTAATACACTGACATGTACAATACATTTCCTTTTGATTACAGTTTAACATAGCAGTGTGTATATTAAATATATGTAGATAATATCGTATTTGCGTCATTATTGTAATTGTATTTCATATGTGAAATAGGTTCAATTTGCGACGAAAAAATTTCAGGAATTTTTCAATGAATTATGAGTATGTTAATTAGATGGAATCGTTAAGTTGGCGAGGGCTATGTGAAGGGAATAGTTATTGACGGTTTGGTGAGGGAAAATATTGGTGAAGGCTTGGCGACGACACTTTTGTGACAGTTTGGTGAGGGGATCAGTTGGCGAGTGTTCAATGATAGCAAATAATGGTGACGGCCAAGTGAGGGGAAATGTTGGCGAGGGCTTGTCTATGGGATATACAGTGACAGTTGTGAGAGGGCTCTAATTGATGAGGGGATAGTGACAGGAACGTTTGGTGACGGCCTGGAGACGAAAAATGATGGTGAGGGTTTGGCGAGGGCGGACTAATTGTGACGGCTTCGAGACTGGAACTCATGGTGAGGGGTTGGTGAGGGCATATTTGGAGACGGGATGGAGAGCGTTTTTAGCTGTCGCCACATTGGCGACGGCACGGTGACAGGAACCATTTTGGCGACAATCTCCTATCTGACGAACAATTCCCTTCACGGTGCCGTCGCAAATTACACATTGGCGACGGCACGGTGAGGGGAACCGTCTCTCATAGAATTCAGTTTTTTTTGTAGTGTAAATCTCAAATAAAAACACATGCACAAAACGCACTCGCATACAAATCAGAGATATGGGGGTTGGGGGTTTGGATTTGGTTCGCTGGGGTTTCTGCTGGGGTTTGGGTTTCATTTTATTTTTTTATTTTTTAAGGAAGTTTGGATGGGATTAAGGGTTGGGGTGGAGGGGTCTGCCAGGGATGGGTTGGGGCAGGGGGTTGGGTGTTTTTTTTTTTTTTTTTGGATTAATTGTGCATGTGTGTGATTGTTTGTGTGGTTAGTGTGTGAAAGAGTATGTGACTAATGCAAGAGAGGGAGGAAAAATCAAGTGTGCGGTTTTTAGTTTTTGTCATTCTTTTTTGGGTTTATGACTTATTGGGTCCCTCATCTTTTTCGCTATTTTCTATTTCGTCTTTCATCTTTAAAACGGACATAGGTCAGTCCCTTATCTTTCAAACTTGTGCCACCGTCAGTCCTTCTGTCCAAAAAGTATCGGATTAGTCACGTGCTGAGCACATGACAATTTTTTGTAGGGGTTTTATTGTCTTTTTAAGGGCAAAAGCGTCTTTTGTAAGCAATTGACTACAATATACTAAAATTCCCAAATATTAAACCTGATAACCACATAACGTTGATTTTCTTCTCGCTGCAACACCAACAAATGGATACACGCCGATAACTCTACTGCAACTCCACACGCTGGCAAAATCATCTTCGCGATGGTGACAAGCACGGGCATGTTTTCTTGAGCAGGTCATTGTTGCTGTTGTAGAGCGTTGTCTCGATCTAATCCCCTTGGAACCCTCCATTTTGGACAAGCTAATACAAGCAAAGTTGGCAAAGGCATCCGAATAGGGTCCAGTTTCATAACGAAGCATACCATTTGCTGCCATTTTGAATCTTCCTTTGTAACAGCATACAATGATTTGAATGATCTAATGGCCAACATGTATTGCACAAAACTAAGAGAACAGTTATTCCTTGAAATTCTCTGTTGGGACCTTTGGTTATTTCTCGGAGTATAGCGTTAGGCAAATCTGTCCAAGAACCAGTGAGCCTTCCTCCTAGAAGTATCCTGAGGGTCGAAAGATGGTTTTCGAGCTATGCAGGCCATCATATTGCAGGAGTGACATTGAAAAGGGAAAACATATTCAGAAATATCAGGATATATTTGTTCTCCCAATCTGATATGTCAGATGCTGCATTGTTAGTAGCGAACGATTTGTGTGAGTTGCATCTTGGAATTGCAAGCACGCACCATGTTGTATTCTCATGTTGTCTAGTGCTCTTTGTATCCTTATTATGTATGGTTAATGCAATTTTTATAGAGAAGAGTCTGCATATGTAACTAGCCTATATGCATTATTTGGAGTCGGCTGTATGTGTATGTATCTTCACATAAAGAAGTATTCAGTGCTCTTTGTCCTCTAGTGTGTTATTGAGAAGATAAATAATAAAACTGTTGGGTTGATTTTGACAATTTTGATCTTTAGATTAAATAGCGATGACAACAGAAATTTACGAATTTGGGGGATATAGGTTTTAAAGAATTAGAGATTTTAGATTTGGTTTATGGGTTATGAATCGGGTATGATTGGGTAAGACATAATGGATATATGCTGATCACGCTAACAAGACAATAAAGCCCCTGCAAAAAATTGTCATGTACTCAGCACGTGACTAATCCGTTACTTTTTGGACGGAATGACTGACGGTGACATAAGTTTGAAAGATAAGGGACTGATCTATTTCTGTTTTAAAGATGAAGGACGAAATAGATAATAGCGAAAAAGATAAGGGAGCCAATAGGTCATAAACCCTTCTTTTTGTTTTCTTTCATAAAATTAAAAGACCAAAATGCCCTCAATTATAATGCTTTGTTTGGTTGAATTTAATACCATGGGAGAATATGTTGGGTTTTATGCAAGAACTCATAGGGGAAAATGAGATTTACTCTTGAAAATATTAACTCATAGTAGATGAATGTAACTATACTTATTGCTGATTTAATACTATTTAGATTTGTAATACTTCAAAATGGCAGCATCATATCTTTTTTGTGATTTATTTCCATCAATGAATATATCCTACGATTGATTCTGCGTGTTACATACACTTTGGATCGATAGTATATATTATTTTTAAAAAAAATCTTCGACCGCTACTCCTAAACTAACCTTAATTCATTATGCTCCATTTTCAATAATTTCTTTGTATGATAAAATAAGATCAATTCTCATATAAGTAAAAAGAAAAAGAAGCACAAATAAGACCAAGCTTTAAGCACATATGGTAAAGAACGGAAACAAAGTTGGAAACATAGAGAAAAGATGATCTTAGATATGTCGACAAACTTTCTGCACCCACTCATTCTGTCACACGTGATGTTTTTTCGTCGCATCGATTGGGAAGATTACCTCAATTGGGTCCTTCTCCTTCATGACCAAAAAGGAAAAAAAAAACTGGGTCTTTCGCTACGTACTATTATATCAATCCATATATCATATTGTCTTGTTTAGGCTAGGGTAGGGTACAAATTAATTTGTGGTCTTCCTTGTGAGAAAGAAAGGATATATAGATAAGGCTAATAAGTAGTGCATTATTCATCACCAGATTCAGGTTTAATTAACAACAAATTAAAATGTGGAATAAGCAGATGAGTAGTCCTATTTGCTCGTCGACGTCGATGTCCTTCATGATGATGATGATAATGATGATGATATGCATTCTCCTCCTGTCGTCTATTTTTACTATCTCCAATGCCAAGTTTGTTGTTCGCCGCGTCTTGCTCATGAGCCAAGATGATCAATCTCAATCTGAGAGCTATGCCGTCATATTTGATGCTGGAAGTACTGGTAGCAGAGTCCATGTTTTCCGTTTCAACAACAACAACAACTTGGGTCTTGTCAAAATTGGCCAAGATTTTGAATTATATGAAGCGGTAATTAACTAGTTTTTTCTACGTCGTCGTCTACATACACATACACACACACACACACACACACATATATATATATATATTTTTATATTTTTTTTACGTACAACTTGCTTTATTTTTTAATGAGCTGATGATGCGTCTTGCAGATAAAACCAGGTCTAAGTTCGTATGCCAATGATCCACAGGCTCCTGCAGATTCCATTAAACCCTTCTAGAGAAAGCACAAAGTGTTGTTCCACAACAACTGCGTTCTAAAACCCCTGTTCGACTTGGGGTCAGTTACGATCTAATTATATATATTTAGGTGTTTTATATATGCAACTTAACAATTGTCAGAATTAAGAAATAAAAGTGGTTTGAATATCTACATGAAGAAATAAGTTCTTTTTGAATCTGCATCTTCAAGTGACATGACATGTAGGCAACAACAGGTTTACGATTGTTAGAAGGTAATGCATCTGATAAAATTTTGGAAGCGGTAATATATATAATTAATGTCTTCATTATTTCTGTTTTCGTTGCTTTAATTTAGTGCGCCTTAATCTTTTTCAACACCTACGTACACTGCATGCCTAGTCCAAACTAATTACAGTTTCACCTATATATATATATCAGGTGAGAAACTTAATCAAGGAAAAAAGAAGCCTACAATACAAGGCATAATGGATCTCTCTTCTTGAATGAACCGATGAAGGTGCTTTTCTATGGGTAAGTTTTATATATATGTATATACCATTCATTGCACCTTAATTATATATACATACACAAACACATATATATATATTGTTAGCTAGTTAATTTTATTTTTATTTTATGTTTTTTACTGGAACTGATAGGTTGCAATAAACTACTTATTAGGGACTTTGGGTAAAACATATTTGGATACCGTTTGCACAATAGATCTTGGAGGTGGATCAGTGCAGATGACATATGCTATTTCAAACGAAATTGCTTCAAAGGGCCCAAAGACATCAGATGAAGGTGAGGCATATGTGCAGTACAAAAATCTCATGGGGACCAAATATAATCTCTATTCTCACAGGTTACAATATATATCATCTCCATTCTTTAATTAATTCTTTTAGACATGATCATTTATCTTATTAATTTCTAGTATACTTGGATATAATGATAATTAATTTGGTGTTATTGATGATTTGATATATACATGTTTACAGTTACCTAAACTATGGTTTAATGGCGGCTCGAGCTGAGTTTTTAAAAGCTTCCAGAAATTTTAGCAATCCATGCATATTAAGTGGATATGATGGTAAGCCGAATGCATGTACGTGTGCGGATATATCACAAATATATATATATATATATATATATATATATATATATATATATATATATGAGGATATAATTACTAAAAGGTTAATTAATTAATGCACTTTTCTTTCTATATCAAATAATTAAGGAAGCTATACATACAACGGGGTGACATATAAAGCCAAAGCAATGCCATCTGGTCCACACATGAATAAGTGCAGAGAGTTAATTAAAAAGGTACTAAAAGTGGATGCACCTTGTAAACATAAGAATTGCACATTCAACGGTGTTTGGAACGGTGGAGGTGGGGAGGGACAAAAAACTCTATATGTTGCTTCTTATTTTTATGACGTTGCGGCTAAGGTACGTATACCTAGCTAGCTAGTACTATATATATATATATATATATATATATATATATATATATGTCTTACCTACCTAGATACTATATATTTCTTAAATTAATAAGTTATAAATTTGTATGTACGTAGGTTGGTATTGTTGATCAAAGCGTATCATCTGCAGTGAATGGTCCCAAGAGCTTCAAGAATGCAGTTAAACTTGCTTGCATGACCAAATATGAAAATTCAAAATCTACATTTCCTAATGCCTATGACAGCGACCTACAATTTTTATGCATGGATCTTATATACGAGTTCATGTTACTTGTTGATGGATTTGGGTTGCATCCCTTGCAAGAAATTACATTTGTGACACAAGTTAAATACAAAGATTCCCTTATTGAAGCAGCTTGGCCGCTTGGCAGCGCAATTGATGTTGTATCATCAACTTAACTCGGCCTAGCTATCTTTTTCAAGTTCTGACCAGGGAACAATTAATATAATTGAATTGAATAAACTTATGTTGTTGAAATCTCGTTTTAATTTAATTTGATGGTCTCCGACCAAGTACATAGCTTTAATTAATTTGGTGCTCATGAATATTGTAACATTAATTAGCAATTAATATTTGGATATATATACATGGTCAGACTAGTCATTTTGGAAATCGGAAAATGAATGCTTTCAGAATCAAAATACAAATATGTATCTGCATTTGGTTTCTCCGATCCAAATCGGTTTAGTCTTCGAAAAGCATAATTAAGGTTCTGTTGGCAGCTCCCTTGATATATATGTGTTTTCTAGAGCTACATTTAAGGAAAAGCTATATATACAATATTTCTACACCGCATTATAAAATTAAAGAGAAAGTTGCTGCAATGATAAAAAGTCAATAAAAATGAAAAACTAAATTGAAGAACAAATTAATTATTCCAATTTTGAGTAGAGCTAGATATTAAACATTCTCCAATCCAAGCATTTCAGAGGTCTCTAATTCGCTTTTGTAACCTTCTGCAGCCTCCATTTCTTCGCTAAGTGTCGAATCCAAAATTTCTTCCACTTGATCCGATAGTGATATTGCATCCTGATCAACATATTTATGAATGTTAACACCATCTTTGAAGCTGTCGTCAATTTGTCTCTTTCCTGTGTCAAAGTCTCCAACAAGAGGATGCCGAATGCACAATGTACGTACATCCCAGTTTCGATTGCTAATTGACTTGAGGAAGATGCCAGTGACGACGTCGACGCTGTTGAAAGAATTCTTGCAATCCCAAAGTCACCGACATGCCCAACAAATTCAGTATTGTCCAGATCAAGAACATTGCTCGGCTTGAGATCACAGTGAAGTATTGGTTTTTCATATTGAATATTATGAAGATAATCCAATGCGCGGGCAACATCAATCAAGATATCCAATCTCTAAAGAAGCTTCAGCCTTCTGGTTTCAGCATATTGATCATTGGGAGTGGGGTGCAACCAATCCTCCAAACTACCGTTAGCCATAAACTCATAAACCAATGCCTTGAAATCATTGCCCTTATTGTCTATACACTTGAACAAGATGTCACAATTTTCACAAGATTTCGATGTTTAATGTTTTACTAAGGCCTCGCACTCAGCTCTTGGAAGCTCCATGGTGAGAAAGGTTTAGAACCTTTACAACAACAACACTTCTATAATCACGAAGCTTTCCTCTATATACAGTCCTAAAGCTACTCGTGCCAATTATATTTGTCGAACTGAACCCCATCAGTATAGCTCCATAAAGACTGTGAAATGAAACATTCAAAAATGGGTTTCTCTGTGAACCCGATGCCGCCACTTCATGTTTACCCTTGTTTAACCAACAGAAGAACAACAAACCTACTGCCGCGCTAGCTCCAATGAAGGTAGAGACGACTATGGCAATAATAAGTTTCAATGTAAGATTCAAACCAGCTTTTCTAGATGGTTTAGAATTACATTTAGGAAGCCTTGTTTCTGATATACCTACCTTCGCAATTAAAGCTTTGGATTTCCAAATACTAAAAATGCACTCACATTCATAAAGATGCCTTTCTCAGGAACTGTACCATCAAAATCGTTAAAACACAGATTCAAGTGTTGTAATTTAATTCAAGTCGCCTAAGAAATCTGGAATTTTGCCTAATAGGTTGTTGCAAGATAAGTCTAAGAATTGAAGGCCGCCCAAAGAACTCAAAAAATTAAAGAATTTTCCCTTGAAAGTAGAAAGGTTGAAGATTTTAGGAGGGATGACGCCAGACAAGCTATTAATTATTAGCTAATGAAAAAGCTTCTAGGTTTGTTAGTTGTCCAAGTGAATCAGGGATGATCCTATCAAGATTATTAATGCCTACATACAACTGAACAAGAGAGGTTAAGTTCCCTATGTATAGATGCTGGGACACTACCTGTTAGATTGTTATCATCGATACAAATTAATTGGATGCTTGAGAGCAGATCGACCAAGCTCCATAGGAATATTATTGCCTTGTAATCTGTTGTATGAGACCTCACGCTCAAGAAACTAGTTAGAAGAAAAAGATGCAGATAAATTTGAAGGTAATGAGCCGGAGAAGGAGTTGTCATTGAGCCACAAGTATTGGAGTCTGTGCAAATAACGACCAAGCTCTTGAGGTATATATGTTAATTAGATGAAGGTATTATGTTGGGTATCAGCGCAACGGAATGATAAGGGACAAATAGTATAACACAGCTAAAATATGAATAAGAATAGAGAAAGTAGAGACACAAGATTTTTACGTGGAAAACCCTCAAACAAATTAAGAGAAAAACCACGGGCAAGTATAGGAGAATTCACTATGATGTAAGAATATTGTACAACACCTTCTCTCTAATACAAGGAGAGAACTATATCACTCTCTCTAATAATAGAAGAAACTAAACTCTCACTCAAAGAACAATAGAAGAAGAAAGAACACTCAAGAAAACTCACAATGTTTTCTCTCTATTTTGGAATGATATTGTTGGTGCAAATGAGCCTCTATTTATAGGCTCATTTCATTACTATGCAAATAATATTTTTCCATTTTTGCCCCTAGTATCATCATTTTACTTTTTCTTCTTTTTCTTCACTTTTCCTTCTTCTATTATTTTGACAACTTTTCCACCGAAAATTGGCTTTGCTTTCGGTGGGTGGTGCAACAATCTTCCACTCAAAACCAACCTTTTGGTGGACTTTACAAATCTCTCCATACTTGCCATTTCATGTTGCTTACGTCTTCGCTAGGCCACAAGAAGATCTGCTCCAAACAAACTTGTCAACATTGATTGGCTTTGTCATGACATCTGCAAGATTGTCGTTGGTGTGAATCTTTTGCATATCCACACTTCCTTCCTCCACTACTTCACGAACAAAGTGATATTGAATCCCTATGTGTTTCGTCCTGTAATGAAAAACTAGATTCCTTGCAATGTGCAAGTCACTCTGACTGTCACAATACAAGGGAATTTTCTCTTGTTTGTGCCCGAGCTCCTCCATTAATCTTTTAATCCAGATTGCTTCTTTACAAACGTGTGTAGCCGCCATGTATTCAGCCTCTGTTGTAGATAAAGCTACAACAGTCTGTAACTTAGATACTGTCACGCCCCAACCCGACCTATAGAGGCTTGACTAGGGTGTGAGCTAATCATTATTGTTATTTTACGTCCTTAACTGTTTCACTATGATTAATGCTTAACGTTAGCCTAGAACTCCAAAAGTTTTTTCAGAAAATCAGAGGCATAACGGCAGTATTTTAGACCTTTTAGTTGACCTAATTTCTAAACGCTTCAATTATTCAAATCATTAATCCAATTCCATTAAGGACTCCTATTTTGTCATCAACTTATATGCCTACTAGTCTATCTTGAAAGTCTCGTTTGGTTAATAAGCCTAAATGATAACTATGTCCCGTTTATTTGTCAATTTCCTATCATGCAAGTACCTATTATCTTTTAGTTTACAAATGAGCACCTAAGTGAAATTAGATAGAATTAACTTAGTTGATTGTTCATCTAGTGGTTTAAATGCCTACGGTAACTACTAATTAAGAAAACGAAAGCAAACGACCAAATAAAGAGTTTGTCCAGTTATAGATAGTACAATCCAAAAGTAGACCCAAATTACAACGGGGTCAATTACATCAACAAGCAACATAAGAAATAGTCTTCAAGCAACATATCGTTCACAAAATGGCCATAGTCAAGTAAGGCACATAGGACAAGCAATCATTCCAAGGAATCATCATTAGGCACGTCGTCCTCGGGTACCTGTTCCTGGTCTTCTTCACCTGAGATGATAAAAGAGGGTGAGTCCTTATGAACTCAGCGAGGGGGAACGAGAAATAAGTTTTGAAACTCATTTTCCGGTTCAACTTATGAAAACCCTTTGCAAGCATGACATATGTCACAATTAAGTACATAATGTAATATAACAGTAAAAGAACACAATTATCCGTCTTTCCTCCCCGAGGTCCTCTAGGAACCAAGCGAGAGTACTTATACACATAGTGGAAAGGATACGGTGAGCTTTTGCTCTCAGTTCATTTCCAGGATCAGTTGTTGCGGCCGACTTCAAATCATCCCCTTATCACGCCAAATGGGTGTACTCCGGATGTACCCTGAAATCCTACGACCCAACTCTCTGAGGAAGTCTAGCCCCCAAGCGAGAGAGGGAATTGGACAATGGTAATCACGGTTGCACCGGCAAGCCCGATGCCGCCTGGTGTGCGTGAACGCTACCACGCCAGAATGAAAGGTTGCAACCTTGTATGCAATGCACATTTATGACATTTAATATATCACATTAGGAGGACAACAAAGTAGGTTGCTTCCGAGCAGTCATAAGATTGCACATTGACAAATAAACAAGCGAGGCACGATATGACAAGTAATTTCACTTGAAAAGCACATGGAGTTATATGAACATTAAACGGGCAGCCATGTAACACATGTAAATCAAGTCATATAACTCATTTCGAAGTTCACGTAATCAAATAATAGGATTATTCAACATGCAACGACATCTACATGGAACCGGGTACAAGAAAGGCCTACTTGTCAACATGTAATCATTGAAATCATGTTTAGGGCTATGAGGGCAACTACGGGCAGCCTACTAATCACACAATTAAATACGATATCCATAGGATCAACAACTTAGTGAATTTACCTAGTCACTAGGGTTTCAATTCGCGCTTACCCGTGCAATTAAGCCCTAAGTCATCTTGTAATCAAACTCAAGCCATGCATCGATTAATTCAAACACCCTCAAGTATTCAAAACAGTCCACACAACATCCCAATGCCACAATCCCAAGCATTTAATACAACAAGAGAAGCTACAATAATTTTTCTAAGCATATCACTAGATGAAAACCTTACTGCAATAGACTGTTTTCTCACAATCATTGAGACAAGCAAACAAACTCCAATTCCAGTGAACAAGATTTCAAATTAAAGCTTAAGGAGTGAACTAAATTCAGAAACAAACCTCGCATCATTTGGAGTTCGGGTTCAATAGTTATAGCCAAAACAGTGAGACTACACAAAACTGTCCAGATTTGCACACATTTCAATACGTGTCATTTTTTAGGGCCTTAGGGTCAGATTTAGCCTTAGTCCATTTCTGAAAAAAATGTCCAGAATTGAAAAATATAGTAGTACACAAAATTTCATGCATTTTGGATGTCATTTACTAAGTCAAAAATGGTTCGTTCTACAAGGTCAGTGAATCTGCCAAAACCTGCTTCATTTTTCCAGACTTTCCAGATTTGGACACATTTTAATAATTTTCCATTTTGAGGACCTTAGAGTCAAAATTAGCTTTGGCCTATTTCTGTGAAAAATGTTTAGAACTGGCAAAAATAGTTACCTACCAATTTTAACATATTTTCAACATCATTTACCTAGCCAAAATCACCTCTCACCAACAAGACAGAAGGCTATCACATACACGATTTCATCTATCATCACATTCTAGCCAAAAATCTTGCCATGCATGTTTATAAAAGCTCATGAACACACATATATCTCAAGTACAGAAGTAAAGATAGACATTTAAGGGCATGCATGTGGTTTTTTGAAAGATTTTCAAGAAGTTTTAGCCATCACCTCTTGAAGATTTAGCAAATGAGCACAAATGCTCTTCAAAATGCATAAAGGGAGCTTCTTCCTTGCTTCTTGCTTGCTTGGGCTGCTATGGCCGAGCTTGGGAGAGATCTTGAGAGCATGCTTGAGGTCTTGGAAGGTCAAGAGGTAGCCATGGTCGAAAATGAGAGAGAAGGAGAGAGAATGAGATAGTTTGTGAGGAAAGAGAGAGTTTGAGAGAGAAATGATGCTTGTGTGTGTGTGTGTTGGCCTTGAGCCTTTCAAATCTGAATTTTGTGTCATCTTTAGAAAATTTTTTTGAGTTGAAATGAAGCATGGCATTGAGAGGGTTGAAAAGGAGATGCTTGGGTAGGGTGTAGGTGAATTTTTTATGCATTGTGCTTAGTGCATGTGTCATAGAATGTCTAGGCTTTAATTTAATTGTGCAAAGTTGATCAAATTGCCTTGTTTTGGCCATGTAATGCAAGGGAGAATCTGAAATTTCAGATTCAAGTTAGTATATTTTGGATTATAATAAGTGTAGGTTTATAATAGTTTATTGGTTAG
Source organism: Ehretia macrophylla (assembly GCA_037974665.1). NCBI lineage: Eukaryota > Viridiplantae > Streptophyta > Magnoliopsida > Boraginales > Ehretiaceae > Ehretia > Ehretia macrophylla. Next base: position 67,348,985 of record CM075769.1, read on the forward strand.
TTGAGTGTGATAGAATATTTTATTAGTTAGTGGGTTTTGTAGAGAATTTGAGTTAGGAATATAATATTGGTTAGTGGATTGTGTAGGATTATTTTATTGTCTTGTGCTTTGTGTAGGATTCTTTATTGATTAGCGTGCGGGCACGCTTTCCTAGGTCTAGAGCACGCACTACGAGACACGCACAGAAATCAATACAGGACACGAATCACGAGGTAGACATGAACTACGAGGTAAGGCACGTACTTCAAGATAAATGTACAGATTCCAATACAAATGCACGTAACCCTAGGTGAATGCACATAAACTAATTCAAGGCACATAATTCAATGCAATGCACGTAAATCGAGGTACGACTCTTAAACCTAGGTTAAGACACGCAATTCAAGGTCAGGGCACACGAAACGAGGTAACACACGCAATTCGAAGTCAGGGCACGTAAGTTGAGGATTATGGCACATAATTCTAGGTCAAGGCACGAATGACAAAGCATGCACGAAAACCAAGACATGACACGTAAATCGAGGTAATACACGTTATTCGGGGTCGGGCCTTACAGATACACAGCTTACCGCGCCTCCTGCAAGTGTAAATACATAGCCTGTAGTGGATTTTCGTTTGTCAAAATCACCTGCAAAATCTGAATCAACATAACCATTGATAGTAAGTTCCGATCCTCCATAACATAATGCAACATCCGAGGTTCCTTTAATGTATCTTAGGATCCTTTTAACCGCGTTCCATTGCTCTATACCAGGATTCGCCATGAACCGACTGACTGAGCTGACTGCTTGAGCAATATCTGGTCTCGTACATATCATAGCGAACATGAGACTTCCCACTGCTGATGCATACGGTACTTGAGACATTTCCATCCTCTCTGCTTCATCACTAGGGCACATACTTGAGGATAATTTATAATTAACAGGAAATGGGGTTGAGATTTCCTTACAATCTTGCATGTTGAAGCGCCGCAAGATTTTCTTGAAGTAATTCTTCTGGGAAATCCATATTTTCCTGCCTTCTCTGTCTCGGTGAATTTGCATCTCTAAAATCTTGTTTGCCGGTCCCAAATCTTTCATGTCAAACTCCCTAGCCAATTGTGCCTTCAATTCTTGGACTCGAACTTTGCTGGGGCCTGTTACCAGCATGTCATCCACGTACAACAACAGAATGATAAAATCATTATCTCCAAACCTCTTGTAATACGTATAATGGTTTGAATTGAGTCTGTTGTACCCGAGGCTAATTATGAAAGAATCAAATCTCTTGTACCAGCATCTCGGCGCCTGATTTAGACCGTACAGAGATTTGGTCAACCTGCAAACCAAGTTTTCTCTTTCTTTCTCAACAAAACCTTCTGGTTGGATCATGTAAATCTCTTCTTCAAGTTCACCATGAAGAAAAGCAGTCTTTACATCTAATTGTTCTAGATGTAAATCAAATACAACACACATGGCCAAGACTACTCTGATAGTTGTAAGTCTAACCACAGGAGAAAATATTTTGTTGAAGTCAATACCTTCTTTTTGAGCAAATCCTTTCACCACCAGTCTTGCACGATATCTCTCCACTTGGTTATTTCCATCTCGCTTGATCTTGAATACCCATTTGTTACCGATGGCTTTCCATCCAGGTGGTTGAGGAACAAGTTCCCACATCTTGTTTCTATGTAGAGCTTCAATTTCTTCCTGCATTACTGTCATCCACAAAGCCACATCGGGACTATTCACAGCCTCGTGAAAGGTAGATGGCTCTCCATCCTCCGTTAGAAGACAATATGCAGCATTGCTCGCCATGACATAGTCTAAGTGCCAGGGCGGAGTTGATGTTTGATGCGATGAACGTCGAACATCTATAACCTCAGCCTCATCTGCTTCTTGTTCCTCGTGCTCCGGTGCTGCTTCAGAAGAAGCATATTCTTTTCTTGGGTTATCTTCGATCTGTATTATGGTAGTCTCCTTTATAGTGTTGTTGTCATTTTCACTTTGTAGTTTATCTTATGCAAATATCACATCTCTGCTGATGATAATCTTGTGGGCAGTAGGATCCCACAAGCGATACCCCTTAACACCATCAACATATCCCAAGAATATGCATTTCGTGGACTTTGGATCCAGTTTTGTTCTTTCTTGGGAATTATACATCACGTATGTCGGACATCCAAATACGTGCAAGCTAGAATAATCTGCGGGTTTTCCAGTCTACATTTCCATTGGTGTTTTCAACTCAATTGTAGTCGATGGTCACCAGTTTATCACGCAACAGGCGGTTCTGGCTACTTCTGCCCAAAATGATTTGGCTAGTCCTGTAGTTTCCAACATAGCTCTCATTCTTTCAAGAAGAGTTTTGTTCATCCGCTCTGCTATACCATTTTGTTGAGGTGTGTGTGCAACAATGAACTGCCTCTGAATGCCTTCTTGCTTGCAAAATGTCTGAAAGTTCCCGTCAGTGTATTCTCCTCCATTGTCCATCCTCAAACACTTTATCCTTTTTTCGAATTCAAGTTCCACCAGCGCTTTGAAAGTTTTGAATATTGGAAACACATCTGACTTGTTCTTGATTGGATATACCTACAGTCTCCTAGAGGAATCATCAAAAAATGATACAAAGTATTTGGCTCCTGCTAGGGACAAAACCGGAGATTCCCAAATGTCTGAATGGATCAAGACTAGAATGTGTTTGCTTCTGGCAATAGATATCCCAAATTTCAATCTATGGTGCTTAATCGTAACACAGTGCTCACATTAAGGTAAGTTTATCGTCTTGAGCCCGGGTAGAAGATTACGTTAAGCGAGAATCTTTAAGCCACGTTCTGTCATGTGGCCCAATCTGCGATGCCACATAATAGTTGATTCTTCTTGTCTGGCTGATGTAACTGATACATATGCCTCATGCAACGTATCTCCTAAAAACATGTATAGATTTACCGCTATCTTTTCTGTCTTGATCACCACAAGCGCTCATTTGACGACCTTCATGCTCCCATCCTAGATATGGGTCTTGCAGTCAAGGTCATCCAATTGTCCAATAGACAATAGGTTCTTTTTCAAGCCCTTCACATGTCGTACTCCTTGAATGGTGCGAATGGTACCATCATACATTTTTATCTTGACGGCACCGATGCCAGCAATCTCCAAGGCATGATCATTACCCATGTACACAGATTCCCCAGAGGTAGGTTCATATGTATGGAACCATTCTCTACGAGAGGTCATATGCCATGTTGCTCCCGAATCCATTATCCAAGAATCAGTGAGTTCCTTTCTGCCTTCTGATACAGTTGCTGCTTCGCTATATAAAATATATCCATCATCAGGTACAGTCGCAACACATCCTTGAGAATTTGTTACCTCGGGATTCTTTTTGTTACTCTAACAATCCTTCTTGACATGCCCTTTCTTGCCACAATTGTAGCATTTGATATTCTTTCTACTCTTGGACTTTGATCTACCATTGTTGTTGCTCCCACTCGAGCCACGTTCTGTTGATCTGCCTCTCACCATTGGTAGTGCCTCTGCTTGTTGTGAACTTTCAGCTCTGTCTTCTTTACTTTTGCGCCTAGTTTCTTCTTCCAGAACAGCAGCTGCAACATCATCAAAAGTAACAAACTCTGAAAGAACATTGTTAGTGTAACTAATGATGAGTTGATCATACGAATCAGGTAGACTTTGAAGTAGAATCTCCGCACGTTCAAGCTCCTTTATTATCTGTCCCAATGCAGTTAGTTGAGAAAATAATGTATTTAAGGTATTGATGTGATCAGTTACCGATGTAGATTCACTCATTCGAAGAGTATACAATTTTCTCTTCAAAAAAATCTTGTTGTGAAGTGACTTGACCTCATACAGTTTGGTTAGTGCATCTCAAATTTCCTTTGCTGACTTCTTTTCCTCCACGCTTGACAATACCAAATCTGCCAACGCCAGATGCCAATTAGCCATAGCGTTGTTATCCATTTTTGTCCACTTATTGTCATCTGTCACCTCCTCTGGCCTGTCTTCGATTACTGCCAAGCAATTTTCCTTTCTCAAAATTGCCTTCATCTTCAATTTCCAAAGGAAAAATTTGCTCCCGTTAAACTTCTCAATTTCAAATTTTGCCGCCATAGTGTTAACGACGATCTGTTTTTCAACTTGAATCGGCTCCCACTATTTCACTATAAATAGTACCGCACACGTGAATAGTATCAAAACCGTGAACAGTAACCCCGTATGTATACCAGGGACCCATAACCGGTGGCTCTGATACTACTGTTGGGTATCAGCGCAGCGGAATGATATGAGACAAACAGTATAACACATCTAAAATATGAATGAGAACAGAGAAAGTAGAGACATAAGATTTTTACGTGAAAAACCCTCAAACAAATTAAGGGAAAAACCACGGGCAAGTATAGGAGGATTTTCACTATGATGTAAGAGTATTGTACAACACATTTTCTCTAATACAAGGAGAGAACTATATCACTCTCTCTAATAATAGGAGAAACTAAACTCTCACTCAAAGAACAATAGAAGAAGAAAGAACACTCAAGAAAACTCACAATGTTTTCTCTCTATTTTGGAATGATATTGTTGGTGCAAATGAGCCTCTATTTATAGGCTCATTTCATTACTATGCAAATAATGTTTTTCCATTTTTGCCCCCAGCATCATCATTTCACTTTTTCTTCTTTTTTCTTCACTTTTCCTTCTTTTATTATTTTGACAAGTTTTCCACCGAAAGTTGGCTTTGCTTTCGGTGGGTGGTGCAACATATTATTGTCGAGAGATAAAGAGCCTTGATAAAGCTCAAGTTTCCAATGAAGGTTACGGTGATATAGCTTCCTTATCAGCTTTTGATTTGATAAGTCGATTATAGTGACCCTTTGGTGTTTGTTGCTGCTGCACTTCACTCCACGCCTTTGGCAAACGTGGCCGGTAGAATCGTTCTAGTAGAGGCGGAGGAAACCAAGGGGGTCATGGGTTATTTTGACCTTAAATGCAAGCAATGCGAGCTTGTCTGTCTCGTTTCCAACTCCATGCGCTACAACTAGTACTCGTGTTGTGGCCGCTAGAGACAAGCTGCAACAAATGATGATTAGAAAATTAGATGTTCTATATATCCGATCCATTATCTACCTACCTACCTATAGCTATCCTATCTATATAGGTGTTTCAACAGAATCCGATCTTAAGCCAAACTATTCGATCTTATAAGGGTATGTACTGTAGTGGCAGAATCTAGTCCAAACTTAAGTTTAGTTGCTAGTAAATAATTGGGTATGAGCTGACTCAAACCCATATGGCCAAAGGCCCGGCTTGAGTCACAAGACAAGACAAGTCTATAAATAGACATACTAAGGGAAACTCTAGGGACGGAGGGGAGCCGAAAAAGCACCATAACCTCTGCGAGGACCATTCTATTTGAAAGTATTTTTCCAACGAAGAGAAACTTATATTAGCAAAGTAATAGATAACCCAAAAGAGTTTTTAAAGGCCCAATTAATTGGGAACCAAAGGCCCAGAATATTAAAAAGAGAATAAGAAGAAGAAGTTAAAAAAGAAGAAGAAGAAATCCCCTCGTGGATAACGTTATCATTTTTGACTTCTCAATGGCTTGCTCCTCCTCCTCTTTCTGCATTCTACTTCACCAACCAATTATTAATAATAATCACCAAAACCAGGTCAGCCTACAAAAATTTACTTTGGTAAACTGTTTAATTTTATTTTTATTTATTTATTATTATTTTCTGGGTTGGTAGTAATAAAAATTAAGTCGAAATTTTGGAAGCAGTTAAGCAAGGGTGTGGTGGTGGCTCAGCCTGGATATGCAGCAACATTGCAACACAAACACCAACTCATTTTATGTAAAAGACACATCACTAGACCACCTGCTGCTGCTGCTGCTGTTGCTATTACTGCTAACAATAGTAGTCATAATAATAATAATAATGTTGTTAATGGTGCTGCTTTTGATTCTTCTTCTTCTACCTCTTCTTTTCCACTGTTTCAACCTCCACCCCCACCCCCACCAACTCCTGCTTCTCAGGTACACACACTCCAATTGCTCTTCTTTTTTTTTTTTTTTTTTCTTCTTCATTTTTAATCATTGATTGTTTCTCATTGTAATGATAATACTAATACTAATACTAATAATAATAATTGCTTTTATTTGTGATTACAAATAGTTGGAACCAGCAGACCCTGATTTCTACAAAATAGGATATGTCAGAAGTGTTCGTGCTTATGGAATCGAGTTCAGGGAAGGTCCAGATGGATATGGAGTCTATGCTTCCAAGGATGTCCAACCTCTACGTCGTCCTAGGGTCAGGCATCTCTCTTTTAATGCACATAACAAAAAAAATAAAAATTCCGACTCTGCTCCTCCAACTGTTGTTGTCTAAAACTTGTGTTTCATGTTCCAGGTGATCATGGAAATTCCTTTAGAATTAATGTTAACCATTAGCCAAAAGCTTCCCTGGATGTTTTTCCCGGATATCATACCAGTTGGCCATCCTATTTTTCACATTATCAACTCCACCAACCCAGAGGCATCGTCTACCTCTACTATGCTTTTTCCATTTTTGTTTTTGAAATCAAATATTCCATCCAGGCTTTCTTAACTATTATTATTAGCTTTTCCTTTTCGCAGACAGATTGGGACCTTAGGTTGGCATGTCTTCTTTTATATGCATTTGATTGCAAGGATAACTTCTGGCAGCTCTATGGTGATTTCTTGCCCAGTCCTGATGATTCTACTAGCTTACTTCTAGCTACTGAGGTCTGCCTACTTTTTAAGACACCTGATTTCCATTGCTGTTATAATTATCTTGTGTTACACTTTGGGACTTGTCCCATGGAGTTTTTGGCTCTGGCTTTTAGAGGCTCCCTCCATAGTCGGTACAGGTTACCCTGATATTCAGCACATCAAATAGCATTTTGAATTTCCTTTACTACTCATTTTGAAGGAATGCTTAATTTTCACAAGGAATTGGGTTTAGATCTTTTAGCTAAGATATCTTAAGTACTAACTTTGAAACAAAGAGAAACACATTCTTTTTCCAAGATATGCATTATTTTTCCAGCTAGTCGTGACTTTAGCATCAACATCAGCGACTGGAATTTGAATGTTTCCAACAAAATCCCCTTGTGGGTTTTCTACATAGTTTCTCATTGCGTCTAAATTTACACTCCATTATAATTCCATTTTACTCTACATTAATCTTTATAATTTAAGATGAAGGTTTTACTGCACTTGAGGTCCGTGAATTAGCAATTGAGGAGAAAGAAACAATAACTTGGGAATAAATTGGATTGATAAACACACTTGCATTCTGTATTTCCCCGACATATAACTAAGTTTCTACAATCTCCTTTCCTTTCTACCTAAGTAATTTCTTTCTCTTTCTACTTATTATCACTGCAGGAGGACCTTTTGGGACTGCAAGATCAAAATCTTGCTTCAATCATGAGGCAACAGCAACGTCGAGCATTAGAATTTTGGGAAAAGAACTGGGTATCATATTTGCTCTGGCCCTCTTTCTGATTAACTAATTTTCAGCTTTCCATATCCTTCTTGATCATAGTTACTAGATTCGCCCTACCCCCTTCGAACCACGTATCGGATTTCACGTCCCAATTCACGGTACATTTGCGTACTGGAACACTACGATTCGCGTTTCAGTTCACTAAAGTTAGCAACCCGAAAAGCATACAAATTTTTATTAGAAAAATAATGAAAAGGAATAAAGAACTTAAAAGTTACTAACATATACAGACTGCAAACCTTTAAGATATAAGAATTTTCTAGTTTGCTCGTGTCTTGTGCTTGATATACAATATTAGAAAATTATCTTAATTGTTGGGTTTGGATTTGGACTTTAGACTAACGTTACAACAAATTGATTTTAGTAATTAGTAAACATAAAATACCATTACTTTACAGAATATTTGATAAAAGAACCCAATAATTCTTCATACCGTACTGTGAACAAAATTAGTGTACCCAAGAAGTATACCCTCATCATACCCTTTAAACTCTAAGTGTCGTACCCCGTACCCGAATTCGTACCACGACTCGGACCGTACTGCAAATCTGGTAACTATGTTCCTGATTATTAACAATCAAAATACATTCATCTCTATTCTAACACATCATTTATACCTTCAGCACTCTGCTGTGCCCCTCAAAATAAAGCGCCTTGCTCCAGAGCCAGAAAGATTCATTTGGGCCCTGAGTATGGCTCAAACACGATGTATTAACATGCAAATGAGAATTGGTGCTCTGGTTCAAGATGCAAATATGTTCATTCCTTATGCTGGTGTGTTTCTTCAACTTCAACTTTGCTATCTTCTTTGTTGTACCCTGGCAACAAACTCATGCTTACTTGCAATTAATTTCTGGGGAGCTCATTAAAAATTGTAAGATCTGCACCCTTAGACATGAGTGGTTCAAAAAAGATTCTGAATGGCCATCATTCACTATCATGACACAATCCTGCTGAAAGTTTGACTTTTTGCTATTCTTATGTCAGATGAATTACTGAACTAAATGAAATATCCATCCAAATGTATTAGTGATCATGAATTAAACTTATCACCTGAGGTAAGGTAAGGAACTGGTAAAGGAGTGAATCACAGGGGGAGAGAAAGCAAACTGGGCCCTTGGACCAACAAGAACAAGCTCAGCAAGAAATTAATATGTGCTTTTCTGTTATAAGGATCTTTCAGTTCGAAACAACCCAACTTTCCTTGCGAATAAGAAAAACGGATATTGTAAATGCTAAACATGATTTACAATCTCTGATTTTGTGATTGAATGCATTATGGAATTGTTCACTGTTGGGTGTGAGAATTGCCTCTGAATGACAGCCAACAGCATCCACTTTCAAAATTCTAGGCAAAACATGGTATAGTAGTGGAAATTTTCTTTGAATGTATTCTCAATTTCAAATTGTCGCTAGATGCTTCACTTGTCTTCCAAGATGAATCCATATAACACTGTTAATTTCTTTGCAAGGTCCACTTAATTCAATGTCAGTGGTTATTTATTTATAGAGTAGTTGAATTACAATTAGAAACTTATGCTTCACTGTACAGTAGAGCATTAGCTATGTGTCTGGACCCCTTTTTATTAGTTTGAATGGATTGCTTTCAATCACGAATAATAGTTTATCATGCCTTTAATGATCCTCATGTCATGTCTTTAACTTTGCAAAAATTGACTAAGAGGAATTGTATATGTATCATGTCACATCTGTGACTTGTTTCAGTGTTAATATTCATTTGCCTTGATGTTTCAATAGATAGTCTGCCTCTTTCTTAGATTGAATTCAATTAAAGCACCTGGGAACTATCAATTCGAATAGTGAAAGTAGTTATAATTGTCACTCTTATTCCATAATCCAATTTGTCAATAGAATTCTCCTTTTTAGCAGATTACCTCAACTTGTTGAAAATCACTATTTGTAGAATATGTTGTTCAGTTTGTAGCTTGTCAGTAAGTGAGTACTTACCTTTTTCCTCCAGATATGCTGAATCATTCCTTTCAGCCAAATTGCTTTTTCCATTGGCGTTTTAAGGACCGCATGCTTGAGGTTATGATAAATGCTGGACAACACATTAAAAAAGGAGAAGAGGTAATAACTCTAAGTTTTGAATTCATGATGGAATTCCATTTCAACCCTTCCTGATTGTTATTCCAACTTGATGTCTTGTCAAGGCAAAAATCATTCTGTAAAATGCATCAAGTCTTGTTTTCCCAATATTGTTTGAAGGCTTCACTGTCTTAGATAGATACCCTTGTCAGAAAGGAACTGAGGCTGGAGCTCTTTATTCTGTTCAAACTGGTTCTCACCTTTTCCTTGACGAAGACATGTATGCCTAAAATACCTATTAAAACAATGCTATTTATGGTGAAGGCGGGAGGACTTTCCCTAGCAGTAACATGTTGTTGGAACCAGGAAACTACCAACAAATTTAGCAGACAAGGTTTTGTTTCAGGAGCGAATATAATATTATTACCATGTTTAAATTCATTAGACGTCTTATGTGCTCTGCACAACCTTATTGTACAAAGGAAGACATATCTACCTGACCAGAGACAACTTTCTAACTGTATACCTTAGTTCATTGTGTTGTGCATGTTTGTTTACATCTATGGGCCTTTGCTTATTGCTATTGACACCGCAGAGATGACGGGTGACATACTTACGGTTTCATAAATTTCATGCAGATGACTGTCAATTACTTGGGTGGGCAGAGGAATAACTTTTTCATGCAAAGATATGGATTTTCATCACCTGTGGTAACTCCCTATTTGTTTTGTCTTCTTTGAATATAAACTGTGGTCTTCACTGTTTTCTTTGCCATCGTTATATGGTGACATGGGTACATATGTCAACGGTGAAAATCTTTTTCATTTTTTGGTTGAGATTAAGTGAAATAATGGGTTTAGTACATAAACTGTGGGTCTTCACTGTTTTCTTTGCCATCATTATATGGTGAAATGGGTACTTATGTCAACAGTGAAAATCTTTTTCATTTTTTGGTTGAGATTAAGTGAAATGATGGGTTTACTACATACATTCTCTTGCACTTAGTGGCCAGATGTATGAATTATTTCTCTCTTCATGTATCCTTTTCCTTTGGGTGCTTGGACATTGATCCTGTCTGGTCATGTAAATCAATTGCTTTACATACTCGATACTTCATTTCGAAAGTAACGTGTTTTAGACTCATGTTTGGGAGTGTAGGTAGGGCAAGAGCCTGTCAGTTATCAGACAAGTTTGACTTGTTGAGGGCATCTAAGCTGCTTATGAAATTATTTGGATTCACACATTGGCATATCATTTTTGAATTCCGCAGAATCCGTGGGATGTCATCCAGTTTTCTGGCAGTGAACGTATTCATTTGGATTCTTTCTTATCAGTATTCAACATATCTGGCCTTCCTGAAGAGTACTACCATAACAGTATGTCATATAAATATTTCATATTAGCTCATCTCTCTGTATATATGCTCAGATCTAGCAATGTTCTTAAAAGCGTACAGCACACATGTCAAACTGTAGCAGGTAGGCTAGCAACCGATGGAGACACTTTTGTTGATGGAGCAGTCATTGCTGCTGCAAGGACACTGCCCACGTGGTCCGATGGTGATGTCCCTCCGGTCCCCAGCATGGAAAGAGAAGCCGTAAGGAAGTTACAACAAGAATGCCAAGAAATGCTTGCAGAATTTCCCTCTACTTCCGAGCAAGATCAGAAAACCCTAGGTATCTTGCATTTGACAGATTTAAGTTTCAATGTATAATGATGCTACTAAGGTAATATGAGTAGCTCCACTCTGTTTGTTTGTTTTATTGTTTTGCAGCAAACTAACATATTCTGGCAAACAGTTTAGTAGAATTGGTGTTGTGTCTTTGAATAAACACAAGCTCTATACTTTGCCATAAATGATTCCGACTTTGGGTCACATTTCAACAAGTGACTCCGCCCCTCCCCCTCTCTATCTTGCTGTCTACAATGTAATGAAGAAGTCATATGCTAATAATCATCATCATGAACTCCCTCTTCTTTCTGAAATTTCAGCCGAGGAAAAACTTATTTAGTGTTGACATGTGATCTCTGGTTGTTCTTATTTGCTGTTTGTTGTTGACAGATTCTATGCCTGAAGCGAGGAGGACACTAGAAGCAGCGATTAAGTATGTTTTTGTTACATTGCTTATTGCTTTCATGTTTCTTATTCAATGAGAATTGACTCACAAATTACTCTTAATAACGTGTTTGTAGGTATAGACTGCACCGAAAATTATTCATCGAGAGGATAATCCGGGCATTAGATATATATCAAGAACAGATATTGTTCTAGCAATCAATTGAGAATCCAAAGGAGACATTGTGTGGGATTTGCAAACTGCTTTGAAGGGGATGTAGAGCTTCTGAATCTATCGGGGAGGGCAAGCATTGTGTTGGGACTGACTTTTTGGGAAGGAAAAGACTATTGAAAAATGGTTGACATGGATTATTCACTTGCCTCCTAATGCTGCTGCTCTTGGCTTGTGATAAAATCTCAAGTCACAAAAGGTTATGAGAAAATGTAGCAATCCATTGGTTATGAGACTATATGATTTTTATTACTAGACAAGACTTTTTTGCACTTTTAGTGTTAGAGTTGCTCAATGTACTACTACAACTACTACTACTACTACTACTGCACACGATAGTATGGGCTGAACTCACCATAGCACAAAAGGTTAATTTCTGCATTGGATGTTGTTGTATTTATGATCGTAAGGTTGGTGACTGCATGCATTGTTCTTCGTCAAATGTAAAGAAGTATCGTTTAGAATCACACGATCTAATTGAGTTATAGCAATCCTTTGTTTCATGAGTTTTGTTTGGAGCCACGCATTACCAAAAGTCTTGAACTCCTTTTAGCAATGGAGAAGTCACTAAAATAAACACGAAAAATGTAACTTAATTGATGCAATTTAGGTACAAAAGGAAATTACCAAATGAGACCAAATTCGTGGTTGTTGATTTAGTCACTTAAGAGATGCTTTAGCACAAAAGCTATATTCTTCTACTTACATATTCCCTTATATTCTACTACTGAGAGTTGAGACCCAACAAAATAAGTAATCAAAATATAAGTCTGTCTGTAATAGTAAAAAGAAAAAAAGTATAAGTCGTAAAATATATATTAAAAAATATTATTTGTGAAAATTAATTTTACAATCTCTCATACTTATAATAAGGGATATATTACTAGACCAAAGACCTGTGATATAAATTAATATAAGATGGATTTGACCGTCCACCAAAAAAGAGGGGAAAAAAAAAAGCAAGAAGGAAAAATAGAAATTAAGATGTACAAATACGACGTCTTTAAACGGCATGGACCAAGAACGAAACCCAAAACCCTCTCCTTGTCATACACTGTATTATTATGTAGAATAAAACCCCACCTATTACATAAGACCTCATAAACCTCTCTCCTTCGCCCCACCCCCCTCTCTCCCTAACTCCCTCCTGTATATATATAAAAACATTAAATGTATATTATACATACATACATGCATACATTTAATAGAAAAGCCAAAAAAGAATTGTAGTGGTGGAGATGATGGTGTTGTCAGCAGAAAGAGCTTTTGCTATAGCTTATCTTATTCAGTAAGCCTTTTTATTTTGGTTTTGGGAATTGGATGGCTCTTTTCCAGCAACTCTTTACCTCCACTAGCTGCCGCTTCACCATGGTATCTTCTCTTTTCTATTTTTTGTTTCTTTTGTTTTTAACTATTTCTTTTTTAGTTTATGTTTTTTTCTTTCATTATTATTATTCTTCTGCAACAAGGCAGTGGTGATAGTCTTTCGAATTTAATTGTTGCTGATTTTAGAACAAGTTTTGATTTTTCGTTACTCTGTTTTGTTTCTCTTGGTTTTCTAATTTTAATGGTAAAAAATTTGAACTCTGTGTGTAGCTTCACTCTGTTTGTTTATGTCCTTTCCTCGATATTCGGGTCCCTCCCTTTGGCTTGTGAATTTAGTTTTTGTGTAGTTTATGCTCTCTATGGCCATTTCTGATGTTAGTAGTTCTTGTGCTTTCAAGTTGCAGAGCAAGACGTTACACAGCTATCCAGGTAGTTGCTTACATTGTTGACCATTTGCAACTTGTGTTGATTTTAAGAATTTATCCACAAAAATAAGGGTATCTTGTGTCTTCACACCAATCCATCCTAGAGTTCTCAGACTCAAGTCTGAAAGTAAATTCTCACGTATCGCAAACCATGGTAGTGAGACTGGCTCGTTGTCTGCTTTCAACCTACGGCACAGCTTTAGACCAATATTGCACTGTACTACTCAGGCCAAGTTAAGAGTTGGGTTTTCTGATTCTATTATCCCAAAAAATATGCTCAGTGATGGGTCAGTTGGTATACCATACAATGCTGCATTTGGTAAAAGATTCTTCTCGAAGGTTCCAAGACCTGTGACACTAAAAAATGACATCATACATGCAAAAAAAGAAGCTAGCGGGAATAATACATCTGTCAAAGTGTTCAGTAAGAGTTTGAAACAGGCCAAGTCATTGGCTCCTCATGGAAATGGAATGTTTTATATTGCACCTGCCAAAAGCACATTTATATCTCATATATCAGCTGCTAAAGATGTTGATATGGTCACATCAAAAGACAAGTGTCTTGAGAGTGAGAAGAAGGATCTGAATTTGGAAAGCTCGGCATCTGTGAGCAAAGATCAACCATCTAAGGCTAAAGGGAAAGTGAAAAAGCAATCGAGAAGCAAGAAAACCAAAGAACAAGTTTCTGATGCTAAAGCATCCTCTGGTTCAGCAGATCAGTCAAAAGGCTCAAGAAAAGTTTCCAAAAAGAAGTCCAGTCCAACCAAAGATAGTCAATCTCTTAAGGTTAGCCTCTTGTATATGTAATCCTAATTGACTTGCATTCTTCTTGCTGCAATATGTTAACTAACATTTTACTTTTTCAGATTAATTCAACAACAAATGCTTCAATGGAAGTGCATGAGAGTAATATCTCAGCTAAGGACTCTTCCAAACAGACAACAAAGAGCTCTCGCAGACAGCGGAAGTCCAATAAAGAGGCCAAGGCTCTATTGGGGTCAAGTGAGGCCCCTGTAGTTCAATCTGGCAACAAGTTATTACAAAACAAAAGGCTGCAAATGAGTGGGACGAGTAAGCCTCTGGGACAAAAGACATTGCCGCAATTGTATCCACCCACTGCTAAATCTGTTGTTGTGGTGGAGTCCGTAACAAAAGCAAAAGTTATTCAAGGATACCTTGGTGGTATGTACGAAGTCCTACCAAGTTATGGTCATGTTAGGGACTTGGCAGCAAGGTCAGGATCAGTGCGACCTGATGATGACTTCAGTATGGTATGGGAGGTTCCATCTCCTGCCTGGACTCATCTTAAGAGTATCAAGGTTGCTTTAACTGGGTATGATCTCTCTTTGCCTGTTACTTACAGTTGAAGATATAGATGTGCTTGACATCCTAATTGCAAAACTGAACAAGTCTTTAAAATACGATCATTACCTAAAGCACCCCTTTTAGCATTATGAAAACTGAGCAATTTTTTGTTGAATTTAAGAGTCATCTACAGTCGCTCCTTTGCGGTCTTTCTTCTGAACATGTTGCCCCTACCCTAATTTCAATCATAAAATCTTCTTGTTCAGTAGACTTTTGTGTGTATTTTCTCATCTTTTTCCCTTTTTGCTCAGAGCCAAGAATCTTATTCTTGCATCAGATCCTGATCGTGAAGGAGAGGCTATTGCTTGGCACATCATTGAGATGTTGCACCAACAGGATGCTTTGCATGACGATGTCACTGTGGCAAGTGTTGTCTTCAACGAAATAACTGAATCATCCATCAAAAGCGCTTTCCAGGCTCCAAGACATATTGATGTAAACTTGGTAGATGCTTATCTTGCGCGGCGTGCTCTTGATTACTTGATTGGGTTCAATATATCCCTTTATTGTGGAGAAAATTACCTGGCTGCCAGTCTGCTGGTAGAGTCCAATCTGCTGCCCTCTCTCTTATTTGTGACAGGGAAATGGAAATAGATGAGTTCAACCCACAGGAGTATTGGACAGTTGAAGTCGAATTCGCCAATTCTGTTAAAAGCTCGTGTTTCTCATCACAGTTGACCCATTTTGATTCCATAAAGTTAAACCAACTTTCAATCAGCTCTCATACGGAGGCAGCTGATGTTGAAAAGACCATTGATTCATCCAATTTTGAGGTTTTGAGCTCTAAAAGAAACAAAAGTCGAAGAAACCCTCCCACACCTTTTAGAACATCAACACTTCAGCAGGATGCAGCAAATAGATTGCATTTTTCAACAGCATATACCATGAAACTTGCTCAGAAGCTGTATGAGGGCATCCAATTATTGGATGGTGAGGCAACAGGGTTAATTACATACATGAGAACCGATGGGTTACACATATCAGATGAAGCTGTGAAGGAAATTCAATCTCTTGTTGCAGAAATATATGGAAATAATTTTGCATCAAAGGGTGCTCGCAAATATTTTAAGAAGGTGAAAAATGCTCAAGAGGCCCATGAAGCTATCAGACCCACTGACATCCAAGGGCTACCATTGACCCTTGTTGGAGTACTTGATGAAGATTCTTTAAAGTTGTACACTCTTATTTGGTCGCGGACAATGGCATGCCAAATGGAACCTGCTACAATTGACCAGATACAACTTGATATTGCGAATGCTGATCAGTCCATTATATTTCGATCTACATGCTCAACAATAGAATTTCTAGGCTACCAGGCAGTCAATGAGGATGTTGAAACCAGCAGAATAAGAGTTGAAGAGGATGAGGCAAATGATTGAAGTTTTCAACTCTCTTAGTAATTTGAAGTCAGGCGAGTCATTGCGTTTGAATAAGGTAGAACTTTAGCAACATTACACTCAGCATCCACCACGCTATTCCGAGGGATCATTGGTTAAGAGATTGGAGGAACTTGGGATCGGAAGACCTTCTACTTATGCAACCGCAATCAAAGTCTTGAAAGATAGAAACTATGTGACAGCAAAAGGCAGAACACTCTACCCAGAATTTCGGGGCTGCATGGTGTCATCTTATCTTTCTCACTGCTGATATGGAAACTGAACTTGATAATGTTTCTGCTGGATTGACCGAATGGAAGGGCTTTCTAAAGGATTACTGGACAAGATTTAGCAATTACTGCGAGCGTGCTGGTAATGTTCATATTCATCAGGTGGAGAAGATGTTGGAGAAAGCATTTGGCGATTTCTTATTTTCCTCTCTTCCTGATGGAAATAGGACATGTCCAAATTGTTTGGAGGGAACATTAATTTTCAAGGTCAGCAGATTCGGTGCAGGCTATTTTATAGGTTGTGATCAACACCCAAAATGCAAGTGAGTATGGCTTGATGCGTGTCTTTTAGTACATGTGTTTTGTGCTATATTTGGCTAGCTTGATGTTGCTTCATGTTGTCTTAGTCCTTTAACTGTTCCATGTGAGGGAAGTTTCTAAGCACTTATGCTGTGCATAAAAGGTTGTTGCGTCTCTTTCTGAATCTCTTTTACACATCAAATTCCTGTCCAATGAAGCAACTAATAAGGCGATGGAAAATCAAGTACAACCCAATTGCACAAAAAAGTTGCTCGCATGAATTACCTGTGGGGTACTGACTAATTTTATGTGGAAAAAATTGCTGGATGGGAGGCATACAGGCATAGCCTATATGATGAGGAAGCTACTGTCGCAACTGTAGCAACTATCTTAACTTCGTCACAAACTGTTTTATGGTTCAACAATGTGAAGACATGCAAGGAATAAGCACAGTGATGTATTCATAAATTAGATCACATGTCCTCTGCTTCCAGGTCATGATTTTCATTTTTTCAGTGGACTGACTATGGTTTCATGTGTTGATCATTATTCTCTTTCTGCCAAAGTTTCGGTTAGGAGTAGTGCTGAATGTGAAGAATTTATGGCTTGGTTCCTTATTGTCCCACTTCTTAAAAAAGAATAAACTTGCTCTTCTAAAAAAAAAAAAAAAAGAATAAACTAGCTACAGCTTAGGTTGTAGTTCATCTTCATTTTACCACACTTGACTCTGGGTTTTTCTGTTGTCATTCTGTCTTTTGTTGGTTTGGCATGTAGCTCCTTACATTTCAGTCATGCTGCAGGTACATTGCTAAGACACTATATGGTGAGGATGATGAAGAGATTACACCCGAAGAGAACAACAAGAATGTGGAGGAGCCAAAGTTGCTAGGCCTTAATCCTGGTTCCAATGAAAAGGTTTCTACATTGCCTGGTTTTATAAATGATCATGCACACTAAGTATTCAATATGTTCTCCCGTTTACAGTTTGTTTTATAAGAGAGTTTAACATTTTTTTACCCAATCAGGTTCTCTTGAAGAATGGTCCATATGGATACTATGTTCAGCTTGGTGAAGACAGGAAGGGATACTTACCAAAACGAGCCTCGGTTACCCAAGTATGAACATGCTTGAACTTTTTTTTTTGTTTGAAAATGAGAAATTTTCATTTTGACCCCTCCACAAGTAAAAGGAAAAGAGAAAAAGAAAAGAATGAGACAATCTCTATTTCTCTTCGTAAGTATCTGAATTATGTGCCTTAAAATTACTGAGGCATACCTGACCAAATATATGGGTACGTTTTGGATTTTTCTTCTTTTATGAGCATGCTTATAGGAGTGGTTTTACCTTACCTTGTAAGCTACACCATTTGTTGTTTCTTTAGTTGGTCTCCATTTCTTCCATCACCCTGACTTGTCTCAAATATTTGAAGAGTCAACTTTATAATGTTTTATTCCTCTTGTAGTTGTTAAATCAGGATATTAATCTGAAACACATTTTCCTTTCTGTTCCAGATCAAGGATGTGAACTCCATCACATTGGAAGATGCTCTTGAGCTGCTGCGCTACCCTGTGACGCTGGTAAATCTCTATCAAGCTTGCCTTTTTCCGTCTTCTCTCCACTTTTCTGGTTTCACTTTTTTTGGACTATTCTAAAACTAATAGATGTTTAGGGAAACCATCCAGATGATGGCCAGCCAGTGATATTAAAGCTCGCAAGATTTGAGTTTTCTATCAGGCTCAGGCGCACAATAGCTCCTGTACCCAAGGTACACGTCTTTTCATGGGTAAAAATTGATGCTCTTAAGCGTGCATCTCATAATCTCTAGGTAGTTTCGCAAAGGTTATTCTCTACTCCAAGGGTCTGTTTGATTCAACAAAAAATGGGGGACCAAAAAATGATGAGGGAAAATATTTTCCAATAAGTAGTTTTAGGAGAATATCTTGTGTGTTAGAGAGTTTCCAGGCGTTTGGCAATACTCAATATTTTCGTGGAAAATGTAATACATATCTACCTTAGGGGCTTGGCTTTCCAACATTTCCAAATCACAGAAAATATTTTCCCTCTTTTCTCCTTTTTGACCCCCCACACAGTTTTTTTCTCTGGAATTATATTTTTCCCCTACATTTCTGGTCAAAACAAATGAAGTCTAAAATTTGCTGTGTGATTTGTAAAATAGTATTGAACTTGTGAAGTTATAATACTAAGTTTATAATTAGGGGACAATGCCAAGATTGTGATGGTTGTTCAGGGTGAGATGAAATTACAATATAATCGTGTCAAGTTGTATATGACAACTACGTGCAACATTTGTTGTTATGATTTAGTTGACAGTGCATTAATAAATCATTGGTTTACCATTAAGAAATTGGTTTACAAATGGAAAATCTAAGCTGCTTGATCTCATGAACAGAAGAGTGAGTAAGAAGCATTGATTTACCAGAAGACTTGCCTAGGCTTGAGGGCTGTCATATACAAGTTTTGTTTTGTCTCTTATTGCATTTGTTTCAAAATATAGGACTTCTGTCTTTTTCCCTTTTCCCCAATGTATTTTTGGTCTTCTTTGATAGCTGATACTTGTATTTATGTAAATATTGGTACAGAACATGAAGCGTAGTGAGATAACTCTGGAGAAAGCTCTGACGCTTTTGCTTAGTAAAGATGTGGAGAGGTGTGGTAGACCAAAACGCAAAGAGAAGCTTGAAGAGCCCATTAAGGCTGCAATGTAGGTCTCAAAGGTCTATTGCAGTATCCATGCCGGCCAATTTAATTTTGATCTACTAGAGAATATGGAAATCCAATTCCCAGTTCCCGTTAAAGCAAGCTATTGTAATGCTAAAGTGGCTCCAAAAAAGGATGTTGAGTTTCACATACCAGCAGCAGGAATATCTGTATATTACTAGTGATTCTTTTATTCAGAAAATCAAATTTTGTTGTAATGTAATCTCTCTCTCTTTTTTTTTTTTTTTTTTTTTTTTTTCTGTAGCCAAATAATAATACGTCAAATTTTGGGAGATACCGCGAAAGTTGTAATGTAGTTGAAGCTTTTAGCTATATATGTATAGCCAAGCTTTGTGTGTGTGTGTGTGTGTGTGTGTGTGTGTTTAAGTTGATGGACTGAATACACCTGAATCAAATAGAATTCTGACGGCCAACACAATCTGGAGCACAAACTTAAGATGATACGTCATAACTCTTGCTTGCAAGAAATATAAATCATCAGAAAAAAAAAAAGAAAAAGAAAAAGAAAAAAAGAAAAAGGTTCTGCAGTGCATGGAGGTCAATAATTATCTATCTTTCTGATGTGGGTGGGTCCCATTTGAGCTTCGTTTCAACAAGAAGATATGTTATTATTAATTGTTTTCTCTCTCTCCCCCTGTACAATGTAAATATGAGAGAAGTCGTAAGTGTTATATATCTTATTAACAAGTGAGTGGTTAGTCTCGTAACAATATACTTGATAGCAAGAAAGATGGCGGAGGCCACAGCCGCAGCAGCAGCCGCAGCCGCAGCCGCAGCAAGCGTTGCATCAATCTTCGTATACCCGATAAAATCATGTCGTGGAATCTGTGTTTCTCAAGCACCTCTCACTTCAACTGGTATGTGTATTACGAGTATTGAGTATATATAATAGCTTTTTTCTCTTGTTAAAACCAATTGATGATTTGATTCATGCCGTTGACTTCATCTAACTAACCTCCTTGATCAGTTTATTGCCCTGGAATAAATATAGGAGAGCAGAATCCTCTTTTGTTATGCTTTTGATTTTTAACTTTGTTTTTATTTTAGCCAACTAAACCTGATACTGCTCCCCCTTTTCTTGATAGCTATTCAGATTTTAAATTCTCGTTCTTCTTCTGATTTTCTCAGGTTTGGACATTGTTTACATCTGTTTCTAACCTTTTCCGCTCACATATTAAACAACAACCCATTAATCTAATTGCCTAAAGACATTGGTGAATACAAAATGCTGATAATTTACGTGCAGGATTCCGCTGGGATCGACAATGGTTAGTTGTGAATGCTAAAGGCAGGGCATATACTCAAAGAGTTGAACCAAAACTTTCTCTAGTTGAAGTTGGACTGCCAAGCGAAGCGTTTTCAGAGGGCTGGGAACCAAATAATAGCTCATATTTAGGTAAAATAGATGACATGACTACCGAATGATTCTAATACATACATTCTCTTACCCCTGATTAATGTTTTATATATCCTCCTGCAGCCATAAGGGCCCCTGGTATGGGAGTGCTAAATGTTCCATTGAAGAAACCATCTGAAACAGCCAATGGTGTCTCGGTGTGGGAATGGTCTGGCTCTGCATTGGATGAGGGAGCTGAAGCATCATATTGGTTCACAAATTATCTTGGGAAACCCAGTCGTCTAGTTCGCTTTAATGAAGGTACTTCTCACCTCATGCACCTATTGGGGACTCTTTTTGAGATCAAGATGCCACTGTGAAGTGACATAAGAAAATATGAAAGATTTTCTGCTTTGCTTTGGGACACACTGATGAATAGGCTTCATTTGTTCATGCCTGCCTCAATTTCTCAAATAGTTCATAAGTGTCGATTTGATTTCATTTACCAAAGGTTTATGATTTTATGTACTAATTCCGTCCACGATACTTCTCCCTTTCAATTTTCTCCAAGAGAAAAAAAAAAATAAAAAAAAAGTTATATTATTGGAGGTTTGGCATGGATGTATACCAGTCTTGTACAAAATTAATGTAGGAAAATGCACAATGTGCGTATAGTAACGCCATTGTCTCTCGTTCTCATAACCCTCGTATGAATGGGCACCTTCTTCTTTTATGCCTATATTAAAGGAACACTGAGAAGGCCCAGAAAAAGTAAAGATTTCTCATGTAAATATTAATTTCTTATGCATCTATTTTGAGCAACTGTAAATTATTGCCGAGTCAATTAGATTCTTTTGAAAAAAATAGTAAGAAGAAGAAGAAGAAAAGAGAATGGATAGATTCTTCTAACCATGCACTAGTTGCCACGAAAGATCTTTTCCCAACATCATCTTTGAATTTGAATTGGGCCCAATACTGTCATCCCCTCGAAAGTAGTCAAATGTGATTCATATTCCAACTTGGCTTGTAATCTATTATTGACTTGAATTCAGATTTTAAATGACTCTCCAAAATCATCTTGACAAAGTGTACTTATGACATAATTAAGGAATTGGTTGATTTTTTTAACAAACTGAACATAATGCCAATGAGGTGCTTAATCCAGAATTGAAGAATGTGATCGGAACTCTCTCTTAAATTTGTGCAGCATCTGAGGTTAGGCATGTGGATCCTGATTATGCCAATGGATACAGAGTCATGTTTTCTGATGGATATCCATTCCTCCTGCTCTCCCAGGTTGGTGAATCCAACATTAAGCTAAGCATTTTAGGTTTCATCGAAATAAATATTTCTCGAATTTGTTAATGTTACAATCAAACATTGCAGGGATCATTGGATGCATTAAATGCTCTGCTCAAGGAGCCTATACCAGTTAACCGATTTAGACCCAAGTATCCACTTATTACTCATGTCACATTGTTCCATTAATAAAATTACTTTTGCTATTTCTTGCACTTATGATGCTTGAGTGGATAACTAAGTTTAGTATGCTCCTGCATAGACCGGTACGTTATGGTCTTGCTGGATTCAAATTCTTTTATCTGATGTTCTTTTGCCCGCAGTATTCTTGTTGATGGGTGTGAACCATTTGTGGAGGACTTGTGGAAGGAAATCAGGATAAACAAATTAACCTTTCAAGGTGTAAAACTATGCTCTCGGTGCAAGGTACAATTGCAACACACAACATCTTCATGTTGCCAATTATTGCATTGCAAATGTTTCTTCATTGAGTTTGAAAACGGTATTTAGAAGTGCAAGTAGTCAAAATTAGCAGCTTTGTGTTTGCGATTAATCAAGGAACAGTGATAACAGCTTATTGGGGGGGGGGGGGGGGGGGGGGGGGGGGGAGATATGTTTGAACGTTTGGTTTGGTAAAATTTGGTCATCTTATTTCAGGTACCTACGATTAATCAAGAAACTGCAATAGCAGGAGCTGAGCCAACTGAGACTCTTGCCAAATTCCGTTCAGATAAGGTCCTCCGACCAAATAGAAAACAACAGGGGAAGGTAAACTCAAGTATGATGATGGTGATGGATGATCTTGTGTATACGTACACTTTTCTTCTTTGAATGATCAATAATTTTTATTTTTATTTATTTTGCAGGTATATTTTGGACAGAATATGGTGTGCATAGACTCCCTCCTCACTCCAGGAAAAGAAAAAACCATTAAAGTTGGAGATCCGCTTCGTGTCCTTAAGAAGATATCTTCTCGGGCTGATGCTGCAGCTTGAATTCTATGATCTCTCATCATTTTGTAAACTATAACTGAAGACAGAGAATAAGATGGCACAGATACAAGTAACGTGATAATTTGTTGGTGTTTGCTGAAGTTTCTTTCTGTATGCTAAATACTCTTCTTCCTGTCACTTTTATGACTTTTATTTACAAAGAGGGAGGCCAGGCCAACGGCCAATATTTACCAATTCTAACAGTTCCCCTATATATATATATATATATATATATATATATATATATATATATATTTTTTTTTTTTTTTTTGTTTAAAGGATTTGAACATTTATCTATATTTATAGATCTTGTATTCCAATCTCATTCTAGCAGCTCTTTTATTTTTAATCAATTATTTATTTTTAAAAAAAATTATATTTTAGTTTTATTTCAACAACGATACTGTTTTTTAGGGTCATTTGATTGTTGTGTATATGGGGGATCAAATCCACTCCCTCATTTTTGTAGAATCCGAATTTCAAATTGAAACTTTCTTAAAATATGGGAAATTATCCTAATGTGTAAATTGATGATGATGATATATATGAAAGGTCCCACGAATAAAACTAAAAGGACCAAATGAATATGCGAGATTTAATTAGGTTTTAAAGGGAGAATTAAAATTGTACAATGTAATTAGCAAAATTTAAATTCACAATTTCTTGCATACACATAGAACAACATACCACTGTATCAAGTGACTTTAGGATTAGTGTTTTTTTCCTGCATGACTTGTGAGTCGTGTAAAGGACGAATGGCGGGTGCCCATGGTTTCAACATTCACCCATTACGAGGGCACGGAAAAACAAAGTTTGCGTGGGGTGATGGAAAATCCAAAACTTGCTGCTGCTGCTCTTTTCTTTTAATTCTGTGTATGTGCTAAAACCAGTTACGCGTCCCTGGTTTTCAATCTTCATATATTTGCTTCTCAACCCCCTAAGCTCATTAGTATTTATATTTTTAACGACCCCAAATTATTATTTGTGGAATTTTAAGTTACTTGAATTTACTTTATCTACATATATCTTGATGGTCTTACGAATTATACAAGTTGTGTATCGAATCTTATGCGGTTGGGAGTTAATTAAACGTCTCTAGTTATCGACTATTGTAAATTGTGAATATGAAATTGTAATCACGCCAGCCATGATTTGTTATAGTGTCCCGCAATGTTTAATATTATTTCATGATTATTTGGCTATTTATTGATCTTTGAATTTTGACTTTCTTCGAGATACATCTACTTATTGAGCATTGTTCCGCTCATTTCTTTCTTTTTCTCTTTGCAGACAACAAAGTTAGATCGGGGTTTATCTGGCTAGAAATCACGTGAGCAGAGCTAAAGATTCAAATGGATTTATTGAGAATTATAGTATTATATTTTTGGAGATTTGTAATGTAATTAAAGTTTAAATACTTATTTTTTGGACTCTATAAGCTCTGGATTATATTATTTATTAATGGATTCCTAGCTCGTTTTATCGAGAGAGTTAAGCTTTGCGTGTTTAGGAGGACTTGTCTTTTTAGGCGCGAGACAATTTCATCCTTGGATTTATTGCGTTAAAATTCGGGACGTGACAACATTCTATTATCTTAAATGACTAATCAATTATTAGTAACCTCATCCATGACAACATTCTATTATCTCAAATGACTAAGGACAACTCCAACAGACTCTCTATTTTTTTCTATAATAGAGAGTGAAATTAGTGACTCTCTACTTTTATAAACTCTCTATTTCAGTTTTACTCCAACAATACTCTCTATTTTAGACTCTCTATTTACTTTCTCTCTAATAAGTCTCCATATTTGAGCTAAACTCATTACTTAATAACCTTTTTTATCTTTGATTTTTAATTATTAATGATTTTATAATTAGTAATAATTATATTAAACATTCATAGCCTTTAATATAAAACTAAAACAAAAAAAAAATCATAATTTTATCCACATACAAAGCCACAACCAATATGATTAAAAAAAAAAAAAAAACAGCCCTCACAAGCAGACATAGCTGGCAAAATTGAAAAAAACCCTCACAAATAGAGAGCTGAACAAGCTCGCTTGATGTAGCTAGCAAAAGCAAAGTTCTGGCGAGCTCCTAAATCTAGGGTAAAAAATGGCTAATTTGTTGGAGTATGATTTTTGGGTTTAGCCAACGTAGAAATTTTTGTTGGAGTTGCTCTAATAAATTATTAATAATATCATCCTTTTTTTATTATCAAATTCGATTTGGCTGCCTTATGTCTTCTTATTTACACAACCGTGTATCTGAAATTCCTATCGATATCCGACTTCCATATGGCACCTTCTCTTGAATGAATGGGTCAAAGCACAATAACTCAAATTTATAGGGGCCTCAACTGCAAAACAAAACTCCGCCCATTAGTTTTATAGGAAAATAATTCATTTAGTCCTCATTATTTTCATTTTTCCCAACTTAATTCCTTTTGTTTGATAAACCAAAATGGTCCTCAATATTTCAAAATAAGTTCCAAAATGGTCCCAACATCAAAAGAGGTGTTAGTTTTAACAGAAAGGTCAGCACAGCCATTAACACCTTACTGCCATTTGAGGGCAGCAATAGAAATTCAGCAAAAATTATTATTATTATTATTTTAATTTAGTGCCAAAAATTCACCTTAATCCCTAATGATATTAAAAAAAGGTCAAAATAGTCCCTGAATTTTTTAAAGAAAAATCTCATAAAACATGATATATCAAAGTCAAAAGACATCCAAAAGAACCAACAGCCAACAATAATTTTTCAAAGTCAAAACAGTCCTTGATGTTTTGAAAAGAATTGAGAAATCGACTTAGAAAATGCAATCACATCCAAACATGATACATCAAAGTTGCCTTCAACCCAAAGAACCAACTGCCAACAATAATCCATAACTGCCAAAAAATGTATTTTAAATATGAACCCGTCGTCATTACATAAGATGGTTGTCCACAAATCGTATACAAAAACCATAAGGATCAAACCGATGACTGCATTGTAACTGGAGGTGCAATGTTCCTGAAGGCAACACAAGATTGTAACAGTTTCTTATGTGTCACCGTCGATGACTGCATTGTAACTGGATGCGGTCGAGCATGTCCAACGCCATATGGCTTTGTGTTTCATGAATAAGAAGAAAAACCCATCTCAGAATTTATCAAAAAGATTCAATATTTAACAGAAATTATGAAGAAAAGACTCAAACCTTAACAAAAACATATACATGGACATACGTGTATGGATAAATTCATTAAACAAAAATATACAAAAAAAAATCAAATTCAGTTAATAAAATCCAAAAACCAAAGGCGCTGAAGCTTTAACCAAAAAAAAAAAAAAAAAAAGCCACTGAACCAAACCAAACATACCCATCTCAGAATTTATCAAAAAGATTCAAACTTTAACAAAGAAATTATGAACAAAATATTCAAACTCAACAAAAACTAGGAATAAATCCACTACATACGTTAGTTAGGCTTCTCATTCGCATCGAGCTTTTGGACATAATCCATGGCAATTGCGGCTTGAGGAATAAATCGATTACGAGCTTCGGCGCTTGAGGATCAGATTGAGATGTGATTTCTAGATTAGCTAGTACAAAGCTTCAATCAATTTTGAGTGATCTATTAGGGTTTGAAATTTGGGATGATTTTGATGAGACTGGGGAAGGAAAGGGTCGAACTCTGCAAAACTGGGAGCAAAACAAAAATAGGGGTATGATGGTAATTTAGTAAAACGAGTAAGGGCCATTTGGTCTTTTTATTTTCTTTCGTCACTCTAACGGATCTTTTGATGCTGAGGGTCTATTTTGGCACTTATCTTGGAAAATTAAGGACCATTTTGATTCACTTTAAATAATGAGAATTAATTAAAAAAAATAAAAACAATGAGGATTTTTTTTTTTTTTTTTTTGGGTAAAGAAAACAATGGGGACTAAATGAACTATTTTCCCTAGTTTTATTATAAACGAGTCAGTGCTCAGAAAGAAAACAATAATAGTCCTGGGACTTGGAAAAGAAGTTAAAAAACAAATAAAAAAAAATTTGTATTAGAATCATCAGTTTGAGTATACGAGTGGTCCAAGAAAGCTCCCTCCAAATGAAGAAGAAATAGGAAGAATTTGTACGAGGCAAAAAAAGAAGAAGAAAAAGCTCACATTCCCCATCAGTTTAAGCTTTCTGGGTATTTTCTCTAAATCCCTCTTTTCTCTTGTTTGTTTGTAAAAAAATTGATCTTTTTTCTCATGATGCTCTGCTTCGTTAGATTATTTTTCCGGTATGCTAAGATATTTAACCTATTATTGCATTAAAAAGAAGCTGCATTTCTGCTTACTGTTGGTTGAGGTTTTTACTTTGTAAATTTGAAAGATTTGTGCTTTGGACAAGTTTCATTTCACATTTTTGTTTAGGAAGAGCATACATCTCTATATATCTTGGGTATTTAGTTCACCGTGTTGAAAAGTTGCAAAGTGTTTGATAGATTTGCTCACTTTAGTTTTATCTGGTCGATTTCTGAAGCAACTTATTATGTTGCCCTTTGGGAGTAATATAAAGTCAACAGTTTGAAAGAGATAAAAAAAAAGTATCAACACATCTAACATCTTAACTGTATTTATCAAATTAACGTCTTTCTACATCAGACCTTTCTCTTCTGTTGGCCTCTTGATTTTTGTTTAGTTGACAATAGATTTAGTATGTAAAAATTTTGAATTAAGCCAGAATCTGCTCCCTGACCTCATATATATTAAAATAAAAATAATAAAAGAAAAGAATACTTAGAAAATGTTGTGCGTGACGTGAAAATTTTACTGGGTGTTTCTATTAATAAGTTTTAGTTTATGGTGTGATTCGACCACTGGAAAGCTTCTTCTTAAAGCTAGATGTTGTTTCTGACATCAGCACCACGATATTAATACAGTTTCCTGTTGCCTAGATGCAGTAGATTTCCTTGATTCAACTAACTATCATCTTTGTGTAGTTGTCCTTTTCAATTAAAAAGTAGCTTGTTGGATATAGCGCTTTTGCCGAGTCCGTTACACATGCATGGGAAGAACTTTCTAAAACTTTCTGTCTAGAGATTTAGAGTTTATACTGTATACCGGCATCATGCAGAGGAAGCTCATCTAAAGAACTGATGAAACTAATTTCTTTGGGCTTGAGAAGGGGGTGTTATGAGCCTCATTTCCAAAACTGTGTTAACTCACAAAAGCATGCGACATCCAAGTTTAATTTCCCAAAGCTATGGGTGGAAATATTTTTTCTCACTTGGAGTTTTCCTTTCAAACTCTTCTATATATCTTTTATCTTGTATGTGGACTCTTGTTAGATATGTATTTTAACTTTTTAAAATACTATGCTAAATGTTTGCTCCCCTTATGCTAATTATTTTGCTCCATCAGTGGTATTTTTGCATCTTTAGGTACTGACATCTCATATATGAAATAGCGAGTTCCAAGTGATTGTCCATTACAAATTTAGCTTTGCTGATGTTTAGTTCCATTGGTGTGCAAGCCTACCCAATTTACTGTAATGTTGAAATGCAGGACAGTTGGATTCGACTCGGGCAGCTGACTAATTTGTTGAAAGAGTTGACACTCTTATGATGTTACTGAAATTCTTATACTACGTGATACAGTTGGAATAAAGTTTGATTTTAAACACCAGGTGTTGCTGCTCAATTCATCTCTGCAATGTCAATACTATCAAAACTGCGATGTATTACAGTTGACGTTACAGGTACTCTCCTAGCCTACAAAGGGGAGCTTGGTGACTATTATTGCATGGCAGCCAAAGCTGTGGGATTGCCGTGTCCCGATTACAAAAGAGTCCATGAGGGCTTTAAATTAGCATATACAGATATGGCAAAGAAACATCCATGTTTTGGGTTTGCTGAGAAGATACCCAACGTTGTTTGGTGGAAGACATGTGTGAGGGACTCATTTATCAAGGTATGATATGCTAGATTGTAATGCATGATTTGCTTGTGGGTTCTTGGGTCTTCCATCCTGTCACTAGGTATTACATGTGACATGTTAGAAACTATTGACTCCATAAAGCAATTCACTATTATTGCTATTTCATTGTAACTTCTTCTGAATATTGCAGTTTGATTCAATGGAGGGAATTGTTTAATTGGCTGAAAAGTGAACGTGTTATTAAAGATTACCATGAATTTGAAATTATTGACATAAATCATGTGTTCCTGACAGGCTGGATATGACTATGATGAGGAGACATTTGAGAAGATCTTTAGACGTATATATGCAACCTTTGGTTCCTCTGCACCTTACACAGTCTTTCCAGATTCCCAGCCATTCCTTAGATGGCTTCGACAGAGGGGCCTTACGGTTGGGATAGTTAGCAATGCTGAATATCGGTATCAAGATGTTATTCTTCCAGCATTGGGTTTGAATCAGGTATATTAAATACTATCTCTTATTGAATTTATACAAGTTTGGTTTAATTCATAATCAGAACGATCCATGTTTCTGCTATGCCTGATTTATGGTAGTTTGTGCCTGGTGGTGTTTTGAATACAGGGATCCGAGTGGGACTTTGGTGTCTTCTCTGGTCTGGAAGGTGTAGAGAAGCCAGATCCAAGGATTTATGAGATTGCCTTGGAAAGGGCTGGAAATATTGCACCCGAAGAAGCACTACACATTGGGGACAGCATGCGTAAGGACTACGTCCCGGCAAAAAGAATTGGGATGCATGCCTTGTTATTAGACAGATTTAAGATTCCTGATGCTGAAAACTGGAGGAAGTCTGGTGCAACAGTGCTTCCCGACTTAGTTGCTGCACAAGATTGGCTTACTTCTGAAAAGTTGAATTTCTGCTAACTAGCTTGTAATCATATTTTGTATGCTGAACATGGATTGATCGATTCTGTTTGTTTTTTCTCCCGTGCAAACAAACAATGAAATTGTACCGATGACTAAAGGGCAAATTATATTTTAAATATATTCTTATAAAGGCCAACCAAATAGACTTCCGAGGCATAGCTGCATTTCACTACTCTCTTAACATTTTAAACTGATTACATCGAAATCATAAATGTTGCTCAATAATGTTCTCTTCATATTTTAACAATTGAAATATCATTTATATTAAGGTTACAGGTCGGTCTGATTTCATTTATAAGCACGTACACGTACGTAAAACATTAGCTACAGATGTTTATCTACACGTTATCCAGGCTCTTTTATATACATGCATAAATTTTACTGCTCAAAGGGGCACCACAGAAACCACTACTGCTATCAACATGAAGAAGCTTTTGATGACTGACCATCAACATAAGATATTTACGGAACAGAACTAGATGGATGACATGGAAGTCTTCCGCTTGAACTCTAACCGATAAAAGTCAGCCGGAAGCATCCAAATGGATAGATAAACAGCATTTTACATGTTCTTGACAACTTGGCAGAGTTCATGATTCTTTTGCGGGCAAAAAATATTGGGCAATACTTGAACCCCTTTTAATAATATTAGCTCGCTTTTGGGGCCGAAGCCATGCATGCACCTCTTCCTGTATTTGAAGAGGTAACTCGTTTAAGACTGCAGGATCAATCTCATCCATCCTGTAACTCCACGTACTTGAATGCTCATCTCGACTAAGAGAATGTGAGTCCATTTTAGAGACAGACTCTGCAAGAGGGCCATTTTGAGGCAGCTCGTCCTTCGTAGTCTCGGAGCAGCTATAACCTCGTGACTGTGAGTCTGCATCAAAATCTGAAGATATGAGAAGAGGGGTATGGGGATGAGAGACAAAGAAGAGTTGTGGAAGGTATAGTTCATAGGTGGCTCTATCACCTGAAGATGAAGATGCTTTGCTTTCTTGGACGAACTTGACATGCTTATGCTCATGCTCATGCTCATGCTTATGCTTTGAAGAATCTTAAAATGGAATATTTTTCCTGTTACACCATTCGGACAAAGAAGCTGAGATACTTAGCTCAAAATGATAAGTAGGTTAGATGCTAGATGAACTGCATATGAACTTATGAAATAATTGCAGTCTATTTGTTTACCACATGGTACCGCATTGGCAATCAAAAGACAAATCACTCTATGAGCAAAAAAAACCGGAAAATGTCGCCAAGGGGTATCTAGTGCAAGAAAAACGGGTATTAACTTTTGATTATTTCAGCAAGAGTAAAACAAACTTTACTCCACCATGTTCTCTTGGGGCTTAAATATTTATTCATCCCATATTTTCTGACAAGTTCTCAACAACAGAAATCATCTTCAATAAACTAGGAAATCGTGTCACTAGTCCACATTGGCTCAATTCATGAGTTATGCTTATGAATACTGTGGGCACCAAGATTAATTTAAAGTTTCATTCTACATGTGAGGCAGCCCATGACCGATTTCAGCATACAAGTATACAAATGCTTAGGGAGATATTTTTTAGTGCCTCGTACATAAAGTGAATTAAAATTCATCTACCACTAAATGTGGCACGTATCATGCATATCATGCATTCTAACATCCAGTGGGAAAACAATGAACTCTCAGTCAGTCAACATATTATTTTTTTCTTAATTTTTTTTTTCCAAATCCGTTTTGCCACATCACATGTTCTGGCATTTAAAATGTCTATTGGAAGAAAGATAGAACAATTGGTAGGAAGCAATTTTACGCTTGAACATTCTAAACTCCATCCGACCATATATATCAAGAACCAAAATTATCGTACTCATTTAACTGTGGTTAACAGATGACTGTATACTTACTAGAAGTAACTAGAAATCTATATAACATAAAAACTTAGACAAGCTTGGGGAATGGTTGCAAAAACATTTGATGGAGAAAGACAGGGAAAAAAATAAATAAAAAGAAGTGGTTCAGGAACATTAATAAATCAGATTAAATCTGAATATTCTCAAAACTTATAAACTTTAAAATTTTCAAACACCCATAAACATATACTAACTAATTATGTTAATTTTTCTTTCCCATGAATATTGAAAATTCCAATGCGGATAATGTCGTGATGCGGGAAGGTTGTTAGCAGTCCACAACAGCCAAAGAGCTATAGCACCCTTGAGCAGACCTTTGCAGCCACCAAGCAGTCATAGCAGCAAGCAGCAGCCTAGAGCTTTGTGAAGATCTTGATTAAATGTACACAACATTTGACATTGTAGGCTAGAATAGTAATTTTCTTCATCTATAAATACTGTGCTTGTAAACACAAGAATAAAATACAAGAAGTTCATCTTCTTCATCAATATCAAAATCATGTATTTTCCTCTTTTATTTGATTACTCTCTTTGCATCTCCTTTGTATTCAACAAAGGTAAAGGCATACTTGCCAGGAAAAAATATACAGAAAAAGAGAGGAGAGTAATTAAATGAATCTGAAGATTGACAAGGGGACTGGTAGTTTCAAACCTTTTCTTTCAAAGACTTCACCTTTTGTTCCTCTGACTTCATTGTGCACGCAATTTCTTTCCTATGTGAAAGAAATAGAAGAGAAGAAATTTCTGAAATTTCATGTATTGATTTTCATAATGATACACTGTGTGTGCTTTACATATTTATAGAACTAACTGATTTTAGCTCTAATCTATTCAGCACGTGGCTACACAAGGGCCACATGCTGATTACAGCTGGCTACCACTATCAATCCTTAACTAACTATATTAGAGCTTTATAGAGAATACAGAGTAGACATATTACAACTATACTATTGCTTACATTAACAGGCCCCCTCAAGCTGAACTTGGGACTGCCAAGGGAAGCTTGCTCCTGAGATAGGTAAACTTGTCATGTGTTAGAGACTTGGTGAAAATGTTAGCTACTTGCTCAGTTGTAGGAATATAGGTGAGTTGCAGAGCCTTAGAAACCACTTGAGTTCTCACAAAATGATAGTCTATTTCTACATGCTTGGTCCTACCATGACAAACTGGATTGGATGCCAAATCCATAGCTGATAGACTATCACAGTGTAAGACTGGTATAGCTGTAGTTAGAGAGAGATCATGAAGGAGATAACTGATCCATTTAATTTTAGTAGTAGCATGAGCGATGGTTCTGTACTCTGCCTTTGTGGAAGACCTAGAGACAATAGCCTGCTTTTTAGAAGTCCAGGAGATGAGATTTTTTCCAAAAAAAATATAGCATAGCCTGATGTAGACTTTCTATCCTCAGGATCACTGGCCCAGTCTGAGTCTGTATAGCCATATAACTGCAGAGGGCCTTTCTGAAACTGTAATCCCTGAGTTATAATCCCCTTAATGTACCTGAGTGTCCTTTTTAAGGCTGCAAAATCAGCATTGCTAGGGGAGTGCATATGCTGACAGAGAGAGTTTACTGCATATTGCACATCAGGTCTGGTCATGGTTAAGTATTGTAAAGCCCCAATAAGAATTCTGAACTTTGTTGGATTAGCATAGGGAGCTGAATCAGCAGCAGTGAGAGTTTTAGATTTAGAAGTAGTTGGTGAAGTAGCTGAGTGGCAGTCAGTGACACCTGCTCTATGAAGGAGCTCTTTAGCATATTTAGTTTGATTTAGGAGAATTTTATTGGGTGCATAGTATACTTCTATCCCTAGAAAATAGGTTAGAAGACCTAAGTCTTTCATGACAAATTTATGACTCATAGCTGCAATAAGAGTAGTAATATAGGATGTGGAGCTGCCTGTAAGGGTGATATCATCCACATAGATTAGCATGAGAGTGTAATCAGTGGAAAACATATGAATGAACAGGGAGGTATCTGCAGTGCTCATAATGAATCCATGCTGAATAAGAAAGGAAGATAACATATGGTACCAAGCCTTGGGGGATTGTTTCAGACCATATAATGACTTTTTGAGTTGGCAGACATGGTGTGGGTAGGTTGTGTTTGTGAAACCTCGAGGTTGATGCATATAGACTGTCTCTTCTAGGTGGCCATGTAAGAAAGCATTAGATACATCAAGTTGTTTTAGAGACCAATTGAAATTAAGAGCAAGACTAAGAACAAGTCTAATGGTCTGGGCCTTTACAACTGGATTGAATGTTTCCTGGTAGTCTATACCTACCTCTTGTAGATAACCTTTGGCCACAAGTCTAGCCTTGTATCTGGAAATGGAGCCATTGACATGCTTCTTGATTTTGTAAACCCATTTGCAGCCAATGGGTTGCCTATTGGGTGGGAAGGGAACAAGATCCCATGTCTGTTGTGCCATCAAAGCATCATATTCTTCTTGCATATCTTGTTTCCAACATGAGTGTTTAACTGCCTCTTTGTAGGTATGAGGTTTAGTTATTGTAGTATTATAGACAATATGATGAAGATAATATAGAGGGGGTGGTAGGCAACCTGTTTTACTTCTAGTGAGCATAGGATGTTGGGAAGAAGGTGCTAGAGCAGTGAGGGATTGAGTACTAGATGAAGGAGCAGAAGAGTCTGCATTAGGTGGGGACAGTGAAGTTGGAGAACTAGAAACCTGAGTGATAGGTGAAGGTCCGGAAGAGACTGCAGGAGGATTAGATAAATTTGTGTGTGCAGAAGTAGAAGAGGAAGAGAAAGATGCAGAAGAAATAGGTACTGGTACCTGAGGAGTAGTATTGGGTGGGGGAGGTGAATCAGAGGGGCCAGAGAAGAAGTAGGAACTGGAAGAGAGATCACTAGAAGAAAGAGTATTATGTGAGTTGGAGTAATGAGAAGTGTGAAAAATTGGGGAAAAGTTAAGTGGTGGGGAGATAGGTGTAGAAGTAGGAGTGACTTTGATGGATTGAAAAGGAAAAATTGTTTCTACAAACCTAACATGCCTAGATACATACACTCTGTTGCTAGTAGGATCCAAACATTTGTAGCCCTTAGTAGAAGGATAATAGCCAATAAAGGTACAGGGTTTGGATTTGTTTTCAAGTTTATGATGTGTGTAGGGTTTTAACTAAGGGTAGCAGAGACACCCAAATACCCTTAATGCTTGGTAATTAGGTAGGGTATGATAGAGAACTTCATAGGGAGATTTTTGTTTAAGAACTGAAGAAGATAACCTATTGATAAGATAATGAGTTGTAGCAACAGCTTCTAGCCAAAATTGTGTAGGTAGGCAAGATTGGTTTAGTAAGGCCAGAGTAGTTTCTACTAAGTGACTGTGTCTCATTTCTACCCTTCTATTTTGTTCAGGTGTGTGGGGGCAAGTGGTTTGGTGTAGAGTACCTAAGGACTGCAATAGGATGCTGAATTTGTGATTAACATATTCTGTGCCATTGTCAATTCTAAATATCTTTATAGTAGCTTTGAACTGAGTTTGCACCATATTAGTAAAGCTAGTGAAAGCTGAAAAAGCATCAGACTTGAATTTAAGAGGATAAAACATATCTACTAAAATCATCAATGAATAAAATATAGTATTTGAAACCAGGGCCCCAAATGTCTGAATGAACTAACTCAAAAGGCTTATTAGTAATAGACTGAGACAAAGAAAAATGTAACTTTTGGGCCTTGGCTACATAACAAGAATTACAGTCTAGACTGTTATGACTCAATCTTATTCCTAAGATAGAAGATAAGGTCTGTGTAGCATTTGGAGATGGATGTCCCAATCTGAAATGCCATTGCATAGCTGATGAAGTGGATGTGGCAGAGTGGCAGTTGAGAGTTCTTGAGGATGAAGTTGTAGGTGAGGAATGAGCAGATGGCAGAGGATATAATCCTTTGTCACAGAGGGCCTTGTACATCACCCTGTGAGTAGAATTGTCCAAAATGCTCACCTCCTTAGAAGTAAAAAGGAGAGAACAATTGTTATCTTGGGTAAATTGATGAACATATAACAAATTAGAAGAAATAGTAGGTACATAGTGAATATTATTAAGGGAGAAGGTAGCTGTATTGGTAAGAAGATTACCACAACCAACACTGTGAATAGGAAGTGATTGACCACTGCCCACAGAGATAGAGTCTTAACCAACATAAGGATGAGATTGCTGAAGTTGTGAAGGGTCATTTATGACATGAAGATTAGCACCACTATCTAGATACCATTGTGCAGCAGAGGGTCCAGTAGGTGTAATGTGATCAGCTAGGGCATGTTTAGGTTGGGGAGGATAGACGTAGTTAGTAGTGTCAAGTCTATACCAACACACCATAACTGTGTGATTAGGTTTTCCACAAATTTGACAAAGTACTTTAGGTTGAGGAGCAGATGAAGATGGTAAAGAAACATATTGGTAGGATGGAATGTATGCACCAGATGGAGGTCCTCTACCTTGGCCTCTTTGACCCCTACCCCCCCTTGTAAGAATACTGAGACCCCCCTCTACCTCTAGACTGATTGGTTTGTCCAGAATTGTACTGTGTGTACAATGCAGTATGCAGGTCAAGAGTGGGTAATAGGGGAGGAGGTTTAGTTTGATTCATGAGCAATTCTTCTGTGATAAGAATGTTTGTGAGTTCTTGCATAGTTATAGGAAAAGGTCTAACCCTAATGTTTTGTTTAAAGGAATCAAATTCAATGGGAAGGCCTTTTAGAATATAAAGGACAAGATCTTCATCAGACACAGTTTCAACAGAATTAGCAAGATTCTCAGCTAGATTTTTGACATAATCAAGATAGGACTGCATGCTTTGAGTACCCTTAGACAGATTATGAAGTTGATGTTTAATATGATGAATATGAGACCTACTAAGAGAAGTAAACCTAGAAGCAAGTGCGGACCATACAGAGGAAGCCGTAGGGAGATGTAGAACCTGAGAAAGAATAGGGGAAGACATAGTGGCAAACAAGCATGTTCAAAGATGTTGATCCTTGAGAATCCAGGCAGTGTAGGCTGGATTGATGGCAGTGGAATCAATGGCTGAGCTAGCAGTAGCAGTGGCTGAGCTAGTAGACAAGTACTTACTTGGACAAGGTTCTTGACCAGTCACATGCTCAAACACTTGGTAGGCTTGCAAAACAACTTGCATCTGCTTCTTCCAGATGACATAGTTAGTGTTGTCTAGAGTGATTTTGATCAGATTGTGAAGATTCTGACTCAACAGTTTCAGGCCTTGAGGCAGATCAACATCTGAGGCAGCCATTGAAGCGAAGCTTGAAGATGAAGAAATTTTTGAAATTGAATCGGTAAAAAGCTAGAGTAGACCACAAGAAAGCTTCGACTGAGGTTTGAAGCTATTTGAAGCACTGCAATGGAGGTTTTGAAGATGTTCTCCAATGGTGTTTGTAAGAAATTAGGTTTTGATTCAGTGAAAAAAAAAATTGAGCTTTTTTTTTCAATTATCACGTGAATCAAATCCAAGTAATTGAGAAAGAATCAGTAATAGAGCTTCAATGGAGATTGTGAAGCTCGAAAAAAAAAAATGGCTACTCTAGAGAGGACATGAACCTGCTTTTGATACCATGAAAGAAATAGAAGAGAAGATATTTATGAAATTTCATGTATTGATTTTCATAATGATACACTGTGTGTGCTTTACATATTTATAGAACTAAATGATCTTACCTCTAATCTATTCAGCACATGGCTGCACATGGGCCATGTGCTGATTACAGCGGGCTACCACTATCAATCCTTAACTAACTATATTAGAGCTTTACAGAGAATACCGAGTAGACATATTACAACTAGAATATTGATTACACTAACACCATGCCATGGGATTCTGTATTTGACTTAGTTTGATCCAGTCTAACACAACTCTGAGCTCCTAAATGACACTATATATTTTGAAAAAACATAAAGAAAGAATTTGAAGTCTTGAAACCTCTGAACCAGCATTTTGGTAGACAGTCAAGTCAGCTTTACCACGGGCCATGGGGACTTGGACAAGCTGGATTTCTGGACAAACTTGCTTTGCATCGTCACCTCGCATTGAACTGAAGAATACAGCAAGGTAGACAAGATAGGAGTAGGCAATTATAGTAATCAAGGATTAAAAGTAGAGTAAACGCAAGAGAAGCAAGCAAATTAAATATATATATATATATATGTATATTAAAAAAAAAAAAAGCAGTGTCACCGTTTGACCCCATAAGAACGAGCCTCGTAACTGACAGCAATGAGGCCCCCTCCTTTCCAATCATGGTACTGCACCACAGCAGTGGGCTGGCCTCTTAGATGAGGCTGTTTCCGCTATTCCACTTTCCACCCAAAAATCGAAAACAACAATTTAGCCAGAAAGATGATGATGAAGAAGAAGAAGTGTTCTACTATTTCCTATTATTATATGCCTTTTTGTTTTCCCCTAAGAATCAGAATTGGGATTAATTTCCTATTTTGCATCAAATAATGCACCAAATACTCCATTTTGCATAATTTTTGACATTTTAATGACTATTTTTATTTTATATATAAATAAGAAAAAAAAGAGAACTTTGAACATCGAAGCAATCCATGTCGATGTGAGCGATGACTCTGGAGTCTGATGATTCAGGTCGCGCCACCGGCATCCTCTCTGTGTGTCTCTTCTATTTTCCCTCCAATTTCATGATGGGTGTGTGTGAATGTGATATTTGAGAAATTAATCAACACTCCTCTAGATTAGTCTAGATATATTTGCTTTTATTTCTTTGGTTGTTACATTATTACTGGCCATTACAGTTTTGGTAATATCAGTTGTATGAATTGTTTAACTATCTGGAGCACTTACAGTGTGTTTGGATTGGGGGAAATAGGGGGTTGGGGAGGGTTAGTAAGGGGAGAGGTTGAGTTTTATCTTATTTGGTTTGGAAAGAAATGGGGGAAAGAGGTATAGAGGGAATGAGGTCCCTCCATATTTTTAGAATATGGTCCTTTTAATTTAGGGGGAAAGAGGGGGAAGGGGAAAGAATATTTGTTATAATAACATTTTTGTCTTTTTTTTTTTCTCATCAAATTATGAAAATTTAATATAAAATAAAAAAAGGTATAAAAGTCATTATACACATAAAATTTATCTCTCCCTTCCATTTTCTTTCTAATTCAAACAAAAGATACTCATAATCTTTTATGATACTCTCATTTATAAAATTTTTCAATCCAAACATAATTTGACCCTCTCCACTCATTTTCTTTATAATACTTTCACTTCCTCTCTTTTACTAAACCTCCTCCCCCTCGATCCAAACACACCCTTAGTGGTCTTAACGAGGAAGTACATTACTAGATTTTTATAGAATGCTTGAAGACTGCTGTAATTTTGTAATATGTATTTGTATTGCTGTTTGTATAATAATGTTATTAGGAGATAATTTAATTATTTATTTATTAAGAAAATATCTAAACTCTTAATTAAATATCAAACAAAATCAACCCAATGTCTTTTCTAATTTATTTCCCCGTCAATTTTTTTTTCCATCGTTTCTTTTCCTTCACCCACTTTCTTAAGCTCTCCCTTTCTACCCACATGTTCTAGTATTATTTCAAGCTGTAAATCTCCAGCTCTCTCATGCGAAGGGAACGTACAAAGGCTCCCATCTACATATGGTACAAAATCCATTATTTTTTTAACTTATAAAGCTTTCTAGGGGTTTTTCTTTTTTCTTTTTTAAATTTTTTATCATACAAACCGATGCATATCTTGTTGGATATCTGCTGTACTCGAAGTGCATGTATAATCCCAAAAAAAGAAATTTCTGTAATAAAATAAATTAGATAAACAGAATATATAATTGTAATTTAAAGATATAATTGGAAGGACAAACCAGAGACAAAATGAGATCGAGGCCTGAATTTGATTCAGTTTCCTTAAGACTTTTATCGCCCCGCTACGATGCTTACGGTCTCTGGTGCAAGTCTCCCAGGATACAACGATTTAACTTCTTGTAATAGCAGCACTACAAATTACAAGAACTGACGAACCTAAAATTGTTGAACTCTCTGTGACTAAAATTTATGCCCGGAAGAACTAGTCTTCCAATGTTTACTTAATGTGATTTCTAAGTGAAAAACCAATGTTAATGTGAAGACTCAATCTTTTCTATAAGATCTCGTCTATTTTCTTGTTTGACAAAGCAACACATGACTCTATATATAAACAAGGACTGCAAACCAAGTGTGAAGCCAAAGAGCATGCTTCTGATGAAGCATTATAACTCCACATGCTTCTGATCAAAATTCTCACTTTATCAATGTGAGCACATGACTCCTGACAAAGCATGAAAATCAGAGAGCATGCTAGCAAAAAAGTGGGCGAGCAGAAAAGAAGTGCTGGACCACTAACAAAATAAATCATTTCCATTCATTATTCTAACAATCCCCCACATGAATGAAAATGAACTAGAAAATGCAAAATGCTGACGCATGAGAGATAGTTCAAAAAGAAAGATACTGCTTCGAGATAGATAGCTTTTGGCCTTGATCCTTCTCTAGTAAGAGCTATCGGATTTACTCGCTAACCAGTGAACGCGATGTCTTGAACTATTCAGGTAAACCAAGACAATAGAACTCACACAGCATCCTTCTAGACATTTCTAGGTTTTCACGGTTGTGTTCATTTTGGCCCTGAACAACTCCCGGTTTCATGAGTACTCTAGAGAATTCAGCCATTAAAATTCTCGTAGGAGCGGCCCACTCCCTACTCACATAGGTGATTACTTATTAAGAGTATCCCTGCAATACTCCACTTAGATTTTCCAAGATATAAGTATCATTAAAAGCATAACTTAACCTAAACCACATGTAGGCAGCACTGTCTGCTCGTCATAGGAATAGGTGGAAGTATTACCCCCGTAGTGCTTACATTGAATTGTACATAATTCAGTTTTTCCCTTTGAATCTAGATCCAGGGATCTCTTGTCAACAAGGTAGGGTTTACCATTATGGCAACTCTTTAAAATAGGCTTAAGACCCATTCCCCTTGACGAATTATAATTTGTTCTCTATTTAAACTTTTTATAAGCAGATCCGCAATGTTATCTTTTGACTTTACATAGTCAATAAGGATAATCTCATTAGAGAGCAATCTTCTTACGATTTTACATCCAAGACATATATGTCTA
Source organism: Ehretia macrophylla (assembly GCA_037974665.1). Lineage (NCBI taxonomy): Eukaryota > Viridiplantae > Streptophyta > Magnoliopsida > Boraginales > Ehretiaceae > Ehretia > Ehretia macrophylla. Next base: position 67,390,162 of record CM075769.1, read on the forward strand.
GACTTACCGTTTATATATATCACTTAGTGCCCTTCCAATTAATGATTGACTATCGCAATATTTGCAAATAGTTGGCACAAGTTTTGGCCAATCGACAATATCCTTTAAGAAATTATGAAACCACTCGGCTTCTTTTCTAGCCATAAACTCAGATTCCACAGTGAATTTGACCATACAAATTTGCTTAAAGGATTTCTATTGAGACAGCTGCACCCCAAAGAGAAAGACATATTCGCTTATGAATTTGAGTCTTTTACATCCGTAGGTGTCTTCACTGGACTAACTTCTCAATACAATGAGATAGAGACTCGATTAGTCCATCAGATATTTTGGTAATTTTTAATTTCCAAAATATCATTTACTACACCTAAATGTTTCACATCATAATTACTGGTCAACATAGTCTTAATGACATCGTTATTGCTTTCAATGACCAGCATGTCATTTAGATAAAACATGTCATTTACCTTCTTTTTATGGAACCATAGACCCCTCGGGTTGTTCCAAATAGATCTCTTCATCTGAGTCATTATTTAAGAAGGTTTTCTTTACATCTATCAGATGTATCTCACAATTATTCATAGCCGCAATGGCTATTAACTTCTAAGTAGAAGTTAGTCTCGTAATTGGTGTACACGTGTTCAAGTAATAACGATTTTGCTTGCAATCCTCAATTACAAGTCTAGTCTTGTACTTGTCAATAGATCCACCAAATTTCATCTTTCTTTAGAAAATTTATTTACACCTTAAAGGTTAATTTTCGAAAGAAGTACTACTAATTTCCATATATAAAGGAATTAATCCACTAACAACAACCTTTTCTCAAGAGTTGTCATTATTTCCTTGATGGTACAAGCTTATCGAGACCAAAAGACTTGGGCATTATAACACTCTTGCTATGTCTTGGTTCATCTTTATTGCATTTGATATAGCATTTTCACTATATCAATTTCATGACTACTACTCATAGTATCATAAAAAACCGAATTCTCACAATGATAGAATTTCTCAAAATTCTACATCCTTGACTTTAAATAACTTTGACATGCATGTCCTCAAATTTTGAATTTGTACACAAGAAATCTTGTATACCTCAATAAAGATGTAATCAATAGTCTTAGGGTCCAATCTCGACCATTATAGGAGTATGAACTCCTATTTCACCAAGATACCCCTATATTTTAAGCATTCAGAAAGGTAGTCAACATTTCCAACCTTGCATATAAGTATCTTGTAAAATAGTTGTGGGTTGCTTGTCAAAATAGCCTTTCCCCTCAAGTACTAAAGTTTCCTTTAATCAACAAAGTATTTAACACCACTTAGGTCTTACTTTCAGTAACACCACTTTGTTGAAGTGAACAAGGAACCAAAATTAATGAACAATACCATGTTCAATATAGTATTAAGGAAAATAGACATTGCCTTCACTATTTAACACGTTTCTGTTGATTCACAATCTCATTTATATATTGTTTAAATACTTTCAAAGCCTCGTGTTTGAAATTTTGTAAATAAACATTATAAACTCTTGTGCAAATATTTGTAAGAAGTAATAAATTATTTTTTTTCCGCCTCTAACTTGCACAAACTTTAATAAATACCGTAGTGAATTTGTTCTTGACTTTGAACTGCTCAATAAATTCCAAAGTCCCCGAACTTCTCAATAAGTTCTAATGATTTTGTGTCTTTGCACACTCCGCTATGCAAATAATCAAAATCCAATTGTTCTAATTTATCACACCATAAATTAGGAGACTCCAATAAGTATATTGAGAAATTCTTTGTTTCCACAATAATTGATACAAAGGTTTTTAAACTCAATTTTAATAAACCAACATAGTTGTATCTCTTTTCGGAAGGCGGTTGAGTCTCCTCTTTTCTTTTCTTTTTCATTCTCAAGTCCCTGAACTTATGAAATCTCGATCACATAAGTACCTTCAATGCATGTATAAACACACATATACATATATCATGTCCATAAGAGCACATTGTAATTTGGTATGTAGTTATTTAAACAAATAACTTTAATACTATTACAATCACAGTATATAAATATGTGCTCACATGAAAATACATATCATAATCACATTTATGAACTGTTTTTCATATTTTATTAGTCCTCAAAATAGGTTCACCCAAAATATGATATTTTTTCAACTATCATATTTTTCTACCCAATTCTTTGCTCCTACTAGTATTGGCCTAGAGACCAAATATGAGCAAATATTAGAATGAGAAAATATAATTTAATTCATTCATAATACATGACAAAAATCTCATTTTGCCTCTCGATAGATAATTTTTCTACCAAATAACGCAAATAAAAGTCTACATTACTTTTATATGCATTTAGTATTTATTTAATTAATACATGAAAATCAATTAAATAAAGCACATACCAGTAAGAATAATATATTCTTAACTGAAAATATTATAATACATAATTAAAGAATAAATTCTCAATTATGGACTGCAATTAATGACCTCAACAAAAGATATAAATCTTCTGCCCCTTTAAGATGCAATGTTGCTAGTTGTAGTGGTTAACCTTTTACAATATATTCCAAAAGGTACGGGGTTCTAATCTGCACAACCACAAGTGTTCATTTTATTTCTCAATTAGCATCCAGCAATAGCCACTACCACATGTTCTCAACTGACAAGTATTTATGGTTGTAGAACCATAACACAAGAAACGGATATAGCTTAGTGGTTAGACAACTATTCCAAACTTAAAGAGGTCCTGAGTTCAAGACGTAACAGCCTCAAGTTTGTGTTTTCTTTTTGTTCTAAAAAGACACGTAGGCCATGCTGCACATGGCCTTAATAAAAACAAAATAACAACATGCTGCACAACTCTCATGGCCTTGATAAAATAAAATTACCAACATGCTACACAACTTTCAATAAATGTGCTTACATTTACCAAGTTAAATACCTTGACCTGTTCAACCTCTCCGTATGGCAGACAAGAGATAAAGCATGTTAAGACACAACTTTGTAAGTTTTTTTTTCTTTTCATCATTTGCCATACGCCACATGTCCCATGTTCATTGGCTGCTTCGATAACAGTTCAAACGAGGTTGTTTTGGTTATCTTCTTCCTTATAGTCATGCAAAAATTTCCAAATTATCCTTTAAAAATTCATATATTTAATATCTTTAGTCCAAATCATGCGAAACTTGAACCCTTAGATTCATAAATTTCAATAGCATACAAGTATGCAAATTAATTTCTCATTTAAGATTTTTCACAGAGACCCATTTAGAAAATCTCATATAATTATATAATGAGCCTATATTGTTTTCTAATATCTCAGCAATCGAAAGAAAGAATGAAGGAAAAATGAAAGGCTTTGAAGAAATTGATGCATATGTCGGCGTCGGCCTTGGGCCTTGCAAATTCAGATTTTGTGTCTTCAAGAAGCATTTTGGATTGTCTAGTATGGGCAAGGAGCTTGTGTCGAGATTTGGAGGCTTTGGGTGGAGTTTTGAGCTAAATTTTTTTATGCATTGTATCATAGATTGTCATAGGATGTCTAGGAATAGAATTTGAAATTAAAATGCATGGACAATGGCTCCTAGTGGTCGGCCAAGGGTGTGTTAAGATCTGAATTTTTGTCTTGGTTGAGCAATAATTAATTGTGTGTTTGGGATATGCAAAGAATAAAGAATAAAGAATGTCTAGCTTTTTGTGAGATTTTGTCTTCTAGTGGGTTGAATTAGTAATTTAATATTAGTTAGTGGGATTTGTAGGATTAATTAATGATTTAGTGCTTCGGGTAAGATGCTTTCTTGATTAGCGTGAGGGCACGCTTTCTTAGGTTTAGGGCACACACTACGAGATCAGGCATGAACTACGAGACGAATGCACGTTTCCCAAGTAAATACACGCAACCCTAAAGGAATGCACGTAACTCAATGCAAGGCACGCAAAACGAAACACAATTCTTAAACCTAAGTCAAAGCACGCAAATCTAGGTTAGGGCACACGAAACGAGGTATCGCACGCAAATCAAGGTCGGGCCTCACAATCGTAGAGCTCTCAGGGATCTTTCCAACGGAATGCTGTGCGCCGCGTAACTCTTTACGGATCAAAAGTTATGGGCACCGGAGCGATGGATACTCAGTGGCAAGCCCCACGTCCTCGGTTTGCGGGCCCAGCCACTACATGAAGTGAAGTTGTCTTGCCCAAGCTGTCGTGGGATACAGTAATAGAAATGTGATGGATTAGGTTGTCGTCCGTTTCGTTGCTCACAACGTACGATCCGGGACCGAAAAATAGTACAAAAGAAGAAAAGTGTCCCAAAACTGATAAAAAAGTCTGATTTTAGGCTCCAAAAACAAGTGCAGCGAAGTAGGCTGGCTACCTCTATCGTAGAGCTCACGGAGAGCTTTCCAATGGTATGCTGTGCGCCGCGTAACTCCTTACGGATCAAAAATTATGGACACCGGAGCGACGGAGACCTAGTCCCTTCCCTACGCCCTTGGTTTGCAGGCCCAGCCTCTACGTGAAGTGAAGTTGTCTTGAAAAAGTTGCCATGGGATTCGGTAATAGAAATGTGATGGATTAGGTTGTCGTCCTTCTCGTGGCACCCGATGTACGATTCGGGACAGAAAAACAGCTCAAAAGAATAAAAGTATACCGAAACTAATGAAAACATTCAATTTTGAGCTCCAAAAATAGGGGGAGCCTAGTAGGTTTGCTACCCCCGTCGTAGAGCTCTCGGCGTGCTTTCCAACGGTATGCTGTGCACCGTGTAACTCCTTATGAAACAAAAGTTATGGGCAACAGAGCGACGGAGGCCTGGTCATAATCCCCGCGCCCTCGGTTTGCGGGCCCAGCCTCTACGTGAAGCGAAGTTGTCTTGTCCAAGGTGCCGTGGGATTCGGTAATAGACATGTGATGGATTAGGTTGTCGTCCTCTTCGCAGCTCACGACGTACGATCCGGGATGAAAAAATAGCGTAAAAGATGAAAATTGTCCCGAAATTGATGAAAACGTTCAATTTTTGTCTCCAAAAATAGGCGCAGCCGAGCAGGCTTGCTGGCCCCGTCGTAGAGCTCTCGGAGAGCTTTCCAACGGTATGCTGTGCATTGCGTAAATCCTTACGGATCAAAAGTTATGGGCACCGGAGAGACGGAGACCTGGTCCCAATCTGCACGCCCTCGGTTTGCGGGCCCAGCCTCTACTTGAAGCGAAGTCGTCTTGCCCAAGATGTCATAAGATTCAGTAATAGAAATGTGATGGATTAGGTTGTCATCCTTTTCGCGGCTTATGACGTACTCCCGGGACGGAAAAACAGCGCAAAAGAAGAAAAGTGTCCTGAAACTTATGAAAATATTCGATTTTGGACTCTGAAAATAGGCGTAGCTGAGCAGAATTGCTGCCCTAGTTGTAGAGCTCTCGGACAGCTTTCAAACGGTATGCTGTGCACCGCGTAACTCCTTACGGATCAAAAGTTATGGGCACTAGAGAGACGGATACCTGGTTACAAGCCCCACGCCCTCGGTTTGCAGGCCCAGCCTCTACGTGAAGCGAAGTTGTCTTGCCCAATGTGCCATGGGATTCGGTAATAGAAATGTGATGGATTAGGTTGTCATCCTTTTCATAGCTCACGACGTACGATCCGGGATGAAAAAACAGCGCAAAAGATGAAAAGTGTCCCGAAACTAATGAGAATGTTCTATTTTGGCCTTCGAAAATAGGCACAACCTAGCTGGCTTGTTGCCCCCATCGTAGAGCTCTCGGAGATCTTTCCAACGGTATGCTGTGCGCCGCGTAACTCCTTACGGATAAAAGTTTATGGGCAACGGAGCGACAGATACCTAGTAACAAGTCCCACGCCCTCTGTTTGCTGGTCCAGCCACTACGTAAAGTGAAGTTGTCTTGCCCAAGGTGCCATGGGATTCAATATTAGAAATGTGATGGATTAGGTTGTCATCCTTTTCGCGGCACACGGCGTATGATCCGGGACGAAAAAATAGCTCAAAGGAAGAAAAGTATCCCGGAATTGATAAAAACTTTCGATTTTGGGCTCCCAAAAAGGCGTATCCAAGCAGGCTGTCTACCCCCGTTGTAGAGCTCTTGGAGAGCTTACCAATGGTATACTGTGCGGCGCGTAACTCCTTACGGATCAAAAGTTATGGGCACCAGAGCGACGGAGACTTGGTCCCAAGCCCCACGCCCTCGGTTTGCTGGCCCAGCCTCTACCTGAAGCAAATTTGTCTAGCCCAATGTGCCATGGGATTTGGTAATAGAAATGTGATGGATTAGGTTGTCGTCTTTTTTGCGGCTCACGACGTACGATCAGGGACGAAAAAATAGCTCAAAAGAAGAAAAGTGTACCGAAATGGATGAAAATGTTCGATTTTGGGCTCCGAAAATAGGTGCAGCAGAGCAGGCTTGCTGCACCCATCGTAGAGCTATCAGAGAGCTTTCCAACGGAATGCTGTTCACCTCGTAACTCCTTACGGATCAAAAGTTATGGGCACCGGAGCGACGGAAACCTGGTCACAAGCCCGACGCCCTCGGTTTGCGGGCCCGATCTCTACGTGAAGCGAAGTTGTCTTGCCCTAGGTGCCATGTGATTCGGTAATATAAATGTGAAGGATTAGGTTGTCGTCCTTTTCGCAGCTCACGACGTACGATCAGAGACGGAAAAACAGCGTAAAAGAAGAAAAGTGTCCCGAAACGGATGAAAAAGTTTGATTTTGGGCTCCGAAAATAGGCGTAGCCAAGCAAGCTGGCTGCCCCCGTCGTAGAGCTCTCGGAGAGCTTTCCAACGGTTTGTTGAGCGCCGCGTAACTCCTCACAGATCAGAAGTTATGGGCACTAGAGCGACAGAGACCGGGTCACAAGCCCCACGCCTTTGGTTTACGGGCCCAGCCTCTACGTGAAGCGAAGTTGTCTTGCCCAAGGTGCCATGGGATTCGGTAACAGAAATGTGATGGATTCAGTTGTCGTCCTTTTCGCAGCTCACGACGTACGATCCGAGACGAAAAAACATCGCAAAAGATGAAAAGTATCTGAAACTGATGAAAACATTTGATTTTGGGATCCGAAAATAGGCGCAGCCAAGCAGGCTTGCTGCCCCCGTCGTAGAGCTCTCAGGGATCTTTCCAACTGTATGCTGTGCGCCGCGTAACTCCTTACGGATCAAAAATTATGGGCACCGGAACGACGGATACCTGGTCACAAGCCCTACGTCCTCGGTTTGCAGGCCCAACCACCACATGCAGTGGAGTTGTCTTGCCCAAGCTGTCGTGGGATTCAGTAATAGAAATGTGATGTATTAGGTTGTCGTCCTTTTCGCTGCTCACGACGTACGATCCGGGACTGAAAAATAGAGCAAAAGAAGAAAAGTGTCCCGAAACTAATGAAAAAGTTTGATTTTGGGCTCCAAAAACAAGCGCAGCCAAGCAGGCTGGCTGCCTCAATCGTAGAGCTCATGGAGAGCTTTTCAATGGTATGCTGTGCGCCGCGTAACTCCTTACGGATTAAAAGTTATGGGCACCGGAGCGATGGAGACCTAGTCCCACGCCCCACGCCCTCGGTTTGCAGGCCCAGCCTCTACGTGAAGCGAAGTTGTCTTGCCCAAGGTACCGTGGGATTCGGTAATATAAACATGATGGATTAGGTTGTCGTCCTTTTCGTAGCTCACGATGTACGATCCGGGATGAAAAAATAGCGTAAAAGATGAAAACTGTCTCGAAATTGATGAAAACTATCAATTTTGGTCTCCAAAAACAGACGCAGCCAAGCAGGCTTGTTGCCCCCTTCGTAGAGCTCTCGGAGAACTTTCCAACGGTATGTTTTGCGCCGCGTAACTCCTTACGGATTAGAAGTTATGGGCACCGGAGCAACAGAGACCAGGTCACAAGCCCCACGCCCTCAGTTTGCGGGCCCAACCTCTACGTGAAGCGAAGTTGTCTTGTCCAAGGTGCCATGGGATTCGGTAACAAAAATGTGGTGGATTCGGTTGTCGTCATTTTCGCAGCTCCCGAAGTACGATCTGGGACGAAAAAACAGCTTAAAAGAAGAAAAATATCTCGAAACTGATGAAAACGTTCGATTTTGGGCTCCAAAACTAGGGGCAGCCTAGCAGGCCTGCTACCCCCCGTAGAGCTCTCGGAGTGCTTTCCAACGGTATGCTGTGCACCGTGTAACTCCTTACGGATCAAAAGTTATGGGCAACGGAGCGACGGAGACCTGGTCAAAATCCCCGCGCCCTCGGTTTACGGGCCCAGCCTCTACGTGAAGCGAAGTTTTCTTGTCCAAGGTACCATGGGATTCGGTAATAGAAATGTGATGGATTAGGTTGTCGTCCTTTTCGCAGCTCACGACGTACGATCTGGGATGAAAAAATAGCATAAAATATGAATACTGTCCCAAAATTGATGAATACATTCAATTTTGGTCTCTGAAAACAGGCGCAGCTGAGCAGGCTTGCTACCCCCGTCGTAGAGCTCTCGGAGAGCTTTCCAACGGTATGTTGTGCGCTGCGTAACTCCTTACGGATCAAAAGTTATGGGCTCCGGAGCGACGGATACCTGGTCACAAGCCCCACGCCCTCGGTTTGCTGGCCCAGCCTCTATGTGAAGTGAAGTTGTCTTGCCCAAGGTGCCACGGGATACAGCAATAGAAATGTGATGGATTAGGTTATCGTCTTTTTCGCGGCTCACGACGTACGATCTGGGATGGAAAAACAGCGCAAAAGAAGAAAAGTGTCCTGAAATTAATGAAAACGTTCGATTTTGGGCTTAGAAAATAGGTGCAGTCGAGCAGGCTTGCTACCCCCATCGAAGAGCTCTCAGAGAGCTTTCCATCGGTATGCTATGCGCCTTGTAACTTCTTACGGACCAAAAGTTATGGGCACCGGAGCGACGGATACCTGGTTACAAGCCCTACGCCTTCGGTTTGCGGGCCCAGCCTTTACGTGAAGTGAAGTTATCTTGCCCAAGGTTCCGCGGGATTCGGTATTAGAAATATGATGGATTAGGTTATCGTCCTTTTCGCGGCTCACGACGTACGATCCGGGATGGAAAAACAACGCAAAAGAAGAAAAGTGTCCTGAAACTGATGAAAACGTTCAATTTTGGGCTCCGAAAATAGGTGCAACCGAGCAGGCTTGCTACCCCTGTAGTAGAGCTCTCGGAGTGCTTTTCAACGGTATGTTGTGCGCCGCGTAACTCCTTACGGATCAAAGATATGGGCACCGGTGCGACGGATACCTGGTCACAAGCCCCACGCTCTAGGTTTGCGGGTCCAGCCTCTACGTGAAGTGAAGTTGTCTTGCCCAAGGTTCCATGGGATTCAGTAATAGAAATGTGATGGATTAGGTTGTCGTCCTTTTCGCGGCTCACGACGTACGATCCGGGATGAAAAAACAGCGCAAAAGAAGAAAAGTGTCCCAAAACTGATGAAAATGTTCGATTTTGGGCTTCGAAAACATGTGCAGCCTAGTAGGCTAGCTGCCCTCATCATAGAGCTCTTGGAGAGCTTTCCAACGGTATGTTATGCACCGCATAACTCCTTACGGATCAAAAGTTATGGGCACGGGAACGACGGATACCTGGGCACAAGCCCACGCCCTCGGTTTGCGGGCCCAGCCTCTACGTGAAGTGAAGTTGTCTTGCCCAAGGTTCCGTGGGATTCAGTAATAGAAATGTGATGGATTAGGTTGTCGTCCTTTTCGCACCTCACGACGCACGATACGGGATGAAAAAACATCGCAAAAGAAGAAAAGTGTCCCGAAACTGATGAAAATGTTCAATTTTGGGCTCTGAAAATAGGCGTAGCTGAGCAGGCTTGCTGCCTCCATCGTAGAGCTCTCGGAGAGCTTTCCAACGGTATGCTGTGTGCCACATAACTTCTTACGGATCAAAAGTTATGGGCACCGGAGCGACGGATACCTGGTCACAAGCCCTACGCCCTCGGTTTGCAAGCCCAGTCTCTACGTGAAGTGAAGTTGTCTTGCCCAAGGTGCTGCCGGATTCAGTAATAGAAATGTGATGGATTAAGTTGTCGTCCTTTTCGCGGCTAACGACGTACGATATGGGATGGAAAAATAGCGCAAAAGAAGAAAAGTGTCTCGAAACTGATGAAAATGTTCGATTTTGGGATCCAAACACAGGTGCAGCCAAGCAAGCTTGCTACCTATGTCATAGAGCTCTCGGAGAGCTTTCCAACGGTATGCTGTGCACCGCGTAACTCCTTATGGATCAAAAGTTATGGGCACCGGTGCGATGGATACCTGGTCACAAGCCCCACGCCCTCGGTTTGCGGGCCCAGCTTGTACATGAAGTGAAGTTGTCTTGCCCAATGTACCGTGGGATTCAGTTATAGAAATGTAATGGATTAGGTTATCGTCCTTTTCGCGGCTCACGACGTACGATTTGGGATGAAAAAACAGTGCAAAAGTAGAAAAGTGTCCCAAAACTAGTGAAAACGTTCAATTTTGGGATCCGAAAATAGGCGCAGCCAAGTAAGCCTGCTACACTCGTCGTAGAGCTCTCCGAGAGCTTTCCAACGATATGCTGTGCGCCACGTAACTCTTTACGGATCAAAAGTTATGGGCACCAGAGCGACGGAGACTTGGTCCCAAGCAGCACGCCCTCGGTTTGCGGGCCCAGCCTCTACGTGAAGCAAAGTTGTCTTGTCCAAGATTCCTGGGATTCTGTACTAGAAATGTGATGGATTCGGTTGTCATACTTTTCGCGGCTAACGACGTATGATCCGAGATGGAAAAATAGCGCAAAAGAAGAAAAGTGTCCCGAAACGGATGAAAACGTTTGATTTTAGGCTCTGAAAGTAGGTGCAGCCAAGCAGGCTTGCTGTGCTCGTCATAGAGCTCTCGAAGAGCTTTGCAATGGTATGTTGTGCGCCATGTAACTCCTTACGGATCAAAAGATATGGGCACCAGAGCGACGGAGACTTGGTCCTAAGCCCCACGGCCTCGGTTTGCGGGCCCAGCCTCTACGTGAAGCAAAGTTTTCTTGCCTAAGATGCCTAGGATTCGGTAATAAAAATGTGATGGATTAGGTTGTCGTCCTTTTCGTGGCTCACGACGTACGATCCGAGATGGAAAAATAGCGCAAAAGAAGAAAAGTTTCCCGAAACTGATGGAAACATTCGATTTTGGGCTCCGAAGACAGGTGCAGCTGAGAAGGCTTGCTGCCCTCGTCATAGAGCTCTTGGAGAGCTTTCCAACGGTATGTTGTGCACCGCGTAATTCCTTACGGATCAAAAGTTATGGGCACGGGAGCGAAAGAGACCTGGTCCCAAGCCCCACGCCCTCGGTTTGCACGACTAGCCTCTGCGTGAAGCAATGTTGTCTTACCCAAGATTTGAGGCCCAACCTCGATTTGCATACGATACCTCATTTTGTGTGCCCTGACCTAGATTTGCGTGCCTTGACCTAGGTTTAAGAGTTGTGTTTTGTTTTGTGTGCCTTGCATTGAATTACGTGCATACATTTAGGGTTACGTGCATTTACTTGAGAAATGTGCATTCGTCTCGTAGATCGTGCCTTACCTCGTAGTGCGTGCCCTAAACCTAGGAAAGCTTGCCTGCACGCTAATCAAGAAAACATCTTACACGAAGCACTAGATCATTAATTAATCCTACAAACTCCACTAACTAATATTAAAATGCTAATTCAACTCACTAGAAGACGAAATCTCACAAAAAGCTAGACATTCTTATTCTTTATTCTTTATTCTTTTGCATATTCCAAGCACTCAAATAAATAGTGCTTAAACAAGACAAAAAATTCAGAATTTTGCAAGCCTTGGCCGACCACCTCTTGCATTTGAGCTAGCATTGCATAATTCAAAATTGAACCTAGACATTCTATGACAAGTTATGACATAAAGCAAAAAAAAAAGAAGACTTAAAACCCTACCCAATGCACCCCATTCTCGACACACTCAAATTGCCCATGCTAGACAATTAAAATTATGCTCTTGAAGACACAAAATCAGAATTTTCAAGGCCCTAGGCCGACACATGCATCAAAATTCCTCAAGCTTTTCATTCTTTCTCACATTCTCTCATTTCTTCTCTCTCTCTCTCGGCCTTGGCTGCAATTGTAGACTCCATAGCTTAAGCTCATAATCGTAAGGTTCTTCAAGACATGCAAGCCACCAAGGAACTCGACCAAGCAAGCTAGAAGCAAAAGAAACATGCATACAAGCTCTTAGAACATTCATTCGGCCCTTAGGTATGTTGTTAGCTTCCATTTCATTTTCTTTGTGTTCTAACCACATGCACCTACTAAGGACCTGGTAACTTAGCTAGGAATTAGAGAATCTCATGTTGTCTATCGGCTAAGCAAGGAAAAAGGACGACCTTGTGCATCATCAAGAGTTTTGTGCATCTTCATTGTTGTCTTGCTAAGGTGAGGGCTAAAACTCTCTTGAAAAGCTTTCAAAAACCACATACATGCCTTTAAATGTCTATTTTTACCTCTGTACTTGTGATATATGTGTGTACATGAGCTTTTGTGAGCATGCATGGCAAGATATTTGGCTAGAATGTGAAGATAGGTGAAATCGCATAAATGGACAGTCTTCTGACTTGTTGGAGCGAAGTGATTTTGACCAGGTAAATGATGTTGAAAATGCGTGAAATTGGGTAAGTGACTAGTTTTTCCAGTTCTGAAATTTTTTTGTAGAAATAGGCCAAAGCCAATTTTGACTCTAAGGTCCCCAAAATGGAAAAACATCGAAAGGTGTCTAAATCTGGAAAATCTGGAAAATGAAGCAGGTTTTGACAGATTCATTGTCCTTGTAGAACGAACCAGTTTTGACTCAGAAAATGATATCCAAAATGCATTAATTTTGAATGATGCTAGATATTTCAGTTCTGGACATTTTTGTCAGAAATAGACTAAGGCTAAATCTGGCCCTAAGGTCCTAAAAAATGACAAGTATTGAAATGTGTGCAAATCTGGACAGTTTTGCGTAGTCTCACGGTTTTGGCTATAACTCTTGAACCCCAACTCCAAATGATGCAAGGTTTGTTTCTAAATTTAGTTCACTCCTTAAGATTTAGTTCACTCCTTAAGATTTAGTTTGACATCTTGTTCACTAGAATTGGAGATTGTTTGCTTGTCTCAATGATTGTGAGAAAACAGACCATCGCAGTGAGGTTTTCATCTAGTGATATGCTTTGAAAATTCTTGAAACTTCTCTTGTTGTATTAAATGCTTGGGATTGTGGCACTTGGATGTTGTGTGGACTGTTTTGAATGCTTGATGGTGTTTTAATTAATCGATGCATGGCTTGAGTTTAATTACGTGACAACTTGGGGTTTAATCACACGGGTGAGCATGAATTGAAACCCTAATGACTAGGAAAACTCGCTAAGTGTTGATCCTATGGATATCGTGTTTAATTATGTGATTAGTAGGCTGCCCGTAGTTTCCCTTATAGCTCTAAATGTGGTTCTGATGATTACATGTTGACAGGTAGGCCTTTCTTGCACCCGGTCCCACGTAAACGTCGTTGCATGTTGTATGACCTTATTATTTGATTACGTGAACTTCGAAATGAGTTATATGACTTGATTTACATGCGTTACATGGCTGCCCGTTTAATATTCATATAACTCCATGTGCTTTACAAGTGAAATTACATGTCATATCGTGCCTCGCGTGTTTACTTGTCAAAGTGCAATCTTATGACTGCTCGGAGGCAACCTACTTTGTTGTCCTCCTAATGTGATATATTAATTGTCATAAATGTGCATTGCATATAAGGTTGCAACCTTTCATTTTGGCGTGGTAGCGTTTCACGCACACCGGGCGGCATTGGGCTTGCCGGTGCAATCGTGACTACCATTGTCCAATTCCCTCTCTCACTTGGGGGCTAGACTTCCTCGGAGAGTTGGATCATAGGATTTCGGGGTACATCCGTAGTACACCCATTTGGTGTGATAAGGGGATGATTTGAAGTCGGTCGCAACAACTGATACTAGAAATGAACTGAGAGTAAAAGCTCACCGTATCCTTTTCACTATGTGTGTAAGTATTCTTGCTTGGTTCCTAGAGGACCTCGGGGAGGAAAGACGGGTAATTGTGTTCTTTTATTTTTATATTACACTATGAACTTACTTGTGATATATGTCATACTTGCAAAAAGGGTTTTCATAAGTTGAACCGGAAAAAGAGTTTAAAAACTTATTTCTCATTCCCCCTCGCTGAGTTCATAAGGACTCACCCTCTTTTATCATCTCAGGTGAAGAAGACCAAGAATAGGTACCCAAGGACAACATGCCTTTTGATGATTCCTTGGAATGATTGCTTGCCATACGTGCCTTACTTGACTATGGCCTTTTTGTGAATGATATGTTACTTGAAGACTATTTCTTATGTTGCTTGTGGTTGTATTGTAAATGACCCCCATTGTAATTTGGGGTCTAATTTTAGCTTGTACTGATCATAACTAGTTAGACACTCTTGTGATCGTTTTTGCTATCGCTACTGGCTAGTATCTATCACAGGCTTATGAAGTATCAGGTAAATGATTAAGTAAAATGAATCTATCCAATCTTAAGCAGGTACTTATTGTTAAGCTAGGATCAACATGTACTTTTGTAACAAGGATTAACAAACAAACGAGATAGAGCTATCATGCTAGGTTGTTAATCAAACGAGACTTCGAGATAACTAGTAGGCGTTTCGATTGGTGATAAATAGTAATCTTAGTTGGAAATGAAATTGAGATTGGAAATTTTGAGGCATTTAGAGAATTAGGTCAAACTAAAGAGCCCAATTATTGCCGTTATGCTTCCAATTTTTTGGAGAATTTATGGAGTTTAGGCTAAACGTTAAGTGTTAAACTTTCATGAACGATTAAGTACGTGATATGACTTGAATATTTTGATCACACCCGAGTCTAACTTTTATAGGTTGGGTTGGGTCATGAAACAAGATACCTGGGATTCGGTAATAGAAATGTGATGGATTAGGTTGTTGTCCTTTTCGCGACCCACGACGTATGATCCGGTACGGAAAAACAGCGCAAAAGAAGAAAAATATCCCGAAACTAATGAAAACGTTCGATTTTGTGGTCCGAAAATATTCACAGCCGAGCAGGCTTGCTGGCCTCGTCATAGAGCTCTCGGAGAGCTTTCCAACGGTATGCTGTGCATCGCATAACTCCTTATGGATCAAAAGTTATGGGTACTAGTGCGACGGATACCTGGTCACAAGCCCCACACCCTCGGTTTACGGGCTTAGCCTCTACGTGAAGTGAAGTTGTCTTGCCCAAGGTGCCACGGGATTCAGTAATAGAAATGTCATGGATTAGGTTGTAGTCCTTTTCGCGGCTCACGACGTATGATCCAGGATGGAAAAACAGTGCAAAAAAAGAAAAGTGTCCCAAAACTAATGAAAACGTTCGATTTTGGGCTCTGAAAATAGGCATAGCTGAGTAGGCTTTCTGCCCCCATCGTAGAGCTCTCGGAGAGCTTTCCAACGGTATGCTGTGCGCCGCGTAACTTCTTACGGATCAAAAGTTATGGGCACTGGAGCGACGGATACCTGGTTACAAACACCACGCCATCGGTTTGCAGGCCCTTCCTCTATGTGAAGTGAAGTTATCTTGCCCAAGGTGCCATAGGATTCAGTAATAGTAATGTGATGGATTAGGTAGTCGTCCTTTTCCAAGCTCACGACGTACGATCCGGGATAGAAAAACATTGTAAAAGAAGAAAAGTGCCCTGAAACTGATGAAAATGTTTGATTTTAGGCTCCAAAAATAGGAGCAGCTGAGCAGGCTTGTTGCCCCCGTCGTAGAGCTCTCGGAGAACTTTCCAACGGTATGCTGTGCACCACACAACTCCTTACGGATCAAAAGATATGGGCACCGGAGCGACAGAAACCTGGTCCCAAGCCCCACGCCCTCGATTTGTAGGCCCAGCCTCTACGTGAAGCAAAGTTGTCTTGCCCAAGATGCCTGTGATTTGGTAATAGAAATGTGATGGATTAGGTTGTCGTCCTTTTCACGGCTCACGACATACGATCCGGGATGGAAAAACAGCGCAAATGAAGAAAAGTATCCCAAAACTGATGAAAACGTTCGATTTTAGGCCCCGAAAATAGGCACAACTTGGCTGGTTTACTGCGCCCATCGTAGAGCTCTCGGAGAGCTTTCCAACGGTATGTTGAGCGCTGCGTAAATCCTTACGAATCAAAAGTTATGGGCACCGGAGCGATGGAGACCTGGTCCCAATCCGCACGCCCTCGGTTTGCGGGCCCAACCTCTGCTTGAAGCGAAGTCATCTTGCCCAAGGTGTCGTGGGATTCGGTAATAGAAATGTGATGGATTAGGTTGTCGTCCTTTTCGCGGCTTCACGACGTACTCCCGGGATGAAAAAACAGTGCAAAAGAAGAAAGTGTCACAAAACAGATGAAAATGTTCGATTTTGGGCTCCAAAAATAGGCGCAGCCGAGCAAGCTCGCTGCCCCCGTCGTAGAGCTCTCGGAAAACTTTCCAACGGTATACTATGCGCTGCGTAACTCTTTACGGATCAAAAGTTATGGGGACCGGAGATATGGAGACCTAGTCACAAGCCCCACGCCCTCGGTTTGCGGGCCCAGCCTCTATGTGAAGCGAATTTGCCTTGCCCAAGGTACCGTGGGATTCGGTAATAGAAATGTGATGGATTAGTTTGTCGTCCTTTTTGCAGCTCACGACATACAATCCGGGACCAAAAAAATAGCGTAAAGGATGAAAATTGTCCCAAAATTGATGGAAACGTTCAATTTTGGGCTCCGAAAATAGGCGCAGCAGAGCAGGCTTGTTTCCCCCGTCATAGATCTCTCGGAGAGCTTTCCAACGGTATGCTGTGTGCTGCGTAACTCTTTACAGATCGAAAGTTATGGGCACCGGAGCGACGGATACCTGGTCACAAGCCACACATCCTTGGTTTGCGGGCCCAGCCTCTACGTGAAGCTAAGTTGTCTTGCCCAAGGTGTCGTGGGATTTGGTAATAGAAATGTGATGGATTAGGTTGTCGTCCTTTTCGCGGCTCACGACGTACGATCCCGGAACTGATGAAAAAGTTTTATTTTGGGCTCTAAAAATAGGCACAGCCAAGCAAGCTGGCTTCCCCCGTCGTAGAGCTCTCGGGGAGCTTTCCAACGGTATATTGAGCGCCGCGTAACTCCTTACGGATCAGAAGTTATGGGCATCGGAGCGACAGAGATCGGGTCACAAGCCTCACACCCTCGGTTTGCAGGCCCAACCTCTACATGAAGCGAAGTTGTCTTGCCTAAGGTATCGTGGGATTCGGTAACAGAAATGTGATGGATTAGGTTGTTGTCCTTTTCGCAGCTCACGATGTACGATCCGGGATGAAAAAATAGCATAAAAGATGAAAACTGTTCCGAAATTGATGAAAACTTTCAATTTTGATCTCCGAAAACAGGCGCAGCTAAGTAGGCTTACTGCCCCCCCTCGTAGAGCTCTCGGAGAGCTTTCCAACGGTATGCTGTGCGCCGCATAACTCCTTACAGAGCAAAAGTTATGGGCACCGGAGCGACGGAGACCTGGTCCTTAGCCCCACGCCCTCGGTTTGCGGGACAAGCCTCTACGTGAAGCAAAGTTGTCTTGCCCAAGGTGGTGTGGGATTCGGTAATAGAAATGTGATGGATTAGGTTGTCGTCCTTTTCGCGGCTCACGACTTACGATCCGGGGTGAAAAAACAGCGCAAGAGAAGAAAAGTGTCCAGAAATTAATAAAAATGTTTGATTTTGGGCTAAAAAACAAGCGCAGCCGAGCAGGCTTCTGCCTCGTTATAGAGCTCTCGGAGAGATTTCCAATGGTAGGCTGTGCACCGCGTAACTCCTTACGGATCAAAAGTTATGGGCACCGGAGCGACGGAGACCTGGTCCTAAGCCCCACGCCATCGGTTTGCGGGCCCAGCCTCTACGTGAATCGAAGTTGTCTTGCCCAAGGTGCCATGTGATTCGGTAATAGAAATGTGATGGATTAGGTTGTCGTCCTTTTCGCGGCTAACGACGTACGATTCGGGACGGAAAAACAGCGCAAAAGAACAAAAGTGTCCAGAAACTGATGAAAACGTTAGATTTTGTAGTCCGAAAATAGGCGCAGCCGAGCAAGCTTGCTGTCCCAGTCGTGGAGTTCTCGGAGAGCTTTCCAACGGTATGCTGTGTGCCGCGTAACTCCTTACGGATCAAAAGTTATGGGCACCGGAGCGACGGAGAGCTGGTCCTAAGCCCCACACCCTCGGTTTGCTGGCCCAGCCTCTACGTGAAACGACGTTGTCTTGCCCAAGGTGGTGTGGGATTCATTAATAGAAATGTGATGGATTAGGTTGTCATCCTTTTCGCGGCTAACGACGTTCCATTTGGGACGGAAAAACAGCGCAAAAGAACAAAAGTGTCCAGAAACTGATCAAAACATTCGATTTTGGAGTCCAAAAATAGGCACAACCGAGCAAGCTTGCTGTCCCCGTCGTGGAGCTCACGGAGAGCTTTCCAACGGTATGCTGTGCGCCGCGTAACTCCTTACAGATCAAAAGTTATGTGCACCGGAGCGACGGAGACCTGGTCCTAAGCCCCACGCCCTCGGTTTGCGGGCCCAGCCTCTACGTGAAGCGAAGTTGTCTTGCCCAAGGTGCCGTGGGATTAAGTAATAGAAATGTGATGGATTAGGTTGTTGTCGTTTTCACGGCTAACGACATACGATCCGGGATGGAAAAACAGCGCAAAAGAAAAAAAGTATCCAGAAATTGAGGAAAATGTTCGATTTTGGGTTCAAAAATAGGCGCAGCTGAGTAGGCTTCTGTACCGTCGTAGAGCTCTCGGAGAGTTTTCCAACGGTATGCTGTGCGCCACGTAACTCCTTACCGATCAAAGTTATGGGCACCGGAGCGATGGAGACCTGGTCCTAAGCCCCACGCCCTCGGTTTGCGGGCCCAGCCTTTACGTGAAGAGAAGTTGTCTTGCCTAAAGTGGCATGGGATTCGGTAAACGAAATGGGATGGATTAGGTTGTCGTCCTTTTCGCGGCTCACGACGTACGATCCGGGACAGAAAAACAGGGCAAAAGAAGAAAAGTGTCCAGAAACTTATGAAAACGTTCGATTTTGGGCTCCGAAAATAGGTGCAGCCAAGCTAACTTACTGCCTCCGCCGTAGAGCTCTCGGAGCGACGGAGACCTGGTCCTAAGCCCTACGCCCTCAGTTTGCGGGCCCATCCTCTACGTGAAGTGAAGTTGTCTTTCCCAAGGTGGCGTGGGATTCAGTAATATAAATGTCATGGATTAGGTTGTTGTCCTTTTCGCGGCTAACGACGTACGATCCGGGAAAGAAAAATAGCACAAAAGAAGAAAAGTGTCCAGAAATTGAGAAAAATGTTTGATTTTGGGTTCCAAAAATAGGCGCAGCTGAGCAGGCTTCTGTACCGTCGTAGAGCTCTCGGAGAGCTTTCCAACGTTATGCTGTGCACCGCGTAACTCATTACGGATCAAAAGTTATAGGCACCGGAGCGACGGAGACATGGTCCTAAGCCCCACGCCCTCGGTTTGCTGGCCCAGCCTCTACGTGAAGCAAAGTTGTCTTGCCCAACGTGCCATGGGATTTGGTAAATGAAATGTGATGGATTAGGTTGTCGTCCTTTTCGCGGCTCACGACGTACGATCCGGGATGGAAAAACAGCGCAAAAGAAGAAAAGTGTCCAAAAACTGATGAAAACGTTCAATTTTGGGCTCTGAAAATAGCCACAGCCTAGCAGGCTTGCTGCCCCAGTCGTAGAGCTATCGGAGAGCTTTACAACGGTATGCTATGCGCCGTGTAACTCCTTACGGATCAAAAGTTATGGGCACCGGAGCGACGGAGACCTGGTCCTAAGCCCCACGCCCTCGGTTTGCGGGCCCAGTCTCTAAGTGAAGCGAAGTTGTCTTGCCCAAGGTGGCGTGGGATTCAGTAATATAAACGGGATGGATTAGGTTGTAGTCCTTTTTGCGGCTCACGACGTACGATCTGGGAAGGAAAAACAGCGCAAGATAAGAAAAGTGTCCAGAAACTGATGAAACGTTCGATTTTGGGCTACAAAAACAGGCGCAGCCAAGCAAGGTTGCAGCCCCCGTCTTAAAGCTCTCGGAGAGCTTTCCAACGGTATGCTGTGTGTCGTGTAACTCGTTACGGATCAAAAGTTATGGGCACCGGAGCGACGGAGACCTGGTCCTAAGCCCCACGCCCTCGGTTTGCAGGCCAAGCCTCTGCTTGAAGCGAAGTTGTCTTGCCCAATGTGGCGTGGGATTCGGTAATATAAACGGGATGGATTAGGTTGTCGTCCTTTTCGCGGCTTACGACGTACGATCCGGTATGAAAAAACAGCGCAAAACAAGAAAAGTGTCCCGAAACTGATAAAACGTTCGATTTTGGGCTCCAAAAATAGGTGCAACCAAGCAAGCTTGCAGCCCCCGTCATAAAGCTCTCAGATATGCTGTGCGCCGCGTAACCCCTTACGGATCAAAAATTATGGGCACTTGAGGGACGGAGACCTGGTTCTAAGCCCCACGCCCTCGGTTTGCGGGCCCAGCCTCTACGTGATGTGAAGTTGTCTTGCCCAAGTTGGCGTGGGATTCGGTAATAGAAATGTGATGGATTAGGTTGTCATCCTTTTCGCGGCTCACGACGTATGATCCGGGACAGAAAAACAGCGCAAAAGAAGAAAAGTGTCAAGAATCTAATGAAAACGTTTGAATTTGGGCTCCGAAAATAGGAGCAACCTAGCAAGCTTGCTGCCCCTATCAAAGAGCTATCGGAGAGCTTTCCAACGGTATGCTGTGCACCGCGTAACTCCTTACGGATCAAAAGTTATGGCACCCGAGCGACGGAGACCTGGTCCTAAGCCCCACGTCCTCGGTTTGCGCGCCCAACCTATGTGTGAAGTGAAGTTGTCTTGTCCAAGGTGGCATGTAATTCGGTAATACAAATGTGATGGATTAGGTTGTCGTCCTTTTCGAGGCTCGCGACGAACGATCGGGGACGGAGAAACAGCGCAATAGAATAAAAGCGTCCAGAAACTGATGAAAACGTTCGATTTTGGGCTCCGAAAATAGGTGCAGGCGAGCAGGCTTGCTGCCCCCATCGTAGAGCTCTCAGAGAGCTTTCCAACGGTATGCTATGCGCCGCGTAACTCCTTACGGATCAAAAGTTATGGGCACCGGAGCGATAGAGACCTGGTCCTAAGCACTACGCCCTCAGTTTGCGGGCCCTACCTCTATGTGAAGCGAAGTTGTCTTGCCTAAGGTGGCGTGGGATTCGGTAATAGAAATGTGATGTATTAGATTGTCGTCCTTTTCACAGCTCACGACGTACGATCAGGATTGAAAAACAACGCCAAAGAAGAAAAGTGTCCAGAAACTGATTAAAACATTTGATTTTGGTCTTCGAAAACAGGAGCAGCCGAGCAGGCTTGCTGCCCCTGTCGTAGAGCTTTCGAAGAGCTTTTCAACGGTATGCTGTGCGCCGCGTAACGCCTTACGGATCAAAAGTTATGGACACCAGTGCGACGGAGACCTGGTCCTAAGCCCCACGCTCTCGGTTTGTGGGCCCAGCCTCTCCGTGAAGTGAAGTTGTCTTGCCCAAAGTGGCGTGGAATTCGGTAATAGAAATGGGATAGATTATGTTGTCGTCCTTTTCGAGGCTCACGACGTACAATTCGGGACCGAAAAATAGCGCAGAAGTAGAAAAATATCCAGAAACCTATGAAAACCTTCAATTTTGGGCTCTGAAAATAGGCCTAGCCAAACAAACTAGCTACCCACGTTGTAGAGCTCTCGAAGAACTTTCCAACAGTATGCTGTGCACCGCGTAACTCCTTACGGATCAAAAGTTATGGGCACCGGAGTAACGGAGACTTGGTCCTAAGCCCCACGCCCTCGGTTTGCTGGCCCAGTATCTACGTGAAGTGAAGTTGTCTTGCCCAAGGTGTCGTGGGATTCAGTAATAGAAATGTGATAGATTAGGTTGTTGTCCTTTTCGCGGCTCACGTCGTACGATCCGGGACGGAACAACAGCGCAAAATAAGAAAAGTATCCAGAAACTGATAAAAACGTTCGATTTCGGGCTCCGAAAATAGGCACAACCTAGCAGGCTTGCTGTCCCAGTCGTAGAGGTCTCGGAGAGCATTCCAAAAGTATGTAGTGCGCCGTGTAACTCCTTACGAATCAAAAGTTACGGGCACCAGAGCGACGGAGACCTAGTCCTAAGCCCCACGCCCTCGGTTTGCGGGCCCAGCCTCTACGTGAAGCGAAGTTGTCTTGCCCAAGGTGGCGTGGGATTTAGTAATATAAATGTGATGGATTAGGTTGTCGTGCTTTTCGCAGCTCAGGACATACGATCCGGAACGGAAAAACAGCGCAAAAGAAGAAAAGTATCCAGAAACTGATGAAAACGTTCGATTTTGGTCTCCAGAAACAGGCACGGCCGAGCAGGCTTGTTGCCCCTGTCGTAGAGCTCTCGGAGAGCTTTCCAACAGTAGGCTGTGCGCCGCGTAAATCCTTACGAATCAAAAGTTATGAGCACCGGAGCGATGGAGACTTGGTCCTATGCCCCAAGCCCTAGGTTTACGAGCCCAGCCTCTACGTGAAGCTAAGTTGTCTTGCCCAAGGTGGCGTGGGATTCAGGAATAAAAATGTGATGGATTAGGTTGTCGTCCTTTTCGCGGCTCACAACGTACGATCCGGGACGAAAAAACAGCGCAAAAGAAGAAAAGTGTCCAGAAACTGATGAAATTGTTATATTTTGGGCTCCGAAACCAGGTGCAGCCAAGCTGGTTGCTGCCTTCGTCGTAGAGCTCTCGGAGAGCTTTCCAACGGTATGTTGTGCGCTGTATAACTCCTTACGGATCAAAAGTTTTGGGCACCGGAGCGACGGAGACCCGGTCCTAAACCCCACTCCCTCGGTTTGCAGGCCCAGCCTCTACGTGAAGCGAAGTTGTCTTGCCCAAGGTGGCGTGTAATTCGGTAATAGAAATGTAATGGATTAGGTTATCGTCCTTTTCGCGGCTCACAACGTTCGATCCGGGACAGAAAAATAGTGCAAAAGAAGAAAAGTATCCAGAAACTGATGAAAACGTTCAATTTTGGGCTCTGAGAATAGGAGCAGCCTAGCAGGCTTGCTGCCCCCGTCGTAGAGCTCTCGGAGAGCTTTCCAACGGTACGATGTGCGCCGCGTAACTCCTTACGGATCAAAAGTTATAGGCACCGGAGCGATGGAGACCTGAACCTAAGCCCCCAGCCCTCGGTTTACGGGCCCAGCCTCTACGTGAAGCGAAGTTGTCTTGCCCAAGGTGGCATGGGATTCGGTAATAGAAATGTGATGGATTAGGTTGTCGTCCTTTTCGCGGCTCACAACGTTCGATCCGGGACGGGAAAACAGCGCAAAAGAAGAAAAATGTACAGAAACTGATGAAAATATTCGATTTTGGGCTCGAAAAATAGGCGCAGCCGAGCAGGCTTGCTGCCCTCGTCGTAGAGCTCTCGGAGAGTTTTTCAACGGTATGCTGTGCGCCGCGTATCTCCTTACGGATCAAAAGTTATGGGCACCGGAGCGACGGAGACCTGGTCCCAATCCGCCCGCCCTCGGTTTACAGGCCCAGCCTCTACTTGAAGCTAAGTTGTCTTGCCCAAGGTGTCGTGGGATTCGGTAATAGAAAAGCGATGGATTAGGTTTTCATCCTATTCGCGGCTCACGACATACTCCCGGGATGAAAAAACAATGCAGGAGAAGAAAAGTGCCTGAAATAGATGAAAATGTTCAATTTTGGGCTCCGAAAATAGGAGCAGGCGAGCAGGCTTGCCGCCCCCATCGTAGAGCTCTCGGAGAGCTTTCCAATGGTATGTTGTGCGCCGCGTAACTCCTTATGGATCAAAAGTTATGGGCACGGGAGCGACGGAGACCTGGTCCTAAGCCCCACGCCCTCAGTTTGCTAGCCCAGCCTCTATGTGAAGCGAAGTTGTCTTGCCCAAGGTGGAGTGGGATTCGGTAATAGAAATATGATGGATTAGGTTGTCATCCTTTACGCGGCTCACGACGAACGATCCGGGACCGAAAAACAGCGCAAAAGAAGAAAAGTGTCCAGAAACTGATGAAAATGTTCCATTTTGGGGTCCGAAAATAGGCGTAGCCGAGCAAGCTTGTTGCCCCTGTCGTAGAGCTCTTGGAGAACTTTCCAACGGTATGCTGTGCGCCGTGTAACTCCGTATAGATCAAAAGTTATGGGCACCGGAGCGACGGAGACCTAGTCCTAAGCCCCACGCCCTCGGTTTGCGGCCCCAGCCTCTACGTGAAGCGAAGTTGTCTTGCCCAAGGTGGCATGGGATTCAGTAATATAAACAGGATGGATTAGGTTGTCATCCTTTTTGCGGCTCACGACTTACGATCCGGGAAGGAAAAACAGCGCAAAACAAGAAAAGTGTCCAGATACTGATGAAAACGTTCGATTTTGGGCTCCAAAAACAGGCACAACCAAGGAAGCTTGCATCCCTCGTCGTAGAGCTCTCGGAGAACATTCCAACGGTATGCTGTGTGCTGCGTAACTAGTTACGGATCAAAAGTTATGGACACCGGAGCGACGGAGACCTGGTCCTAAGCCCCACGCCCTCGGTTTGCGGGCCCAGCCTCTACGTGAAGTGAAGTTGTCTTGCCTAAGGTGGCATAGGATTCGGAAATATAAACGGGATGGATTAGTTTGTCATCCTTTTAGCGGCTCATGACGTACGATCCGGGATGAAAAAACAGCGCAAAACAAGAAAAGTGTCCAGAAACTGATGAAAACGATCCATTTTGGATCCGAAAATAGGCGCAGCCTAGCAGGCTTGCTACAGTCGTCGCAGAGCTCTCGGAGAGCTTTCCAACGGTATGCTGTGCGCTGCGTAACTCCTTACGGATCAAAAGTTATGGGCACCGGAGCGACGGAGACCTGGTCCTAAGCCCCACGCCTTCAGTTTGCGGGCCCAGCCTCTACATGAAGCAAAATTGTCTTGCCCAAGGTGGCGTGGGATTCGGTAATATAAACAGGATGGATTTGGTTGTCATCCTTTTTGCGGCTCACGACTTACGATCCGGGAAGGAAAAACAGTGTAAAACAAGAAAAGTGTCCAAAAACTGATGAAAACGTTCAATTTTGGGCTCCAAAAACTGGCGCAGCCAATCAAGCTTGCTTTCTCCGTCGTAGAGCTCTCGGAGAGCTTTCCAACATTTTGTTGTGCGACGCGTAACTCCTTACGGATCAAAATTTATAGGCATAGGAGCGACGGAGACCTGGTCCTAAGCCCCACGCCCTTGGTTTGCCGGCCCAGCCTCTACGTGAAGCGAAGTTGTCTTGCCCAAGGTGGCTTGGGATTCCGTAATATAAATGTGATAGATTAGGTTGTCGTTCTTTTCGCGGCTCATGACGTACGATCCGGAACAGAAGAACAGCGCAAAAGAAAAAAAGTGTCCAGAAACTGATGAAAATGATCGATTTTGGATCCAAAAATAGGCGTAGCCTAGCAGGCTTGCTACGGTTGTCGTAGAGCTCTCAGAGAGCTTTCCAACGGTATGCTGTGCGCTGCGTAACTCCTTACGGATCAAAAGTTATGGGCACCGGAGCGACGGAGACCTGGTCGTAAGCCCCACGCCCTCGGTTTGCGGGCCCAGCCTCTACGTGAAGCGAAGTTGTCTTGCCCAAAGTGGTGTAGAATTCGGTAATAGAAATGGGATGGATTAGGTTGTCGTCCTTTTCGAGGCTCACGATGTACGATCCGGGACTGAAAAACAGCGCAAAAGAAGAAAAATATCTAGAAACTTATGAAAACGTTTGATTTTTGGCTCTGAAAATAGGCGCTGCCGAAGAAACTAGCTGCCCCCGTTGTAGAGCTCTTAGGGAACTTTCCAACGGTATACTGTACGCCACGTAACTCCTTACGGATCAAAAGTTATGGGCACCGGAGCGACGGAGACCTGGTCCTAAGCCCCACGCCCTCGGTTTGTTGGCCCAGCCTCTAAGTGAAGCGAAGTTGTCTTGCCCAAGGTGTCGTGGAATTCGGTAATAGAAATGTGATAGATTAGGTTGTCGTCCTTTTCGCGGCTCACGACGTACGATTCGGGACGGAACAACAGCGCAAAAGAAGAAAAGTATCCAGAAACTGATGAAAACGTTCGATTTCGGGCTCCAAAAATAGGCACAACCTAGCAGGCTTGCTGGCCCAGTCGTAGAGCTCTCGGAGAGCATTCCAACGGTACGCAGTGCGCCACGTAACTCCGTACGGATCAAAAGTTATGGGCACCGGAGCGAAGGAGACTTGGTCCTAAGCCCCACGCCCTCGGTTTGCGGGCCCAGCCTCTACGTGAAGCGAAGTTGTCTTGCCCAAGATGGCGTAGGATTCAGTAATATAAATGTGATGGATTAGGTTGTCGTGCTTTTTGCAGCTCAGGACATACGATCCGGAACAGAAAAACAGTGCAAAAGAAGAAAAGTGTCAAAAAACTGATGAAAACGTTCAATTTTGGTCTCCAAAAACAGGTGCAGCAGAGCAGGCTCATTGCACCCGTCGTAGAGCTCTCGGAGAGCTTTCCAACGGTAGGCTGCGCGCCGCGTAATTCCTTACGAATCAAAAGTTATGGGCACCGGAGCGACGGAGAGCTGGTCCTTTGCCCCAAGCCCTCGGTTTACGAGCCCATCCTCTACATGAAGCGAAGTTGTCTTACCCAAGGTGGCGTGGGATTCGGTAATAGAAATGTGATGGATTAGGTTGTCGTCCTTTTCGCGGCTCACGACGTACGATCCGGGACGGAAAAACAGCGCAAAATAAGAAAAGTGTCCAGAAACTGATAAAAATGTTTGATTTTGGGCTCCGAAACAAGTCGCAGCAAAGCTGGCTTGCTGCCCCCGTCGTAGAACTCTCGGAGAGCTTTCCAACAGTATACTGTGTGCCGCGCAACTCCTTACGGATCAAAAATTATGGGCACCGGAGCGACGTAGACCTGGTCCCAGGCCCCACGCCCTCGGTTTGCGGGCCCAGCTTCTACATGAAGTGAAGTTGTCTTGCCCAAGGTGGCGTGTAATTCAGTAATAAAAATGTAATGGATTAGGTTGTCGTCTTTTTCGCGGCTCATGACGTACGATCCGGGACGGAAAAACAGTGCAAAAGAAGAAAAGTGTCCAGAAACTGATGAAAACGTTCGATTTTGGGCTCCAAAAATAGGAGCAGCCTAGTAGGCTTGCTGCCCCCGTCTTAGAGCTCTCGGAGAGCTTTCTAACGGTACAATGTGCGCCGCATAACTCCTTACAAATCAAAAGTTATGGGCACCAGAGCGACGGAGACCTGGTCTTAAGCCCCAAGCCCTCGGTTTACGGGCGCAGCCTCTACGTGAAGCGAAGTTGTCTTACCCAAGGTGGTGTGAGATTCAGTAATAGAAATGTGATTGATTAGGTTGTCGTCCTTTTCGCGGCTCACAACGTTCGATCTGGGACGAAAAAACATCGCAAAAGAAGAAAAGTGTCCAGAAACTGATGAAAATGTTCGATTTTGGACTCTGAAAACAGGTGCAGTCGAGCAAGCTTGCTGCCCCCGTCGTAGAGCTCTCGGAGGGCTTTCCAACGGTATACTGTGCATAGCGTAAATCTTTACAGATCAAAAGTTATGGATACCGGAGCGACGGAGACTTGGTACTAAGCTCCATGCCCCCATTTGCGGGCCCAGCCTCTACGTGAAGCGTAGTTGTCTTGCCTAATGTGGCATGTAATTCGGTAATAGAAATGTAATGGATTAGGTTGTCATCCTTTTCGCGGCTCACGACGTACGATCCGAGACGGAAAAACAGTGCAAAAGAAGAAAAATGTCCAGAAACTGATGAAAACGTTCGATTCTGGGCTCCGAAAATAAGAGCAGCCTAGTAGGCTTGTTGCCCCTGTCGTAGAGCTCTCAGAGAGCTTTCCAACGGTACAATGTGCGCCGCGTAACTCCTTACGCATCAAAAGTTATGTGCACCGGAGCGACGGAGAAGTGGTCCTAAGCCCCAAGCCGTCGGTTTACGGGCCCAGCCTCTACGTGAAGCGAAGTTGTCTTGCCCAAGGTGGCGTGGGATTCGGTAATAGAAATGTGATGGATTAGGTTGTCGTCCTTTTTGTGGCTCCTGACGTACGATCCAGGACGAAAAAATAGCGAAAAAGAAGAAGAGTGTCCAGAAATTGAGGAAAACGTTCGATTTTGGGTTTCGAAAACAGGCGCAGCCGAGCAGGCTTCTGCCCTGTCGTAGAGTTCTCGAAAAGCTTTCCAACGGTATACTGTTTGCAGCATAACTCCTTACGGATCAAAAGTTATGGGCACCGGAGCGACGGAGACCTGGTCCTCAGCCCAACGCCTTCAGTTTGCGAGCCCAGCCTCTAATAAATTCCTAAGCCGATTTTAAAACTGTTTTAATCAAACACAGGTCCATTAAAGTTCGTGGACTAGGTCTAGAAGGGTTAAAAAGACCAGTTTCAAAATTTTACGAACGTGTTTCGAAAACACTATTCATTAAAAATCGAAGATAAAATTTCTGACTCTCTTTTTGATGAAAATTTCATGAATGCACATTTAACATGTTTTAGGAGTATTGATACTAAAATTACCACATTCTAAGTCACATCGCACATAGACAGGTTAATTCACGCAAAACGAGATAGAGCAAGCAAAATGAGATAAGATAGAAAAGTGGGGTTTCACAGTCCTTCTCGCAGCTCACGAAGTACGATTCGGGACGAAAAAATAGCGTAAAAGAAGAAAAATTTCCAGAAACAGATGAAAACGTTCGATTTTAGGCTGCAAGAATAGGCGCAACCGAGCAGACTTGATGCCCCCGTCGTAGAGCTCTTGGAGAGCTTTCCAACTGTATGATGTGCGCCGCATAACTCCTTACGGATCAAAAGTTTTGGGCACCTGAGCGACGAAGACCTGGTCTAAAGCCCCAAGCGCTCGGTTTACGGGCACAACCTCTACCTGAAGCAAAGTTTTCTTGCTCAAGGTGGCGTGGGATTCGGTAATAGAAATGTGATGGATTAGGTTGTCGTCCTTTTCGCGGCTCACGACATACGATCCGGGATGGAAAAACAGCGCAAAAGAAGAAAAGTGTCCAAAAACTGATGAAAATGTTCGATTTTGGGCTCAGAAAATAGGCACAGCCGAGCAAGCTTGCTACCCCAGTCGTAGAGCCCTTGAAGAGCTTTCCAACGGTATGATGTGTGTCGCATAACTCCTTGCGGATCAAAAGTTATTGGCACTGGAGCGACGGATACATGGTCATGAGCCCCACGCCCTCGGTTTGCGGGCCAAGCCTCTATGTGAAATGAAGTTGCTTGCCTAAGGTGTCGTGGGATTCGGTAATAAAAATGTGATAGATGAGGTTGTCGTCCTTTTTGTGGTTCATGACGTACAATATGGGATGAAAAAACAATGCAAAAGAAGCAAAATGTCCAGAAACTGATGAAAACGTTCGATTTTGGGCTCCAAAAATAGGCACAGCCAAGCAAGCTTGCTGCCCTCGTCGTAGAGCTCTCGGAGAGGTTTCCAACGGTCGGATGTGCGCCGCGTAACTCCTTACGGATCAAAAGTTATGGGCACCGGAGCGATGGAGACGTGGTCCTAAGCCCCAAGACGTCGGTTTACGGGCCCAGCCTCTACGTGAAGCGAAGTTGTTTTGGCCAAGGTGGCACGTAATTCGGTAATAGAAATGTGATGGATTGGGTTGTCGTCCTTTTCGCGGCTCACGATGTATGATCCGGGATAAAAAAATAGCGCAAAAGAAGAAAAGTGTCCAGAAACTGATGAAAACATTCGATTTTGGGCTCCAAAAACAGGCACAGCCGAGCAGGCTTATTGATCCTGTCGTACAGCTCTCGGAGAGCTTTACAACGGTAGGCTGTGCGCCGCGTAACTCCTTACGGATCAAAATTTATGGGCACTAGAGCGATGGAGACCTGGTCCTAAGCCCCAAGCCCTCGGTTTACGAGCCTAGCCTCTACGTGAATCAAAGTTGTCTTGCCTAAGGTGGCGTGGGATTCGGCAATAGAAATGTGAAGGATTAGGTTGTCGTCCTTTTCACGTGTCACGACGTAGGATCCGAGACGGAAAAACAACACAAAAGAAAAAAAATGTCTGAAAACTGATGAAAATGTTCGATTTTGGTCTCCGAAACCAGGAGCAGCCGAGCAGGCTTGCTGCCCACGTCATAGAGCTCTTGGAGAGCTTTCCAACGGTATTCTGTGCGCCGCGTAACTCTTTACGGATCAAAAGTTATAGGCACCGGAGTGACGGAGACCGGGTCCTAAGCCCTACGCCCTCGATTTACAGGCCCAGCCTCTACGTGAAGCGAAGTTGTCTTTCCCAAGGTGGCGTGTAATTCGGTAATAGAAATGTGATGGATTAGGTTGTCGTCCTTTTCGTGGCTCACGACATACGATCTGGGATGAAAAAACAGCGCAAAAGAAGAAAAGTGTCCAGAAACTGATGAAAACATTCAATTTTGGGCTCCGAAAATAGGCGCAGCCGATCAGGCTTGCTACCCCCGTCGTAGAGCTCTTGGAGAGCTTTCCAACGGTAGGCTGTGCGCCGCGTAACTCCTTATGGATCAAAAGTTATGTGCACCGGAGTGACGGAGACTTGGTCCTAAGCCCCAAGCCCACGTTTTACGGGCCTAGCCTTTACGTGAAGCGAAGTTGTCTTGCCCAAGGTGGCGTGGGATTCGGTAATAGAAATGTGATGGATTAGGTTGTCGTCCTTTTCGCAGCTCACGACGTACGATCCGGGATGGAAAAACAGCGCAAAAGAAGAAAAGTGTCCAGAAACTGATGAAAATGTTCGATTTTGGGCTCCTAAAACAGGTGCAGCCGCGCAAGCTTGCTGCCCACATCGTAGAGCTCTCGGAGAGCTTTCCAACGGTAGGCTGTGTGCCACGTAACTCCTTACGGATCAAAAGTTATGTGCACCAGAGTGATGGAGACTTGGTCCTAAGCCCCAAGCCCACGGTTTACAGGCCCAGCCTTTACGTAAAGCGAAGTTATCTTGCCCAAGGTGGCGTGGGATTCGGTAATATAAATGTGATGGATTAGGTTGTTGTCCTTTTCGTGGCACACGACGTACGATCTTGGATGGAAAAACAGCGCAAAAGAAGAAAAGTGTCCAGAAACTGATGAAAATGTTCGATTTTGGGCTCCTAAAACAGGCTCAGCCGAGAAGGCTTGCTGCCCACGTCGTAGAGCTCTCGGAGAACTTTCCAACGGTATGCTGTGCGCTGCGTAACTCCTTACAGATCAAAAGTTATGGGCAACGGAGCGAGGGAGACTTGGTCACAAGCCCCACACCCTCGGTTTGCGGGCCAAGCCTCTACGTGAAACGAAGTTGTCTTGCCCAAGGTGCCGTGGGATTCAGTAATAGAAATGTGATGAATTAGGTTGTCGTCCTTGTCACGCCCCAACTCGATCCCACCTACGATCAGTCAGGACGCAACAGAATTTTGACAGTATAACGATAGTAAATAGGATGCCGAGACTCTAAACCAACCTCAATAGACATCATACATCAACTCTACAAATCATACAACAAACAACTCCTCAAAAAAAAAAAAAAAAAACATACATCATAACCATATTATACAATAAACATCCCTCGTTATACGCTTCCGTTCTAACATAATACATGAACCTT
The DNA here is from genome assembly GCA_037974665.1 of Ehretia macrophylla. Lineage (NCBI taxonomy): Eukaryota > Viridiplantae > Streptophyta > Magnoliopsida > Boraginales > Ehretiaceae > Ehretia > Ehretia macrophylla. The sequence continues at coordinate 67,421,870 of CM075769.1, forward strand.
AATATACATTACAAAAATATATTGAGCCAATCTAGCAACCTAATTATAAACAAAAGAAAGGCTACTAAGACAACATCAACTAATTCATTATCTTTTCAACTTCTTTTACATTATGAACTACAAAGCATATAAAAGTCTACTAAGTTAATTACGGGATAGTAAAACAATACAAGATCAAGGATAAGACTCCGGAACATAAGACTCATCCACATAAGGCACATTTTCCACATTTTCCTCTTCAGGAGGCACGTACCCGTAATCCTGCGAATGTACACCTGTAGGCATATAATAATAGAGAGTGAGCTTATATAAAATAAGCCCAGTGAGGATCCGATAGATCTCGAGCAAGGTTTACTAAGCTCCTTGGAAATAATCTTTTGAGCAAGTAAACACACAATAACAACAATAAAACTATCATCACATAACTATAATGACCAATTAATAAAGGATACACTAGTTGGTGTAGCTCCAAACACCATCACGATCACAACAGCCTTTTTGTGACTCCCATAAACTCACGCACCCGAGGTACCCCACTAGCCTCGCCTTCCATGACACCTCCGTCATGCGAGCTGGAGGTAGTCTCTGGTAGTCATGCCGTTATCAACCCGAGAGCCCGATACTGCCCGAGAGGTGGCACACAGATACCAAAGACTCAGCAATAATAATAAACATCAATCATTCACAAGAGGACAGTCTAGCAGAACTGCCTACCTCCCGGCATCAATCATGAATCAATAATCATATTATCATCATAATAACATCAATAATCAATTTAACGACAAATAACTAAGTTAGATGACAAAGTAGGCCATCTAACCGAACATGCATTAAACACACAATCAAACCCTAGTTTACCCATCAACAACTCACAATTCAATCACTCAAACCACACCCAATCAACTAAGGCTCAATCTAACATTTTAAAGAAAGACAACCTAAACTTCAAATAATCATATCTTACATTTTACTAATCCAAACAACTCCAAATTAGTTTCAAATACTCACCCATTCAATCAACTACATTAGCCCCCTCGGAAACCAACCAAAACACATCCAAATCATGCTCAATAACCCTAAAACCCTAGTGTGTCATGGCTGAGATTTCTGGATTTTGGCACGGACATCACAATCGAAAATTCGGCATTACAACGGTGCTACCACGTAATTAACAAACTTTTAGAAATCGACGACAATCGATTCCAATCAACACAACTCAAAATAATCAACACTTAGCAGATTAATCAACTTTAAATACCCGAAAAATAATAATTATTCTACAACCGTTCAAATCTCGTAGGATTACATATAAATGATCCCTAGCATGCATGGAGCAATAATCTAACATCAGATTAATATTCTAATGGTTCGATATTCAATTCTACGCAAAAAACACAAAAGATGAGTTTTGAGATCTAGAATTTTTCTCACTTTTGATGCGATAAAAGCCTAGGAATGCGTGCAATGCATGCCCAACAAGCGGAATCCAACTCGACACGAAATTCTACGGACAAAAACTAGGTTTTTCTTTGAAATTTTGCTTTGAAAACCTTGAAAACTCTTTGGCTTATTCTCTCATGAAACTCTCAGCCATTTGTGTAAAATGGAAGGTGTTTTTGTGCTTTTGCAATGTGTGTTGGTGATATAAGCTTAAAAGTCAACATTTTAAATGAAGTCAAAGTTGAATTAACTTAGTATTTTTGTGTTTTCTTGACTTTAAATACATTTTCTTGATCACCAAAGTTCAAAACAATTATTCAACACCCAAGATAGCTCAAGTAGGTTATTTTTAGGTGACAAGAAGTTTTACAACCAAACAATTTCATCCGAGTCGGCTTAAAACTCGATTTTCGCAAAAGTCGGTGTAAAAACCCTAATAAATTCCTAAGCCGATTTTAAAACTGTTTTAATCAAACACAGGTCTATTAAAGTCCGTGGACTAGGTCTAGAAGGGTTAAAAAGACCAGTTTCAAAATTTTAGCGGACGTGTTTCGAAAATACTATTCACTAAAAATCGACGATAAAATTTATGACTCCGTTTTTGATGAAAATTTCATGAATGCACATTTAGCATGTTCTAGGAGTATTGATACTAAAATTATCACAATCTAAGTCACATAGCACATAGACAGGTTAATTCATGCAAAACGAGATAAAGCACGCAAAACGAGATAAGATAGAAAAGTGGGGTATCACAGTCCTTCACGCGGCTCACAACGTACGATCCGGGACGGAAAAACAACGCAAAAGAAGAAAAATGTCCAAAAACTGATGAAAACGTTCGATTTTAGGCTCCGAAAGCAGGCGCAGCCGAGTAGGCTTGCTGCCCCCATCGTAGAGCACTCGGAGAGCTTTCCAACGGTACGATGTGCACCGTATAACTCCTTACGGATTAAAAGTTATGGGCACTGAAGCGACGGAGACCTGGTTTTAAGCCCCAAGCCCTCGGTTTACGGGCCCAGCCTCTACGTGAATCGAAGTTGTCTTGCCCAAGGTAGTGTGGGATTCGGTAATAGAAATGTGATAGATTAGGTTGTCTTCCTTTTCGCGGCTCACAATGTTCGATCCGGGACGAAAAAATAGCGCAAAAGAAGAAAAGTGTTCAGAAACTGATGAAAATGTACGATTTTGGGCTCCGAAAATAGGCACAGCCGGGCAGGCTTGCTGCCCCTGTTGTAGAGCTCTGGGAGAGATTTCCAACGGTATGCTGTGCGCCACGTAACTCCTTACGGATAAAAAGTTATGGGCACCGGAGCGACGGAGACCTGGTCCTAAGCCCCACGCCCTCAGTTTGCGGGCCCAGCCTCTACATGAAGCGAAATTTTCTTGCCCAAGGTGTCGTGTAATTCAGTAATAGAAATGTGATGGATTAGGTTGTCGACATTTTCGCGGCTCATGACGTACGATTTGGGACAGAAAAACAGCGCAAAAGAAGAAAAATATCCAGAAATTGATGAAAACGTTCGATTTTGGGCTGTAAAAATGCGGCCAGCTGAGCAGGCTTGCTGACCCCGTCGTAGAGCTCTCGGATTACTTTCCAACGGTATGCTGTGCACTATATAATTCCTTACGGATCAAAAGTTATGAGCACTGGAGCGACGGAGACCTGGTCCTAAGCCCTACGCCCTCGGTTTACAGGCCCAGCCTCTACGTGAAGCGAAGTTGTCTTGCCCAAGGTGGCTGGGATTCGGTAATAGAAATGTGATGGATTAGGCTATCGTCCTTTTCGAGGCTCACGACGTACGATCCGGGACGGAAAAATAATGCAAAAGAAGAAATGGGTACCGAAACTGATGAAATTTTTTGATTTTGCACTCCAAAAATAGGCGCAGCCGAGCAGGCTTGGTGCACATGTCGTAAGCTCTTGGAGAGCTTTGTAACAGTATGTTGTGCGCCGCGTAACTCCTTACGGATCAAAAGTTATGGGCACTAGAGCGATGGAGACCTGGTCCTAAGCCCCAAGCCCTCGGTTTACGAGCCTAGCCTCTATTTGAAGCGAAGTTGTCTTGCCCAAGGTGGCATGAGATTCAATAATAGAAATGTGATGGATTAGGTTGTCGTCCTTTTCGTGGCTCACAACGTTCGATCCGGGATGGAAAAATAGCGCAAAAGAAGAAAAGTGTTCAGAAATTGATGAAAATGTACGATTTTGGGCTCCGAAAATAGGCGCAGCCGAGCCGGCTTGCTGCCCCTGTTGTAGAGCTCTGGGAGAGATTTCCAACGGTATGCTGTGCGCCGCGCAACTCCTTACAGATCAAAAGTTATGGGCACCGGAGCGACGGAGACCTGGTCCTAAGCCCCACGCCCTCAGTTTGCGGGCCCAGCCTCTACGTGAAACGAAGTTGTCTTGCCCAAGGTGGCATGTAATTCAGTAATAGAAATGTGATGGATTAGGTTGTCGTCATTTTCACAGCTCAGGACGTACGATCCGGGACGGAAAAATAGCGCAAAAGAAGAAAAATATCCAGAAACTGACGAAACTGTTCAATTTTGGACTCCGAAAATGGGGGCAGCTGAGCAGGCTTGCTGCCCCCGTCGTAGAGCTCTCGGATTGCTTTCCAACGGTATGCTGTGCGCCGTTAAACTCCTTACGGATCAAAAGTTATGGGCACCGGAGCGACGGAGACCTGGTCCTAAGCCCTACGCCCTCGGTTTGCCGGCCCAGCCTCTACGTGCAGCGAAGTTGTCTTGCCCAATGTGGGGTGGGATTCTGTAATAGAAATGGGATAGATTAGGTTGTCGTCCTTTTGGCTGCTCATGACGTACGATCCGGTACATTAAAAAAGTGCAAAAGAAGAAAAGTGTCCAAAAACTGACGAAAACATTCGATTTTGAGCTCCAAAAATAGGCGCAGCTGAGCAGGCTTGCTGCCCCTGTCGTAAAGCTCTCGAAGAGCTTTTTAACGGTATCCTGTGCGCCGTGTAACTCCTTACGGATCAAAAGTTATGGGCACTGGAGCGATGGAGACCTGGTACTAAGCCCCACGCCCTCGGTTTGCGGACCAAGCCTCTACGTGAAACGAAGTTGTCTTGCCCAAGGTGTTGTGGGATTCGGTAATAGAAATGTGATGAATTAGGTTGTCGTCCTTCTTGCGGCTCACGACGTATAATCTAGGACGAAAAAACAGCGCAAAAGAAGAAAAATATCCCGAAACTGATGAAAACATTCGATTTTGGGCATCGAAAATAGGCACAGCCGAGCAGGCTTGCTGCCCCCGTCGTAGAGCTCTCGGAGAGCTTTCCAATGGTATGTTGTGCACTGCGTAACTCCTTATGGATCGAAAGTTATGGGCACCGGAGCGACGGATACCTGGTCCTAAGCCCCAAGCTCTCGTTTTATGGGCCCAGCCTCTACGTGAAGTGAAGTTGTCTTGCCCAAGGTGGCGTGGGAATCAGTAATAAAAATGTGATGGATTAGGTTGTCGTTCCTTTCGCGGCTCACGACGTACGATCCGGGACAGAAAAACAGCGTAAAACAAGAAAAGTGTCCAGAAACTGATGAAAATGTTCAATTTTGGGCTATAAAATTAGGCGCAGCCAAGCAGGTTTTATGCCCCCATCGTAGAGCTATCGGAGAGCTTTCCAACGGTATGCTGTGCGCTGTGTAATTCCTTACGGATCAAAAGTTATGGGTACCGGAGCGACGGAGACCTGGTCTCAAGCCCCACGCCCTCAGTTTGCGTGCCCAGCCTCTACGTGAAGCGAAGTTGTCTTGCCCAAGGTGGCATGGGATTCTGTAATAGAAATGGGATGGATTAGGTTGTCGTCCTTTTCGTGGCTCACGACGTACGATCCGGGACAGAAAAAAGCGCAAAAGAAGAAAAGTGTCTAGAAACTAATGAAAACGTTCAATTTTGGGCTCCGATAATAGGCGCAACCGAGCAGGCTTGCTGCCCCCGTCGTAGGGCTCTCGAAGAGCTTTCCAACGGTATGCTGTGCGCCGTGTAACTCCTTACGGATAAAAAGTTATGGGCACCGGAGCGACGGAGACCTGGTCCTAAGCCCCACGCCCTCAGTCTACGGGCCCAGCCTCTACGTGAAGTGAAGTTGTCTTGCCCAAGGTGGTGTGGAATTCGGTAATAGAAATGTGATGGATTAGGTTGTCGTCCTTTTCGCGGCTCACGACGTACGATCCGAGATGGAAAAATAGCGCAAAAGAAGAAAAGTGTCCAAAAACTAATGAAAATGTTTGATTTTGGGCTCCGAAACTAGGCGCAGCTGAGCAGGCTTGCTGCCCCAGTCGTAGAGCTCTCGGAGAGCTTTCTAACGATATGATGTGCATCGCGTAACTCCTTACGGATCAAAAGTAATGGGCACCGGAGCGACGGAGACCTGGTCCTAAGCCCCATGCCCTCAGTTTGCGGGCCCAGCCTCTACGTGAAGCGAAGTTGTCTTGCCCAAGGTGGCGTGGGATTCTGTTATGGAAATGGGATGGATTAGGTTATCGTCCTTTTCGTGGCTCACGACATACGATCTGGGAAGGAAAAACACCGCAAAAGAAGAAAAGTGTCCCAAAACTGATAAAAACATTCCATTTTGGGCTCCAAAAATAGGCACAGCTGTGAGGCCCGACCCCGAATATCGTGTGTTATCTTGATTTGCATGCCATAGACCAAGAATGATATGACTGACCTTGGATTACGTGCCCTGTCTTGGTTTTCGTGCATGCCTTGTCATTCGTGCCTTGACCTTGAATTATGTGCCCTAATCCTCGACTTACGTGCCCCGACTTCGAATTGTGTGCGTTATCTCGTTTTGTGTGCCCTGACCTTGAATTGCGTGTCCTAACCTAGGTTTAAGAGTCGTACCTCAATTTACGTGCATTGCATTGAATTACGTGCCTTGTTTTGGTTTACGTGCATTTACCTAGGGTTGCATGCATTTGTATTAGAATCCGTGCATTTATCTTGAAGTACATGCCTTACCTTGTAGTTCGTGTCTACCTCGTGATTCGTGCCCCGTATTGATTTCGGTGCGTGCCTCGTAGTGCGTACCCTAAAACCTTGAACTGTGTGCCTACATGCTAACCAATAAAGAATCCTGCACAAAGCATTAGACTATTAAATAATCCTACACAATCCACTAACCAATATTATATTCCTAATTCAAATCTCTACAAAACCCACTAACTATAAAATATTCTATTCTACCCAACATTCTCTTACACCATGTCATGTTTTTCCTTGCACCTATGCACTATTTTACTGACACCCAAGCTCACTTTCTTGTCCCTCTCAACCCACATCCTAAAACAATTCAAGAGATGCTCAAAAGATGACACAAAAATCAGATTTTTCAAAGCTCAAGGCCAACACATAAGCCAATGCTCACAAACAACTCTTAAAACATTCATTTTTCTCTCAAAACTCTCCCGTTCTCTCTCCCTATCTCTCATTTTCGACCATGGCTGCTCCTTGAGCATTCAAGACTCCTAACAACTCTCTAAGACTCTCCCAAGCTCGACCATAGCAAGCACAAGCAAGCAACATAGCAAGAAAACTCACACAAAGCTCAAAAACAAGGATTTTGTGCTCATTTGCTAGATCTTCAAAGAGGTGAGGGGGAAAACTTCTTGAAAAGGTTTCATGATCCACATGCATGCCTTTAAATGTCTATCTTTACTTGTAATATATGTGTGGTCATGAGCTTTTGTAAACATGCATGGCAAGATATTTGGCTAGAATGTGATGTTAGATGAAATCGTGTATGGGACAGCCTTCTGTCTTGTTGTTTCGAGGTGCTTTTGAGTAGGTAAATGATGTTGAAAATGCGTGAAAATTGGTAGGTAACTAGTTTTACCAGTTCTGAACACTTTTCGAAGAAATAAGCCAAAGCTAATTTTGACTCTAAGGTCCTCAAAATGGCAAATTATTAAAATGTGTCAAAATCTGGAAAGTCTGGAAAAATGAAGCAGGTTTTGGCAGATTTACTGACCTTATAGAACGAACCAGTTTTGACTTAGTAAATGACATCCAAATTTCAATTTGGTGTGCTGCTAGATTTTTCAGTTCTGGAAATTTTTTTCTGAAATGGACTAAGGCTAACTCTGACCCTAAAGCCCTAAAAAATGACAAGTATTGAAATGTGTTCAAATCTGGACAGTTTTGTGTAGTCTCACTGTTTTGGCTATAACTATTGAACCCGAATTCCAAATGATGCAAGGTTTGTTTCTGAATTTAGTTCACTCCTTAAGCTTTAATTTGAAATCTTGTTCACTGGAATTTGAGTTTGTTTGCTTGTCTCAATGATTTTGAGAAAACAGTCCATTGCAGCAAGGTTTTCATCTAGTGATATGCTTAGAAAAATTATTGTAGCTTCTCTTGTTGTATTAAATGCTTGGGATTGTGGCATTGGGATGTTGTGTGGACTGTTTTGAATATTTGAGGGTGTTTGAATTAATCGATGCATGGCTTGAGTTTGATTACAAGATGACTTGGGGCTTAATTGCACGGGTAAGCGCGAATTAAAACCCTAGTGACTAGGTAAATTCACTAAGTTGTTGATCCTATGGATATCGTATTTAATTGTGTGATTAGTAGGCTGCCCGTAGTTGCCCTCATAGCCCTAAACATGATTTCAATGATTACATGTTGACAAGTAGGCCTTCTTGCACCCGGTTCCACGTAGATGTCGTTGCATGTTGAATAATCCTATTATTTGATTACGTGAACTTCGAAATGAGTTATATGACTTGATTTACATGCGTTACATGGCTGCCCGTTTAATGTTCATATAACTCCGTGTGCTTTTCAAGTGAAATTACTTGTCATATCGTGCCTCGCTTGTTTACTTGTCAATGTGCAATCTTATGACTGCTCGGAGGTAACCTACTTTTTTGTCCTCCTAATGTGATATATTAAATGTCATAAATGTGCATTGCATACAAGATTGCAACCTTTCATTCTGGCGTGGTAGCATTCACGCACACCGGGCGGCATCGGGCTTGCCGGTGCAACCGTGACTACCATTGTTCAATTCCCTATCTCGCTTGGGGGCTAGACTTCCTCGGAGAGTTGGGTCGTAGATTTCAGGGTACATCCGGAGTATACCCATTTGGCGTGAAAAGTGGATGATTAAAGTCGGCCGCAACAACTGTTACTGAAAATGAACTTGAACGACAGGAAGTAAGTGCTATGCGGGGGAAAGTGCTACACCTGAATGTGGTGGGAGCTACCTCTTGAGCCCGTATGAGCTACCTCTAGAGTCCTGTATGTATCAAATCGTATCCTTTTTTTTACTATGTGTTTAAGTACTCTCGCTTGGTTCCTAGAAGATCTCGGGGAGGAAAGACAGGTAAATGTGTTCATTTATATTTATGTTATGTTATGAACTTATTTATTCTAATTGACATGTTTTCAAAGGGGTTTTCATAAGATTAACCGGAAAAGAGTTTCAAAATGTTACCTCTCGTTCCCCCTTGCTGAGCTCATAAGGACTCACCTTCTTTTATCATCACAGGTGAAGAAGATTTGGAACAGGTACCCGAAGAGAATACGCTTGTCGATGATTTCTTGGAGTGATTACGTGCTTTATATGCCTTTCTTGACAGTGACTGTTTTGTGAACGTTGTCTTTGCTTGAAGAATACTTATTTTGTTGATATAAATGACCCCGTTGTAATTTGGGTCTAATTTTGGCTTGTACTGATTATAACCGGATGAACTCTTTATTTGGTTGCTTTGATTTCATTATCTTGGTTAGTAGTTATCGTAGGCATTTAAACCACTAGGTGAAGAATCAAACAAGTTAACTCTATCTAATTTCACTTAGGTACTCATTGTAAGCCAAAGGATAACAAGTGCTTGCGTAATAAGAATTGATGAATAAACGGGACATAGTTATCATGTTAGGCTTATTAAACAAACGAGACCTTCAAGATAGACTAATAGGCATATCGGTTGATGACAAAATAGGAGTCCTTAATGGAATTGGATTAATGATTGGAATAATTGAGGCGTTTAGAAATTAGGTCAAACTAAAAGGCCTTAAATACTGCCGTTATGACGCCAATTTTTTGGAAAAACTTTTGGAGTTCTAGGCCAACGTTAATCATTAATCATAGTGAAACAGTTAAGGACGTAAAATAACGATAATGATTAGCTCACACCTTAGTCTAGCCTCTATAGGTCGGGTTGGGGCGTGACAACAGCCAAACAGGCTTGCTGCCCCCGTCGTAGAGCTCTCGAAGAGCTTTCCAAGGGTAGGCTGTCCGCCGCGTAACTCCTTGCGGATCAAAAGTTATGGGCACCGGAGCGACAAAGACCTGGTCCTAAGCCCCAAGCCCTCGATTTATGGGCCCAATCTCTACATGAAGCGAAGTTTTCTTGCCCAAGGGGGCGTGTGATTCGATAATAGAAATGTGATGGATTAGGTTGTCGTCCTTTTCGCGGCTCACGACGTACGATCCAGGACAAAAAACAGTGCAAAAAAAGAAAAGTGTTCAGAAACTGATGAAAATGTTCAATTTTGGGCTCCGAAAATAGGCTCAACCGAGCAGGCTTGCTGCCCCCGTCCTCAGATAGCTTTCCAACGGCATGATGTGTGCCGCGTAACTCTTTACGGATCAAAAGTTATGGGCACCGGAGCGACGGAGACCTGGTCCTAAGCCCCACGCCGTCGGTTTGTGAGCCCAGCCTCTACGTGAAGCGAAGTTGTCTTGGCCAAGGTGGCGTGGGATTCGGTAATAGAAATGGGATTGATTAGGTTGTCGTCCTTTTCGCGGCTCACGACGTACGATCCAGGACAGAAAAACAACGCAAAAGAAGAAAAGTGTCCAAAAACTGATGAAAAGGTTCAATTTTGGGCTCCGAAAACAGGTGCAGCAAAGCAAATTTTCTTCCCAATTCGTAGAGCTCTCGGAGAGCTTTCCAACAGTATGCTGTGTATCGCGTAACTCCTTACGGATCAAAAGTTATGGGTACCGGAGCGACGGAGACCTGGTCTTAAGCCCCAGGCCCTCGGTTTGCGAGCCCAGCCTCTACGTGATGTGAAGTTGTCTTGCCCAAGGTTACGTGAGATTCGGTAATAGAAATGTGATGGATTATGTTGTCATCCTTTTTCCCGGCTCACGACGTACGATCCGAGATGGAAAAACATCGCAAAAGAAGAAAAGTGTCCAGAAACTAATGAAAACGTTCAATTTTGGTCTCCAAAAATAGGCACGTCTGAGTAGGCTTGCTGCCCCTGTCGTAGAGCTCTCGGAGAGCTTTCCAACGGTATGCTGTGCACCACGTAACTCCTTACGGATAAAAAGTTATGGGCACCGGAGCGACGGAGACCTGGTCCTAAGCCCCACGCCGTCGGTTTGGGGGCCCAGCCTCTACGTGAAGCGAAGTTGTCTTGCCCAAGGTGGCATGCGATTCGGTAATAGAAATGGGATTGATTAGGTTGTCGTCCTTTTCGCGGCTCACAACGTACGATCCGGACAGAATAACAGCGCAAAACAAGAAAAGTGTCCAGAAACTGATGAAAAGGTTCGATTTTGGGCTCCAAAAACAGGCGCAACAAAGCAAGCTTGCTGCCCAAGTCGTAGAGCTCTCGGAGAGCTTTCCAACGGTACGCTATGCGGCCCGTAAGTCCTTACGGATCAAAAGTTATGGGCACTGGTGCAACGGAGACCTGGTCCTAAGCCCCAGGCCCTCGGTTTGCGGACCCAGCCTCTACGTGATGCGAAGTTGTCTTGCCCAAGGTGGCATGGGATTCGGTAATAGAAATGTGATGGATTATGTTGTCGTCCTTTTCCCGGCTCACGACGTACGATCCGAGATGGAAAAACAGCGCAAAAGATGAAAAGTGTCCAGAAACTGATGAAAACGTTCGATTTTGGGCTCCAAAAATAGGCGCAGCAAAGCGAGCATTCTGCCCTTGGCGTAGAGCTCTTGGAGAGCTTTCCAACGGTACGCGGTGCGCCACGTAACTCTTTACGGATCAAAAGTTATGGGCACTGGAGCGACGGAGACCTGGTCCTAAGCCCCACACCCTCGGTTTGCGGGCCCAGCCTCTACATGAAATGAAGATGTCTTGCACAAGGTGGCGTGTAATTCGCTAATAGAAATGTGATGGATTGGGTTGTCGTTCTTTTCGCGGCTCATGATGCACGATCCGGGACAGAAAAATAGCTCAAAAGAAGAAAAGTGTCCAGAAACTGATGAAAATGTTCGATTTTGGACTAAGAAAACAGGTACAACCGAGCAAGCTTGCTGCGCCCATCGTAGAGCTCTCGGAGAAATTTCCAACGGTAGATTGTGTGCAGCGTAACTTCTTACGGATCAAAAGTTATGGGCATCGGAGCGACGGAGACCTGGTCCTATCCCCCAAGCCCTCGGTTTACGAGCCCAGCCTCTACGTGATGTGAAGTTGTCTTGCCCAAGGTGGCTTGGGATTCGGTAATAGAAATGTGATGGATTAGGTTATCGTCCTATTCGCGGCTCACGACATACGATTCGGGACGGAAAAACAGCGCAAAAGAAGATAAGTGTCCAGAAACTGATAAAAATGTTCGATTTTGGGCTTCGACACCAGGCGCATCTGAGCAGGCTTGCTGTCCCCGTCGTAGATCTCTTGGAGAGCTTTGCAACGGTATGCTGTGTGCCGCATAACTCCTTACGGATCAAAAGTTATGGGCACCGGAGCGACGGAGACCTGTTCCCAAGCCCCACGCCCTCGGTTTGCAGGCCCAGCCTCTACGTGAAGCGAAGTTTTCTTGCCCAAGGTTGCATGGGATTCGGTAATAGAAATGTGATGGATTAGGTTGTCATCCTTTTCGCGGCTTACGACGTACGATCCAGGATGGAAAAACAGCGCAAAAGAAAAAAAGTATCCTAAAACTGATGAAAACGTTCAATTTAGGGCTCAAAAAATAGGCGCAGCCGATGAGGCTTGCTGCCCTTGCCGTAGAGTTCTCGGTGAGCTTTCTAACTGTACGTTGTACGCCACGTAACTCCTTACGGTTCAAAAGTTATGGGCACCGGAGCGACGAAGACCTAGTCCCAAAACCCACACCCTCGGTTTGCGGGCCCAGCCTCTACGTGAAGCGAAGTTGTCTTGCCCAAGGTGCCATGGGATTCAGTAATAGAAATGTGAGGGGTTAGGTTGTCGTCCTTTTTGCGGCTCACGACGTACGATCCGAGATGGAAAAACAGGGCAAAAGAAGAAAAGTGTCTAGAAACTAATGAAAACATTCAATTTTGGGCTTCGAAAATTGGAGCAGCTAAGCAAGCTTGCTTCCCCCGTCGTAGAGCTCTCAAATTGCTTTCCAACGGTATGCTGTGCCGCGCGTAACTCCTTACGGATCAAAAGTTATGGGCACCAGAGCGACGGAGACCTGGTCCTAAGCCCTACGCCCTCGGTTTGTAGGCCCAGCCTCTTCGTGAAACAAATTTGTCTTGCCCAAGGTCGCGTGGGATTCGGTAATAAAAATGGGATGGATTAGGTTGTCGTCCTTTTTGCGGCTCATGACGTACGATCCGGGATGGAAAAACAGCGCAAAAGAAGAAAAGTGTCCACAAACTGATGAAAATGTTCAATTTTGGGCTACGAAAATAGGCACAGCCAAGCAGGCTTGCTACCTTCGTTGTAGAGCTCTCAAAGAGCTTTCTAACGGTATACTATGCGCTGCGTAACTCCTTACGGATCAAAAGTTATGGGTACCGGAGCGACGGAGATTTGGTCCTAAACCCCACGCCCTCGGTTTGCGGGCCAAGCCTCTACGTGAAGTGAAGTTGTCTTGGCCAAGGTGCCGTGGGATTTGGTAATATAAATGTGATGGATCAGGTTGTCGTCCTTTTCGCTGCTCACGACGTACGATCCGGGACGGAAAAAGAGCGCAAAAGAAGAAAAATGTCCAGAAACTGATGAAAACATTCGATTTTGGGCTCCGAAAATAGGCGCAGCTAAGCAGGCTTGCTGCCCCTGTCGTAGAGCTCTCGGAGAGCTTTCCAACGGTATGTTGCGCGCCGCGTAACACCTTACGAATCAAAAGTTATGGGCACCAGAGCGACGGAGACCTGGTCCTAAGCCCCACGCCCTCGGTTTGCGGGCCCAGCCTCTACGTGTAACAAAGTTGTCTTGCCCAAGGTGGCGTGAGATTCAGTAATAAAAATGGGATTGATAAGGTCGCCGTCATTTTCGCGGCTCACGACGTACGATCCGGGACGGAAAAACAGCGCAAAAGAAGAAAAGTGTCCAGACTCTGACAAAAAGGTTTGATTTTGGGCTCCGAAAATAGGCGCAGCAACGAAAGCTTGCTGCCCACGTCGTAGAGCTCTCGGAGAGCTTTCCAACGGTATGCTGTGCGCCGCGTAACTCCTTACGGATCAAAAGTTATGGGCACCGGAGCGACGGAGACCAGGTCCTAAGCCCCAGGCCCTCGGTTTGCTGGCCCAGCCTCTACGTGATGCGAAGTTGTCTAGCCCAAGGTGGTGTATGATTCGATAATAGAAATGTGATGGATTATGTTGTCGTCCTTTTCGCTGCTTACGACATACGATCCGAGATGGAAAAACAGCGCAAAAGAAGAAAAATGTCTAGAAACTGACAAAAACGTTCAATTTTGGGCTCTGAAAATATGCGCAGCCAAGCAAGCTTGCTGCCCCGGTCGTAGAGCACTCGGATTTCTTTCCAACGGTATGCTGTGCGCCACGTAACTCCTTACGGATCAAAAGTTATGGGCACCGGAGCGACGGAGACTTGGTTCTAAGCCCCACGCCCTCGGTTTGCAGGCCCAGTCTCTACGTGAAGCGAATTTGTGTTGCCCAAGGTAGCATGGGCTTTGGTAATAGAAATGAGATGGATTAGGTTGTCGTCCTTTTCACGGCTCACGGCGTACGACCCGGGATGAAAAAATAGCACAAAAGAATAAAAGTGTCCAGAAACTGAAGAAAACGTTCGATTTTGGGCTCCAAAACAAGCGCAGCAAAGCAAGCATTCTGCCCCCAGTGTAGAGCTCTCGGAGAGCTTTCCAACGGTATGTGGTGCGCCGCGTAACTCCTTAAGGATCAAAAGTTATGGGCACCAGAGCGACGGAGACCTGGTCCTAAGCCCCAGGCCCCCGGTTTGCGGGCCCAGCCTCTACGTGATGCGAAGTTGTCTTGCCCTAGGTGGCGTGGGATTCAGTAATAAAAATGTTATGAATTATGTTGTCGTCCTTTTCTAGGCTCACGACGTACGATCCGAGACGAGAAAATAGCGCAAAAGAAGAAAAGTGTCCAGAAACTGATGAAAACGTTCGATTTTGAGATCCGAAAATAGGCATAGCCTAGTAGGCTCGCTGGATCGGTTGTAGAGGTCTCCGAGAGCTTTTCAATGGTAAGCTGTGCACCGCGTAACTCTTTACGGTTCAAAAGTTATGTGCACCGGAGCGACAGAGACCTGGTCCTAAGCCCCACGCCCTCGGTATGCGGGCCCAGCCTCTACAAGAAATGAAGTTGTCTTGCCCAAGGTGGCGTGTAATTTGGTAATAGAAATGTGATGGATTGGGTCGTCGTCCTTTTTGCGGCTCACGACGTACGATCCGTGACGAAAAAATAGCTCAAAGAAGAAAAGTGTCCAGAAACTGATGAAAATTTCAATTTTGGGCTGCGAAAACAGGCGCAGCCCAGCAGGCTTGCTGCGACCGTCATAGAGCTCTCAGAGAGATTTCCAACGGTAGGCTGTGTGCAGCGTAACTCCTTACGAATCAAAAGTTATGGGCATCGGAGCGACGGAGACCTGGTCCTAAGCCCCAAGCCTCGGTTTGCGAGCCCAGCCTCGATTTGCCAAAGGTGGCGTGCAATTCAGAGATAGAAATGTGATGGATTAGGTTGTCGTCCTTTTCGCGGCTCACGACGTACGATCCGGGACAGAAAAACAGCGCAAAAAAGAAAAATATCTAGAAACTGATGAAAACGTTTGATTTTGGGCTCCGAAAATAGGCGCCGCTAAGCAGGCTTACTGCCCCCGTCGTAGAGCTCTTGGAGAGCTTTCCAACGGTATGCTGTGCGCCGCGTAACTCCATACAGATCAAAAGTTATGGGCACTGGAGCGACGAAGACCTGGTCCTAAGCCCCACGCCCTCGGTTTGTGGGCCCAGCCTCTACGTGAAGCGAAGTTGTCTTGCCCAAGGTGGCGTGCAATTCAGAAATAGAAATGTGATGGATTAGGTTGTCGTCCTTTTTGCGGCTCGCGACGTACGATCCGGGACGAAAAAACTGCACAAAAGAAGAAAAGTGTCCAGAAACTGATAAAAATGTATGATTTTGGGCTCCGAAAATAGGCGCAGCCGAGCAGGCATGCTTCCCCCGTCGTTGAGCTCTCGGAGAGCTTTCCAACCGTATACTGTGCGCCGCATAACTCCTTACGGATCAAAAGTTATGGGCACCGGAGCGACGGAGACTGGTCCTAAGCCCCACGCCCTCGGTTTGCTGGCCAAGCCTCTACGTGAAATGAAGTTGTCTTGCCCAAGGTGCCGTGGGATTCAGTAATACAAATGTGATGGATTAGGTTGTCATCCTTTTCGCGGCTCACGACGTACGATCCGGGACGGAAAAACAACACAAAAGAAGAAAAATGTCAAGAAACTGATAAAAACGTTCGATTTTGGGATCCAAAAAAAGTCACAACCGAGCAGGCTTGCCACCCTCGTCGAAGAGCTTTCAGAGAGCTTTCCAACGGTAGGATGTGCGCCGCATAACTCCTTACGGATCAAAAGTTATGGGCAATGGAGCGACGGAGACCTAGTTCTAAGCCCTAAGCCCTCGGTTTACGGGAGCGGCCTTTACGTGAAGCGAAGTTGTCATGCCCAATGTGGCGTGGGATTCAGTAATAGAAATGTGATGGATTACGTTGTCGTCCTTTTTGCGACTCACGACGTACGATCCGGGACAGAAAAACAGCGCAAAAGAAGAAAAGTGTCCAAAAACTGATAAAAATATTCGATTTTGGGCTATGAAAACAGGCGCAGCCGAGCAGGATTGCTGCCCCTGTCATAGAGCACTCGGAGAGCTTTCCAACGGTATGCTGTGCGCCGCGTAACTCCTTACAGATCAAAAGTTATGGGCACCGGAGCGACGGAGACCTAGTCCTAAGCCCCAAGCCCTCGGTTTACGAGCCCAGCCTCTACGTGAAGAGAAGTTGTCTTGCCTAAGGTAGCATGGGATTCGGTAATAGAAATGGGATGGATTAGGTTGTCGTCCTTTTTGCGGCTCACGATGTACGATCCGGGATGGGAAAATAGTGCAAAAGAAGAAAAGTGTCCAAAAATTGAAGAAAATGTTCAATCTTGGGCTCCGAAAATAGGCGCAGTAAGGCGAGCATTCTGACCGCTGCGTAGAGCTCTCGGAGAGCTTTCCAACGGTATGCTGTACGTCGCGAAACTCCTTACAGATCAAAAGTTATGGACATTGGAGCAACGGAGACCTGGTCCTAAGCCCCAGGCCCTCGGTTTGTGGACCCAGCCTCAACGTGATGCGAAGTTGTCTTGCCCAAGGTGGCATGGGATTCGGTAATAGAAATGTGATGGATTATGTTGTCGTCCTTTTCACGGCTCATGACGTACGATCCGGGATGAAAAAACAGTGCAAAAGAAGAAAAGTGTCCAAAAATTGAAGAAAATGTTCGATTTTGGGCTCCGAAAACAGGCGCAGCAAAGAGAGCATTCTGCCCCAGGCGTAGAGCTCTCGGCGAGCTTTACAACGGTATGCGGTGCGCCGCGTAACTCCTTACAGATCAAAAGTTATGGGCACCGGAGCGACAGAGACCTGGTCCTAAGCCCCAGGCCCTCGGTTTACGGGCTCAGCCTCTACGTGAAGCGAAGATGTCTTGCCCAAGGTGGCGTGTAATTCGGTAATAGAAATGTGATGGATTGGGTTGTCGTCCTTTTCACGGCTCACGATGTACGATCCGGACGGAAAAACAGCTCAAAAGAAGAAAAGTGTCCAGAAACTAATGAAAATGTTTGATTTTGGGCTACGAAAACAAGTGCAGCTGAGCAGGCTTGCTGTGCCCGTCGTAGAGTTCTCGGAGAGATTTCCAACGGAAGGCTGTGTGCAGCGTAACTCCTTACAGATCAAAAGTTATGGGCATCGGAGCGACGGAGACCTGGTCCTAAGCCCCAAGCCCTCGGTTTACGAGCCCAGCCTTTACGTGAAGCGAAGTTGTCTTGCCTAAGGTAGCATGGGATTCGGTAATAGAAATGTGATGGATTAGGTTGTCGTCTCTTTCGCGGATCACGACGTACGATCCGGGACGGAAAAATAGCGCAAAAGAATATAAGTGTTCAGAAACTGATGAAAATGTTCGATTTTGGGCTCCGAAACCAGGCGCAGCTGAGTAGGCTTGCTACCCCCGTCGTAGATCTCTTGGAGAGCTTTTAATGGTATGCTGTGCGCTGCGTAACTCCTTACGGATCAAAAGTTATGGGCACAGGAGCGACGGAGACCTGGTCCTAAGCCACACGCCCTCGGTTTGTGGGCCCAGCCTCTACATGAAGCGAAGTTGTCTTGCCCAAGGTAGCATGGGATTCAGTAATAGAAATGGGATGGATTAGGTTGTCGTCCTTTTCGCGGCTCACGACGTACGATCAGGGACGGAAAAACAGTGCAAAAGAAGAAAAGTGTCTAGAAACTGATGAAAAGGTTCGATTTTGGGCTCCGAAAATAGGCGCAGCAAAGCAAGCTTGCTGCCCAAGTCGTAGAGCTCTCGGATAGCTTTCCAACGGTACGCTGTGCGTCGCGTAACTCCTTACGGATCAAAAGTTATAGGCACCGGAGCGACGGAGACTTGGTCCTAAGCCCCAGGCCCTCGGTTTGCGGACCCAGCCTCTACGTGATGCGAAGTTGTCTTGCCTAAGGTGGCGTGGGATTCGGTAATAGAAATTTGATGGATTATGTTGTCATCCTTTTCCCAGCTCACAACGTACGATACGAGATAGAAAAACAGCGCAAAAGAAGAAAAGTGTCAAGAAACTGACGAAAACATTAGATTTTGGGCTTCAAAAATCGGAGCAGCTAAGCAAGCTTGCTGCCCCCTATCGTAGAGCTCTCGGATTGCTTTCCAACGGTATGTTGTGCTCCGCGTAACTCCTTACGGATCAAAAGTTATGGGCATCGGAGCGACGGAGACCTGGTCCTAAGCCCCACGTCCTCGGTTTGCAAGCCCAGCCTCTTCATGAAGCGAAGTTATCTTGCCCAAGGTGGCGTGGGATTCGGTAATAGAAATGTGATGGATTAGGTTGTCGTCCTTTTCGAGGCTCACGACATACGATCCGGGACGGAAAAACAGCGCAAAAGGAGAAAAGTGTCCAGAAACTTATGAAAACGTTCAATTTTTAGCTCCGAAAATAGGCGCAGCCGAGCAGGCTTGCTGCCTCTATCGTAAAGCTCTTTGAGAGGTTTCCAACGATATGCCCTGCGCTGCGTAACTCCTTACGGATCAAAAGTTATGGGCACAGGAGCGACGGAGATCTGGTCCTAAACCCCACGCCTTCGATTTACGGGCCAAGCCTCTACGTGAATCGAAGTTGTCTTGCACAAGGTGCCGTGGGATTTGGTAATAGAAATGTGATGGATTAGGTTGTCGTCCTTTTCGTGGCTCACGACGTACGATCCGGGACGAAAAAATAGTGCAAAAGAAGAAAATTGACGTAAAACTGATGAAAACGTTCAATTTTGGGCTCGGATAATTGGTGCAGTTGAGCAGGTTTGCTGTCCCCGTCGTAGAACTTTCGGAAAGCTTTCCAACGGTATGCTGTGCGCCATGTAACTCCTTACGGATCAAAATTTATGGGCACCAGAGCGACCGAGACCTGGTCCCAAGCCCCACGCCCTCGGTTTGCAGGCCTAGCCTCTACGTGAGGCGAAGTTGTCTTGTCTAAGGTGCCGTGGGATTCGATAATAGAAATGTGATGGATTAGGTTGTCGTCCTTTTCACGGCTCACGACGTATGATCTGGGACGGAAAAATAGTGCAAAAGAAAAAAAGTATCCAGAAACTGATGAAAACATTCTATTTTGGGCTCCGAAAATAGGCGCAGCCAAGCAGGCTTGCAACCGTTGTCGTAGAGCTCTCGGAGAGCTTTCCAACGGTACGCTGTGCGCTGCGTAACTCTTTACGGATCAAACGTTATGGGCACCGGAGCGACGGAGACTTGGTCTTAAGCCCCAGGCCCTCGTTTTGCAGGCCCAGCCTCTACGTGATGCGAAGTTGTCTGGCCCAAGGTGGCATGGGTTTCGGTAATAGAAATGTGATGGATTATGTTGTCGTCCTTTTCGTGGCTCAAGACGTACGATCCGAGATGGAAAAACAGCGCAAAAGAAGAAAAGTGTCCAGAAACTGACGAAAACGTTCGATTTTGGCCTCCAAAAATAGGCGCAGCCAAGCAAGCTTGCTGCCCCAGTTGTAGAGCACTCGGATTACTTTCCAACGGTATGCTGTGTGCCGCGTAACTCCTTACAGATGAAAAGTTATGGACATCGGAGCGACGGAGACCTGGTCCTAAGCCCCACGCCCTCGGTTTGTGGGCCCTGTCTCTACGTGAAGCGAATTTGTCTTGCCCAAGGTGGTGTGGGATTCGGTAATAGAAATGGGATGGATTAGGTTGTCGTCCTTTTCGTGACTCACGTCGTACGATCCAGGACGGAAAAACAGAGCAAAAGAAGAAAAATGTCCAAAAATTGATGAAAACGTTCAATTTTGGGCTCCGAAAATAGGCGCAGTTGAGCAGGCTTGCTGCCCCTGTCGTAAAGCTCTCAGAAAGCTTTCCAACGGTATGTTGTGTGCCGCGTAACTCCTTGCGGATCAAAAGTTATGGACACCGGAGCGACGGAGACCTGGTCCTAAGCCCCACGCCCTCAGTTTGCGGGCCCTGTCTCCACGTGATGCGAAGTTGTCTTGCCCAAGGTGGCGTGGGATTCGGTAATAGAAATGTGATGGATTAGGTTGTCGTCCTTTTCGCGGCTCACGACGTACGATCCGGGACGGAAAAACAGCGCAAAAGAAGAAAAATATTAAGAAACTGATGAAAACATTTGATTTTGGGATTCGAAAATAGGCACAGCCGAGCAAGCTTTCCAACCCCGTCGTAGAGCTCTCGAAGAGCTTTCCAATGGTAGGATGTGCGCCGCGTAACTCCTTATGGATCAAAAGTTATGGGCACCGGAGCGACGGAGACCTGGTCCTAAGCCCCAAGCCCTCGGTTTACAGGCCCAGCCTCTACGTGAAGTGAAGTTGTCTTGCCTAAGGTGGCATGGGATTCAGTAATAGAAATGTGATGGATTAGGTTGTTGTCCTTTTCGCGACTCACGACGTACGATCCGGGACGAAAAAATAGCGCAAAAGAAGAAAAGTGTCCAGAAACTGATTAAAATGTTTGATTTTGGGCTCTGAAAACAGGCGCAGTCAAGCAGGATTGCTGCCCCCGTCGTACAGCTCTCGGATTGCTTTCCAACGGTATACTGTGCACCGCATAACCCCTTACAGATCAAAATTAATGGGCTCCGGAGCGACGGAGACCTGGTCCTAAGCCCCAAGCCCTCGGTTTACGAGCCCAGCCTCTACGTGAAACGAAGTTGTCTTGCCCAAGGTGGCGTGGGATTCGGTAATAGAAATGTGATGGATTAGGTTGTCGTGCTTTTCGCGGCTCACGACGTATGATCCGGGACCCAAAAATAGCGCAAAAGAACAAAAATGTCTAGAAACTGATGAAAATGTTCACTTTTGGGCTTCGAAACCAGGCGCAGCCAAGCAGACTTGCTGCCCCATTGTAGAGCTTTCGAAGAGCTTTCCAATGGTATGCTGTGCGGCGCGTAACTCCTTACGGATCAAAAGTTATGGGCATCGGAGCGACGGAGACCTAGTCCTAAGCCCCACGCCCTTGGTTTCCGGGCCCAGCCTCTACGTGAAGTGAAGTTGTCTTGCCCAAGGTGGCATGTAATTCGGTAATAGAAATGTGATGGATTAGGTTGTTGTCTTTTTGGCGGCTCACGACTGTACGATCCAGGACGAAAAAACAGCGCAAAAGAAGAAAAGTGTCCAGAAACTGATGAGAATGTTCGATTTTGGCTCTGAAAACAGGTGCAGCAGAGCAAGCTTGCTACCCTCGTTGTAAAGCTCTGGGAGAGCTTTCCAACGGTATGCTGTGCGCCGCGTAACTCCTTACAGATCAAAAGTTATGGGCCTCGGAGCGACGGAGACCTGGTCCTAAGCCCCATGCCCTCGTTTTACGGGCCCAACCTCTACGTGAAGCGAAGTTGTCTTACCCAAGGTGGCGTGGAATTTGGTTATAGAAATGTGACGGATTAGGTTGTCGTCTTTTTCGCGGTTCACGACGTACGATCCGGGACGGAAAAATAGCGCAAAAAAAGAAAATTATCCAGAAACTGATGAAAATGTTTGATTTTGGGCTCCGAAAATGGGCACAACTGAGCAAGCTTGCTACCCCCATCGTAGAGCTCTCGGAGAGCTTTCCAATGGTATGCTGTGCACCGCGTAACTCTTTACGGATCAAAAGCTATGGGCACCGGAGCGACGGAGACCTGGTCCTAAGCCCGACGCCCTCGGTTTGTGGACGAAGCCTATATGTGAAGCGAAGTTGTCTTGCCCAAGGTGTTGTGGGATTTGGTAATAGAAATGTGATGGATTAGGTTGTCGTCCTTTTCGCGGCTCACGACGTACGATCCGGGATGGAAAAAACAGCGCAAAAGAAGAAAAATATCCAGAAATTGATGAAAACCTTCGATTTTGGGCTCTGAAAACAGGTGCAGTCGAACAGGCTTGCTGCCCCCGTCGTAGAGCTCTTGGAGAGCTTTCCAACGGTATGTTGTGCGCCGCGTAACTCCTTACGGATCAAAAGTTATGGGCACCGGAGCGACAGAGACCTGGTCCTAAGCCCCACGCCGTCGGTTTGCGGGCCCAACCTCTACGTGAAGCGAAGTTGTCTTGCCCAAGGTGGCGTGGGATTCGGTAATAGAAATGGGATGGATTAGGTTGTCGTCCTTTTCGCGGCTCACGACGTACGATCCGGGACAGAAAAAAAAGCACAAAGGCAGAAAAATATCCAGAAACTGATGAAAACGTTCGATTTTGGGCTCCAAAAACAGGCGCAACAAAGCAACTTGTTTCCCCCGTTGTAGAGCTCTCGAAGAGCTTTCCAACGGTATGCTGTGCGCCGCATAACTCCTTACGGATCAATAGTTATGGGCACGGGAGCGACGGAGACCTGGTCTTAAGCCCCACGCCCTTGGTTTGCGGGCCCAGCCTATACGTGATGCGAAGTTGTCTTGCCCAAGGTGGCATGGGATTCGGTAATAGAAATGTGATGGATTATGTTGTCGTCCTTTTCGCGGCTCACGATGTACGATCTGAGATGGAAAAACCGCACAAAAGAAGAAAAGTATCTAGAAACTGATGAAAACATTCGATTTTGGGCTACGAAAATAGAGCCTAGCAAGCTTGCTGCCCCCGTCGTAGAGCTCTCGGAGAGCTTTCCAACGGTAAGCTGTACGCCGCGTAACTCCTTACGAATCAAAAGTTATGGGCAACCGAGCAACGGAGACCAGGTCCTAAGCCCCATGCCCTCAGTTTGCGGGCCCAGCCTCTTCGTGAAGCGAAGTTGTCTTGCATAAGGTGGCGTGTAATTCGGTAATACAAATGTGATGGATTAGGTTGTCGTCTTTTTCGCGGCTCACGACGTACGATCCGGGATGGAAAAACAGCTCAATAGAATAAAAGTGTCTAGAAACTGATGAAAACGTTCGATTTTGAGCTCTGAAAACAGGCGCAGCCGAGCAGGCTTGCTGCCCCCGTCGTAGAGTTCTCTGAGAGCTTTCCAACGGTATGTTGTGCACCGCGAATGTGAGGCCTGATCTCGATTTATGTGCGATACCTCGTTTCATGTGCCCTAACCTTGATTTGCGTGCTTTGACCTAGGTTTAAGGAATTGTGTTTCATTTTGTGTGCCTTGCATTGAATTATGTGCATTCGTTTAGGGTTGTGTGCATTTACATGGAAAACGTGCATTCATCTCGTAGTTCGTGCCCTACCTCATAGTGTGTGCCCTAAACTTAGGAAAGCGTGCCCTCACGCTAATCAAGAAAGCATCTTACACGAAGCACTAAATCATTGATTAATCCTACAAATTCTACTAACTAATATTAAATTACTAATTCAACCCACTAGAAGACAAAATCTCACAAAAAGCTAGACATTCTTTATTCTTTATTCTTTATTCTTTGCATATCCCAAACACACAATAAAATAAGCCTTGAACAAGACAAAAAATTCAGATTCTAGCAATGCCTTGGCCGACCACTTGTTGAGCATTTGTGCTTGCTTGCATAATTCAAATTAATTCCTAGACATTCTATGACAATTTAATGACACAAAGCAATAAAAAAAATGGCTCAAAAACCCTCCTCAAAGCTCCATATTTTTGACACAAGCTCCATGCCCATACTAGATAATTGAAAATGCTTCTTGAAGACACAAAAGTCTGAAATTTATATGCCCAAGGCCGACACAAGCTCCTTTGCCCAACAAAGCTTTTATTTTCTTTCACTTTCTCTCATTTCCTCTCATTCCTCTCTCTCTCCCTCTCATTCTTCTCTCTCTCTCTCGGCCTTCGCTGAGTTTCTACACTCCATAGCTTATCTTCATCACTCCATGGTTCATCAAGGCATGTAAGAAGATAGGGAGCTCGACTAAGCAAGCTAGGAGCAAAGAAATGCACATGCAAACCTTTAGCACTTCCATTTCGGCTTAGGTGAGTTTGCTAGCTTCCATTTCTTTTC
Source organism: Ehretia macrophylla (assembly GCA_037974665.1). Lineage (NCBI taxonomy): Eukaryota > Viridiplantae > Streptophyta > Magnoliopsida > Boraginales > Ehretiaceae > Ehretia > Ehretia macrophylla. The sequence continues at coordinate 67,446,127 of CM075769.1, forward strand.
TTCTTGTTCTAACCACATGCACCTACTAAGAACTTGGTTACTAAGCTAGGAAAAATAGAGAAAAACCGAGTGGTGTCTCGGCTAAGCAAGGAAAAAAGTCAATCTTGTGCAACCATCAAGAGTCTTGTGCATCTTCTTGTTGTTTTGCTAAGGTGAGGGCTAAAACTTCTTGAAAATCTTTTAAAAACCCATATGCATGCCCTTAAATGTCTATATTTACTTCTGTACTTGAGATATATGTGTGTTCATGAGCTTTTATAAACATGCATGGCAAGATATTTGGCTAAAATGTGATGTTGGATGAAATCGTGTATGGGACAGTTTTCTGCGTTGTTGGTACGATGTTATTTTGGCTAGGCAAATGATGTTAAAAATGTGTGAAAATTGACAGATAACTATTTTTTCCAGTTATGAACATTTTTCACAGAAACAGGCCAAAGCTAATTTTGACTCTAAGATCCTCAAAATGATAAATTATTAAAATGTGTCCAAATCTAGAAAGTCTGGAAAAATGAAGCAGGTTTTGGCAGATTCACTGACCTTGTAGAACGAACCAGTTTTGACTTAGTAAATGACATCCAAAATGTATGAGATTTGGTGTGCTGATATATTTTTCAGTTCTGGACATTTTTCTCAGAAATGGACTGAGGCTAAATCTGACCCTAAAGCCCTAAAAAATGACAAGTATTGAAATGTGTACAAATCTGAACAGTTTTGTGCAGTCTCACTGTTTTGGCTATAACTATTGAACCCGAACTCCAAATAATGCGAGGTTTGTTTCTGAATTTAGTTCACTTATTAAGATTTAATTTGAAATCTTATTCACTGGAATTGGAGATTGTTTGCTTGTCTTAATGATTGTGAGAAAACAGTCCATTGCAGTGAGGGTTTCACTTAGTGATATGCTTAGAAAAATTATTGTAGCTTCTCTCGTTGTATTAAATGCTTGGGATTGTGGCATTGGGATGTTGTGTGGACTGTTTTGAATACTTGAGGGTGTTTGAATTAATCGACGCATGGCTTGAGTTTGATTTTGAGATGACTTGGGGCTTAATCGCACGGGTAAGCACGAATTGAAACCCTAATGACTAGGTAAATTCACTAAGTGTTGATCCTATGAATATCGTGTTTAATTATATGTTTAGTAGGCTGCCCGTAGTTGTCCTTGTAGCCCTAAATGTGATTTTGAGGATTACATGTTGACAAGTAGACCTTTCTTGCACCCGGACCCACGTAGATGTCGTTGCATGTTGAATAATCTTATTATTTGATTATGTGAACTTCGAAATGAGTTATATGACTTGATTTACATGCGTTATATGGCTGCCCGTTTAATGTTCATATAACTCCATGTGCCTTTCAAGTGAAATTACTTGTTATATCGTGCCTCGCTTGTTTACTTGTCAATGTGCAATCTTATGATTGCTCGGAGGCAACTTACATTGTTGTCCTCCTAATGTGATATATGAAATGTCATAAATGTGCATTGCATACAAGGTTGCAACCTTTCATTCTGGCGCGGTAGCGTTCACTAAAACCGGGCGGCATCAGCCTTGCCGGTGCACTTGTGACTACCATTGTCCATTTCCCTCTCTGGCTTGGGGGCTAGACTTCCTCGGAGAGTTGGGTCGTAGAATTTTGGGGTACATCCGGAGTACACCCATTTGGCGGGATAAGGGGATGATTTGAAGTCGGTCGTAACAACTGATACTAACATGAACTGAGAGCAAAAGCTCACCGTATCCTTTTCACTATGTGTATAAGTACTCTCGCTTGGTTCCTAGAGGACCTCGGGGAGGAAAGACGGGTAATTGTATTCCTTTACTTTTATATCATGTTATGTACTTACTTGTGATATATTCATGCTTGCAAAAAGGGTTTTCATAAGTTGAACTGGAAAATGAGTTTCAAAACCTATTTCTCGTTCCCCCTCGTTGAGTTCATAAGGACTCACCCTCTTTTATCAGCTCAGGTGAAGAAGACCAAGAACAGGTACCCGAGGACGATGTGCCTAACGATGATTCCTTGGAATGAATGCTTGCACTTCGTGCCTTATGTGACCGTGGCCATTTTGTGAACAATATGTTGTTTGTAGACTATTTCCCTTATGTTGCTTGTTGTTTGTAATGTAAAAGACCCCTATTGTAATTTGGGGTCTAATTTTGGCTTGTACTGATAATAACTAGACAGACACTACTATGGTCATTTTGCTATCGTTACTGGCTAGTATCTATCATAGGATTATGAAGTATCAGGTAAGGACTAAGTAAAATGAACCTATCCAATCTTAAGCAGGTACTCATTGTTAAGCTAAGATCATCAGGTACTTTTGTAACGAGGATTGACAAACAAACGAGACATAGTATCATGCTAGGTTATTAATCAAACGAGACATCAAGATAACTAATAGGCGTTTCAATTGATGGTAAATAGTAATCTTAGTTGGAAATAAAATTTGAGGCATTTAGAGAACTAGGTCAAACTAAAGAGCCCAATTACAGCCGTTATACTATCGGTTTTTTGAAAAAATTGTAGATTCTAGGCTAAACGTTAAGCGTTAAACTTTCATGAACAATTAAGTACGAGACATGACTTGAATGTTTAGATCACACCCTAGTCTAACCTTTATAGGCCGAGTTAGGACGTGACACCTCATAGTAGAAGAATGGTATCAGAGCTTAGATTGCTTAAGCCGAGTTTAACTCTCGGACCATGGGTAGAGCCCTAAGGTAATTAGGATGACTTGTTTATATGTTATTGTGTGAGAATGTTAAATGTGCCTTCTATGTTCTATGTGCTTACGTGATTAACATGTCTTAATTGTTTCTAGAATTGTGTATCTATATTATGTTGCATATCTTGTGCATTAAATTCTTGTTCGTCGTATTTCAATAAATTGTGCATCGTAATCTGTGCCTATAGATGGCTGGCCCTAGTACCCGCACTACTAATAGGAGCAGTGAACCCCATGAGACCGGAGATGCCTATCAAACTAATCCTGGCATAGCTATGTTTAACATGATGGCAAATGCCATGGATCGCGTGTCGAGGGTGATGGAACGTCAAGATGCACGAGAAGCAAACAACAACAACAACAAGAATGATGGTAACCATGGGAGGCATAGCAGAATGAGGGAGTTCCTTGACTTTCGCTTGTCCAAATTCCACGGGGAAGCTGATGATGAGAAAGCAGAGGCTTGGCTGTCTGAGGTTGAGAGGATTTTCAAGCCACTTGATTATACTGATGAAGAGAAGGTGGAGTTTGATGTGTTTCTGTTGCACGGGGATGCTGAGCATTGGTGACACACTGTGGAGGCACTGTGGGAAACTGATCATACCCCTCGCTTGTGGGGTAATTTCGTTAAGGCCTTCGAGGAAAAATATGTACCTGCAGTTTCCAGGCAGAGACAGATCGAGGAATTCATGCACTTGAACCAGGGTAACATGACGGTGGCCCAGTACGAGGCTCATTTTGACCGACTGTCCCGTTATGCTCAATACATGGTCAGTACTCCGGAGGCGAAGATGTGGAAATTTACTACGGGATTGAGGCCAGAGATTCAGGACCAGTTGGCTTCGCATGACTTCGATACCTATTCTGCTCTCTTTGCTGCTGCTTCCCGAGTTGAGAAGAGAAAACTTGATAGAGCCGGTTCGAGTCAGCCGAACAAGAAACCATACCAGCCTTCAGGTCAACAGAGGAAATTCCAGAGCCAGAGCCAGAACAGACTAGTTAATAACCGTGGCCTGACTAAAGCACCATCAGCCTCTTCCACCCGCGGATCCACAGGTAGTTCACCTGCTACTTAGTCTATCAACTGTTCTTATTATGACAAGAAGGGGCATACCGAGGCCCAGTACTGGAAGAAGTCAAGACGATATGTGCGGTGTGGCAGTGATCAGCATCAGATCAAGGATTGCCCTAAATGGCAAGCAGGATAGAATCAGGTTAAACCAGCTGGTAGAGGCAAGACTCTAGTTCCTAGAGTTCAGGCTCGAGCTTATGCTATTGAGTGCGAGGAGCTTCCAGAGGAGACCGCTGTTGTTAAAGGTACATTCTTCATACTGAATCAACCTGTTAGGGTGCTAATTGATCCGGGTGCTACTCATTCATTTATTACTCCCTTATGTGTGCAACGTGTGAAACTACGAGTTGTATGTTTGCCTTACGAAGTAGAAGTTGGTACTCCGATGGGTTCTAAACTTGTTACTAGCTCAGCTTGTAAAACATGTAAAATCCGAATTAAAGATAGGGAATTCTCAGCCAATCTTATTGTATTACCTTTTCGAGACTATGAAGTCATCTTAGGGATGGACTGGTTGGCAAAGCATCACACCCAACTAGATTGCCGGACGAAGATTGTAACATTCCAGGTACTTGGTCAACCAATATTGAAAGTCATGGGTCGAAGAGATTTCACCGGGAGTTCCATCATTTCATCTACGAAAGTAGTGAAGTCCTTGAGAAAAGGGTGTAATGGATACTTAGCTTACCTCATCAACAAGCCATCAGACAAAGCTAAGTTGGAGGAGACGCCAGTGATCAAAGACTACGCGGATGTGTTTCCAGAAGAATTGCCCGGTTTACCCCCAAATTGGGAGATCGAGTTCATTATAGAGTTACTGCCTGGCACCCAGCCGATATCTAAAGCTTCCTATCGTATGGCACCAGCCGAGCTACAAGAATTGAAGGACCAATTGCAAGGATTATTGAAGAAGGGGTTTGTTCAACCGAGTTCTTCTCCATGGGGTGCGCCAGTCCTATTTGTAAAGAAGAAAGACGGAACGCTGAGGCTATGCATCGATTATCGAGGATTGAACCAAGTGACCGTCAAGAATAAATACCCACTTCCACTGATCGATGAGTTATTTGATCAACTTCAAGGAGCCAAAGTGTATTCGAAACTCGACTTGAGGCAAGGGTACTATCAGTTGCGGATCAAAAAGGAGGATGTGCCTAAAACGGCTTTCAGGACAAGATATGGGCATTATGAATATGTGGTGATGCTATTTGGACTAACCAATGCCCCTGCAGCTTTTATGGACTTGATGCACAGGGTGTTTCAACCCTACTTGGACCAATTTGTGGTGATCTTCATTGATGATATTTTGGTATACTCAAAATCCGAGGTTGAGCATGAACAACATTTGCAATTGGTATTGCAGAAACTTTGAGAGTATCAATTGTATGCAAAGTTTAGCAAGTACAAATTTTGGTTGCAGCAGATTGCATTTTTGGGGCATATCATATCCCAAGAGGGAATAGCAGTGGATCCAGCAAAGATAGAAGCGGTGATGTCTTGGAAGAAGCCGGAAAATGTTATGGAGATTCAGAGTTTTCTTGGTCTAGCCGGCTATTATCGGAGATTCGTGAAGGATTTCTCAAAGATCGCAGGACCACTTACAAAACTCACTCAAAAGAAAACAAAGTTCGTGTGGGATGACAAGTGTGAGAACAGCTTCCAAGAGTTGAAGAAAAGATTGACTACCGCACCTGTTCTTGCATTGCCTAAAGGGAGTCAAGGTTTTGTAATTTATAGCGATGCTTCGAAAGAAGGATTGGGTTGTGTGCTAATGCAAAATGGTAGAGTGATTGCGTATGCTTCTAGGAAATCGAAGCCGTATGAATTGAACTACCCAACGCATGATTTGGAGTTAGCAGCTATTGTGTTTGCACTCAAGAAATGGAGGCACTATCTGTGGGGTAACAAGTTCGAGGTGTTTACTAATCACAAGAGCTTGAAATACTTGTTCTCACAAAAAGAGTTGAATATGAGGCAAAGGCGGTGGATGGAGCTTTTGGATGATTATAACTGCACAATCAATTATGTGCCCGGTAAAGAAAATGTAGTTGCAAATGCCTTAAGTAGGAAGGCGAGCATGGCAAAATTGGAAGTCAACGTGCAGGATTTGTTGGAGGAAGCATTTTTGTGGAAACCACAATTGACTCGGAAAGGGTTACTTTTTGCCACTACACAAGTTCAATCGACCTTGTTGTCTGAATTACAAGAGGCTCAATAGAAGGACCAACAATTCCAAAAGATTAAAGAAAGCAACACAGATTTCAAGTTTCATGATGATGGTATTTGGAAGTTTAGGAATCGGATTTGTGTTCCTAATGAACCAGAGCTGAAAAAGAAGATTCTTGAAGAAGCCCATAATTCAAGATACACTATTCACCCCGGCGGAACAAAGATGTACCGGGATTTGAAGCAACACTATTGGTGGAATAACATGAAGAGAGAGATCGCGGAGTTTGTGGCACGGTGTTTGACTTGCCAGAGAGTCAAAGCGGAACATCAACGACCCATAGGTTTACTGTAGCCGTTGGAGATTCCTCAATGGAAATGGGAACATATAAGTATGGACTTTGTTATGGACCTGCCCAGGTCACAAAAGGGTCATGACGTCGTTTGGGTCATAGTGGATAGATTGACTAAGTCAGCGCACTTCTTACCGATGAACAAGGAGGATAGTCCTAAGAAATTGGGAGATATGTATGTGGTGGAGATTGTAAGATTGCATGGGATGCCTGTGAGTATTGTATCGGATAGGGATCCTTGTTTTACTTCCCGATTTTGGAAGAGATTGCAAGAAGCTTTGGGAACGAAGTTGAGTTTCAGCACGGCTTATCACCCTCAGACTGATGGACAATCGGAGAGAACTATTCATATTCTGGAGGATATGCTGAGGGCGTGTGTTTTAGACTTCGGGAAAGGTTGGGAGAAATATCTGTTTCTAGCGGAGTTCGCTTATAATAATAGTTACCAGGCCACTATAGGGATGGCCCTATTTGAGGCGTTGTATGGACGTAAGTGTCGATCACCAATTTACTGGGATAAAGTAGGTGAGACGAAGACTTTTGACCTGACCCTTCTACCTGAACTTATGAAGACTGTTGATAATATCCACCTCATTCGGAAACGGATGCTTACTGCCCAAAGCAGGCAGAAAAGTTATGTAGACCGACGGAGACGGAGCCTAGAGTTTGAGGTTGACGACAAGGTGTTCTTGAAGATATCACCTCGGAGGGGACTGATTAAACACGGCAAGGGTGGAAAGTTGAGCCCGAGATTTGTAGGACCATTTGAGATAATTGAGAAGGTTGGAAAATTGGCGTATCGCCTGGCACTACCCCAAAACCTCTCCAATATTCACGACGTCTTTCATGTTTCGATGCTGCAGAAGTATCATCCTGATCCATCGCATATCTTGGAGCCAGAGCTGTTGCAGCTTCGGGAGAACTTGTCCTATGAGGAGAAGCCCATTCGGATCCTAGACCAGCAAGATTGGGAATTGCGCAGCAAATCTATACCGATGGTGAAAGTGTTGTGGGATCATCACGGAGTTGAAGAAGCAACGTGGGAAAGGCGAGACCAGATGGAACAACAATATCCAGCTTTATTTCAAAGGTAATATTGAATTTCGGGATGAAATTCTTTTAAGGAGGGGAGTTTGTGAGGCCCGACCTCGATTTGCGTGCGATACCTCGTTTTGTGTGCCCTAACCTAGATTTGCGTGCTTTGATCTAGGTTTAAGAATTGTGTTTCGTTTTGTGTGTCTTGCATTGAATTATGTGCATTCATTTAGGGTTGCGTGCATTTACTTGAAAAACGTGCATTCGTCTCGTAGTTCGTGCCCTACTTCGTAGTGCGTGCCCTAAACCTAGGAAAGCGTGCCCTCACGCTAATCAAGAAAACATCTTACACGAAGCAATAAATCATTGATTAATCCTACAAATTCCACTAACTAATATTAAATTACTAATTCAACCCACTAGAAGACAAAATCTCACAAAAAGCTAGACATTCTTTATTCTTTATTCTTTGCATATCCCAAACACACAATAAAATAAGCCTTGAACAAGACAAAAAATTCATATTCTAGAAATGCCTTGGCCGATCACTTGTTGAGCATTTGTGCTTGCTTGCATAATTCAAATTAATTCCTAGACATTCTATGACAATTTAATGACACAAAGCAATAAAAAAATGGTTCAAAAACCCTTCTCAAAGCTCCATATTTTCGACACAAGCTCCATGCCCATACTAGATGATTAAAAATTCTTCTTGAAGAGACAAAAGTCTGAAATTTATATGCCCAAGGCCGACACAAGCTCCTTTGCCCAACAAAGCTTTTATTTTCTTTCACTTTCTCTCATTTCCTCTCATTCCTCTCTCTCTCCCTCTCATTCTTCTCTCTCTCTCTCGGCCTTCACTGAGTTTCTACACTCCATAGCTTATCTTCATCACTCCATGGTTCATCAAGGCATGCAAGAAGCTAGGGAGCTCGACTAAGCAAGCTAGGAGAAAAGAAATGCACATGCAAGCCTTTAGCACTTCCATTTCGGCTTAGGTGAGTTTGCTAGCTTCCATTTCTTTTCTTCTTGTTCTAACCACATGAAACTATTAAGAACTTGGTTACTAATCTAGGAAAAATAGAGAAAAACCGAGTGGTGTCTCGGCTAAGCAAGGAAAAGAGTCAATCTTGTGCAACCATCAAGTGTCTTGTGCATCTTCTTGTTTTTTTGCTAAGGTGAGGGCTAAAACTTCTTGAAAATCTTTCAAAAGCCCACATGCATGCCCTTAAATGTCTATATTTACTTCTGTACTTGAGATATATGTGTGTTCATGAGCTTTTATAAACATGCATGGCAAGATATTTGGCTAAAATGTGATGTTGGATGAAATCGTGTATGGGACAGTTTTCTGCCTTGTTGGTGCGATGTGATTTTGGCTAGGTAAATGATGTTAAAAATGCATGAAACTTGGTAGGTAACTAGTTTTTACAGTTATGAACATTTTTCACAGAAATAGGACAAAGCTAATTTTGACTCTAAGATCCACAAAATGGAAAATTATTAAAATATGTCCAATTCTGGAAAGTCTTGAAAAATGAAGCAGGTTTTGGCAGATTCACTAACCTTGAAGAACGAACCAGTTTTTACTTAGTAAATGACATCCAAAATGAATGATATTTGGTGTGATGCTATATTGTTCAGTTTTGGACATTTTTGTCAGAAATGGACTAAGGCTAAATCTGACCCTAAGGCCCTCAAAAACGACAAGTATTGAAATGTGAGCAAATCTGGACAGTTTTGTGCAGTCTCACTGTTTTGGCTATAACTATTGAACCCGAACTCCAAATGATGCGAGGCTTGTTTCTGAATTTAGTTCACTTATTAAGCTTTAATTTGAAATCTTATTCACTGGAATTGGAGATTGTTTTCTTATCTTAATGATTGTGAGAATACAATCCATTGCAGTGAAGGTTTCACTTAGTGATATGCTTAGAAAAATTATTGTAGCTTCTCTCGTTGTATTAAATGCTTGGGATTGTGGCATTGGGATGTTGTGTGGATTGTTTTGAATACTTGAGGCTGTTTGAATTAATCGACGCATGGCTTGAGTTTTATTTTGAGATGACTTGGGGCTTAATCGCACGGGTAAGCACGAGTTGAAACCCTAATGACTAGGTAAATTCACTAAGTGTTGATCCTATGAATATCGTGTTTAATTATATGTTTAGTAGGCTGCCTGTAGTTTCCCTTATAGCCGTAAATGTGATTTTGATGATTACATGTTGACAAGTAGGCCTTTCTTGCATCCGGACCCTTGTAGATGTCATTGCATGTTGAATAATCTTATTATTTGATTATGTGAACTTTGAAATGAGTTATATGACTTGATTTACATGCGTTATATGGCTGCCCGTTTAATGTTCATATAACTCCATGTGCCTTTCAAGTGAAATTACTTGTTATATCGTGCCTCGCTTGTTTACTTGTCAATGTGCAATCTTATGACTGCTCGGAGGCAACTTACATTGTTGTCCTCCTAATGTGATATATGAAATGTCATAAATGTGCATTGCATACAAGGTTGCAACCTTTCATTCTGGCGTGGTAGCATTCACGCATACCGGGCGGCATTGGGCTTGCTGGTGCAACCGTGACTACTATTGTCCAATTCCCTCTCTCGCTTGGGGGCTAGACTTCCTCGAAGAGTTGGGTCGTAGGATTTCGGGGTACATTTGGAGTACACCCATTTGGAGTGATAAGGGGATGATTTGAAGTCGGCTGCAACAACTAATACTGACATGAACTGAGAACAAAAGCTTACCGTATCCTTTTCACTATGTGTATAAGTACTCTCGCTTGGTTCCTAGAGGACCTCGGGGAGGAAAGACGTGTAATTGTGTTCCTTTACTTTTATATCATGTTATGTACTTACTTGTGATATATTCATGCTTGCAAAAAGGGTTTTCATAAGTTGAATCGGAAAATGAGTTTCAAAACCTATTTCTCGTTCTCCCTCGCTAAGTTCATAAGGACTCACCCTCTTTTATCATCTCAGGTTTAGAAGACCAAGAACAGGTACCCGAGGACGACGTGCCTAACGATGATTCTTTGGAATGAATGCTTGCCCTTCGTGCCTTACGTGACCGTGGCCATTTTGTGAATAATATGTTGTTTGTAGACTATTTCTCTTATGTTGCTTGTTGTTTGTAATGTAAAAGACCCCTGTTGTAATTTGGGGTCTAATTTTGGCTTGTACTGATAATAACTAGACAGACACTACTATGGTCATTTTGCTATCGTTGCTGGCTAGTATCTATCATAGGATTATGAAGTATCAGGTAAGGACTAAGTAAAATGAACCTATCCAATCTTAAGCAGGTACTCATTGTTAAGCTAAGATCAACAGGTACTTTTGTAACGAGGATTGACAAACAAACGAGACATAGTATCATGCTAGGTTATTAATCAAACGAGACATCGAGATAACTAGTAGGCGTTTCAATTGATGGTAAATAGTAATCTTATTTGGAAATAAAATTTGAGGTGTTTAGAGAACTAGGTCAAACTAAAGAGCCCAATTACAGCCGTCATGCTGCCGGTTTTTTGAAAAAATTGCGGAGTCTAGGCTAAACGTTAAGCGTTAAACTTTCATGAACAATTAAGTACGAGACATGACTTGATAGTTTAGATCACACCATAGTCTAACCTTTATAGGCTGGGTTGGAGCGTGACAGCGAAACTCCTTACGGATCAAAAGTTATGGGCACCGGAGCGACGGAGACCTAGTCTTAAGCCCCACGCCCTCGGTTTACGGTCCCAGCCTCTACGTGAAGCGAAGTTGTCTTGCCCAAGGTGCCATGGGATTCGGTAATAAAAATGTAATGGATTAGGTTGTCGTCCTTTTCGCGGCTCACGACGTACGATCCGGGACGGAGAAACAGCGCAATAGAATAAAAGTGTCCAGAAACTGATGAAAACGTTCGATTTTGGACTACAAAAATAGGCGCAAGTGAGCAGGCATGCTGCCCCCATCGTAGAGCTCTTGGAGAGCTTTCCAACGGTATGCTGTGCCCCGCGTAACTCATTACAGATCAAAAGTTATGGGCACCGGAGCGACGGAGACCTGGTCCTAAGCCTCACGCCCTCAATTTGCGGGCCCAGCCTCTACGTGAAGCGAAGTTGTCTTGCCCAAGGTGGCATGGGATTCGGTAATAGAAATATGATGGATTAGGTTGTCATCCTTTTCGCGGCTCACGATGTACGATCCGGGACGAAAAAATAGCGTAAAAGAAGAAAAATGTCCAGAAACTGATGAAAACGTTCCATTTTGGGGTCCGAAAATAGGCGCAGATGAGCAGGCTTGCTGCCCCCGTCGTAGAGCTCTCGGAGAGCTTTCCAACAGTATGCTGTGCACCGCGTAACTCCTTACGGATCAAAAGTTATGGGCACCGGAGCGACGGAGACCTAGTCCTAAGCCCCACACCCTCGGTTTGCGGGCCCAGCCTTTACGTGAAGCGAAGTTGTCTTGCCCAAGGTGGCGTGGGATTTGGCAACAAAAATGGGATGGATTAGGTTGTCGTCCTTTTCGCAGCTCACGACGTATGATCCGGGACGAAAAAACAACACAAAAGAAGAAAAATGTCCAGAAACTGATGAAAACGTTCGATTTTGGGCTCTAAAAATAGGTGCAACAAAGCAAGTGTGCTGCCCCCGTCGTAGAACTCTCGGGGGGCTTTCCAACGGTATGCTGTGCACCGCGTAACTCCTTACGGATCAAAAGTTATGGGCACCGGAGCGACGGAGACCTGGTCCTAAGCCCCACGCCCTCAGTTTGCGGGCCCAGCCTCTACGTGATGTGAAGTTGTCTTGCCCAAGTTGGCGTGGGATTTGGTAATAGAAATGTGATGGATTAGGTTGTCGTCCTTTTCGCGGCTCACGACGTACGATCCGGGACGGACAAACAGCGCAAAAGAAGAAAAGTGTCCAGAAACTAATGAAAACGTTCGATTTTGGGCTCCAAAAATAGGAGCAGTGTAGCATGCTTGCTACCCCCATCGTAGAGCTATCGAAGAGCTTTCCAACGGTATGCTGTGCACCGCGTAACTCCTTACGGATCAAAAGTTATGGGCACCCGAGCGACGGAGACCTGGTCCTAAGCCCCACGCCCTCAGTTTGCGGGCCCAACCTCTACGTGAAGCGAAGTTGTCTTGCCCAAGGTGGCATGTAATTCGGTAATACAAATGTGATGGATTAGGTTGTCGTCCTTTTCGCGGCTCGCGACGTACGATCCGGGACGGAGAAACAGCGCAATAGAATAAAAGTGTCCAGAAACTGATAAAAATGTTCAATTTTGGGCTCCGAAAATAGGAGCAGGAGAGCAGGCTTGCTGCCACCATCGTAGAGCTCTCGGAGAGCTTTCCAACGGTATGCTGTGCGCCGCGTAACTCCTTACGGATCAAAAGTTATGGGCACGGGAGCGACGGAGACCTGGTCCTAAGCCCCACGCCCTCAGTTTGCGAGCCCAACCTTTACGTGAAGCGAAGTTGTCTTGCCCAAGGTGGCGTGGGATTCGGTAATAGAAATATGATGGATTAGGTTGTCGTCCTTTACGCGGCTGACGACGTACGATCCGGGATAGAAAAACAGCGCAAAAGAAGAAAAGTGTCCAGAAACTGATGAAAACGTTCCATTTTGGGGTCCGAAAATAGGCGCAGTCAAGCAGGCTTGTTGCCCTCGTCGTAGAGCTCTCGGAGAGCTTTCCAACGGTATGCTGTGCGTCGTGTAACTCCGTACAGATCAAAAGTTATGGGCACTGGATCGACGAAGACCTAGTCCTAAGCCCCACGCCCTCGGTTTGCGGGCCCAACCTCTACGTGAAGCGAAGTTGTCTTTCCCAAGGTGTCGTGGGATTCGGTAATAGAAATGTGATGGATTAGGTTGTTGTCCTTTTTGCGGACCACGACGTACGATCCGGGACGGAAATACAGCGCAAAAGAAGAAAAATGTCCAGAAACTGATGAAAAGTTCGATTTTGGGCTCAGAAAACAGGCGCAGCCAAGCAGGCGTGTTGCCCCCGTCGTAGAGCTCACGGAGAGCTTTCCAACGGTATGCAGTGCGCCACGTAACTCCTTACGGATCAAAAGTTATGGGCGCCGGAGCGATGGAGACCTGGTCCTAAGCCCCACACCGTCGGTTTGCGGGCGCAGCCTCTGCGTTAAGCGAAGTTGTCTTGCCCAAGGTGGCATGGCATTCAGTAACAGAAATGGGATGGATTAGGTCGTCGTCCTTTTTGCGGCTCACGATGTGAGGCCCGACCCCGAATAATGTGTGTTACCTAGATTTGCGTGCCTTAGACCCAGAATTGTATGACCGAACTTAGACTACGTGCCCTGTCTTGGTTTTCGTGCATGCTTCATCATTTGTGCCTTGACCTAGAATGGTGTACCCTAATCCCCTACTGACATGCGATACATAGATATACATACCCTGACCTCGATGTAAGTGTGATACCTCGTTTTGTGTGCCCTAATCTTGAACTGCGTACCTTAACCTAAATATAGAGTCGTGCCTTGAGTTGTGTGCCTTGAATTGGTTTACGTGCATTCACCTAGGATTGCGTGCATTAGTCTTGAAGTACGTGCATTAGTCATAAAGTACGCGTCTACCTCGTAGTTCGTGTCTATCTCGTGATTCGTGCCTCGTATCGATTTATGTGCATGTCTCGTAGTGCGTGCCCTAGACCTAGGAAAGCGTGCCCGCACGCTAATCAATAAAGAATCCTACACAAAGCACTAGACTATAAAATAATCCTACAAACACCACTAACTATTATTATAATCCTAATTCAAATCTCTACAAAACCCAATAACTATAAAATATTATATTCTACCCAACATTCTCTTACACCATGTCATGCTTTTTCTTGCACCTATGCACTACTTTACTAACACCCAAGCTCACTTTCTTGTCCCTCTCAACCCACATGCTAAAACAATTCAAAAGATGCTCAAAAGATGACACAAAATCAGATTTTTCAAAGCTCAAGGCCATAGCAAGCACAAGCAAGGATTTTGTGCTCATTTGCTAGATCTTCAAAGAGGTGAGAGCTAAAACTTCTTGAAAATCCATAAAAAAACCACATGCATGCTCTTAAATGTTTGTCTTTGCTTCTGTACTTGAGATATATGTGTGTATATAAGCTTTTATAACCATGCATAGCAAGATTTTGGGCTAGAAGGTGATGATAGATGAAATTGGGTTTGTCACAGCTTTCTGTCTTGTTGGTGTGAGATGATTTTGGCTAGGAAAATGATGTTAAAAATGCGTAAAAATTGTTAAGTAACTATGTTTGCCAGTTCTGAACATTTTTCCCAGAAATAGGCCAAAGCTAATTTTGACTCTAAGGTCCTCAAAATGGCAAATAATTAAAATGTGTCCAAATCTGGAAAATCTAGAAAAATGAAGCAGGTTTTGGCAAATTCACTGACTTTGTGGAACGAACCAGTTTTGACTTAGTAGATGATATCCAAAATGCATGAAATTTGGTGTGCTGCTAGGTTTTTCGGTTCTGGACATTTTTATCAGAAATGGACTAAGGCTAAATCTGTCCCTAAGGACCTCAAAAACGATAAGTATTGAAATGTGTGCAAATCTGGACAGTTTTGTGTAGTCTCACGGTTTTGGCTATAACTCTTGAACCCGAACTCCAAATGATGCGAGGTTTGTTTATGAATTTAGATCACTCCTTAAGCTTTAATTTGAAATATTATTCACTGGAATTGGAGATTTTTTGCTTGTCCCAATGATTGTGAGAAAATAGACCATTGCAGTGAGGTTTCCATCTACTGATATGCTTAGAAAAATTATTGTAGCTTCTCTTGTTGTATTAAATGCTTGGGATTGTGGCATTCAGATGTTGTGTGGACTGTTTTGAATACTTGAGAGTGTTTGGATTAATCAATGCATGGCTTGAGTTTAATTACGAGATGACTTGGGGCTTAATTGCACGGGTAAGCACGAATTGAAACCCTAGTGACTAGGTAAACGACTAGGTAAATTCGCTAAGTGTTGATCCTATGAATATCGTGTTTAATTATGTAATTAGTAGGCTGCCCGTCATTTCCCTCATAGCCCTAAACATGATTTCGATGATTACATGTTGACAAGTAGGCCTTTCTTGCACCCGGTCCCACGTAGATGTCGTTGCATGTTGAATAATCTTATTATTTGATTACGTGAACTTCGAAATGAGTTATATGACTTGATTTACATGTGTTACATGGCTGCCCGTTGAATGTTCATATAACTATATGTGTTTTACAAAGTGAAAATTCGTGTTAAGCATGCTTCGTTCGTTTACTTGTCAATATGTGATCTTATACTTGCTCGGAGGCAACCTACTTTGTTGTCCTCCTAATGTGAATTGTTAAAAGACGTTCTATGGCTTATTTAAACATGATTACTTGGTTGCCCGTGGAAGTTTAATTGCTTTCAAATTGATATATGAAATGATTACATGTTCTTACAATGCCTTATATGCCAATATGTCAAAATGTGAACATATACTTGTTCGGAGGCAATATACTTTGTTGACCTCCCAATGTGAATTGTTAAATGGCATACATGTGCATTGCATACAAGGTTGCAACCTTTCATTCTAGCGTGGTAGCGTTCACGCACACCGGGCGGCATCGGGCTTGCCGGTGCAACCGTGACTACCATTGTCCAATTCCCTCTCTCGCTTGGGGGCTAGACTTCCTCAGAGAGTTGGGTCGTAGGATTTCGGGGTACATCCGGAGTACACCCATTTGGCATGATAAGGGGATGATTTGAAGTCGGCCGCAACAACTGATACTGGAAATGAACTGAGAGCAAAAGCTCACCGTATCCTTTTCACTATGTGTATAAGTACTCTCGCTTGGTTCCTAGAGGACCTCGGGGAGGAAAGATGGGTAATTGTGTTCTTTTACTTTTATATTACATTATAAACTTACTTGTGTTATATGTCATGCTTTCAAAAAGGGTTTTTCATAAGTTGAACCGGAAAAAGAGTTTCAAAACGTATTTCTCGTTCCCCCTCGCTGAGTTCTTTTATCATAACAGGTGAAGAAGATCAGGAACAAGTATCCGGGGATAACGTGCCTATTGATGACTCCTTGGAGTGATTGCATGCCCTACGTGCCTTACGTGATTGTGGCTGTTTTATGAACGATAGGTTGTTTTGAAGACTATTTCTTATTTTGCTTGTTGTCGTTGATGTAAAAGACTCCCTTTGTAATTTGGGGTCTAATTTTGGCTTGTACTGATCATAACTAGATAGACACTACCATGGTAATTTTTGCTATCGTTATGGGCTAATATGTGACACCCCGATCCCTCTCGAGACCGGGAGTTCTATCTATCAATCTAATCACAACCCAATTCCAAACCCGGGCAAAATTTTAGGGAAAACGGACGGAGTCTCCCCTGTTCTTGGGCAAAAAGCAAACTTGCGACAGCACATAAGTGGACCAATACCATGTCCAAACATTCAACCACCTCAAGGCCATCCGAGCCTTGTTCTCAACAAGCAATCACAAGCAAATATACATTTCCAGTTTATAGACTAACCTACCTCTTCACATCTTTTACAAGTACATTCATGCTTGACAATTAAACCGTGCTAACCTATTTCATAAGTTAGACTATCAAACCATTCTAACTCTTTTCCTTTGGACATTACAAACATGCATCAAAGTTAAGCTATACTAACTAGATACATAATCTAACTTATCAAACTACTTCAACAATCTAATGAAACTTAAATTACATTCCTTTTGACATTAAATACATATAATACATGAAAGCATACATCTTTACAACTTCGACAACTCAAGCCACATAGGCATGCAAGACAACTCTTCAAGCATGAACTTTCACGAAATCACGAACTTTCCAACTAACATGACATTTCCTGAAATGTGGTGGTGAGGAGTGAGTATACACAACACGTATACTCAGTGAGGGCGAGACAAATATCAAGGTAGAGAGAAAGAAGTTCGTGCGATGCAAATAGGCAGTTAAGCAATATAACTGAAAAGTAAGCGATCAAGACAAACCATCAATACAATAAGCAATTAATGAAAGCATTAACACAACCAATCAAAGCTATTCCACACTCTGAAGGCTATGGTTCACTCGAGCGAGTAATGTACCGATCACGATTCCAATGACTTTAACGATGACGCGCCGGCTCAACCACCTTATAACTTCAGTTTGGAATACCCCGGGAGTAACCATCAATTCTACGACCCAAATCTCCCTGGGAGGCAACCCAAGCGAGGAAAGGGAATAGGACACGGAGCTAGAGCAACCAACACTGGCAGCCCGAGACTACCCAGAGAGGCCCATCACTCACGCCCTGACACTATGCAATGCAAGACACGATACAAGGCGATAAACGAGCGATAGCACAACAATACAGATTAGAGATGATAAACAAGATAACAAGCATTTACAATCAAATAAGTAACAAGAACAACACCAACAAACATTATCAAGCTACAATAAGTATTATATAGGTATTATAAGCATTCTATAGGCAATATCCCATGAAAACACACAAAATCACAAAAATGGCCCCAACTTTCAAAACATTACTACTTTCAAACGAGCCACGAGTTTTGGAAACCGATTTCACCAATCCTCCTAGGTCACTATAAGGCACGCCTAAAGACCCCGAAACCCTACTTAACCCTATAATTCACGCAAAGCCCCGATTTTTCCCTTTGCTCGTTTGAACTACAGCTACCGCAACCGATCACCCAACCAATGTCACAACTGCACCAATAGTGCTTCCATGACGTACCTCGACAATTCCTTCATGCAAATCGAGAAAATTCTAAACTTGACCGAAACGACCCCAACTTTCACTAAGCCATTTTTCTCCGTTTTTCTATTACACAATCCAATTAAACCACACATTTAGTTATTCTAGCATATCTAGCACCTTCCTACATCAACAGAACGCATAACGGAGCAACTTCATTGAAACGGGGGTTTACTATTCATAATTTACTATTCAATTAACAATTTATATTTCAATTTCAATATTCAACCGCAGAAAATGTTAAAAAGCTATAAATACATGTTCTACAATTGCTAGGGAACATTCTTTAAGCCTCAAAACAATTAAAATAACAATATACAGATAAAACCCAAAAATCAAAGTTAATACACAAAATATTCAAATGCGCAAATAAACATGAAACCCTCACCTTAGACGCTCCTAGATGCTAGGAAAACCTTGTAGGATGCCTCGGAAACCACCCCGTGCAAGTTCACGTGAAGAATCGAAGATTTGAAGTTGAAATTTCTTTTTTTTTTCCTTCTATTTTCAGCCAACTTGTGGTCTGTTTTTGCTTTGTTTTTATTTTTTATTTTGTTATGTTATAAGCTTATAAGGTGACAAGCTTTGGTCAAAGGTCAAACACCTTGGACAACTAAGTTAAAATAGGTCAAATTGGCCTATTTTTATGCATTTTAAAGCTAAAACAACTATCACAAATCAAATTCAAGTTAATAACAATTAAAATACTAAAATTAAAACACTAAACACTAGTTTTCACTATTTGCTAAGGATTAGAATTCATTTCTTAACTATCGCTCTCGAAATGCTATGTACTTTGCAACAGTAAAAGAATAACAATTAAATCTCAAAGAATTTAAGGAAATATATAATTTTTGAAAAGCATCATAGTTTAAAATTTACTCCGGCTCGGAGCTACTTTTCATTTAATTGAAATCCGAGCATTTAAGTGCAAGAAAAAATAAAACCGATTGACATAAATATGAAAAGTAGTTAATATTCCGTTAAAGTAATTAACTCAAGTATTATTTTAATTACCTCTAAAAGAAATATGAAAATAAAGCTACAAATACATGTTTAACTTAAAAATAAACACGAAATTCAATGCTAACATTTAAGATAACACTTAGTTAAATGGAATTAAATGCCATTAAATGCATGCCGGGTTCGGGTTATCACATCTTTCCCCCCTTAAAACAATTGCATCCTCGCAATTCTTCTTCCAATAGAAATCTGCATCATCTGAAATCCAACTCTGACCACTCTTCATTGGTTGCTGAGCAAGACACTGAATAAGAACGCTCGAAGAATACCTTACTAAGAACCCCCTAATAGTACTGACTGAAAACTCCAAAGCAATAAGGCCAATTAAAGGCTTAATTGAAAATACCATCAATTCCACATATTATTAACAAGAAGAATACGGAAGGAATATTCTATATACGAATCCTCTATAAAAGTCCAACAAATATCAAATAAGGAAGTCAAAGGATGGCCAAAGTAGATGCAGCACATATAAGACCAAGCTCCAAGACCTCATCGCCATTTTCCGAGTGCAAACTTCATACAACTTACCACCAAGGAAGCCTAAAGTATTCCACAGCATACCGTAAGTAGTGCTATACAATAAGCCCGATAGGAATTCCAATCACCAAACCAACTGAGGAATGCCAAGAAAAAAAAAACCCGAACAATGCTCCGGTAAGAATGTAGCCAAGTTTGCCCAATAAGTAAATGCTAAATAAATGGCCACTAAGGATCCTGGAGAATGCCATTGAAGAATTTTCAAATTAGGAATGCCAGTAGCACACCAATAAAGTCCAAGACACACATACCATAGATAATACCATACAATAAGTCCGATTGAGATTCCAATAACCAAGTCCACCGATTCTCCAAAGAACACCCGTTAAGAAAACCAAAGAATGCTCCAGAGAACAACCAAATAGATCCCCAAATAAAAATCTTACTAGACATGAATTCCATAATAGAATCCCATCTAAAAGTACCGAGAACATACCAATAAACAATCTGAAGCAGAGTCTAAACAAGAATCCCAAGTACTGCTCAGGAAGACTCCAAACAAGAAATCCAGTCAATCATATTACAGAGGTTTCAAGGAAGTCTTTCAAAATATATAGCTCAAGAAGCATCTGAATAGGGAATCCATAATGTACGTCAGCATATATATAATTATCAAAAGTCCATGAATGAACACCAAGCTGAATAGCCAAGTAGATTTCTCCAAAATAATACTGCTACCGAATATTGGGTAAAATACCAGAGGGAATGTCGTGTAGGTTCATCATATACTATTGAGGAATTCCAATCACGATTGCCGATAAAATATCAAGAAAGACTAGAGTAAGGATATTGTAGACAATATTATGTAGCAAGTCCAATAAGAATTCCGATTGCCAAATCCACTGAGAAATGTCCACAAGGAATACCAAAGTAATACGCCTCACACAAAACTGATCATTGTAAGTAGACTCAAATCAAAGTTCCCGATAAGAATGCAGAAAGAACACCAAAGGTTGATTAAAATCCCAACCAAGTCTCCCATGAATGCCAATATAGAAATACCCGATGAATGCCCAATCAAGAAGACATCCAGAAAATACTCCAAAGAATAATCATGTAGAACTCCAAAGGAAGTCATTTACACAAAGCCTAGAAGATAACCTTCAAGGAACCCCAATAAACAAACTCCAGCTATAAATGTCAACTCCCAAATAAAGGCATAGTCAAGCACTGCTCATTCCCGTCAATCCACATAACTTGGAGGCCTGCTACTAACCACTTCTCTTCAGGGGAGGAAGAAGTCTCTCTTACCATTTCAATAGGACATGTATGAATGCCAATATATCACAGTTATACACATGCCTTAAACTACTATGCAAGCAAGTTTATAAAAGAGTTTATTCAACAAAGTCACTCAAGCACGACAATCAAGTCAAGCACAACATAATCAATTCAAATCACGGCATAACCAATTCAAGACATTTTAAAACACACATTACAAGCAATACTTCAAGCAAATAACAATTCACGAGGTCGATTCGATTCATGATGCCAATTCAATAGGTCAATTCAATGCACAACTAGACACTTCACTACACTTCACTTTACTTAGCATACAATTTACACATAACACATAACTATATCACATAGGAGCACACATTCAAGTCAAGACACACAATCTCACATGCAAGCATACACTTTCAAAACACACTTAACAAGCAAACATTCAAGGATCACTACCCACCAGACCGAGGACCCTGTCCCGGCTTATGAGCTAAACAAGCTCTGATACCACCTGTGACACCCCGATCCCTCTCGAGACCGGGAGTTCTATCTATCAATCTAATCACAATCCAATTCCAAACCCGGGCAAAATTTTAGGGAAAACGGACGGAGTCTCCCCTGTTCCTAGGCAAAAGGAAAACCTGCGACAGCATATAAGTGGACCAATACCATGTCCAAACATTCAACCACCTCAAGGCCATCCGAGCCTTGTTCTCAACAAGCAATCACAAGCAAATATACATTTCCAGTTTACAGACTAACCTACCTCTTCACATCTTTTACAAGTACATTCATGCTTGACAATTAAACCGTGCTAACCTATTTCATAAGTTAGACTATCAAACCATTCTAACTCTTTTCCTTTGGACATTACAAACATGCATCAAAGTTAAGCTATACTAACTAGATACATAATCTAACTTATCAAACTACTTCAACAATCTAATGAAACTTAAATTACATTCCTTTTGACATTAATTACATATAATACATGAAAGCATACATCTTTACAACTCCAACAACTCAAGCCACACAGGCACGCAAGACAACTCTTCAAGCACGAACTTTCACGAAATCAGGAACTTTCCAGCTAACATGCCGTTACGTAAAATGTGGTGGTGAGGAGTGAGTAAACACAACACGTATACTCAGTGAGGGCGAGACAGATATCGCAGTGGAGAGAAAGAAGTTCGTGCGATGCAAATAGGCAGTTAAGCAATATAACTGAAAAGTAAGCGATCAAGACAAACCATCAATACAATAAGCAATTAATGAAAGCATTAACACAACCAATCAAAGCTATACCACACTCTGAAGGCTATGGTTCACTCGAGCGAGTAATGTACCGATCACGATTCCGATGACTTTAACGATGACGCGCCGGCTCAACCACCTTATAACTTCAGTTTGGAATACCTCGGGAGTAACCATCAATTCTACGACCCAAATCTCCCCGGGAGGCAACCTAAGCGAGAAAAGGGAATAGGACACGGAGCTAGAGCAACCAACACTGGCAGCCCGAGACTACCCAGAGAGGCCCATCACTCACGCGCCTGACACTATGCAATGCAAGACACGATACAAGGTGATAAACGAGCGATAGCACAACAATACATATTAGAGATGATAAACAAGATAACAAGCATTTACAATCAAATAAGTAACAAGAACAACACCAACAAACATTATCAAGCTATAATAAGTATTCTATGGGCATTATAAGCATTATATAGGCAATATAAGCATTCTATAGGCAATATCCTATGAAAACACACAAAATCACAAAAATGACCCCAACTTTCAAAACATTACTACTTTCAAACGAGCCACGAGTTTTGGAAACCGACTTCACCAATCCTCCTAGGTCACTATAAGGCATGCCTAAAGACCCCGAAACCCTACTTAACCCTAGAATTCACGCAAAGCCCCGATTTCCCCCTTTGCTCATTTGAACTACAGCTACCGCAACCGATCACCCAACCAACGTCACAACTGCACCAATAGTGCTTCCATGACGTACCTCGACAATGCCTTCACGCAAATCGAGAAAATTCTAAACTTGATCGAAACGACCCTAACTTTCACTAAGCCATTTTTCTCCGTTTTTCCATTACACAATCCAATTAAACCACACATTTAGGCATTCTAGCATATCTAGCACCTTTCTACATCAACAGAACGCGTAACGGAGCAACTTCATCGAAACGGGGATTTACTATTCATAATTTACTATTCAATTAACAATTTATATTTCAATTTCAATATTCAACCGCAGAAAATGTTAAAAATCTATAAATACATGTTCTACAATTGATAGGGAACATTCTTTAAGCCTCAAAACAATTAAAATATCAATATACGGATAAAACCCAAAAATCAAATTTAATACACAAAATATTCAAATGCACAAATAAATATGAAACCCTCACCTTAGACGCTCCTAGATGCTAGGAAAACCTCGTAGGATGCCTCGGAAACCACCCCGTGCAAGCTCACACGAAGAATCAAAGATTTTAAGTTGAAATTTCTTTTTTTTTTCTCCTTCTATTTTCGGCCAGCTTGTGGTTTGTTTTTGCTTTTTTTTTTGTTATGTTATAAGCTTATAAGGTGACAAGCTTTGGTCAAAGGTCAAACCCCTTGGTCAACTAACTTAAAATTGGTCAAATTGGCCTATTTTTATGCATTTTAAAGCTAAAACAACTATCACAAATCAAATTCAAGTTAATAACAATTAAAATACTAAAATTAAAACACTAAACACTAGTTTTCACTATTTGCTAAGGACTAGAATTCATTTCTTAACTATCGCTCTCGAAATGCTATGCACTTTGCGACAGTAAACGAATAACAATTAAATCTCAAAGAATTTAAGGAAATATATAATTTTTGAAAAGCATCATAGTTTAAAATTTACTCCGGCTCGGAGCTACTTTTCATTTAATTGAAATCCGAGCATTTAAGTGCAAGAAAAAATAAAACCGATTGACATAAATATGAAAGTAGTTAATATTCCGTTAAAATAATTAACTCAAGTATTATTTTAATTACCTCTAAAAGAAATATGAAAATAAAGCTACAAATACATGTTTAACTTAAAAATAAACACGAAATTCAATGCTAACATTTAAGATAACACTTAGTTAAATGCAATTAAATGCCATTAAATGCATTCCGGGTTCGGGTTATCACATAATATCTATCATAGGATTATGAAGTATCAGGTAAGGATTAAGTAAAATGAACCTATCCAATTTTAGGCAGGTACTCATTGTTAAGCTAAGATCAACAGGTACTTTTGTAATAAGGATTAACAAACAAACGAGACATAGTATCATGCTAGGTTATTAATCAAACGAGACTTCGAGATAATTAGTAGGCATTTCTATTGATAACAAAATAGGAAATTTTAGTTGGAATTGAATCGATGATTAAAGGTTTTGAGGCATTTTAGAAAATAGGTCAAACCAAAGGTCTTAAATATAGCCATCATACTGCTAGATTTTTGAAAAATCTTTTGGAATTCTAAATCAACGTTAAGTATTAATCGTAAGAAATGACCAAGTCGTACAAATAGCATAGAAGAATTAGGTCATTCCCTAGTCTAACCTCCATAGGTTGGGTTGGGGCGTGACACCCTATATTAGAATGGTATAAGAGCTTAGTTTACTAACTAGGCATTAGTCAGGTTCAACTCTCGGACCGTAGGTAGATGCCCTAAGATAATTATGATATCTTGTTTATATGTGTTAATGCGTGCTAAAGTGCTTTAATTGTTTTGAACATCGAATATTATGTGCTTTTGCGGACCATATGTATTCTTTATCATGCACACTGACACGTCCTCAATAATGCATGCATGCTTTTATACTCCTTCCTTGATATATGTGCATGTTATATAACCGAGAATGACTGTTTATACACATAGATAGTTAGGATTAGAACTTTCAGGGAAGTGAATTTGTGCAAGACGAACAAAAAGGCTCGGTTAGAGATTTCTCGCATCACAGGTACTCGATGGATCGTATGTATTATTGGATATGCATAAATATACAATGCATAGCACAGGTATAATTGCTGAGGTAAAATTATCTCCTTATCTTTGGAATACACATGCTTGTGATTAAGTTATCAATTTTATAGCTATAAAGTTCTTGATTCTGTTAAACCGTTCTTCTAATTGTGGTTCAAGAATAAATGTTAAGGACATATAACTTTCCTTAGATATAAGAATATACTATTGGACATGTGGAGTAATATATATATGTTCATATGCTTATAATGAAAATTTGACTTAGGAGTTGCTTTTGAATCAAATTCTTATATATTAAATTGGTATAATAGACTATTTATATGATTGAATCCTTACTTGATTGGAATTAAGCATCGTTGAACCTAATAAGGTGTATACTAGCGAGTTTCAAGTTCACTCAATGGTAAGATCGTGACCTAGAAATTAAGAGATGAATTCGTGAAAATTGACGATAGGGGTTAGATTATTAAGGCATGAATATTGTGTTTAAGTAACTTAACAATGGATAACCCCAAGACATGTAGGCAACTCTGGAGACTAAGTTTAACAAGGTTGATGAATCTTTAGTATAACAAGATATGGGGATGTTGGAATCAAGGAATTCACGTAACTAGAACTCATGTTCGGAAGACTACACCTACATGTTAGGTCGAATAGAAGTATAAGGTATTGAATTATGCATTAGATGACTAACGTTACTAAAGGTCCTAAGTTGGATATCGGTGATATTTAGAATCATGGTATTAATTTTGTGCCTCTCAGATTTAGTTGTGATTATGCAAAGTAAGTCATTCTATGCACTTATTGTTTGGATATCCTAGAGGATGTTAGAAAGCATATATCCCTAAGTAAGACCGATGGACCTAGTATATAAAACATGGAAATGAGATTAAAGCATCTGGTTACAAAGTGGAGTCGTTAGAGTATGATTAGTAATCCTAAATAGCTAATAGTGAGTATGCATGATGATTCATGGTGAACCCTAGGACCTAAGGTCGATGAGTCTTGATGCTCTTAGTTAGTTGAACATGTAAATGAGAAGAGTGAGATTTCATGTAGTTAATGGAGATGAATTAGATTCATAATGACCCAAGAGACTATTGTTAGACCACCGTATCTGTGTGCACCGTTTCACATCTAGAAACTAGCGATTGGTAGACTTCGAATTGTGGTCGTTGAATAGAGGGGTGAATCTTGTAGTGATAGTTAAATGAGTGGTTGATTACTTTTGAAGTTCTATTAGGTTATGTTGAAGGATGCCTCGTGGTCATAATTCATATGTTAATACAACCTTGAAGTTATTTCGTGTAAGCATTTTATGAGCTCGATCATTTCGGTACCCATTTATAGTCCTAGGATTGTTGTTGTACGACCGGTAACCTAGTAGAGCATTGATATCACTTACATGGCGATGAACCTAGCTTAGTAACATTAATGTTGAAGATATATTAGCGGGCATTAAGTGTTCGAAGGAATGACTAGGTCACTAAGTGAGTAGGACCACTGTCTTCATAATCTGACATTACCTTGGATTGAGGTGAGTGGAATTTATTTGAGGTTGAAACTATTCACCTTAGGAGTCTTGGTTAAGATTAAAAGAAATTCTAAAGTCTCGTGACTTAAAGATAGAGATTCGAATAAGGAAATAAATTGTGGATCACAAGCTGATGAATTTTACTTGTAAGAGTTGAACTAGTGTAACATGATTAGTTACCCATGCAATTTCAATGGCAATTTGTTGGTGGTACCTAATAAACCTTAGAATTTGAGTTTAACGAATATCAACGGTCTTTCTTCTTAAGTACGAGCGTGAAGGTTAACGAAGCTGAGAAAGAATGTTAGTGAAAAGGAGCCTATAACTGGGAGACTAGTCATTAGAAGATTTGCTAATCTAATGTACCTACGAGATAAGGACTATGATACTATCGATAGATGATGATTTGAGATGAATTAGTTTGTTTGGTGAGTTCTTCTTGAAGATAGGGTCGTATTGTGGAAATGATCCGTAACTTGTGTATGTCCTACGTGTTAACAATTTTGAAGCTAGTTGATAGGATATATAAATCGGATAAAGACCTATCATCTTGAAAATTGTGTATGTCACCATAGGATCATGGCATTATTGTGATATTCCTTTTGAGGTATGAATTAAAAAAAAAAGATTGACACAACATAAGTCATGATTTTGGAGTCATAGTTATATTGTTAGAATACCGATGCATCTTTGATTACTATGTTTGGAGATTCTAACCTTAGCTAATGAACTTGACCTTAGGATCAAATGGAGAATAGAGTTGTTCAAAGGAACGAACTATGAATGTAGGAGTCACACCGAATTAAATGATTGGAGAAAGCTACGAAGTGAATTGGTTCTGGTAAGAGAGATCACTGAATAGGGACGACCTAGAGTGGGAAATAACAAAGGTCAGAATCCGTTTAAATGACCTCAATAGGTAAGAATGAATTTCGAGACGAAATTCTTTTAAGGAGGGGAGGACGTGAGGCCCGACCCCGAATAACATGTGTTACCTAGATTTGTGTGCCTTAGACCCAGAATTGTATGATCGATCTTAGACTACGTGCCCTGTCTTGGTTTTCGTGCATACTTCGTCATTCGTGCCTTGACCTAGAATGGTGTGCCCTAATCCCCTACTGACGTGCGATACCTAGATATACGTACCCTGACCTTGATGTAAGTGCGTTACCTTGTTTTGTGTGCCCTAATCTTGAACTGCGTACCTTAACCTAGATATAGAGTCGTGACTTGATTTGCGTGCCTTGCATTGGTTTATGTGTATTCACCTAGGATTGTGTGCATTAGTCTTGAAGTACGTGCCTTAGTCATGAAGTTCGTGTCTACTCGTGATTCGTGCCTCGTATCGATTTTTGTGCTTGTCTCGTAGTGCGTGCCCTAGACCTAGGAAAGCGTGCCCGCACACTAATCAATAAAGAATCCTACACAAAGCACTAGACTATAAAATAATCCTACAAACACTACTAACTATTATTATAATCCTAATTCAAATCTCTACAAAACCCACTAACTATAAAATATTATATTCTACCCAACATTTATCTTACACCATGTCATGCTTTTCCTTGCACCTATGCACTACTTTACTAACACCCAAGCTTACTTTCTTGTCCCTCTCAACCCACATGCTAAAACAATTCAAAAGATGCTCAAAAGATGACACAAAATCAGATTTTTCAAAGCTCAAGGCCAACACATAAGCCAATGCTCACAAACAACTCTTCAAACATTCATTTTTCTCTCAAAAATATCTCCCATTCTCTCTCCTTCTCTCTCATTTTCGACCATGGCTGCTCCTTGAGCATTCAAGACTCCTAACAACTCTCTAAGGCTCTCCCAAGCTCGGCCATAGCAAGCACAAGAAAGAAACATAGCAAGAAAACTCACACAAAGCTCAAAAACAAGGATTTTGTGCTCATTTGCTAGATCTTCAAAGAGGTGAGGGCTAAAACTTCTTGAAACTCCTTCAAAAAACCACATGCATGCTCTTAAATGTTGTCTTTTCTTCTGTACTTGAGATATATGAGTGTTTATAAGCTTTTATAACCATGAATTGCGAGATTTTGGGCTAGAAGGTGATGATAGATGAAATCGGGTTTGTGACAGCTTTCTGTCTTGTTGGTGCGAGATGATTTTGGCTAGGAAAATGATGTTAAAAATGCGTAAAAATTGGTAGATAACTATGTTTGCCAGTTCTGAACATGTTTCCCAGAAATAGGACAAATCTAGTTTTGACTCTAAGGTCCTAAAAATGGCAAATCATTAAAATGTGTCCAAATCTGGAAAATCTGGAAAAATGAAGCAGGTTTTGGCAGATTCACTGACTTTGTGGAATGAACAAGTTTTGATTTAGTAGATGATATCCAAAATGCATGAAATTTGGTGTGCTGCTAGGGTTTTCGGTTCTGGACATTTTTGTGAGAAATGGACTAAGGCTAAATCTGACCCTAAGGACCTAAAAAACGACAAGTATTGAAATGTGTGCAAATCTGGACAGTTTTGTGTGGTCTCACGGTTTTGGCTATAACTCTTGAACCCGAACTCCAAATGATGTGAGGTTTGTTTCTGAATTTAGCTCACTCATTAATATTTATTTGACATATTATTCACTGGGATTGGATATTTTTTGCTTGTCCCAATGATTGTGAGAAAACAGACCATTGCAGTGAGGTTTCCATCTATTGATATGCTTAGAAAAATTATTGTAGCTTCTCTTGTTGTATTAAATTATTGGGATTGTAGCATTTGGATGTTGTGTGGAATGTTTTGAATACTTTAGGGTGTTTGGATTAATCAATGCATGGCTTAAGTTTAATTACGAGATGACTTGGGGCTTAATTGCACGGGTAAGCACGAATTGAAACCCTAGTGACTAGGTAAATGACTAGGTAAATTTGCTAAGTGTTGATCCTATGAATATCGTGTTTAATTATGTAATTAGTAGGCTGCCCGTCGTTGCCCTCATAGCCCTAAACATGATTTCGATGATTACATGTTGACAAGTAGGCCTTTCTTGTACCCGATCCCACGTAGATGTCGTTTCATGTTGAATAATCTTATTATTTGATTACGTGAACTTCGAAATGAGTTATATGACTTGATTTACATGTGTTACATGGCTTCCGTTGAATGTTCATATAACTCTATGTGTTTTAGAAAGTGAAAATTCGTGTTAAGCATGCCTCGTTCGTTTACTTGTCAATATGTGATCTTATACTTGTTCGGAGGCAACCTACTTTGTTGTCCTCCTAATGTGAATTGTTAAAATACATTCTATGGCTTATTTAAACATGATTACTTGGCTGCCCGTGGAAGTTTAATTGCTTTCAAATTGATATATGAAATGATTACATGTTCTTACAATGCCTTATATGCCAATATGTCAAAATGTGAACATATACTTCTTCGGAGGCAACCTACTTTGTTGATCTCCCAATGTGAATTGTTAAATGGCATACATGTGCATTGCATACAAGGTTGCAACCTTTCATTCTGGCGTGGTAGCGTTCACGCACACCGGGCGGCAACGGGCTTGCCGGTGCAACCGTGACTACCATTGTCCAATTCCCTCTCTCATTTGGGGGCTAGACTTCCTCGGAGAGTTGGGTAATAGGATTTTGGGGTACATCCGGAGTACACCCATTTGGCGTGATAAGGGGATTATTCAAAGTCGGCGGCAACAACTGATACTGGAAATGAACTAAGAGCAAAGGCTCACCATATCCTTTTCACTATGTGTATAAGTACTCTCACTTGGTTCCTAAAGGACCTCGGGGAGGAAAGACGGGTAATTGTGTTCTTTTACTTTTATATTACATTATAAACTTACTTGTATTATATGTCATACTTTCAAAAAGGATTTTTCATAAGTTGAACCGGAAAAAGAGTTTCAAAACGTATTTCTCGTTCCCCCTCGTTGATTTCATAAGGACTCACCCTCTTTTATCAAAATAGGTGAAGAAGATTAGGAACAGGTATCCGGGGATAACGTGCCTATTGATGACTCCTTGGAGTGATTGCATGCCCTACGTGCCTTACGTGATTGTGGCTGTTTTATGAACGATAGGTTGTTTTGAAGACAATTTCTTATGTTGCTTGTTGTCGTTGATGTAAAAGACCCCCGTTGTAATTTGGGGTCTAATTTTGGCTTGTACTGATAATAACTAGATAGACACAACTATGGTTGTTTTTGCTATCGTTATGGGCTAATATCTATCATAGGATTATGAAGTATCAGGTAAGGATTAAGTAAAATGAACCTATCCAATTTTAGGCAGGTACTCATTGTTAAGCTAAGATCAATAGGTACTTTTGTAACGAGGATTAACAAACAAACGAGACATAGTATCATGCTAAGTTATTAATCAAACGAGACTTCGAGATAATTAGTAGGCATATCTATTGATAACAAAATAGGAAATTTTAGTTTGAATTGAATCGATGATTAAAGGTTTTGAGGTGTTTTAGAAAATAGGTCAAACCAAAGGTCTTAAATATAACCATCATACTGCCAGATTTTTGGAAAATCTTTTGGAATTCTAAATCAACGTTAAGTATTAATCGTAAGAAATGACCAAGTCGTACAAATAGCATAGAGGAATTAGGTCATTCCCTAGTCTAGCCTCCATAGGTCGGGTTGGGGCGTGACACACGACGTACGATCCGGGACGGAAAAACAGCACAAAAGAAGAAAAGTGTCCAGAAACTGATGAAAACATTCGATTTTGGTCTCCGAAAATAGGCGCAGCAAAGAAAGCGTGCTGCCCTTGTCGTAGAGCTCTCGGAGAGCTTTCCAACGGTATGTTGTGCGCCGCGTAACTCCTTACGGATCAAAAGTTATGGGCAACGGAGCGATGGAGACCTGGTCCTAAGCCCCACGCCCTCCATTTGCGGGCCCAGCCTCAACGTGGAGCGAAGTTGTCTTGCCCAAGGTGGCGTGTAATTCGGTAATCGAAATGTGATGGATTAGGTTGTCGCCATTTTCGCGGCTCACGACGTACGATCCGGGATGGAAAAAACAGCGCAAAAGAAGAAAAGTGTCAAGAAACTGATAAAAACGTTCGATTTTGGGCTCCAAAAAAAGGTGCAACCGAGCAACCTTGCTACCCCAGTCGTAGAGCTCTCGGAGAGCTTTCCAACGGTATGCTGTGCACCGCGTAACTCCTTACGGATCAAAAGTTATAGGCACCGGAGCGACGAAGACCTGGTCCTAAGCCCCACGCCCTCGGTTTGCGGGCCTAGCCTCAATGTGGAGCGAAGTTGTCTTGCCCAAGGTGGCGTGTAATTCAGTAATAGAAATGTGATAGATTATGTTGTCGTCCTTTTCGCAGCTCACGACATACGACCCGGGACGGAAAAGCAGTGCAAAAGAAGAAAAGTGTCCAAAAATTGATGAAAACATTCGATTTTGGGTTCCAAAAATAGGCGCAGCTGAGCAAGCTTGCTGCCCCTGTCGTAGAGCTCTCGGAGAGCTTTCCAACGGTATGCTGTGTGCCATGTAACTCCTTACGGATAAAAAGTTATGGGCACCGGAGCGACGGAGACCCAATCCTAAGCCCCACGTCCTCGGTTTACGGGCCCAGCCTCTACGTGAAACGAAGTTGTCTTGCACAAGGTGGCGTGGGATTCGGTAATAGAAATGCGATGGATTAGGTTGTCGTACTTTTCGCGGCTCACGACGTACGATCCGGGACGAAAAAACAGCGCAATAGAAGAAAAGTGTCCAAAAACTAATGAAAACTTTCGATTTTATGTTCCGAAAATAGGCGCAGCCGAGTAGGCTTGCTGCCCCCATCGTAGAGCTCTCGGAGATCTTTCCAACAGTATACTGTGTGCCACGTAACTCCTTACGGATCAAAAGTTATGGGCACCAGAGCGACGGAGACCTGGTCCTAAGCCCCATGCCCTCGGTTTGCGGGCCCAGTCTCTACGTGAAGCGAAGTAGTCTTCCCAAGGTGGAGTGTAATTCGGTAATAGAAATGTGATGGATTAGGTTGTCGTCATTTTCGCGGCTCACGACGTACGATTCGGGACGGAAACATAGCGCAAAAGTTGAAAAAGTGTCCAAAAAATGATGAAAACGTTCAATTTTGGGTTCCGAAAGCAAGCGCAGCCGAGCAGGCTTACTTTTCTCGTCGTAGATCTCTCAAAAAAACTTTCCAATGGTAGGCTGTGCGCCGCGTAACTCCTTACGGATCAAAAGTTATGGGCACCGGAGCGACGGAGACTGTGTCCTAAGCCTCAAGCCCTCGGTTTACGGGCCCAGCCTCTAAGTGAAGCGAAGTTTTCTTGCCCAAGGTGGCATGGGATTCGATAATAGAAATGTGATAGATTAGGTTGTCGTCCTTTTCGCGGCTCACGTCGTACGATCCGGGACAGAAAAACAGCACAAAAGAAGAAAAGTGTCAAAAAACTAATGAAAATGTTCGATTTTGGGCTCCCAAAACAGGAGCAGCCATGCAGGCTACTGCCCCGCCGTAGAGCTCTCGGAGAGCTTTCCAACGGTATGCTGTGCGCCGCGTAACTCCTTACGGATCAAAAGTTATGGGCACCGGACCGACGGAGACCTAGTCCTAAGCCCCACACCCTCGGTTTGCGGGCCCTTCCTCTATGTGAAGCGAAGTTGTCTTGCCTAAGGTGGCTTGCAATTCGATAATTGAAATGTGATGAATTAGGTTGTCGTCCTTTTCGCGGCTCACGACGTATGATCTGGGACAGAAAAACATTGCAAAAGAAGAAAAGTGTCATGAAACTGATGAAAACGTTCCATTTTGAATTCCAAAAACAGGCGCAGCCGAGCAAGGCTGCTGCCCTCGTCGTAGAGCTCTCGGAGAGCTTTCCAACGGTATGCTGTATGCCGCGTAACTCCTTACGGATCAAAAGTTATAGGCACCGAAGCGACGGAGACTTGGTCCTAAAACCCACGCCCTCGGTTTGCGGGCCTAGCTTCTACGTGAAGCGATGTTGTCTTGCCCAAGGTGCCGGGGGAGTGGTAATAGAAATGTGATGAATTAGGTTGTCGTTCATTTCTTGGCTGTCATCGTACGATCCGGGACGGAAAAACAGCGTAATAGAAGAAAAGTGTCCAGAAACTGATGAAAACATTCCATTTTGGGCTCCGAAAATAGGTGCAGCTGAGCAGGCTTGATGCCCCAGCCGTAGAGCTCTCGGAGAGCTTTCTAACGGTATGCTGTGTGCCGCGTAACTCCTTACAAATCAAAAGTTATGGGCACCGGAGTGACGGAGACCTTGTCCTAAGTCCTACGCCTTCGGTTTGCGGGCTCAACCTCTACATGAAGCGAAGTTGTCTTGCCCAAGGTGGCGTATAATTCGGTAATAGAAATGTGATGGTTTAGGTTGTCGTCATTTTTGCGGCTCACGACGTACGATCCGGGACGAAAAAATAGCGCAAAGGAAAAAAAGTGTCCAGAAACTAATGAAAACATTCGATTTTCGGTTCCAAAAATAGGCGGAGCCGAGCAACCTTGCTACCCCCGTTGTAGAGCTTTCCAACGGTACGTTGTGCGCCGCGTAACTCCTCACGGATCAAAAGTTATGAGTACCGGAGCGACGGAGACCTGGTCCTAAGCCCCACGCCCTCAGTTTGCGGGCCCAGTCTCAACGTGGAGCGAAGTTGTCTTTCCCAAGGTGGCGTGTAATTCGGTAATAGAAATGTGATGGTTTATGTTGTCGTCTTTTTCGCTGCTCACGACGTACGATCTTGGACGGAAAAACAACGCAAAAGAAGAAAAGTGTCCAGAAACTGATGAAAACGTTCGATTTGGGCTCCGAAAATAGGCACAGCTAAGCAACCTTGCTTCCCCCGTCGTAGAGCTCTCGGAGAGCTTTCCAACGGTATGCTGTGCGCCGCGTAACTCCTTACGGATCAAAAGTTATGAGCACCGGTGCGACGGAGACCTGGTCCTAAGCCCCACGCCCTTGGTTTGCGGGCCCAGCCTCAACGTGGAGCGAAGTTGTCTTGCCCAAGGTGGAGTGTAATTCGGTAATAGAAATGTGATGGATTAGGTTATCGTCCTTTTCGCGGCTCACGACGTACGATCCTGAACGAAAAAACAGCGCAAAAGAAGAAAAGTGTCCAGAAACTAATGAAAATGTTCCATTTTGGGCTCCGAAAATAGGCGCAGCTGAGCAAGCTTGCTGCCCCCATCGTAGAGCTCTCGGAAAGCTTTCGAACGGTATGCTGGGCACCGCGTAACTCCTTACAAATCAAAAGTTATGGGCACCGGAGCGACGGAGACCTGGTCCTAAGCCCCAAGCCCTCGGTTTACAGGCCCAGGCTCTACGTGAAGTGAAGTTGTCTTGCCCAAGGTGGCGTGGGATTCTATAATAGAAATGTGATGGATTAGGTTATCGTCCTTTTCGCGGCTCACGACGTACGATCCGGGACGGAAAAACATCGCAAAAGAAGAAAAGTGTCCAAAAACTTATGAAAATGTTCGATTTTGGGCTCCAAAAACAGGCGCAGCCGTGCAGACTTCTGACCTGTTGTAGAGCTCTCAGAGAGATTTCAACGGTATGCTGTGCGTTGCGTAACTCCTTACGGATCAAAAGTTATGGGCACCGGAGCGACGAAAACCTGGTCATAAGCACCACAGCCCCGGTTTGCGGGCCCAGCCTCTACGTGAAGCGAAGTTTTCTTGCCCAAGGTTGCGTGCAATTCGGTAATAGGAATGTGATGGATTAGGTTGTGGTCCTTTTCATGGCTCACGATGTACGATCCTGGACGGAAAAACAGCGCAAAAGAAGAAAAGTATCCAGAAACTGATGAAAACGTTTGATGTTGGGCTCCGAAAACAGGCATAGCCGAGCAAGCTTGTTGCCCCTGCCGTATAGCTCTCGAAGAGCTTTCCAACGGTATGTGTGCACCGCGTTACTCCTTACGGATCAAAAGTTATGGGCACCGGTGCGACGGAGACCTGGTCCTAAGCCCCACGTCCTTGGTTTGTGGGCCCAGCCTCTACGTAAAGCGATGTTGTCTAGCCTAAAGTGGCGTGGGATTCGGTAATAGAATTGTGACGGATTAGGTTGTCATCCTTTTCGCGGCTCACTAAGTACGATTGGGACAAAAAAACAGCGCAAAAGAAGAAAATTGTCCAAAAATTGATGAAAACGTTCCATTTTGGGCTCCAAAAATAGGCACAGCCAAGCAGGCTTGCTGCCCCCGTCGTAGGGCTCTCGGAAAGCTTTACAACGGTATGCTGGGCGCCACGTAACTCCTTACGGATCAAAAGTTATGGGCACCGGAGCGACGGAGACCTGGTCCTAAGCCCCACGCCCTCGGTTTGCGGGCCCAGCCTCTACGTGAACCGAAGTTGTCTTGCCCAAGGTGGCGTGGGATTCGGTAATAGAAATGGGATGGATTAGATTGTCGTCCTTTTCGCGGCTCACGACGTACGATCCGGGACGGAAAAATAACGCAAAAGAAGAAAAGTGTCCAGAAACTTATGAAAACGTTTGATTTTGGGCATCGAAAAGAAGCGCAGCCAAGCAAGATTGCTGCCCCCAACGTAGAACTCTCGGAGAGTTTTCCAACGGTATGCTGTGCGCCGCGTAACTCCTTACGGATCAAAAGTTATGGGCACCGGAGCGACGGAGACCTAGTCCTAAGCCTCACTCCTCAGTTTGTGGGCCCATCCTCTACGTGAAGTGAAGTTGTCTTGCCCAAGGTGCCATGGGATTCGGTAATAGAAATGTAATGGATTAGGTTGTCGTCCTTTTCGCGGCTCACGACGTACGATCCGGGATAAAAAAACAGCGCAAAAGAAGAAAAGTGTCTAGAAACTGATGAAATGTTTGATTTTGGGCTTTGAAAATAAGTGCAGCCTAGTAGGATTGCTGCCTCCGTCGTAGAGCTCTCGAAGAGCTTTCCAACGGTATGCTGTGTGCCGCGTGACTCCGTACGGATCAAAAGTTATGGGCACCCGAGCGACGGAGACCTGGTCCTAAACTCCACGCCCTCGGTTTGCGGGCCCAACCTCTACGTGAAGCGAAGTTGTCTTGCCCAAGGTGCCATGGGATTCAGTAATAGAAATGTGATGGATTAGGTTGTCGTCCTTTTCGCGGCTCACGACGTATGATCCGGGACAGAAAAACAGCGCAAAAGAAAAAAAGTGTCCAGAAACAGATGAAAATGTTCAATTTTGGGCTCTGAAAATAAGCACAGCCTAGCAGGATTGTTGTCTCCATCGTAGAGCTCTCGAAGAGCTTTCCAACGGTATGTTGTGCGCTGCGTAACTCCTTACAGATCAAAAGTTATGGGCACCAGGGCGACGGAGACCTGGTCCTAAGCCCCACGCCCTCGGTTTACGGGCCCTGCCTCTACATGAAGCGAAGTTTTCTTGCCCAAGGTGTCGTGTAATTCGGTAATAGGAATGTGATGGATTAGGTTGTCGTCCTTTTCGAGGCTCACGACGTACGATCCGGGACGAATAAACACAGCAAAAGAAGAAAAGTGTCCAGATACTGATGAAAACGTTTGATTTTGGGTTCCGAAAATAGGCGCAGCCGAGCAAGCTTACTGCCCCCGTCGTAAAGCTCTCGGAGAGCTTTCCAACGGTATGCTGTCCACTGCATTACTCCTTACGGATCAAAAGTTAGGGGTACCGGTGCGACGGAGACCTGGTCCTAAGCCCCACACCCTCAGTTTGCGGGCCAAGCTTCTACGTGAAGCGATGTTGTCTTGCCCAAGGTGGAATGGGATTCGGTAATAGAAATGTGATGGATTAGGTTTTCGTCCTTTTTGCAGCTCACTACGTACGATCTGGGACGAAAAAACAGCGCAAAAGAAGAAAAGTGTCCCGAAACTAATGAAAACATTCCATTTTGGGCTCCGAAAATAAGCGCAACCGAAAAACCTTGTTGCCCCCATCGTAGAGCTCTCGGAGAGCTTTCCAAGGGTATGTTGTGCGTCGCGTAACTCCTTACGGATCAAAAGTTATGGGCATCGGAGCGACAGAGACCTGGTCCTAAGCCCCATGCCCTCGGTTTGTGGGCCCAGCCTCAACGTGGGGCAAAGTTGTCTTGCCCAAGGTGGAGTGTAATTCGGTAATATAAATGTGATGGATTAGTTTGTCGTCCTTTTCGCGGCTCACGGCGTACGATCCTGAACGAAAAAACAACGCAAAAGAAGAAAAGTGTCCAGAAACTGATGAAAACATTCGATTTTGGGCTCCGAAAATAGGCGCAGGCGAGCAACCTTGCTACCCCCGTCGTAGAACTCTCGGAGAGCTTTCCAACGGTATGCTGTGCGCCACGTAACTCCTTACGGATCAAAA
The DNA here is from genome assembly GCA_037974665.1 of Ehretia macrophylla. Classification (NCBI taxonomy): domain Eukaryota; kingdom Viridiplantae; phylum Streptophyta; class Magnoliopsida; order Boraginales; family Ehretiaceae; genus Ehretia; species Ehretia macrophylla. Next base: position 67,483,939 of record CM075769.1, read on the forward strand.
GTTATGGGCACCGGAGCAACGGAGACCTAGTCCTAAGCCCCACGCCCTCGGTTTGCGGGCCCAGCCTCAACGTGGAGCGAAGTTGTCTTGCCCAAGGTGGAGTGTAATTCGGTAATAGAAATGTGTTGGATTAGGTTGTCGTCCTTTTCGCGGCTCACGACGAACGATCCTGAACGGAAAAACAGCGCAAAAGAAGAAAAGTGTCCATAAACTGATGAAAATGTTCAATTTTGGGTTCCAAAAATAGGCGCAACCTAGCAAGCTTGCTGCCCCGGTCGTAGAGCTCTCGGAGAGCTTTCCAACGGTATGCTGTGCGCCGCGTAACTCCTTACGGATCAAAAGTTATGGGCACCGAAGCGACGGAGACCTAGTAATAAGCCCCACGCCTTCGGTTTGCGGGCCCAGCCTCTACGTGAAGCGAAGTTGTCTTGCCCAAGGTTGCGTGTAATTCGGTAATAGAAATGTGATGGTTTAGGTTGTCATCATTTTCGCGGCTCACGACGTACGATCCGGGACGAAAAAATAGAGAAAAAGAATAAAAGTGTCCAGAAACTAATGAAAATGTTCGATTTTGGGTTCCAAAAACAGGCGGAGCCGAGTAACCTTGCTACGTCCATCGTAGAGCTCTCGTAGAGCTTTCCAACGGTATGTTGTGCGCCGCGTAACTCCTTACGGATCAAAAGTTATGAGCACCGGAGCGACGCAGACCTGGTCCTAAGCCCCACGCCCTCAGTTTGTGGGCCCAACCTCAACGTGGATCGAAGTTGTCTTTCCCAAGGTGGCGTGTAATTCGGTAATAGAAATGTGATGGATTAAGTTGTCGTCTTTTTTGCGGCTCACGATGTACGATCCTGGTCAGAAAAACAGCGCAAAAGAAGAAAAGTGTCCAGAGAAACTGATGAAAACGTTCGATTTTGGGCTCCAAAAATAGGCGCAGCCGAGCAACTTTGCTGCCCCCGTCGTAGAGCTCTCGGAGAGATTTCCAACGGTATATTGTGCGCCGCGTAACTCCTTACGGATCAAAAGTTATGGGCACCGGAGCAACGGAAACCTGGTCCTAAGCCCCACGCCCTCAGTTTGCGGGCCCAGCCTCAACGTGAAGCGAAGTTGTCTTGCCTAAGGTGGAGTGTAATTCGGTAATAGAAATGTGATGGATTAGGTTGTCGTCCTTTTCGCGGCTCACGACGTACGATCCTGAACGGAAAAACAGCGCAAAAGAAGAAAAGTGTCCAGAAACTGATGAAAATGTTCAATTTTGGGTTCCAAAAATAAGTGCAACCTAGAAATCTTGCTGCCCCGGTCGTAGAGCTCCCGGAGAACTTTCCAACGGTATGCTGTGCGCCGTGTAACTCCTTACGGATCAAAAGTTATGGGCACCGGAACGACAGAGACCAGGTCCTAAGCCCCACGCCCTCGGTTTGCGGGCCCAGCCTCTTCGTGAAGCTAAGTAGTCTTGAACAAGATGGCGTGTAATTCGGTTATAAAAATGTGATGGATTAGGTTGTAGTCCTTTTCGCGGCTCATGATGTACGATCCGGGATGGAAACATAGAGCAAAAGAAGAAAAGTGTCCAGAAACTGATGAAAAGTTTAATTTTGGGTTCCGAAAGAAAGTGCAGCCGAGCTGGCTTGTTGCCTCTGTCGTAGAGCTCTCAGAGAGTTTTCCAACGGTAGGCTGTGCGCCGCGTAACTCCTTACGGATCAAAAGTTATGGGCACCGGAGCGACAGAGACCTGGTCCTAAGCCCCACGCCCTCGGTTTGCGGGCCCAGCCTCTACGTGTATCGAAGTTGTCTTGCCCAAGGTGGCGTGGGATTCGATAATAGAAATGTGATGGATTAGGTTGTCGTCCTTTTCGCGGCTCACGACGTATGTTTCGGGATAGAAAAACAGCGCAAAAGAAGAAAAGTGTCCAAAAACTGATGAAAATGTTCAATTTTGGGCTTCGAAAAAAAGCACAATAGAGCAGGTTTGCTGCCCCCATCGTAGAGCTCTCGGAGAGCTTTCCAACGGTATGCTGTGCGCTACGTAACTCCTTACGGATCAAAAGTTATGGGCACCGGAGCGACGAAGACCTGGTAATAAGCCCCACACTCTCGGTTTTCGAGCCCAGCCTCTACGTGAAGCGAAGTTGTCTTGCCCAAGGTGGAGTGTAATTCGATAATATAAATGTGATGGATTTGGTTGTCGTCCTTTTCGCGGCTCACGACGTACGATCCTGAACGGAAAAACAGCGCAAAAGAAGAAAATTGACCAGAAACGAATGAAAACGTTTGATTTTGGGCTCCAAAAACAGGCGCAGCCGAAAACCCTTGTTGCCCCCGTCGTAGAGCTCTCGGAGAGCTTTCCAACGGTATGCTGTGCGCCGCGTAACTCCTTACGGATCAAAAGTTATGGGCACCGGAGCGACGGAGACCTGGTCTTAAGCCCCATGCCTCGGTTTGCTGGCCCATCCTCAACGTGGGGCGAAGTTGTCTTGCCCAAGGTGGAGTGTAATTCGGTAATATAAATGTGATGGATTAGGTTGTCGTCCTTTTCGCGGCTCACGGCGTAGATCCTGAACAGAAAAACAGCGCAAAAGAAGAAATGTGTCTAGAAACTGATGAAACCATTTGATTTTGGGTTCCGAAAATAGGCACAGCCGAGAAACCTTGCTGCCCCCGTCGTAGAGCTCTCGGAGAGCTTTCCAACGGTATGCTGTGCGGCGCGTAACTCCTTACTGATCAAAAGTTATGGGCACCGGAGCAACGGAGACCTAGTCCTAAGCCCCACGCCCTCGGTTTGCGGGCCCAGCCTCAACGTGGAGCGAAGTTGTCTTGCCCAAGGTGGAGTGTAATTCGGTAATAGAAATGTGTTGGATTAGGTTGTCGTCCTTTTCGCTGCTCACGACGTACGATCCCGAACGGAAAAATAGCGCAAAAGAAGAAAAGTGTCCATAAACTGATGAAAACGTTCAATTTTAGGTTCCAAAAATAGGCGCAACCTAGCAAGCTTGCTGCCCCAATCGTAGAGCTCTCGGAGTGCTTTCCAACGGTATGTTGTGCGCCGCGTAACTCCTTACGGATCAAAAGTTATGGGCACCAGAGCGACGGAGACCTAGTAATAAGCCCCACTCCCTCGGTTTGCGGGCCCAGCCTCTACGTGAAGCGAAGTTATCTTGCCCAAGGTTGCATGTAATTCGGTAATAGAAATGTGATGGTTTAGGTTGCCATCATTTTCGCGACTCACGACGTACGATCCGCGACGAAAAAATAGCGAAAAAGAATAAAAGTGTCCAGAAACTAATGAAAACGTTTGATTTTGGGTTCCAAAAACAGGCGGAGCTGAGCAACCTTGCTACCTCCGTCGTAGAGCTCTCGTAGAGCTTTCCAACGGTATGTTGTGTGCCGTGTAACTCCTTACGGATCAAAAGTTATGAGCACCGGAGCGACACAGACCTGGTCCTAAGCCCCACGCCCTCAGTTTGCGGGCCCAGTCTCAACGTGGAGGGAAGTTGTCTTGCACCAAAGTGGCATGTAATTCGGTAATAGAAATGTGATGGATTAAGTTGTCGTCTTTTTCGTGGTTCACGACGTATGATCCTGGACGAAAAAACAGCACAAAAGAAGAAAAGTGTCCAGAAACTGATGAAAACGTTCGATTTTGGGCTCCAAAAACAGGCGCAGCCGAGCAACCTTGCTGCCCCCATCGTAGAGCTCTCAGAGAGCTTTCCAACGGTATGCTGTGCGGCGCGTAACTCCTTACGGATCAAAAGTTATGGGCACCGGAGCAACGGAGACCTGGTCCTAAGCCCCACGCCCTCGGTTTGTGGGCCCAGCCTCAACGTGGAGCGAAGTTGTCTTGCCCAAGGTGAAGTGTAATTCGGTAATAGAAATGTGATGGATTAGGTTGTCGTCCTTTTTGCGGCTCACGACATACGATCCAGAATGAAAAAACAGCGCAAAAGAAGAAAAGTGTCCAGAAACTGATGAAAACGTTCTATTTTGGGTTCCAAAAATAGGCACAACCGAGCAAGCTTCCTACTTCGGTCGTAGAGCTCTCTGAGAGATTTCTAACGGTATGCTGTGCACCGCGTAACTCCTTAAGGATCAAAAGTTATGGGCACTGGAGCGACGAAGACCTGGTCCTAAGCCCTACGCCCTCGGTTTGCGGGCCCAGCCTCTACGTGAAGCGAAGTAGTCTTGCCTAAGATGGCATGTAATTCGGTAACAGAAATGTGATGGATTAGGTTGTCATCCTTTTTATGGCTCACGACGTACGATCCGGGACGAAAACATAGCGCAAAAGAAGAAAAGTGTCCAGAAACTGATGAAAAATTTTAATTTTGGGTTCCGAAAGCAAGCGAAGCCAAGCAGGCTTGTTGCCTTTGTAGTAGAGCTCTCGGAGAGCTTTCCAACGGTAGGCTGTGCGCCGCGTAACTCCTTACGGATCAAAAGTTATGGGCACCAGAGCAACGGAGACCTGGTCCCAAGCCCCAAGCCCTCGGTTTACAGGCCCAGCCTCTACGTGAAGCGAAGTTGTCTTGCCCAAGGTGGCATGGGATTCGATAATAGAAATATGATGGATTAGGTTGTCGTCCTTTTCGCGGCTCACGACGTACTATCCGGTACGGAAAAACAGCGCAAAAGAAGAAAAGTGTCCAAAAACTGATAAAAATGTTTGATTTTGGGCTCCAAAAACAGGCACAGTCGTGCAGACTTCTGCCCCGTCGTAGAGCTCTCGGAGAGATTTCCAACGGTATGCTGTGCGCCGCGTAACTCCTTACGGATCAAAAGTTATGGGCACCGGAGCGACGGAGACCTAGTAATAAGTCCCATGCCCTCGGTTTGCGGGCCTAGCCTCTACGTGAAGCGAAGTTGTCTTGTCTAAGGTTGCGTGTAATTCAGTAATAGGAATGTGATGGATTAGGTTGTGGTCCTTTTCACCGCTCACGACGTACGATCCTGGACGAAAAAACAGCGCAAAAGAAGAAAAGTGTCCAGAAACTTATGAAAACGTTTGATTTTGGGTTCCGAAAATAGACGTAGCCGAGCAAGCTTTTTGCCCCCGTCGAATGGCTCTCGAAGAGCTTTCCAACGGTATGTTGTGCGCCGCGTTACTCCTTACAGATCAAAAGTTATGGGCACTGGTGTGACGGAGAACTGGTCCTAAGCCCCACGCCCTTGGTTTGCGGGCCCAGCCTCTACTTAAAGCGATGTTGTCTTGCCCAAGGTGGTGTGGAATTCGGTAATAGAAATGTGACGGATTAGGTTGTCGTCCTTTTCACGGCTCACTAAGTACGATCCGGGACGAAAAAACAGCGCAAAAGAAGAAAAATGACCAGAAACTGATAAAAACGTTCCATTTTGGGCTCCGAAAATAGGCGCAGCCGAGCAGGCTTGCTGCCCCCGTCGTAGGGCTCTCGGAAAGCTTTCCAACATTATGCTGGGCGCCGCGTAACTCCTTACGGATCAAAAGTTATGGGCACCAGAGCGACGGAGACCTGGTCCTAAGCCACACGCCCTCGGTTTACGGGCCCAGCCTCTACGTGAAGCGAAGTTGTCTTGCCCAAGGTGCCATGGGATTCGGTAATAGAAATTTGATGGATTAGGTTGTTGTCCTTTTCGCGGATCACGACGTACGATCCGGGACAGAAAAACAGCACAAAAGGAGAAAAGTGTCCAGAAATTGATGAAAACGTTTGATTTTGGGCACCGAAAATAGGCGCAGCCGAGCAGGCTTTTGCCCCTTCGTAGAACTCTCGGAGAGCTTTCCAACGGTATGCTGTGCGCCGCGTAACTCCTTACGGATAAAAAGTTATGGGCACCGGAGCGACGGAGACCTGGTCCTAAGCCCCACGCCCTCGGTTTACGAGCCCAGCCTCTACGTGAACCGAAGTTGTCTTGCCCAAGGTGTCGTAGGATTCGGTAATAGAAATGGTAAAGATTAGATTGTCGTCATTTTCGCGGCTCACGACGTACGATCCGGGACGGAAAAACAACGCAAAAGAATAAAAGTGTCCAGAAACTTATGAAAATGTTTGATTTTGGGCTCCAAAAACAAGTGCAGCCAAGCAAGATTGCTACCCCCGTCGTAGAGCTCTCGGAGAGTTTTCAACGGTATGCTGTGCGCTGCGTAACTCCTTACTGATCAAAAGTTATGGGCACCGGAGCGACAGAGACCTAGTCCTAAGCCCCACGCCTCGGTTTACGAGCCCAGCCTCTACATGAAGCGAAGTTGTCTTGCCCAAGGTGCCATGGGATTTGGTAATAGAAATGTGATGGATTAGGTTGTCGTCCTTTTCGCGTCTCACGACGTACGATCCGGGACAGAAAAATAGCGCAAAAGAAGAAAAGTGTCCAGAAACTGATGAAAATGTTCAATTTTGGGCTCCAAAAATAAGTGCAGCCTCGCAGGATTGCTGCCTCCATCGTAGAGCTCTCGGAGAGCTTTCCAACAGTATGTTGTACGCCGCGTGACTCCTTACGGATCAAAAGTTATGGGCACCCTAGGGACGGAGACTTGGTCCTAAGCCACACGCCCTCGGTTTGCGGGCCCAGCCTCTACATCAAGCGAAGTTGTCTTGCCCATGGTGGCATGTAATTCGGTAATAGAAATGTGATGATTTGGTGGTCGTCCTTTTTGCGGCTCACGACGTACGATCTGGGACAGAAAAACAGCGCAAAAGAAGAAAAGTATCGAGAAACTGATGAAAACGTTCGATTTTGGGCTCCGAAAATAGGCCCAACCGAGCAGCTTGCTACCCCAATCGTAGAGCTCTAGGAGAGCTTTCCAATGGTATGCTGTGCGCCACGTAACTCCTTACGAATCAAAAGTTATGGGCACCGGAGCGACGGAGACCTAGTCCTAAGCCCCACGCCCTCGGTTTGCTAGCCTAGCCATTACGTGAGGCGAAGTTGTCTTGCCCAAAGTTCCATGGGATTCGGTAATAGAAATGTGATGGATTAGGTTATCGTCCTTTTCGCGGCTCACGACGCACTATCCGGGACCGAAAAACAGCGCAAAAGAAGAAAAGTGTCCAGAAATTGATGAAAACGTTCCATTTTGGGCTCCAAAAATAGGCACAGCCGAGCAGGCTTGCTGCCTCCGTCGTAGGGCTCTCAAAAAGTTTTCCAACGGTATGCTGGGCACCTCGTAACTCCTTACAGATCAAAAGTTATGTGCACCGGAGCGACGGAGACCTGGTCCTAAGCCTTACGCCCTCGGTTTGCAGGCCCAGCCTGAAAGTGGAGCGAAGTTGTCTTGCCCAAGGTGGCGTGTAATTCGGTAATAGAAATATGATTGATTAGGTTGTCGTCCTTTTCGCGGCTCACGACGTACGATCCTGGACAGAAAAACAGCGCAAAAGATGAAAAATGTCCAGAAATTGATGAAAACGTTCAATTTTGGGTTCCGAGAATAGGCGCAGCTGAGAAAGTTTGCTGCCCCTATCATAGACCTCTCGGAGAGCTTTCCAACGGTATGTTGTGTGCCGCGTAACTCCTTACGGATAAAAAGTTAAGGGCACCGGAGCGACGGAGACCTGGTCCTAAGCCCCACGCCCTCGATTTGCAGGCCCAGCCTCTACGTGATGCGAAGTTGTCTTGCCCAAGGTGGCATGTAATTCGGTAATAGAAATGTTACGGATTAGGTTGTCGTCCTTTTCGCGGCTCACGACGTACGATCCGGGACGTAAAAATAGCGCAAAAGTAGAAAAGTGTCCAGAAACTGATGAAAACGTTCGATTTTGGGCTCCGAAAATAAGCGCAGCCGAGCAAGCTTGTTGCCCCCATCGTAGAGCTCTCGGAGAGCGTTCCAACGGTATGCTTTGCGTCGCGTAACTCCTTATATATTAAAAGTTATGGGCACCGTAGCGATGGAGACCTGGTCACATGCCCCCCTCGCCTTCAATTTGCGGGCCGAGCCTCTACGTGAAGCGAAGTTGTCTTGCCCAATGTGCCATGGGATTCGGTAATAGAAATGTGATGGATTAGGTTGTTGTCCTTTTCGCGGCTCACGGCGTACGATCCGAGACGGAAAAACAGTGCAAAGAAGAAAAGTGTCCAGAAACAGATGAAAACGTTCAATTTTGGGCTCTGAAAATAAGCACAACCTAGAAGGATTGCCACCCTCGTTGTAGAGCTCTCAGAGAGCTTTCCAACGGTATGCTGTGCGCCGCGTGACTTCTTATGGATCAAAAGTTATGGGCACCCGAGCGACGGAGACCTGGTCCTAAGCCCCACGCCCTCGGTTTGCAGGCCCAGCCTCTACGTGAAGCGAAGTTGTCTTGCCCAAGGTGGCATGTAATTCGGTAATAGAAATGTGATAGATTATGTTGTCGTCTTTTTCGCGGCTCACGACGTATGATCCGGGACGGAAAAATATTGCAAAAGAAGAAAAGTGTCTAGAAACTGATGAAAACATTCAATTTTGGGCTCCAAAAACTGGCACAGCCAAGTAACCTTGCTGCCCCGTCGTAGAGCTCTCGGAGAGCTTTCCAAGGGAATGCTGTGCGATGCGTAACTCCTTACGGAACAAAAGTTATGGGCACCCAAGCGATGGAGACCTGGTCCTAAGCCCCATGCCCTCGGTTTGCGAGCCAAGCCTGAACGTGGAGTGAAGTTGTCTTGCCCAAGGTGGCTTGTAATTCGGTAATAGAAGCGTGATGGATTAGGTTGTTGTCCTTTTCGCGGCTTATGACGTACGATCTTGGACGGAAAAATAGCGCAAAAGAAGAAAAGTATCTAGAAACTGATGAAAACATTTGAATTAGGGTTCGAAAAATAACCGCAGCCGAGCACGCTTACTACCCCTGTCGTAGAGCTCCCGGAGAGTTTTCCAACGGTATGCTTTGCGCCGCGTACATCCTTACGGATAAAAAGTTATGGGCACCAGAGCAACGGAGACCTGGTCCTAAGCCCCACGCCCTCAGTTTGCTGGCCTAGCCTCTACGTGAAGTGAAGTTGTTTTGCCCAAGGTGTCATAGGATTCGGTAATAGAAATGGGATGGATTAGGTCGTCGTCCTTTTCGCGGCTCACGATGTACGATCCGGGACGGAAAAACAGCGCAAATGAATAAAAGTGTCCCGAAAATGATGAAAACTTTCGATTTTATGTTCCGAAAACAAGAGCAACCGAGTAGGCTTGCTGCCCCGTCGTAGAGCTCTCGAAAAGCTTTCCAATGGTATCTTGTGCACCGCGTAACTCCTTACGGATCAAAAGTTATCGGCACCGGAGCGATGGACACCGGGTCCTAAGCCCCACACCCTCGGTTTGCGAGCCAAGCCTCTACATGAAGCGAAGTAGTCTTGCCCAAGGTGGCGTGTAATTCGGTAATAGAAATGTGATAGATTAGGTTGTCGTCCTTTTCTCGGTTGTCGTCCTTTTCTCGGCTCACGTCGTACGCTCCGGGATAGAAACACAGCGCAAAAGAAGAAAAGTGTCTAGAAACTGATCAAAACGTTCAATTTTGGGTTCCGAAAGCAAGCGCAGCTGAGGAGACTTGCTGCCTCCTTCGTAGAGCTCTCGGAGAGCTTTCCAACAGTAGGCTATGCGCCGCGTAACTCCTTACGGATCAAAAGTTATGGGTACCGGAGCGACGGAGACTTGGTCCTATGCCCCAAGCCCTCGGTTTACGGGCCCAGTCTCTACATGAAGTGAAGTTGTCTTGCCCAAGGTGACGTGGGATTCGATAATAGAAATGTGATGGATTAGGTTGTCGTCCTTTTCCCGTCTCACGACGTACGATCCGGGACAGAAAATTAGTGCAAAAGAAGAAAAGTGTCCAAAAACTGATGAAAATATTCGATTTTGGGCTCCAAAAATCGGCGCAGCCGTGCAGGCTTCTGCCCCGTCGTAGAGCTCTCAGAGTGATTTCCAACGGTATGCTGTGCGCCGCGTAACTCCTTACGGATCAAAAGTTATGGGCACCGGAGCGACGGAGACCTGGTCTTAAGCCCTATGCCCTCGGTTTACGGGCCTAGCCTCTACGTGAAGCGAAGTTGTTTTCCCAAGGTGGCGTGTAATTCGGTAATAGGAATGTGATGGATTAGGTTGTCGTCCTTTTCGCATCTCACAACGTATGATCCAGGACGGAAAAACAGCACAAAAGAAGAAAAATGTCCAGAAACTGATGAAAATGTTTGATTTTGGGTTCCGAAAACAGGCACAGCCGAGCAAGCTTCCTGCCCCCGTCGTAGAGCTCTCGGAGAGCTTTCTAACGGTATGTTGTGCGCGGCGTTACTCCTTACGGAATAAAAGTTATGGGCACCAGTGCGACGGAGACTTGGTTCTAAGCCCCACGCCCTCGGTTTGCGGGCCCAGCCTCTATGTGAAGCGATGTTGTCTTGCCTATGGTGGCGTGGGATTAGGTAATAGAAATATGATGGATTAGGTTGTCGTCCTTTTCACGGCTTACTACGTACGATCCGGGACGAAAAAACAGCGCAAAAGAAGAAAAGTGTCCAAAAACTGATGAAAACCTTCGATTTTGGGCTCCAAAAATAGGCGCAGCCGAGCAGGCTTGCTGCCCCCGTCGTAGAGCTCTTAGAAAGCTTTCCAACGGTATGCTGGGCACCGCGTAACTCTTTGCGGATCAAAAGTTATGGGCACCGAAGCGACGGAGACTTGGTCCTAAGCCCCATGCCCTCGGTTTGCGGTCCCAGCCTCTACGTGAAGCGAAGTTGTCTAGCCGAAGGTGCCGTGGGATTCGGTAATAGAAATGTGATGGATTAGGTTGTTGTCCTTTTCGCGGATCACGACGTACGATGCGGGACGGAAAAACAGCGCAAATGAAGAAAAGTGTCTAGAAATTGAAGAAAACGTTTGATTTTGGGCTTCAAAAACTGGCGCAGCTGAGCAGGCTTCAGCCCCGTCGTAGAGCTCTCCAAGAGTTTTCCAACGGTATGCTGTGCGCCCGTAACTCTTTACAGATCAAAAGTTATGGGCACCGGAGCGACGGAGACCTGGTCCTAAGCCCCACGCCCTCGGTTTGCGGGCCCATCCTCTACGTGTAGCGAAGTTGTCTTGCCCAAAGTGGACCATGGGATTCGGTAATAGAAATGGGATGAATTAGGTTGTCGTCCTTTTCGCGGCTCACGACTTACGATCCGGGACAGAAAATCAGCGCAAAAGAGAAAAGTGTATAGAAACTTATGAAAATGATTGATTTTGGGCTCCGAAAATAGGTGCAGCCAAGCAAGATAGCTGCCCCCGTCGTAGAACTCTCGGAGAGCTTTCCAACAGTATGCTGTGCTCTGCGTAATTCCTTACGATCAAAAGTTATGGGCACCGGAGCGATGGAGACCTGGTCCTAAGCCCCACGCCCTTGGTTTTCGGGCCCAGCCTCTACATGAAGTGAAGTTGTCTTGCCCAAGGTGGCGTGGAATTTGATAATAGAAATATGATGGATTAGGTTGTCATCCTTTTCGTGTCTCACGATGTATGATCTGCGTCGGAAAAACAGCGTAGAAGAAGAAAAGTGTCAAAAAACTTATGAAAATGTTCGATTTTGGGCTCTGAAAACGGGCACAGCCATGCAGGCTTTTGCCTCGTCGTAGAGCTCTCGGAGAGCTTTCCAACGGCATGCTGTGCACCGTGTAACACCTTACGGGTCAAAAGTTCAGGGCACCGGAGCGACGGAGACCTGTACCTAAGCCCTACGGCCTCGGTTTGCGGGCCCATCCTCTCTGTGAAGCGAAGTTGTCTTGCCCAAGGTGTCATGCGATTCGGTAATAGAAATGTGATAGATTAGGTTGTCGTCCTTTTCACAACTAACGACGTACGATCCGGGACGAAAAAATAGCACAAAAGAAGAAAAGTGTCCAGAAACTGATGAAAACGTTCCATTTTGGGCTCCAAAAATAGGCGCAGCCGAGCAGGCTTGTTGTCCCCATCGTAGAGCTCTCGAAAAGCTTTCCAACGGTATGCTGGGCGCCGCGTAACTCCTTACAGATCAAAAGTTATGGGCATCGGAACGATGGAGACCTGGTCCTAAGCCCCACGCCCTTGGTTTGCGGGCCCATCCTCTACGTGAAGCAAAGTTGCCTTGCCCAAGGTACCGTGGGATTCGGTAATAGAAATGTGATGGATTAGATTGTTGTCCTTTTTGCAGATCACGACGTACGATCCGGGATAAAAAAATAGCGCAAAAGAAGAAAAGTGTCCAGAAATTGATGAAAATGTTCGATTTTGGGCTACGAAAACTGGTACAGCCGAGCAGGCTTCTGCCCCGTCATAGAGCTCGCCGAGATCTTTCCAACGGTATGCTGTGCGCTGCGTAACATCTTACGGATCGAAAGTTATGGGCACCGGAGTGACGGAGACCTGGTCCTAAGCCCCACGCCCTCGGTTTGCGAGCCCAACCTCTACGTGAAGCGAAGTTATCTTGCCCAAAGTGAAAGGGGATTCGGGAATAGAAATGGGATGGATTAGGTTGTCGTCCTGTTCCTGGCTCACGACGTACGATCCGCAACAGAAAAACAGCACATAAGAAGAAAAGTGTCTAAAAACTTATGAAAACGTTTGATTTTGGGCTCCGAAAATAGGCGCAACCAAACAAGATTGTTGCCTCCATTGTAGAGCTCTCGGAGAGCTTTCCAACGGTATGCTATGCTCCGCGTAACTCCTTACGGATCAAAAGTTATGGGCACCAGATCGACGGAGACCTGGTCCTAAGCCCCACGCCCTCGGTTTGTGGGCCCAGCCTCTACGTGAAGTGAAGTTGTCTTGCCCAAGGTGCCATGGGATTCGGTAATAGAAATGTGATGGATTACGTTGTCGTCCTTTTTGTGGCTCACAACGTACGATCCGGGACGGAAAAACAGCGCATAAGAAGAAAAGTGTCCAAAAACTTATGAAAATGTTCGATTTTGGGCTCTAAAAATAGGTGCAGCCATGCAGGCTTCTGCCCCGTCGTAGAGCTCTCGGAGAGCTTTCCAACGGCATGCTGTGCGCCGCGTAACACCTTACGGGTCAAAAGTTATGGGCACCAGAGCGATAGAGACCTGTTCCTAAGCCCCACGCCCTCGGTTTGCGGGCCCATCCTCTATGTGAAGTGATGTTGTCTTGCCCAAGGTGGCGTGGGATTCGATAATAGAAATGTGATGGATTAGGTTGTCGTCCTTTTCGCGGCTCACTACGTACGATCCGGGATGAAAAAACAGCGCAAAAGAAGAAAAGTGTCAAGAAACTGATGAAAACGTTCAATTTTGGGTTCTGAAAGCAAGCGCAGCCGAGCAGGCTTGCTTCCTCTGTCGTACAGCTCTCAGAGAGCTTTCCAACGGTAGGCTGTGCGACGCGTAACTCCTTACGGATCAAAAGTTATGGGCACCGGAGCGACGGAGACCTGGTCCTATACCCCAAGCCCTCGGTTTACGGGTCCAGTCTCTACTTGAAGCGAAGTTGTCTTGCCCAAGGTGACGTAGGATTCGATAATAGAAATGTGATGGATTAGGTTGTCGTTCTTTTCATGTCTCACGACGTACGATCTGGGACAGAAAAATAGTGCAAAAGAAGAAAAGTGTCCAAAAACTAATGAAAATGTTCGATTTTGGGCTCCAAAAACCGGCGCAGCCGTGCAGGCTTCTGCCCCGTCGTAGAGCTTTCAGAGTGATTTCCAACAATATACTGTGCGCCGCGTAACTCCTTACGGATCAGAATTTATGGGCATCGGAGCGACGGAGACCTGGTCTTAAGCCCTACGCCCTCGGTTTATGGGCCTAGCCTCTACGAGAAGCGAAGTTGTTTTCCCAAGGTGGCGTGTAATTCGGTAATAGGAATGTGATGGATTAGGTTGTCGTCCTCTTCGCGGCTCACGACGTACGATCCGGGACGAAAAAACAGCGCAAAAGAAGAAAAGTGTCCAGAAACTGATGAAAACATTTGATTTTGGGTTCCGAAAACAGGCGCAGCCGAGCAAGCTTGCTGCCCCGTCGTAGAGCTCTCTAAGAGCTTTCCAACGGTATCCTATGCGCCGCGTAACTCTTTACGGATCTAAAGTTATGGGCACCGGAGCGACGGAGACCTGGTCCCAAGCCTCACGCCCTCGGTTTGCGGTCCCAACCTCTACTTGTGGCGAAGTTGTCTTGCCCAAGGTGTCATGGGATTCGGTAATAGAAATGGGATGGATTAGGTTGTCGTCCTTTTCGCGGCTCACGACTTACGATCTGGGACAGAAAAATAGCGCAAAGGAAGAAAAGTGTCTAGAAACTGATGAAAACTTTCGATTTTGTGTTCCGAAAATAGGAGCAGCCAAGCAAGATAGCTGCCCCCGTCGTAGAACTCTCGGAGAGCTTTCCAACAGTATGTTGTGCTCTGCGTAACTCCTTAAGGATCAAAAGTTATGGGTATCAGAGCGATGGAGACTTGATCTTAAGCCCCACGCCCTCGGTTTTTGGGCCTAGCCTCTACGTGAAGTGAAGTTGTCTTGCCCAAGGTGGCGTGGGATACGATAATATAAATGTGATGGATTAGGTTGTCGTCCTTTTCGTGGCTCACGACGTATGATCTGGGACGAAAAAACAGCGCAGAAGAAGAAAAGTGTGCAAAAACTTATGAAAATGTTCGATTTTGGGCTGTGAAAACAGGCACAGCCATGCAGGCTTCTGCCCCGTCGTAGAGCTCTCGGAGAGCTTTCCAACGGCATGCTGTGCGCCGCAAAACACCTTACGCATCAAAAGTTCTGGGCACCGGAGCGACGGAGACCTGTTCTTAAGCCCTACGGCCTCGGTTTGCGGGCCCATCCTCTATGTGAAGCGATGTTGTCTTGCCCAAGGTGGCGTGGGATTCGGTAATAGAAATGTGATGGATTAGGTTGTCGTCCTTTTCGCGGCTCACTACGTACGATCCGGGATAAAAAAAAATAGCACAAAAGAAGAAAAGTGTCCAGAAACTGATGAAAACATTCAATTTTGGGCTCCAAAAATAGGCGTAGCCGAGAAGGCTTGCTGCCCCCATCGTAGAGCTCTCGAAAAGATTTCCAACGATATGCTGGGCGCCACGTAACTCCTTACGGATCAAAAGTTATGGGCACCGGAACGATGGAGACCTGGTCCTAAGCCCCACGCCTTTGGTTTGTGGGCCCATCCTCTACGTGAAGTGAAGTTGCTTGCCCAAGGTGCCATGGAATTTGGTAATAGAAATGTGATGGATTAGGTTATTGTCCTTTTCGCAGATCACGACGTACGATCCGGGACGGAAAAACAGCGCAAAAGAAGAAAAGTGTCCAGAATTTAATGAAAACGTTCGATTTTGGGCTACGAAAACTGGTGCAGCCGAGCAGGCTTCTGCCCCGTCGTAGAGCTCTCCGAGATCTTTCCAACGGTATGCTGTGCGCTGCGTAACTCCTTACGGATCGAAAGTTATGGGCACCGGAGTGACGGAGACCTGGTCCTAAGCCCCACGCCCTCGGTTTACGGGCCTAACCTCTATGTGAAGCGAAGTTGTCTTGCCCAAAGTGGAATGGGATTCAGTAATAGAAATGGGATGGATTAGGTTGTCGTCCTTTTCGAGACTCACAACATATGATCCGCGATAGAAAAATAGCGCAAAAGAAGAAAAGTGTCTAGAAACTTATGAAAAAGTTTGATTTTGGGCTCCGAAAACAGGCGCAGCCAAGCAAGATTGCTGCCCTCATCGTAGAGCTATCGGAGAGCTTTCCAACGGTATGCTGTGCTCCGTGTAACTCCTTACGGATCAAAAGTTATGAGCACCAGATCGACGGAGACCTGGTCCTAAGCCCCACGTCCTCGGTTTGCGGGCCCAGCCTCTACGTGAAGTGAAGTTGTCTTGCCCAAGGTGCCATGGGATTCGGTAATAGAAATGTGATGGATTAGGTTTTCGTCCTTTTCGCGGTTCACGACGTACGATCCGGGACGGAAAAACAGCGCAAAAGAAGAAAAGTGTCAAGAAACTGATGAAAACGTTCGATTTTGGGCTCCGAAAAAAGGCGCAGCCTAACAGGCTTGCTGCCCCCGTCGTAGAGCTCTCAGAGAGCTTTCCAACGGCATGTTATGCGCCGCGTAACTCCCTACGGATAAAAAGTTATGGTCACCCGAGCGACGGAGACCTGGTCCTAAGCCCCACACCCTCGGTTTGCGGGCCCAGCCTCAACGTGGAGCGAAGTTGTCTTGCCCAAGGTGGCGTGTAATTCGGTAATAGAAATATGATGGATTAGGTTGTCGTCCTTTTCGCGGCTCACGACATACGATCCTGAACGAAAAAACAGCGCAAAAGAAGAAAAGTGTCCAAAAACTGATGAAAACGTTCGATTTTGGATTCCAAAAATAGGCGTAGTTGTGAGGCCCGACCCTGAATAACGTGTCATACCTCAATTTGTGTGCCATAGACCCCTAATTATATGACTGACCTTGGATTACGTGTCATGTCTTGGTTTTTGTGCATACCTAGATATACGTGCCCTGACCTCGATGTACGTGCGTTACCTCGTTTCGTGTGTCCTAACCTTGAACTGCGTACCTTAACCTAGGTTTAAGAGTCGTACCTCAATTTACGTGCATTGCATTGAATTACGTGCATTCACCTAGGATTGCATGCTTTTAGTTGAAGAACGTGCGTTCGTCTCGTAGTCCATGTCCTACCTCGTAGTGTGTGCTCTAGACCTAGGAAAGAGTGCTCTCACGCTAATCAAGAAAGAATCCTACACAAAGCACAAGACACTAAAATAATCCTATACAATCCACTAACCAATATTATATTCCTAATTCAAATTCTCTACAAACTCCACTAACAATAAAATAATACTAAACTATTCCTACATTTCCCACTATCTATTATTCTATTCATAATTCAACTCATCAACAAACATTCCTATATTTTATTCTATCTAGATTCCCTAATTTCCCAACATTCCTATGACAATTCTAATGACACAAATGCATAAAAAATTAGTCCTAGACAAACTATGACACACACACAAGACACTAGGCATAAAATAGCCCCAAAACCCTACCCAATGCACACCATTTTCGACCAAGTGCTCCATTCCCATGCTAGCCATTTCAAAATACTCCTTGAAGACACAAAAAGACTGAAAATGGGCTATCCAAGGCCGACCATATGCTTAGAACAATGCAAAACATCACTCTTTGTCATTCTTTGTCATATTCTTTCATTTCTCCTTCTTTTCTCTCACTTCCCTCTCATTTTCTCTCTCCATTTCGGTTTTTGCTGAGTTCTCTCCACCTCCTAGCTCATCTTCTTCATCATATGGTGCAACAAGACAAGCAACCATCAAAGAAACTCAAGCAAACAAGCTAGGATGCGAAAACTACACATGCATGTCCTTTGAAGCCTTCATTTCGGCCCTAGGTGAGTTTTAAGCTTCCATTTCTTTTCTTCTTGTTCTAACCTCATGAATGTACTAAGAGATTGATCACTAGGCTAGGAAAAATAGAGAAAACCAAGTTGGAATCTCGGCTAAGCAAGAAGAAGAAGATATTTGAGCTTCAACAAGTTTTTGTGCATCTTCTTGGTGGTTTGCTAAGGTGAGGGCTAAAACCTTTTGAAAACTCTTCAAAATCCACATGCATGCTCATAAATATGTGTATTTGCTTCTGTACTTGAGTTGTATGGTCGTTCATAAGCTTAAACAACCATGCATGGCAAGATCTTGGCTTGAAATTGATGCTAGGTGAAGTCGGATTGTTGACAGCTCTCTGACCAGTCTGTTTCGAGGTAAGTTTAGCTAGGAAAATGATGTTTAAAATGCTTGAAAATTGGTAGGAGACTAGTTTGGACAGTTTTGAACATTTTTCCCAGAAATAGGCTGAAGCTAATTTTGAATCTAAGGTCCTTAAAATAGCAAAATTTTAAAATGTGTCTAAATCTGGAAATCTAGAAAAATGAAGCAGGTTTTGGCAGATGCACTGACCTTATAGAACGAACCAGATTTTACTTAGTTAATTATGTCCAAAAAGAATGAAAATTGGTGTGCTGCTATATTTTTCAGTTCTGGACATTTTTGTCAGAAATGGACTAAGGCTGAATCTGACCCTAAGGACCTCAAAAACGTCAATTATCGAAATGTGTGCAAATCTGGACAGTTTTGTGCTATTCCACTGTTTCGGCTATATCTAATGATCCCGAACTCCAATTGATGCAAGGTTTGTTTCTGATTTTAGTTAACTTCTTAAGCTTTAATTTTACATCTTATTCACTGGATTTGGAGATTGTTTGATTATCCTATTGATTGTGAGAAAACAGCCTATTGCAGTAAAGGTTTCACTTAGTTATATGCTTGGAAAATTGTTGTAACCTCTCTTGTGGTACTAATTGCTTGGAATTATGGTGTTGGGATGTTGTGTGGACTGTTTTGAGTACTTGAGGATGTTTGAATTGAATGATGCATGACTTGAGAATGATCTTGAGTTGACTTAGGGTTTAATCACACGGTTAAGCATGAAACGGAAACCCTAATGACTAGGTAGTCTTGCTAAGTGTTGATCATTTGGATATTGTGTGGAAATTATATGCTTAGTGGGCTGCCCGTAAATGTCTTATGACTTCAAATGTGATGTTGACCATTGCATGTTGACAAATAAGCTTTTCTTGCATCCGAACCCATGTTGATGTTATTGCTTGTTGAATAATCTTATCACTTGATCACGTGGGCTTCGTAATGAGTTATATGGCCTGTTTTACATGTGTTACATGGCTGCCCGTTTAATTTTCATATAACTCTATATGCCTTTCAAGTGAAATTTCCTGTCTTATCATGCCCTGCTTGTTTACCTGTCAATGTGCAATCTTATGACTGTCCGGAGGCAACCTACTTTGTTGTCCTCCTCCTGTGATATATTACCTGTCATGAATGTGCATTGCATACAAGGTTGCAACCTTTCCTGTCGGCATGGTAGCGATCACGCACACCGGGAGGCATTGGGCTTGCCGGTGCACCCGTAACTACCATGGTCCCATTCCCTATCTCGCTTGGGAGCTAGACTTCCTCAGAGAGTTGGGTCGTAGGATTTCGGGGTACATCCGGAGTACATGCACTTGGCGTGTTTTGGGGTTATCTGAAGTCGGCCGCAACATCTGATTCTGAAACTGATCTGAGAGCAAAAGCTTACTGTATCCTTTTGCTATCTGTATAAGTACTCTCGCTTGGTTCCTAGAGAACCTCGGGGAGGAAAGACTGGTATTTCTGTTCCTGTACTTGTATTATTGTTATATTCATGCTTGCAAAAGGATTTCATAAGTTGAACCGAAAAATGAGTTTCAAAACGTATTTCTCGTTCCCCATCGCTGAGTTCATAAGTACTCACCCTCTTTTATTATCTCAGGTGAAGAAGATCTAGAGCAGGTACTCGAGGACGGTGTGCCTAACGATGAATCCCTGGAGTGATTGCCTGTCTTGTTTGCCTTGCGTGATTGTGGCTACTTGTGAACTCTGTGCTACTTGAAGTCTATTTCTGTCATGTTGCTTGCTACTTTTAATGTAAAAGACCCCCGTTGTAATTTGGGGTATAATTTTGGTTTGTACTGATATTGCTAGATAGACACTAGACACTACTATGATCGTATTGCTATTTATCATTGCTAGTATCTATCATAGGTCATGACTATTAGCTAAGGACTAAGTAAATGAACTTATCCAATCCTAACAGATACTTGCTATTAAGCTAAGATCAACAGGTATATTTTGTAACGAGGACAAACAAACAAACGAGACATAGTATCATGCTAGGTTATAAATCAAACGAGACATCAAGATAACCAATAAGCGTTTCAATTGATGATAAATAGCAATCTTAGTTGGAAATGAAATTGAGATAGTAAACTTTGAGGCGTTTAGAGAATTAGGCCAAACCAAGGAGCCTAATTACAACCGTTATGCTGCCGGTTTTCCAAAAAAAACTTAGAGTTTGGACCAAAACGATAAGTGTTAAATCTTCATAAACGGTTAAGCATGTGACATGTCCTG
Organism: Ehretia macrophylla; assembly: GCA_037974665.1. Lineage (NCBI taxonomy): Eukaryota > Viridiplantae > Streptophyta > Magnoliopsida > Boraginales > Ehretiaceae > Ehretia > Ehretia macrophylla. The sequence goes on from CM075769.1 coordinate 67,503,858, forward strand.
AACGTTTAGGTCACACCCTAGTCTAACCTTATAGGCCGGGTTGGGGCGTGACACCTTATATTAGAATGGTATCAGAGCTTAGTTTAGTAACTAGGCGTTAGTCGGGTTCAACTCTTGGACCATGGGTAGAAACCCTAAGGTAACTATGATGTCTTGTTTATATGTGTTAATGTGTGCTAACGTGCTTTAATTGCTTTAAGTATTAAGTATTATGTGCCTTTGTGGACCATATGTATTATGTATCATGCACACCGACACGTCCTCAATAATACATGCATGTTTTTATACTCCTTCCTTGATACATGTGCATGTTATATAACCGTGAATGACTGTTTATACACATAGATAGTTAGGATTAGGATTTTCAGGGAAGTGAATTTGTGCAGGACGAACGAAAAGGCTCGGTTAGAGATTTCTCGCATCTTTACAGGTACTCGATGGATCGTATGTATTATTGGATATACATATATATAAAATGCGTAGCACATGTATAATTGTTGAGGTAAAATTATCTCCTTATCTTTGGAATACATATGCCTGTGATTAAGTTATCAATTTTATAGCTATAAAGTTCTTGATTTTGTTAAACCGTTATCCTAATTGTGGTTCAAGAATAAATGTTAAGGACATACAACTTTCCTTAGATATAAGAATATTCTATTGGACATGTGGAGTAGTATGTATATATTCATATGCTTATAATGGAAGTTTGACTTAGGAGTTGCTTTTGAATCAAATTCTTATATCTTGAAATGGTATAATAGACTATTTATATGATCGAATCCTTACTTGATTGGAATTAAGCATCATTGAACCTAATAAGGTGTATATTAACGAGTTTCAAGTTCACTCAATGGTAAGATTGTGACCTAGAAATTAAGAGATGAACTCGTGGAAATTGACGATAGGGGTTAGATTATTAAGGCATGAATAGTGTGTTTAAGTAACTTAACAATGGATAACCTCAAGACATATAGGCAACTCTGGAGGCTAAGTTTAACAAGGTTGATGAATCTTTAGTATAACAAGATACAAGGATGCTGGAATCGAGGAATTCACGTAGCTAGAACTCGTGTTTGGAAAACTGCACCTAAAATGTTAGGTCGGATAGAAGTGTAAGGAATTGAATTATGCATTAGATGACTAACGTTGCTAAAGGTCCTAAGTTGGATATCGGTGATATTTAGAATCATGGTATTAATTTGGTGCCTCTCGGATTTAGTTGTGATTATGCAAGTAAGTCATTCTATGCACTCGTTGTTTAGATACCCTAGAGGATGTTGGAAATCATATATCCCTAAGTAATACCAATGGACCTAATATATAAACCATGGAAATGAGATTAAAGCATTCGGTTACAAAGTGGAGTCGTTAGGATATGATTAGTAATCCTAAATAGCTAATAGGAAGTATGCATGATGATTCATGGTGAACCCTAGAACCTAAGGTCGATGAGTCTTGATGCTCTTAGCTAGTTGAACATGTACATGAGAAGTGTAAGATTTCATAGAGTTAAGATAGAGATGAATTAGAGTCATAATGACCCAAGAGACTATTGTTAGACCATCGTATCTACATGCACTGTTTCACATCTAGAAACTAGCGATCGGTAGACTTCAAATTGTGGTCGTTGAATAAGAGGGGTGAATCTTGTAGTGATAGTTAAATAAGTGGTTGATTACTTTTGAAGTTCTATTAGGTTATGTTGAAGGATGCCTCGTGATCATAATTCTTATATTGATACAACCTTGAAGTTATCTCGTGTAAGTATTTTATGAAGTCGGTCATTTCGGTACCCATTAATAGTCCTAGGATTGTTGTTGTTTGGCCGATAACCTAGTGGAGCATTGATATCACTTACATGGCTATGGCCCTAGTTTAGTAACATTAATGTTGAAGATATATTGGCAGGCATTAAATGTTCGAAGGAATGACTAGGTCGCTAAATGAGTAGGACCATTGTCTTCTTAAGTATGACGTAACCTTGGATTGAGGTGAGTAGAATTTATTTGAGGTTGAAACTATTCACCTTAGGAGTTTTGGATAAGATTAAAAGAAAATTCTGAAGCCTCATGACGTGAAAATAGAGATTTGAATAAGAAGATAGATTGTGGATCATAAGCTGATGAAATTTACTTGTAAGAGATGAACTAGTGCAACATGATTAGTTTACCCATGCAATTTCGATGGCAATTTGTTAGTGATACTTAATAAACCTTAGAATTTGTGTTTAATGAATCTCAACGGTCTTTCTCGTTGATTACGAGCGTGAAGGTTGACAAAGCCGAGAAAGGAGATTCTAACCTTAGTTAATGAACTCGACCTTAAGACCAAATGGAGAATCGAGTCGTTCAAGGAAAGAACTGTAAATATAGAGGTCACACTGAACTAATGATTGGAGAAAGCTAGGAAGTGAATTCATTGTGGTAAGAGAGACCACAGAGCTAAGGACGACCCAGAGTTGGAAAATAACAATGGTCGGAATCCATCTAAATGACCTCAATAGGCAAGAATGAATTTCGGGACAAAATTCTTTTAAGGAGGGGATGATGTGAGGCCCGACCCCGAATAACGTGTCATACCTCGATTTGCGTGCCATAGACCCCTAATTATATGACCGACCTTGGATTACGTGTCCTGTCTTGGTTTTTATGCATACCTAGATATACGTGCCCTGACCTCGATGTATGTGCGTTACCTTGTTTCGTGTGCCCTAACCTTGAACTACGTACCTTAACCTAGGTTTAAGAGTCATACCTCGATTTACGTGCCTTGCATTGGTTTACGTGCATTCACCTAGGATTGCGTGCATTTACTTGAAGAACGTGCGTTCATCTCGTAGTCCGTGTCCTACCTCGTAGTGCATGCCCTAGACCTAGGAAAGCGTGCCCTCACGCTAATCAAGAAAGAATCCTACACAAAGCACAAGACACTAAAATAATCCTACACAATCCACTAACCAATATTATATTCCTAATTCAAATTTTCTACAAACTCCACTAACAATAAAATAATACTAAACTATTCCTACATTTCCAACTATCTATTATTCTATACATAATTTAACTCATCAACAAACATTCCTATAGTTTATTCTACCTAGATTCCCTAATTTCCCAACATTCCTATGACAATTCTAATGACACAAATGCATAAAAAATTAGTCCTAGACAAACTATGACACACACACAAGACACTAGGCATAAAATAGCCCCAAAACCCTACCCAATGCACACCATTTTCGAACAAGTGCTCCATGCCCATGCTAGCCATTTCAAAATACTCCTTGAAGACACAAAAAGACTGAAAATGGGCTGCCCAAGGCCGACCATATGCTTAGAACAATGCAAAACATCACTCTTTGTCATTCTTTGTCATATTCTTTTATTTCTCCTTCTTTTCTCTCACTTCCCTCTCATTTTCTCTCTCCATTTCGGTTTTTTCTGAGTTCTCTCCACCTCCTAGCTCATCTTCTTCATCATATGGTGCAACAAGACAAGCAACCATCAAAGAAACTCAGGCAAACAAGCTAGGATGCGAAAACTACACATGCATGTCCTTTGAAGCCTTCATTTCGGCCCTAGGTGAGTTTTAAGCTTCCATTTCATTTCTTCTTGTTCTAACCTCATGAATGTACTAAGATATTGATCACTAGGCTAGGAAAAATAGAGAAAACCAAGTTGGAATCTCGGCTAAGCAAGAAGAAGAAGAGATTTGAGCTTCAACAAGTTTTTGTGCATCTTCTTGGTGGTTTGCTAAGGTGAGGGCTAAAACCTTTTGAAAACTCTTCAAAAATCCACATGCATGCTCATAAATATGTGTATTTGCTTCTGTACTTGAGTTGTATGGTCGTTCATAAGCTTAAACAACCATGCATGGCAAGATCTTGGCTTGAAATTGATGCTAGGTGAAGTCGGATTGTTGACAACTCTCTGACCAGTCTGTTTCGAGGTAAGTTTCGCTAGGAAAATGATGTTGAAAATGCTTGAAAATTGGTAGGTAACTAGCTTGGACAGTTTTTAACATTTTTCCCAGAAATAGGCCGAAGCTAATTTTGACTATAAGGTCCTCAAAATATCAAATCTTTAAAATGTGTCTAAATCTGGAAATCTGGAAAAATGAAGCAGGTTTTGGCAGATGCACTGACCTTGTAGAACGAACCAGATTTTACTTAGTTAGTGATGTTCAAAATGCATGAAAATTGGTGTGCTACTATATTTTTCAGTTCTGGACATTTTTGTCAGAAATGGACTAAGGCTGAATCTGACCCTAAGGACCTAAAAAACGTCAATTATCGAAATGTGTGCAAATCTGGACAGTGTTGTGCTATTCCACTGTTTCGGCTATATCTAATGATCCCGAACTCCAATTGATGCAAGGTTTGTCTCTGATTTTAGTTATCTTCTTAAGCTTTAATTTGACATCTTATTCACTGGATTTGGAGATTGGTTGATTATCCTGTTGATTGTCTATTGCAGTAAAGGTTTCACTTAGTTATATGCTTGGAAAATTGTTGTAACCTCTCTTGTGGTACTAATTGCTTGGAATTGTGGTGTTGGGATGTTCTGTGGACTGTTTTGAGTACTTGAGGATGTTTGAATTGATTGATGCATGACTTGAGAATGATCTTGAGTTGACTTAGGGTTTAATCACACGGTTAAGCATGAAACGGAAACCCTAATGACTAGGTAGTCTTGCTAAGTGTTGATCATTTGGATATTGTGTGGAAATTATATGCTTAGTGGGCTGCCCGTAAATGTCTTATGACTTCAAATGTGATGTTGACCATTGCATGTTGACAAATAAGCTTTTCTTGCATCCGAACCCATGTTGATGTCATTGCATGTTGAATAATCTTATCACTTGATCACGTGGGCTTCGTAATGAGTTCTATGTCTTGTTTTCGATGTGTTACATGGCTGCCCGTTTAATTTTCATATAACTCTATATTCCTTTCAAGTGAAATTTCCTGTCTTATCATGCCCTGCTTGTTTACCTGTCAATGTGCAATCTTATGACTGTCCGGAGGCAACCTACTTTGTTGTCCTCCTCCTGTGATATATTACCTGTCATGAATGTGCATTGCATACAAGGTTGCAACCTTTCCTATCGGCATAGTAGCGATCAAGCACACCGGGCAGCATCGGGCTTACCGGTGCACCCGTGACTACCATGGTCCCATTCCCTCTCTCGCTTGGGGGCTAGACTTCCTCGGAGAGTTGGGTTGTAGGATTTCGAGGTACATCCGGAGTACACCCACCTGGCGTGTTTTGGGGTTATCTAAAGTCGGCTACAACATCTGATTCTGAAATTGATCTGAGAGCAAAAGCTCACTGTATCCTTTTGCTATCTGTATAAGTACTCTCGCTTGGTTCCTAGAGAATCTCGGGGAAAAAAACTGGTATTTCTGTTCCTATACTTGTATTATTGTTATATTCATGCTTGCAAAAGGATTTCATAAGTTGAACCAGAAAATGAGTTTCAAAACGTATTTCTCGTTCCCCCTCGCTGAGTTCATAAGGACTCACCCTCTTTTATCATCTCAGGTGAAGAAGATCAAGAACAGGTACCCGAGGACGATGTGCCTAACGATGAATCCGTGGAGTGATTGCCTGTCTTGTTTGCCTTGCGTGATTGTGGCTACTTGTGAACTCTGTGCTACTTGAAGTCTATTTCTGTCATGTTGCTTGCTACTTCTAATGTAAAAGACCCCCGTTGTAATTTGGGGTCTAATTTTGGTTTGTACTAATATTGCTAGATAGACACTAGACACAACTATGATCGTATTGCTATATATCATTGCTAGTATCTATCATAGGTCATGACTATTAGCTAAGGACTAAGTAAATGAACTTATCCAATCCTAACAGGTACTCGCTATTAAGCTAAGATCAACATGTATATTTTGTAACGAGAACAAACAAACAAACGAGACATAGAACTCTTAGTGAGCTTTCCAACGGTATTCTGTGCGCCGCGTAACTCTTTACGGATCAAAAGTTATGGGCACCGGAGCGACGGATACCTGGTTACAAGCCCCACGCCCTCGGTTTGCGGGCCCTGCCTCTACTTGAAGTGAAGTTGTCTTGTCCATGGTTCCATGGGATTTTGTAATAGAAATGTGATGGACTAGGTTGTCATCCTTTTCGCGGCTCACGACGTACGATCCAGGATAGAAAAATAGCGCCAAAGAAGAAAAGTGTCCCGAAACTGATGAAAACATTCGATTTTGGACTCCGAAAATAAGCGCAGCCGAGAAGGCTTGATGCCGCCGTCGTAGAGCTCTCGGAGAGATTTCCAATGGTATGCTATGCGCCACGTAACTCCTTTCGGATGAAAAGTTATGGGCACCCGAGGGACGGAGACCTGGTCCTAAGCCCCACGCCCTCGGTTTGTGGGCCCAGCCTCTACGTGAAGTGAAGTTGTCTTGCCCAAGGTGCCATAGGATTCGGTAATAGAAATGTGATGGATTATGTTGTTGTCCTTTTCGCGGCTCACAACGTACGATCCGAGACGGAAAAACAGTGCAAAAGAAGAAAAGTGTCCAGAAACTAATGAAAACGTTCGATTTTGCGCTCCGAAAATAAGCGCAGCCTAGTAGGCTTGCTGCATCCGTCGTATAGCTCACGGAGAGCTTTCCAACGGTATGCTGTGCGCCGCATAACTCCTTACGGATCAAAAGTTATGGGCACCGGAGCGACGGATACTTGGTCACAAGCCCCACGCCCTCGGTTTGCGGGCCCATCCACTACGTGAAGTGAAGTTGTCTTGCCCAAGGTGGCATGTAATTCGGTAATAGAATTGTGATGTACTAGGTTGTCGTCCTTTTCGCGGCTCACGATGTACGATCCGGGACGGAAAAACAGTGCAATAGAAGAAAAGTGTCGTGAAACTGAAGAAAACATTCGATTTTGGGCTCTGAAAAAAGGCCCAGTCGAACAGGCTTGCTGACCCCGTCGTAGAGCTCTCGGACAGCTTTCCAACGGTATTCTGTGCAGCGCGTAAATCCTAACAGATCAAAAGTTATGGGCACCGGAGCGACGAATACCTGGTCACAAGCCCTACGCCATCGGTTTGCGGTCCCAGCCCCTATGTGAAGTGAAGTTGTCTTGCCCAAGGTGCAGTGGGATTTGGTAAAATAAATGTGATGGATTATGTTGTCGTCCTTTTCGCGGCTCACGACGTACGATCCGGGACGTAAAAATAACGCAAAAGAAGAAAAGTTTCCCGAAACTAATGAAAATGCTCGATTTTGGTCTCCAAAAATAGGCGCAGCCTAGTAGCGTTGCTGCCCGCGTCGTAGAGCTCTTGGAGAGCTTTCCAACGGCATGCTGTACGCCGCGTAATGCCTTACAGATCAAAAGTTATGGGCACAAGAGCGACGGAGACCTGGTCCAAAGCCCCACGCCCTCGATTTGTGGGCCCAGCCTCTATGTGAAGCAATTTTGTCTTGCCCAAGGTGGCGTGGGATTCGGTAATAGAAAAGTGATGGATTAGGTTGTCGTCCTTTTCGCGGTTCACTACGTACGATCCGGGATGAAAAAACAGTGCAAAAGAAGAAAAGTTTCCAAAAACTAATGAAAAAGTTTGATTTTGGGCCCCAAAACTAGGCGCAGTCGAGCAGGCTTGCCACCCTCGTCATAGAGGTCTCGGAGAGATTTCGAACGGTATACCGTACGCCGCGTAACTCCTTACGGATCAAAAGTTATGGGCACCGGAGCGACTAAGACTTGGTCCTAAGCCTCACGCCCTCAGTTTGCGGGCCCAGCATCTACGTGAAGCGAAGTTTTCTTGCTCAAGGTGCCATGGGATTTGGTTATAGAAATGTGATGGATAAGGTTGTTGTCCTTTTCGTAGATCACGACGTACGATTCGGGACGGAGAAACAGCGCAAAAGATGAAAAGTGTCTAGAAATTGTTGAAAACGTTCGATTTTGGGCTACGAAAACTTGTGCAGCAGAGCAGGCTTCTGCACCGTCGTAGAGCTCTCCGAGATCTTTCCAACAGCAAGATGTGCGCTGCGTAACTCCTTACGGATCGAAAGTTATGGGCACCGGAGTGACGGAGACCTGGTCCTAAGCCCCACGCCCTCGGTTTACGGGCCTAACCTCTATGTGAAGCGAAGTTGTCTTGCCCAAAGTGGAATGGGATTCAGTAATAGAAATGGGATGGATTAGGTTGTCGTCCTTTTCGAGACTCACAACATATGATCCGCGATAGAAAAATAGCGCAAAAGAAGAAAAGTGTCTAGAAACTTATGAAAAAGTTTGATTTTGGGCTCCGAAAACAGGTGCAGCCAAGCAAGATTGCTGCCCCCGTCGTAGACCTCTCGGAGAGCTTTTCTACGATATGCTGTGCTCTGCGTAACTCCTTACGGATCAAAAGTTATGGTCACCGAATCGACGGAGACCTGGTCCTAAGCCCTACGCCCTCGGTTTGCGGGCCCAGCCTTTACGTGAAGTGAAGTTGTCTTGCCCAAGGTGCCATGGGATTCGATAATAGAAATGTGATGGATTAGGTTGTCGTCCTTTTCGCGGCTCACGACGTACGATCTGGGACGGAAAAACAGCGTAAAAGAAGAAAAGTGTTAAGAAACTGATGAAAACGTTCAATTTTGGGCTCTGAAAAAAGGCGCAGCCTAGAAGGCTTGCTGCCCCCGTCGTAGAGCTCTCGGAGAGCTTTCCAACGGCATGCTGTGCGCCGCGTAACTCCCTATGGATAAAAAGTTATGCTCACCTGAGCGACGGAGACCAGGTCCTAAGCCCCACGCCCTCGGTTTGCGGGCCCAGCCTCTACGTGAGGTGAGGTTGTCTTGCCCAAGGTGGCAGGTAATTCGATAATAGAAATGTGATGGATTAGGTTATCGTCCTTTTCACGGCTCACGACGTACGATCCGGGACGAAAAAACAGAGCAAAAGAAGAAAAGTGTCCAGGAACTGGTAAAAACATTCGATTTTGGGCTGTGAAAATAGGCGCAGTCGAGCTGGCTTGCTGCCCCCGTCATAGAGCTCTCGGAGAGCTTTCCTACGGTATGCTGTGTACCGCGTAACTCCTTACAGATCAAAAGTTATGGGCACCGGAGCGACGAAGACCTGGTCCCAAGCCCCACGCCCCCTGTTTGCGGGCCCAGCTTCTACGTGAAGTGAAGTTGTCTTACCCAAGGTGCAGTGGGATTCGGTAATATAAATGTGATGGATTAGGTTGTTGTCCTTTTCACGGATCCCGACGTACGATCCGGGACGAAAAAACAGCGCAAAAGAAGAAAAGTGTCCAGAAACTAATGAAAATGTTCGATTTTTGGCTCCGAAAATAGGCGCAGCCAGGAATGCTTGCTGCCCCCATCGTAGAGCTCTTGGAGAACTTTCCAACGGTATGCTGTGCGCCGCGTAACTTCTTACGAATCAAAAGTTATGGGCACCGGAGCGACGGAGACCTGGTCCCAAGCCCCATGCCCTCGGTTTGCAGGCCCAGCCTCTACGTGAAGCAAAGTTGTTTTGCCCAATGTGCCGCCGGATTTGGTAAAATAAATGTGATGGATTAGGTTGTCGTCCCTTTCGCGGCTCACGACGTACGATTCGGGAAGAAAAAATAGCGCAAAAGAGGAAAAGTGTCCAGAAATGGATGAAAACATTGGATTATGGGCTCCAAAAATAGGCACAGCCTAGAAGGCATGCTACCTCAGTCGTAGACCTTTCCAACTGTATGTTGTGCGCCGCGTAACTCCTTACCGATCAAAAGTTATGGGCACCGGAGCGACGGAGACTTGGTCCTAAGCCACATGACCTCAATTTGCGGGCCCAGCCTCTACGTGAAGCGAAGTAGTCTTGCCCAAGGTGGCATAGGATTCGGTAATAGAAATGTGATGGATTAGGTTGTCGTCCTTTTCGCGGCTCATGACGTACGAAGCGGGTCGAAAACACAGCGCAAAAGACGAAAAGTTCCCAGAAACTGATGAAAACATTCGATTTTGTATTTCAAAAACAAGCACAGCCGAGCAGGCTTGCTACTCCAGTCGTAGAGCTCTTGGAGGGCTTTCCAACGGTATGCTGTGCGTCGCGTAACTCCTTACGGATCAAAAGTTATAGGTACCGGAGCGACGGAGACTTGGTCATTAGCCCCACGCCCTCGGTTTGCGGGCCAAGCCTCTGCGTGAAGTGAAGTTGTCTTGCCAAAGGTGGCGTGGGATTCGGTAATAGAAATGTGATGGAATAGGTTGTCGTTCTTTTCGCGGCTCACGACGTTCGATCCGGGACAGAAAAATAGCGGAAAAAAAGAAAATAGTCCAGAAACTGATGAAAACGTTCCATTTTGGGCTCTGAAAACTAGTGGAGCTGAGCAGGATTGATGCCCCCGTCTTAGAGCTCTCGGAGAGCGTTCCAACGGCATGTTGTGCGTCGCGTAACTCCTTACGGATAAAAAGTTATAGGCACCGGAGCGACGGACACCTAGTCCTTAGCCCCACGCCCTCGGTTTGCAAGCCCAACCTCTACGTGAAGCGAAGTTGTCTTGCCCAATGTGCCGTGGGATTCAGTAATAGAAATGTGATGGATTAGGTTGTTGTCCTTTTTGCGGCTCACGACATACGATCCGGGACGGAAAAACAGCGCAAAAGAAGAAAAGTGTCCAGAAATTGAGGAAAACGTTCAATTTTGGTCTCCGAAAATAGAAGCAGCCGACCAGGATTTTGCCCCATTGTAGAGCTCTCCGAGAACTTTCCAACGGTATGCTGTGCGTCGCGTAACTCCTTACGGATCAAAAGTTATGGGCACCGGAACGATGGAGACCTGGTCCTAAGCCCCACACCCTCGTTTTGCAGGCCCAGCCTCTACATGAAGCAAAGTTTTCTTGCCCAAAGTGCCGTGGGATTCAGTAATAGAAATGTGATTGTTTAGGTTGTCGTCCTTTTTGCTGCTCACGACGCACGATCCGAGACGGAAAGACAGCGCAAAAGAATAAAAGTGTCCAGAAACTTATGAAAACGTTCAATTTTGGGCTCCGAAAATAGGCGCAGCCAAGCAAGCATACTGCCCCTGTCGTAAAACATTGGATTATGGGCTCCAAAAAATAGGCACAGCCTAGAAGGCATGCTACCTCAGTCGTAGACCTTTCCAACTGTATGCTGTGCGCCGCGTAACTCCTTACCGATCAAAAGTTATGGGCACCGGAGCGACGGAGACTTGGTCCTAAGCCACATGACCTCGATTTGCGAGCCCAGCCTCGACGTGAAGTGAAGTAGTCTTGCCCAAGGTAGCATGGGATTTGGTAATAGAAATACGATGGATTTGGTTGTCGTCCTTTTCGCTGCTCGCGACGTACGATCCGGGACGAAAAAACAGTGCAGACGAAGAAAAGCGTCCAGAAACTGATGAAAACATTTGATTTTGTATTTCAATAAGAAGCGCAGCCAAGCAGCCTTACCGCCCCCATCATAGAGCTCTCGGAGAGATTTCCAACGGGATGCTGTGCGCCGCGTAACTCCTTGCCTATCAAAAGTTATAGGCACCGGACCGACGTAGGCTTGGTCCTATGCCCCACGCCCTCGGTTTGCGGGCCCAGCCTCTACGTGTAGCGAAGTTGTCTTGCCCAAAGTGGCATGGGATTCGGTAATAGAAATGGAATGGATTAGGTTGTCGTCCTTTTCGCGGCTCACGACGTACGATCCAGGACAGAAAAACAGCGCAAAAGAAGAAAAGTGTCTAGAAACTTATGAAAACGTTTGATTTTGGGCTTCGAAAATAGGTGCAGCCAAGCAAGATAGCTGCCCCTATAGTAGAACTCTCGAAAATCTTTCCAACGGTATTCTGTGCGCCGCGTAACTCTTTATGGATCAAAAATTATGGGCACTGGAGCGACAGAGACCTAGTCACAAGCCCCACGGCCTCGGTTTGCGGTCCCAGCCTCTACGTGAAGCGAAGTTGTCTTGCCCAAGGTGTTGTGGGATTTGGTAATAGAAATGTGATGTATTAGATTGTCGTCCTTTTCGCAGCTCACGACGTACAATCGGGGATTGAAAAACAGGGCAAAAGAAGAAAAGTGTCCAAAAACTGATGAAAACATTCAATTTTGTGTTTCAAAAACAAGCGCAGCCGAGCAGGCTTGCTGCCTCCATCGTAGAGCTCTCGAAGAGCTTTCCAACGGTATGTTGTGCACCGCGTAACTCCTTACGGATCAAAAGTTATGGGCACCGGTGCGACGGAGACCTGGTCCTAAGCCCCACGCCCTCGGTTTGCGGGCCAAGCCTCTACGTGAAGCGAAGTTGTCTTGCTCGAGGTGCCATGGGATTCGATAATAGAAATGTTATAGATTAGGTTGTCGTCCTTTTCGCGGCTCACGACGTTCGATCCGGAACGGAAAAATAGCAGAAAATAAGAAAAGTGTCCCGAAACTGATGAAAACGTTCGATTTTGGGCTATGAAAATAGGCGCAGCCAAGCATAATTGATTCCCCCGTCGTAGAGCTCTCGGAGAGCTTTCTAACAGTATGCTGTGCGCCGCATAACTTCTTATAGATCAAAAGTTATGGGCACCGGAGCGGCGGAGACCTGGTCCTAAGCCCACGCACTCGGTTTGCAACCCCTGGCTCTACGTGAAGCGAAGTTGTATTGCCCAATGTGCCATGGGATTTGGTAATAGAAATGTGATGGATTAGGTTGTTATCCTTTTCGCGGCTCACGACGTGCGATCCGGGACGAAAAAATAGCGCAAAAGAAGAAAAGTGTCCAAAAATTGAGAAAAACGTTCGATTTTGGTCTCCGAAATCACGAGCAGCCGAGTAGGCTTCTGCCCCGTCGTAAAGCTCTCCGAGAGCTTTCCAACGGTATACTGTGCATCGCGTAACTCCTTACGGATCAAAAGTTATGGGCACCGGAGCGACGGAGACCTGGTCCTAAGCTCTACGCCCTCGGTTTCCAGGCCTAGCCTCTTCATGAAGTGAAGTTGTCTTGCCCAAAGTGGCGTGGGATTCGGTAATAGAAATGGGAAGGGTTAGGTTGTCGTCCTTTTCGCGGCTCACGACATACGATCCGAGACGGAAAAACATCGCAAAAGAAGAAAAGTGTCCAGAAACTTATGAAAACGTTCGATTTTGTACTCCGAAAATAATCGCAGCCAAGCAAGCTTTCTGCCCCCAACGTAGATCTCTCGGAGAGCTTTCTAACGGTATGTTGTGCGCCGCGTAACTCCTTACAGATCAAAAGTTATGGGCACCGGAGCAACGGAGACCTGGTCCGAAGCCCTACGACCTCGGTTTGCGGGCCTAGCCTCTACGTGAAGTGAAGTAGTCTTGCAAAAGGTGGCGTGGGATTCAGTAATATAAATGTGCTGGATTAGGTTGTCATCCTTTTCGCGGCTCACGACGTACGATCCGGAACGGAAACACAGCGCAAAAGAAGAAAAGTGTCTAGAAACTGATGAAAACGTTCGATTTTGTGTTTCAAAAACAAGTGCAGTCGTGTAGGCTTGCTGCCCCCGTCGTAGAGCTCTCAGAGAGCTTTCCAACGGTATGTTGTGCGCCGCGTAACTCCTTACGGATCAAAAGTTATGGGCACCGAAGCGACGGAGACCTGGTCGTTAGCCCCATGCCCTCGGTTTGCGGGCCAAGCCTCTACGTGAAGCGAAGTTGTCTTGTTAAAGGTGGCGTGGGATTCGGTAATAGAAATGTGATGGATTAGGTTGTCGTCCTTTTCGCGGCTCACGACGTTCGATCCGGGACGAAAAAATAGCGGAAAAGAAGAAAATAGTCCTGAAACTAATGAAAACGTTCCATTTTGGGGTCTAAAAATAGGCGGAGCCTAGTAGGATTGATGCCCCCGTTGTAGAGCTCTCGGAGAGCATTCCAATGGTATACTGTGCGTTGCGTAACTCCTTACAGATCAAAAGTTATGGGCACCGGAGCGACGGAGACCTGTTCCTAATCCCACGCACTCGGTTTGCTACCCTTGCCTCTACGTGAAGCGAAGTTGTGTTGCCCAATGTGCCGTGGGATTCGGTAATAGAAATGTGATGGATTAGGTTGTTGTCCTTTTCGCGGCTCACGACGTGCGATCCAGGACGGAAAAACAGCGCAAAAGAAGAAAAGTTTCCAGAAATTGAGAAAAACATTTGATTTTGGTCTCAGAAATCAGGAGCAGCCGAGCAGGCTTCTGCCCCGTCGTCGAGCTCTCGGTGAGCTTTCCAACGGTATGCTGTGCGCCGCAAAACTCCTTGCGGATCAAAAGTTATGGACACCGGAGCGACGAAGAACGGGTCCTAAGCCTCGCGCCCTCGGTTTAGGGGCCCAGCCTTTACATGAAGCAAAGTTGTCTTGCCCAAAGTGGCGTGGGATTCGGTAATAGAAATGTGATGGGTTAGGTTGTCGTCCTTTTCGTGGCTCACGACGTACGATCCGAGGCGGAAAAACAGCGCAAAAGAAGAAAAGTATCCTGAAACTTTTGAAAATGTTTGATTTTGTACACCAAAAATTGGCGCAGCCAAGTAAGCTTGCTGCCCCCGACGTAGAGCTCTCGGAGAGCTTTCCCATGGTATACTTTGCGCCGCGTAACTCCTTACGGATCAAAAGTTATGGGCACCGGAGCGACGAAGACCTGGTCCTAAGCCCCACGACCTCGGTTTGCAGGCCCATCCTCTAAGTGAAGCGAAGTAGTCTTGCCCAAGGTGGCGTGGGATTCAGTAATAGAAATGTGATGGATTAGGTTGTCGTCCTTTTCGTGGCTCACGACGTACGATCGGGGACATAAAAACAGCGCAAAAGAATAAAAGTATCCAGATACTGATGAAAACATTCGATTTTGTGTTTCAAAAAGAAGTGCAGCCGAGCAGGCTTGCTACCCTGTCGTAGAGCTCTCAGAGAGCTTTCCAACGGTTTGCTGTGCGCCGCGTAACTCCTTACGGATCAAAAGTTATGGGCACCGGAGCGACGGAGACTTGGTCATTAGCCCCACGCCCTCGGTTTGCGGGCCAAGCCTCTGCGTGAAGTGAAGTTGTCTTGCCAAAGGTGGCGTGTGATTCGGTAATAGAAATGTGATGGATTAGGTTGTCGTCCTTTTTACGGCTCATGACGTTCGATCCGGGACTGAAAAACAGCAAAAAAGAAGAAAATAGTCCAGAAACTGATGAAAACTTTCCATTTAGGGCTCTGAAAACAAGCGGAGCCGAGCAAAATTTCTTACCCCGTCGTAGAGCTTTCGGAGAGCTTTCCAACGGTATACTGTGCGCCGCGTAACTCCTTACGGATCAAAAGTTATGAGCACCGAAGCGATGAAGACCTGGTCCTAAGCCCCACGCCCTCGGTTTGCAAGCCCAGCCTCTACGTGAAGCGAAGTTGTCTTGCCCAATATGCCATGGGATTCGGTAATAGAAATGTGATGGATTAGGTTGTTGTCCTTTACGCGGCTCACGCCGTACGATCCGGGACGAAAAAACAGTGCAAAAGAAGAAAAGTGTCCAGAAATTGAGGAAAATGTTCAATTTTTGTCTCCGAAAACAGGTGCAGTCAAGCAGGCTTCTGCCCCGTCTTAGAGCTCTCCGAGAACTTTCCAACGGTATGCTGTGCGCTGCGTAACTCCTTACGATTCAAAAGTTAACGGCACCAGAGCGACGGAGACCTGGTCTTAAACCCCATGACCTCGGTTTGTGGGCCCAGCCTATACATGAAGCGAAGTTGTCTTGCCCAAAGTGGCGTGGGATTCGGTAATAGAAATGGGATGAGTTAAGTTGTCGTCCTTTTCGCGACTCACGACGTACGATCCGAGATAGAAAAACTGCGCAAAAGAAGAAAAATGTCCAAAAACATATGAAAACATTCGATTTTGGGCTCCAAAAATAGGCGCAGTTGATCAAACTTGCTGCCCTTGTCGTTTAGCTCTCGGAGAGCTTTCCAACGGTATGCTGTGCGTGCGTAACTTCTTATGGATCAAAAGTTATGGGCAACGGAGCGACGGAGACCTGGTCATAAGCCCCACGCCCTCAGTTTGCTGGCGCAGCCTCTACGTGAAGTGAAGTAGTCTTGCCCAAGGTGGCGTGGGATTCGATAATAGAAATGTGATGGATTAGGTTGTCGTCCTTTTCGCGACTCATGACTTACGATCCGGGACGAAAAAACAACGTAAAAGAAGAAAAGTGTCCAAAAACTGATGAAAACAATCGATTTTGTGTTTAAAAAAGAAGCGCAGCTGAGCAGGCTTGCTACCACCATCGTAGAGCTCTCGAAGAGCTTTCCAACGGTATGTTGTGCGCTGCGTAACTTCTTACGGATCAAAAGTTATGGGCACTAGAGCGACGGAGACCTGGTCCTAAGCCCCACGCCCTCGGTTTGCAGGCCAAGCCTCTACTTGAAGCGAAGTTGTCTTGCCAAAGGTGTCGTGGGATTCGGTAATAGAAATGTGATGGATTAGGTTGTCGTCCTCTTCACGGCTCACGACATTCGATCCGGGACGGAAAAACTGTGAAAAAGAAGAAAATAGTCCAGAAACTGATGAAAACATTCTATTTTGGGCTCTAAAAATAGGCGAAGACGAGCTGGATTGATGCCCCCGTCGTAGAGCTCTCGGAGAGCTTTCCAACGGTATGTTGTGCGTCGCGTAACTCCGTACGGATCAAAAGTTATAGGCACTAGAGCGACGGAGACCTGGTCCTAAGCCCCAAGCCCTCGGTTTGCAGGCCCAGCCTCTACGTGAAGTGAAGTTGTCTTGTCCAAGGTGCCATGGGATTCAGTAACAGAAATGTGATGGATTAGGTTGTTTTCCTTTTCACGGCTAACGATGTACGATACGGGACGGAAAAACAGTGCAAAAGAATAAAAGTATCCCGAAATTGATAAAAACGTTCGATTTTGGTCTCTAAAAATAGGCGTAGCCGAGCAGGCTTTGGCCCCGTTGTAGAGCTCTCCGAGTGCTTTCCAACGGTATGCTGTGCGCCGCGTAACTCCTTACGGATCAAAAGTTATGGGCACCGGAGCGATGGAGACCTGGTCCTAAGCCCCACGCCCTCGGTTTGCGGGCCCAGCCACTACGTGAAGCGAAGTTGTCTTGCCCAAAGTGGCGTGGAATTTGGTAATAGAAATGTGATGGATTAGGTTGTCGTCTTTTTCGCGGCTCATGACATACGATCCGGGACGAAAAAACAACGCAAAAGAAGAAAAGTGTCACAAAACTGATGGAAACGTTCGATTTTGGGCTCCAAAAATAGGCACAGCCAAGCAAGCTTGTTGCCCCCATCGTAGATCTTTCGGAGAGCTTTCCAACGGTATGCTGTGCGCCGCGTAACTCCTTACGGATCAAAAGTTATAGGCACCGGAGTGACGGAGACCTGGTCTAAAGCCCTATGCCCTCGGTTTGCGGGCCCAGCCTCTACGTGAAGTGAAGTAGTCTTGCCCATGGTGGCGTGGGATTTAGTAATAGAAATGTGATGGATTAGTATGTCATCCTTTTCGTGGCTCATGACGTACGATCCGGGATAGAAAAACAGCGCAAAAGAAGAAAAGTGTCCCAAAATTGCTGAAAACGTTCGATTTTAGGCTCTAAAATAGGCGTAGCCGAGCAGGCTTGCTACCCCCGTCGTAGAGCTCTCGGAGAGCTTTCCAACTGTATGCTATGCGCCGCGTAAGTCCATACGGATCAAAAGTTAGGGGCACCGGAGCGACGGAGACTTGCTTCTAAGCCCCACGTCCTCGGTTTGCTGGCCCAGCTTCTACGTGAAGTGAAGTTGTCTTGCAAAAGGTGGCATGGGATTCGGTAATAGAAATGTGATGGATTAGGTTGTCGTCCTTTTCGTGGCTCACGACCTACGATCCGAGACGGAAAAACAACGAAAAATCAAAAAAGTGTCCAGAAATTGATGAAAATGTTCAATTTTGGGTTCCTAAAATAGGCGCAGCCGAGCAGGCTTGCTACCCCCGTCGTAGAGCTCTCGGAGAGCTTTCCAACGGTATGCTGTGCGCCACGTAACTCCTTACGGATCAAAAGTTATGGGCACCGGAGCGACGGAGACCTGGTCCTAAGCCCCACGACCTCGGTTTCCAGGCCCAGCCTCTACGTGAAGTGAAGTTGTCTTGCCCAAGGTGGCATGGGATTTGGTAATAGAAATGCGATGGATTAGGTTCTTGTCCTTTTCGCGGCTCACGACGTATGATCCGGGACGGAAAAACAGCAAAAAAGAATAAAAGTGTCAAGAAACTGATGAAAATGTTCGATTTTGGGTTCCTAAAATAGGCGCAGCCGAGCAGGCTTACTGCCCCCATCGTAGAGCTCTGGGAAAGCTTTCCAACGGTAGGCTGTGCGCCGTGTAACTCCATACGGATAAAATGTTATGGGCACCGAAGCGACGCTCGCAAACCGTGGGCGTGGGGCTTAGGACCACGTCTCCGTCGCTCCGGTGCCAATAAGTTTTGATCGGTAAGGAGTTACACGGCGCACAGTATACCGTAGGAAAGCTCTCCGAGAGCTCTACGATGAGGGCTAAAAGCCTGCTTGGCTGCGCCTGTTTTCAGAGCCCAAAATCGAACATTTTCATCAGTTTCGGGACACTTTTCTTCTTTTGCATTTTTTTTCTATCCCGGATCGTACGTCGTGAGCCGCGAAAAGGACGACAACTTGATCCATCACATTTCTATTACCGAATCCCACGGAACCTTGGGCAAGACAACTTCGATTCACGTAGAGGCTAGGCCCGCAAACCGTGGGCGTGGGGCTTAGGACCAGGTCTCCGTCGCTCCGATGTCCAGAACTTTTGATCCGTAAGGAGTTATGCGGCGCACAACATACCGTTGGAAAGCTCTCCGACAACTTTACCACGGGGGCAACTAGCTTGCTCCGCTGCTTCTATTTTCAGAGCCCAAAATCAAACATTTTCATCCATTTCGGGACACTTTTCTTCTTTTTTGAATTTTTTTCGTCCTTGATCGTACATTGTGAGCCGCGAAAAGGAGGACAACCTTATCCATCAAGTTTCTTTTACTGAATCCCATAGCACCTTGGGCAAGACAACTTCACTTCATGTAGAGGCCGGGCCTGCAAATCGAGGGCGTGGGGCTTAGGACCAAGTCTCCGTCGCTCTGGTACCGGGCTTGGATACCGTTTGAAAGCTCTCCGAGAGTTCTACGATGGGGGCAGCAAGTCTGCTTGGCTGTGCCTATTGTTGGAGCCCAAAATCGAACATTTTCATCAGTTTCTAGACACTTTTCTTTTGTGCTATTTTTTCGTCCTGGATCATACGTTGTGACCTGCAAAAAGGACGACAACCTAATCCACCACAATTCTATTACCAAATCCCACGCCACCTTGGGCAAGAAACTTCTCTTCCCGTAGAGGCTGGGGCCGCAAACTGAGGGCGTGGGGCTTAGGACGAGGTCTCCGTCGCTCCGGTGCCCATAACTTTTGATCCGCAAGGAGTTATGCAGCACACAACATACCGTTGTAAAGCTCTCCGAGAGATCTACGATTGGGGCAAAAAACCTGCTTGGTTGCGCCTGTTTTTAGAGCCCAAAATCGAACGTTTTCATCAGTTTTGGGATACTTTTCTTCTTGCGCACTGTATTTCTATCCCGGATCGTACTTCGTGAGCCGCGAAAAGGACGACAACCCAATCCATCAAATTTCTATTACCCAATCCCACTCCACCTTGGGCAAGACAACTTCGTTTCCCGTAGAGGCTGGGGCAGCAAACCGATGGCGTGGTGCTTAGGACCAGGTCTCCGTTGCTCCGGTGCCGATAACTTTTGATCCGTAAGGAGTTACGCAGCGCACAACATACCGTTGGAAAGCTTTCCGAGAGCTCTACGGTGGGTGTAAAAATCATGCTTGGCTGCGATTATTACCTAATCCATCACATTTCTATTACCGAATCCCACGACACCTTGGGCAAGACAACTTCGATTGACGTAGAGGTTGGGCCAGCAAACCGTGGGCGTGGGGTTTAGGACCAGGTCTCCGTCGCTCCGGTGCCCATAACTTTTGATCTGTAAGGAGTTACGCGGCGCACAGCATACCTTTGGAAAGCTCTCCGAGAGCTCTACGATGGGGGTAGAAAGCCCGCTAGGCTGGGCCTATTTTCGGAGCCCAAAATCGAACGTTTTCATTTGTTTCGGGACACTTTTCTTCTTTTGCTTTGTTTTTCCGTCCTGGATCGTACGTCGTGAGTCGCGGAAAAGACGACAACCTAATCCTTCACATTTCTATTATCGAATCCCACACCACCTTGGGCAAGACAACTACGCTTCATGTAGAGGCTGGGCCTGCAAACCGAGGGCGTGGGGCTTAGGACTAGGTCTCCGTCGCTCCGGTGGCCATAACTTTTGATTCGTAAGGAGTTATACGGCGCACAACATACCGTTGGAAAGCTCTCCGAGAGCTCTACGACGGGGGCAGATAGTCATCTCAGCTCTGCTTATTTTCAAGGCCCAAAATCAAACGTTTTGATCAGTTTCGGGAAACTTTTCTTCTTTTGTGCTGTTTTTCTGTCCCGGATCGTATGTCGTGAGCCGTGAAAAGGATGACAACCTAATCCATCACATTTCTTTTACCAAATCCTATGCCACCTTGGACAAGACAATTTCGCTTCATGTGGAGGCTGGGCCCGCAAACCGAAGGCGTGGGGCTTAGGACCAGGTCTCTGTGGCTCCGGTGCCCATAACATTTTTCCGTAAAGAGTTACGCGACACACAACATACCGTTGGAAAACTCTCCTAGAGCTCTACGATGGGGGCAGAAAACCTGCTTCGCTGCGTCTATTTTCGAAGCCCAAAATCGAACGTTCTCATCAGTTTCTAGACATTTTTCTTCTTTTGCACTGTTTTTCCGTCCCGGATCGTACGTCATGAGCCGCGAAAAGGACAACAACCTAATCCATCACATTTCTATTACCGAATCCCATGCCACCTTAGGCAAGACAACTTCGCTTCCCCTAGGTGCTGGGGCCGCAAACCGAGGGCGAGGGGCTTAGGACTATGTCTCTGTCGCTCCGGTGCCCATAACTTTTGATCCGTAAGGAGTTACGCAGCGCCCACCACACCCTTGGAAAGCACTCCGAGAGCTCTAGGATTGGGGCAAAAAGCCTGCTTCGCTGTGCCTATTTTCAGAGCCCAAAATTGAACATTTTCATCAGTTTCGGGACATATTTCTTCTTTTGCACTGTCTTTCTATCCCGTATTGTATGTCGTCAGCCGCGAAAAGGACGACAACCTAATCCATCACATTTCTATTACCGAATCCCACTCCACCTTGGGCAAGACAACTTCGTTTCCCGTAGAGGCTGGCGCCGCAAACCGATGGCGTGGGGCTTAGGACCAGATCTTCGTCGCTTCGGCGCCCATAACATTTGATCCGTAAGGAGTTACGTGGCGCACAACATACCGTTGGAAAGCTCTTCGAGAGCTCTACGATGGGGGCAAAAAGCCTACTTGGCTGCTCTTGTTTTCGGTGCCCAAAATCGAATGTTTTCATCAGTTTTTGGATACTTTTTTCTTTTACGCTGTTTTTTCGTCCCGGATTGTACGTCGTGAGCCGCGAAAAGTACGACAACCTAATCCATCACATTTGTATTACCGAATCCCACGGCACCTTGGGCAAGACAACTTCGATTCACATAGAGGCTGGGCCCGCAAACCGTGGGCGTGGGGCTTAGGACCAGGTCTCCGTCGCTCCGGTGCCCATAACTTTTGATCCGTAAGGAGTTATGCGGCACACAGCATACCGTTGGAAAGCTCTCTGAGACCTCTACGACGGCAACAGCCAGCCTGCTTGGGTGCGCCCGTTTTCGGAGCCCAAAATAGAACATTTTCATCAGTTTCGGGACACTTTTCTTCTTTTGCGTTGTTTTTCCATCCCGGATCGCACGTCGTGAGCCGCGAAAAGGATGACAACCTAATCCATCACATTTTTATTATCGAATCCCATACCACCTTGTGCAAGACAACTTCGCTTCATATCGAGGCTGGTCAGAAAACCGAGGGCGTGGGGCTTGTGACCAGGTCTCTGTCGCTCCGATGCCCATAACTTTTAATCCGTAAGGAGTTACGTGGCGCACAGCATACCGTTGGAAAGCTCTCCGAGAGCTCTACGATGGGCGCAGGAAGCCTGCATGGCTACGCATGTTTTCAGAGACCAAAATTGAACGTTTTCATCAATTTCAGGCCACTTTTCTTCATTTGCTCTATTTTTTCATCCTGAATCGTACGTCGTCAGCTGCGAAAAGGACGACATCCTAATCCATCACATTTCTATTATCGAATCCCATGCCCCCTTGGACAAGACAACTTCGCTTCACGTAGAGGCTGGGCCAGCAAACCGAGGGCGTGGGGCTTAGGACCAAGTCTCCGTCTCTCCGGTGCCCATAACTTTTCATTCGTAAGGAGTTACGAGGTGCACAGCATACCGTTGGAAAGCTCTCCGAGAGTTCAACGATAGGGGCAGCAAGTCTGCTTGGCTGCACCAGTTGTTGGAGCCCAAAATCGAACATTTTCATCAGTTCCGGGACACTTTTCTTCTTCTGCGCAATTTTCCCGTCCGGGATCGTACGTCGTGAGCCGCAAAAAGGATGACAACCTAATCCATCACATTTCTATTACCAAATCCCATGGCACCTTGGGCAAGAAAGTTCGCTTCCCATGGAGGCTGGGGCCGCAAACCGTGGGCATGGGGCTTAGGACCAGGTCTCTGTCGCTCCGGTGCCCATAACTTTTGATCTGTAATGAATTACGCAGGGCACAGCATACCGTTGGAAAGCTGTCAGAGAGCTCTACGAATGGGTCAAAAAGCCTGCTTGGCTGCGCGTATTTTCACAGACCAAAATTGATCGTTTTCATCAGTATCGAGACATATTTCTTCTTTTGCGCTATTTTTCCATCCCGGATTGTACGTCGTGAGCCGCGAAAAGGACGACATCCTAATCCATCACATTTCTATTACCGAATCCCACGACACCTTGGTCAAAAAAACTTCGCTACATGTAGAGGCTATGCCCACAAACCGAGGGCATGGGGCTTGGGACTAGGTTTCTGTCGCTCCGGTGCCCATAACTTTTGATCCGTAAGGAGTTACGCGGCGCACAGCATACCGTTGGAAAGCTCTCCGGGAGTTCTATGATGGGGTAGCAAGTCTGCTTTGTTGCGCTTATTGTTGGAGCCCAAAATTGAACATTTTCATCAGTTCCGGGATACTTTTCTTCTTTTTCGCTGTTTTTTCGTCCTGGAGCGTACGTTGTGAGCCGCAAAAAGGACGACAACCTAATCCATCACATTTCTATTACCAAATCCCACGCCACCTTGGGCAAGAAACTTCGCTTCCCGTAGAGGCTTGGGCCACAAACCGAGGGCGTGGGGCTTAGGACCTGGTCTCCGTCGCTTCGGTGCCCATAACTTTTGATCCGTAAGAAGTTACACAACGCACAACATACCGTTGGAAAGCTCTTTGAGAGCTCTACGATTGGGCAAAAAGCCTGCTAGGCTGTGCCTGTTTTCAGAGCCCAAAATCGATCATTTTCATTAGTTTCGGGACACATTTCTTCTTTTGCACTATCTTTCTGTCTCGGATCGTACGTCGTCAGCCGCGAAAAGGACGACAACCTAATCCATCACATTTCTATTACCGAATCCCACTCTACCTTGGGCAAGACAACTTCGTTTCCCGTAGAGGCTGGGGCCTCAAACTGATGGCGTGAGGCTTAGGACCAGGTCTCCGTCGCTCCGGTGCCCATAACATTTGATCTGTAAGGAGTTACGCGGCGCACAACATACGGTTGGAAAGCTCTCCGAGTGCTCTATGATGGGGGAAAAAAGCCTGCTTGGCTGCACTTGTTTTCGGTGCTCAAAATCGAATGTTTTCATCAGTTTTTGGACACTTTTCTTCTTTTGCGCTATTTTTCCGTCCCGGATCGTATGTCGTGAGCC
This sequence comes from Ehretia macrophylla, assembly GCA_037974665.1. NCBI lineage: Eukaryota > Viridiplantae > Streptophyta > Magnoliopsida > Boraginales > Ehretiaceae > Ehretia > Ehretia macrophylla. Next base: position 67,527,735 of record CM075769.1, read on the forward strand.
GAGAAAAGTACGACAACCTAATCCATCACATTTCTATTACCGAATCCCACGGCACCTTGGGCAAGACAACTTCGATTGATGTAGAGGCTGGGCCCGCAAACCGAGGGCGTAGGGCTTAGGACCAGGTCTCCGTCGCTCCGGTGCCCATAACTTTTGATCTGTAAGGAGTTACGTGGCACATAGCAAACCGATGGAAAGCTCTCCGACAGCTCTACTACGAGGGCAGCAAGCTTTCTCGGCTGCGCCTATTTTCGGAGCCCAAAATTGAAAGTTTTCATCAGTTTTGAGAAACTTTTCTTCTTTTGCGTTGTTTTTTCGTCCCGGATCGTATGTCATGAGCAGTGAAAAGGACGATAACCTAATCCATCACATTTCTATAACAGAATCCCATGACACCTTGGGCAAGACAACTTCATTTCCCGTAGAGGCTGGGGCCTCAAACCGATGGCGTGTGGCTTAGGACCAGGTCTCCGTCGCTCCAGAGCCCATATCTTTTGATCCGTAAGGAGTTACGCGGCACACAGCAAACCGATGGAAAGCTCTCCGACAGCTCTACTACGAGGGCAGCAAGCTTTCTCGGCTGCGCCTATTTTCGGAGCCCAAAATCGAATTTTTTCATCAGTTTTGGGACACTTTTCTTCTTTTGTGTTATTTTTTCATCCCGGATCGTATGTCGTGAGCCGCAAAAAGGGCGACAACCTAATCCATCACATTTCTATTATCGAATCCCACGTCACCTTAGGCAAGACAATTTCGCTTCATGTCAAGGCTGGGCCTGCAAACCGAGGGCGTAGGGCTTAGGACCAGGTCTCTGTCGCTCCGGTGCCCATAACTTTTGATCCGTAAGGAGTTACGCGGTGCATATCATACCATTGGAAAGCTCTCCGAGAGCTCTACGACGGGGTAGCAATCCTGCTTGACTGCGCCTATTTTCGGAGCCCAAAATCGAACGTTTTCATCAGTTTCGGGATACTTTTATTCTTTTGCATTGTTTTTCCGTCCTGGATCGTATATCGTGTGCCACGAAAAGGACAACAACCTAATCCATCACATTTCTATTACTGAATCCCGCGACACCTTGGGCAAGACAACTTCGTTTCACAAAGAGGCTGGGCCCGCAAACCTAGGGCGTGGGGCTTGGGACCAGGTCTCCCTCGCTCCAGAGCCCATAACTTTTGATCTGTAAGGATTTACGCGGCACACAGCAAACCGATGGAAAGCTCTCCGACAGCTCTACTACGAGGGCAGCAAGCTTTCTCGGCTGCGCCTATTTTCGGAGCCCAAAATCGAACGTTTTCATCAGTTTTGGGACACTTTTCTTCTTTTGCGTTGTTTTTCCGTCCCGGATCATACGTCGTGACCTACAAAATGGGAGACAACCTAATTCATCACATTTCTATTATCGAATCCCACGTCACCTTGGGCAAGACAACATCGCTTCATGTAGAGGCTGGGCCTGCATACCGAGGACGTGGGGCTTAGGACCAGGCTTCCGTTTCTCCCTTGCCCATAACTTTTGATCCGTAAGGAGTTCCGTGGTGCACAACATACCGTCAGGAAAGCTCTCCGAGAGCTCTACGATGTGGGTAGCAAGCCTGCTAGACTACGCCTATTTTAGAATCCCAAAATGTAACATTTTCATTAGTTTTGGGACACTTTTCTTTTTTTGCATTGTTTTTCCGTCCCGAATCGTATGTCGTGAGTCGCGAAAAGGACGACAACGTAATCTATCACATTTCCATTATCGAATTCCATGCTACCTTGGGCAAGACAGCTTCGCTTCATGTAGAGGCAGGGCCGGCAAACCGAGGGAGTGGGGTTAGGACCAGGTCTCCATCACTCCAGTGCCCATAACTTTTGATCCGTAAGGAGTTATGCGGTGCACAGCACATCGTTGGAAAGCTCTCCAAGAGCTCTACGACGGGGGCAGCAAGCCTGCTTGACTGCACCTATTTTTCAGATCAAAATTGAACGTTTTCATCCGTTTCGGGACATTTTTTTCTTCTGCGCTGTTTTTCCATCCCGGATCGTACGTCGTGAGCCATGAGAAGGAAGACAACCTAATCCATCACATTTCTATTACTGAATCCTATGCCACCTTGGGCAAGACAACTTCGCTTCACGTAGAGGCTGGGCCCGCAAACCGAAGGCATGGGGCTTAGGACCAGGTCTCCTTGGCTCCGGTGCCCATAACATTTATCCGTAAGGAGTTACGCGGCACACAGCATACCGTTGGAAAGCTCTCCTAGAGCTCTACGATGGGGGTAGAAAACCTGCTTCACTGCGTCTGTCTTCAGAGCCCAAAATCGAACGTTTTCATCAGTTTCTAGACACTTTTCTTCTTTTGCGCTATTTTTTCGTCCCGGATCGTACGTCGTGAGCCGCGAAAAGGACGACAACCTAATCCATCACATTTCTATTACCGAATCCAACGTCACTTTGGGCAAGACAACTTCGCTACACGTAGAGGCTGGGCCCGTAAACTGAAGGCGTGGGGATAGGACCAGGTCTCCATTGCTCCGTTGCCTATAACTTTTGATCCGTAAGGAGTTACGCGACGCACAACATAATGTTGGAAAGCTCTCAGAGAGTTCTACGATGGGGTAGCAGGCTTGCTCTTCCGCGCCTATTTTTGGAGCCCAAAATTGAACATTTTCATCAGTTTCGGGACATTTTTCCTATTTTGCTCTGTTTTTTCGTCCCGGATCGTACTTCGTGAGCCGCAAAAAGGACGACAACCTAATCCATCACATTTCTATTACCAAATCCCATGCCACCTTGGGCAAGAAAACTTCGCTTCCCGTAGAGGCTAGGGCCGTAAACCGAGGCGTGGGGCTTAGGACCAGGTCTCCGTCGCTCCGGTGCCCATAACATTTGATCCGTAAGAAGTTACGCGGCGCACTACATAACGTTGGAAAGCTCTCCGAGAGCTCTACGATGGGGGCAAAAAGCTTGCTTGGCTGTGATTATTTTCGGTGCCCAAAATCGAACATTTTCATCCGATTTTGGACACTTTTCTTCTTTTGCTCTATTTTTCGGTCTCGGATCGTACGTCATGAGCCGCGAAAAGTACGACAACCTAATCCATCACATTTCTATTACTGAATCCCACGACACCTTGGGCAAGATAACTTTGATTCACGAAGAGGCTGGGCCCGAAAACTATAGGCGTGGGGCTAAGGACCAGGTCTCCGTCGCCCCGGTGTCCATAACGTTTGATCCGTAAGGAATTACGTGGCGCACAGCATGTCGTTGGAAAGCTCTCCTAGAGCTCTACGACTGGGGTAGCAAGCCTGCTCAGCTGCACCTATTTTCAGAGCCCAAAATCGAACGTTTTCATCAGTTTCGGGACACTTTTCTTCATCTGCGTTGTTTTTCCGTCCCAGATCGTACATCGTGAGCAGCGAAATGGGCGATAACCTAATCCATCACATTTCTATTGTCGAATCCCACGTCACCTTGGGCAAGACAACTTCGCTTCACGTAGAGGACCAGGTCTCCGTCGCTACGGTGGCCATAACTTTTGATCCTTAAGGAGTTACGCGGCGCACAGCATACCGTTGGAAAGATCTCCGAGAGTTCAACGATGGGGGCAGCAGGCTTGCTTGGCTGTGCCAGTTGTCGGAGCCCAAAATCGAACGTTTTCATCAGTTTCAGCACAACTTTTCTTCTTTTGTGCTGTTTTTCTGTCCTGAACCGTACGTCATTGAGCCACAAAATGGACGACAACCTAATCCATCACATTTCTATTACCAAATCCCACGCCACCTTGGGCAAGAAACTTCACTTCCCGTAGAGGCTGGGGCCGCAAACCGAGGGCGTCGGGCTTAGGACTAGATCTCCGTCGCTCCGGTGCCCATAACATTTGATCCGTAAGGAGTTTTGCGGCGCACAGCATACCGTTGGAAAGCTCTCTGAGAGCTCTACGATAGGGGCAGAAAGCATGCTTGGCTGCAACTATTTTCGGTGCCCAAAATTGAACGTTTTCATCAGTTTCTGGATACTTTTCTTCCTTTGCGCTGTTTTTCCGTCCCAGATCATACGTCGTGAGCCGCGAAAAGGAAGACAACCTAATCTATCACATTTCTATTACCGAATCCCATGGCACCTTGGGACAGACAACTTCGATAAACGTAGAGGCTGGGCCCGCAAACTGAGGGCGTAGGGCTTAGGACCAGGTCTCCGTCGCTCCGGTGCCCATAACTTTTGATCCGTCAGGAGTTGCGCTGCTCACAACATACCGTTAGCAGGCTCTTTGAGAACTCTACGATAGGGGCAGCAAGCCTGCTCAGCTGCACTTTTTTTCATAGAACAAAATTGAACGTTTTCATAAGTTTTGGGACACTTTTCTTCTTTTGCATTTTTTTCATCTCGGATCGTACGTTGTTACATGTGAAAAGGACGACAACCTAATCCATCACATTTCTATTATCGAATCCTATGCCACCTTGGGCAAGACAACTTCGCTTCACGTAGAGGCCGGGTCCGCAAACTGAGGGCGTGGGGCTTAGGACCAAGTCTTCGTCGCTCCGGTGCCCATAACATTTGATCCGTAAGGAGTTTCGCAGCGCACAGCATACCGTTGGAAAGCTCTTCGAGAGCTCTACGATGGGGGCAGCAAGCCTGCTCGGCTGCGCTTGTTTTTGGAGCCCAAAATTGAACCTTTTTTTATCAATTTTTAGACACTTTTCTTCTTTTACGATGTTTTTCTGTCATGGATAGTACGTCGTGAGCCTTGAAAAGGACGACAAGCTAATCTATCACATTTCTATTACCAAATCCCATGCCACCTTGGGCAAGACAACTTCGCTTCCCGTAGAGGCTGGGGCCGCAAACCGAGGGCGTGGGGTTTAGGACCAGGTCTCCGTCGCTTCGGTGTCCATAACTTTTGATCCGTAAGGAGTTACGTGGCGAACAACATACCGTTGGAAAGCTCTCCGAGAGCTCTACGATGGGGGCAGCAAGCCTAAAAAGGACAACAGTTTCGGAGCCCAAAATCGAATGTTTTCATCAGTTTCGGGACATATATCTTCTTTTGCGATGTTTTTCCATCCTGGATAGTACGTCGTGAGCCGTAAAAAGGATAACAACCTAATCAATCACATTTCTATTACTGAATCCCACGGCACCTTAGGCAAGACAACTTCGCTTCACGTAGAGGCTAGGCCCGCAAACCGAGGGCGTGGGGCTTGGGAACAGGTCTCCGTCGCTCCGGTGCCCATAACTTTTGATTTGTAAGGAGTTACACATCGCACACTACACCGTTGGAAAGCTCTCTGAGAGCTCTACAAGGGGGGCAGCAAGCCTGCTCAGCTGCGCCTATTTTTGGAGCCCAAAATCGAACGTTTTCTTTAGTTTTGGGACACTTTTCTTCTTTTGCTCTATTTTTCCATCCTAGATCGTATGTCGTGAGCCGCGAAAAAGATGACAATCTAATCCATCAGATTTGTATTACCGAATCCTATGGCTCATTGGGCAAGACAACTTCGCTTCACGTAGAGGTTGGGCCTGCAAACCTAGGGCGGGGGGCTTAAGACCAGGTCTCCGTCGCTCCGGTGCCTATAACTTTTGATCCTTAAGGACTTACGCGGCGCACAACATACTATTGGAAAGCTCTCCGAGAGTTGTATGATGGGGGCAGCAAGCCTACTTGGCTGCGCCTGTTGTCGGAGCCCAAAATCGAACTTTTTTATCAGTTTCGAGACACTTTTCTTCTTTTGCGCTGTTTTTTCATCCTGGATCTCATTTCGTGAGCCGCAAAAAGGACAACAACCTAATCCATCACATTTCTATTACCAAATCCCACGCCACCTTGGGCAAGAAACTTCGCTTCCCGTAGAGGTTGGGGCCGCAAACCGAGGGCGTAGGGCTTAGGACTAGGTCTCCGTCGCTCCGGTGCCCATAACTTTTGAACCGTAAGGAGTTATGCAGCGCACAGCATACCGTTGGAAAGCTCTCCGGGAGCTCTACGATTGGGGCTGAAAGCCTGCTTGCCTGCGCCTTTTTTCGGAGCTCAAAATTGAACATTTTTTCACTTTCAGGACACTTTTCTTCTTTTGCACTGTTTTCTCGTCCCGGATCGTACGTCGTGTGCTGCGAAAAGGATGACAACCTAATCCATCACAATTCTATTACCGAATCCTATGCCTCCTTGGGCAAGACAACTTCGCTTCACGTAGAGGCTCGGCCCGCAAACCGCGGGCGTGGGGCTTAGGACCAGGTCTCCATGGCTCCGGTGCACATAACATTTGATCCGTAAGGAGTTACGCGGCACACAACATACTGTTGGAAAGCTCTCCGAAAGCTCTACGAAGGCGGCAGAAAGCTTGCTTAGCAGCACCTGTTTTCGGAGCCCAAAATCGAACGTTTTCATCAGTTTTTGGACACTTTTCTTCTTTTGTGCTGCTTTTCCGTCCTGGATCGTACGTCGTGAGCAGGGAAAAAGGACGACAACCTAATCCATCACATTTCTATTACTGAATCCCATGCCACCTTAGGCAAGACAACTTCGCTTCACGTAGAGGTTGGGCCCGCAAACCGAGGGTGTAGGGCTTAGGACCAGGTCTCCGTCGCTCCGGTGCTCATAACTTTTGATCTGTAGGGAATTACGCAGCGCACAGCATACTATTGGAAAGCTCTCCGAGAGCTTTACGATTGGGGCAGAAAGTCTGATTGGCTGCACCTATTTTTAGAACCCAAAATTGAACGTTTTCATCAGTTTCGGGACACTTTTCTTCTTTTGCGCTGTTTTTCCGTCCTAGATAGTACGTCGTGAGACGCAAAAAGGATGACAACCTAATCCATCACATTTCAATTACCGAATCCCATGCTTTGGCAAGACAACTTCGCTTCCCGTAGAGGCTGGGGCCTTAAACCGAGGGGGTGGGGCTTAGGACAAGGTCTCTGTGGCTTCGGTGCCCATATGTTTTGATTCGTAAGGAGTTACACGGCGCATAGCATACCGTTGGAAAGTTCTCCGAGAGCTCTACGACGGGGGCAGCAAGCCTGCCCAGCTGCGCTTGTTTTCACAATCGAAAATTGAATGTTTTCATCAGTTTCGGGACACTTTTCCTCTTTTACGTTGTTTTTCCATCTCGGATCGTACGTCGTGAGCTGCGAAAATGACGACAACCTAATCCATCACATTTTTGTTACCGAATCCCACGGCATCTTGGGCAAGACAACTTCACCACATGTAGAGGTTAGGCCCGCAAACCGAGGGCGTGAGGCATAGGACCAGGTCTCCGTGGCTCCGGTGCCCATAACTTTTGCTCCGTAAGGAGTTACGCGGCCCACATCATACCTTTGGAAAGCTCTCCGAGAGCTCTACAATGGGGGCAACAAGTCTACTCGTCTGCGCCTATTTTCAGAGACCGAAATCAAATGTTTTCATCAGTTTCGGGATACTTTTCTTCTTTTGCGTTGTTTTTTCGTCCTGGATCGTGCGTCGTGAGCCGCAAAAAGGACGAAAACCAAATCCATCATATTTCTATTACCGAATCCCATGGTTGGAGAAGACAACTTCGCTTCACGTAGAGGCTGGGCCCGCAAACCGAGGGCGTGAGGCTTAGGACAAGGTCTCCGTCGCTCCGGTGCCCATAACTTTTGATCCGTAAGGAGTTACAAAGCGCACAGCATACCGTTGGAAAGCACTCCGAGAGCTCTACGACAGGGGCAACAAGCCTGCTCGGTTGCTCCTATTTTTGGAGCCCAAAATTGAATGTTTTCATCAGTTTCTGGACACTTTTCTCATTTTGCGCAGGTTTTTTGTCCCTGATCGTACGTCGTGAGTGGCGAAAAGGAGGACAACCTAATCCATCATATTTCTATTACCAAATACCAAGCTTGGGCAAGAGAACTTCGCTTCACGTAGAGGCTGGGCCCGCAAACCGAGGGCGTGGTGCTTAGGATCAGGTCTCCGTGGCTCCGGTGCCCATAAGATTTGATCCGTAAGGAGTTATGCGGTGCACAGCATACCGAGAGCTCTACGATAGGGGCAGAAAGCCTGCTTGGCTGCACCTGTTTTCGGGGCTCAAAATCGAACGTTTTCATTAGTTTCTAGACACTTTTCTTTTTTTGCGTTGTTTTTTCATCGCGAATCGTACGTCATGAGCCGCGTAAAGGACGACACCCTAATCCATCATATTTCTATTACCAAATCCCACACCACCTTGGGCAAGACAACTTCGCTTCCCGTAGAGGCTAGGCCAGGTCTCCGTCGCTCCAGTGCCCATAACGTTTGATCTGTAAGGAGTTACGCGGTGCACAGCATACCGGTTGAAATCTCTCTGAGAGCTCTACGATGGGGGCAGAAAGCCTGCATGGCCGCGCCTGTTTTCAGAGCCTAAAATCAAACGTTTTCATCAGTTTTTGGACACTTTTCTTGTTTTGCACTGTTTTTCTTTCACGGATCGTACGTCGTGAGCCGCGGAAAGGACGACAACCTAATCCATCACATTTCTATTACCGAATCCCACGGCACTTTGGGCAAGACAACTTCGATTCACGTAGTGGCAGGGCCCGCAAACCGTGGGCGTGGGGCTTAGGAACAGGTCTCCGTTGCTCTGGAGACCATAACTTTTGATCCGTAAGGAGTTACGCAGCGCACAACATACCGTTGGAAAGCTCTCCGAGAGCTTTATGACTGGGGTAGCAAGCCTGCTCGGATCCGCCAATTTTTGGAGAACAAATCAAACGTTTTCATCAATTTCGGGACACATTTTTCTTTTGCGTTGTTTTTCCATCCCGGATCGTACGTCGTGAGTCACAAAAAGGACGACAACCTAATCCATCACATTTCATTATCGAATCCCACGGCACCTTGGGCAAGACAACTTTGCTTCACGTAGAGGCTGGGCCCGCAAACCGAGGGCGTGGGGCAAAGGACCAGGTCTCCGTCGCTCCGGTGCCCATAACTTTTGATCCGTAAGGAGGTGCGTGGTGCACAGCATACCGTTTAAAAGCTCTCCGAGAGCTCTACGACGGAGGCAGCAAGCCTGCTCTGTTGCGCTTCTTTACGGAACCCAAAATCGAACGTTTTCATCAGTTTTTGGATACTTTTCTTCTTTTACGTTGTTTTTTCGTCCCGGATCGTATGTCGTGAGCAGCGAAAAGGACGACAACCTAATCCATCACATTTCTATTACCAAATCTTATGCCACCTTCGGCAAGACACCTTCACTCCCCGTAGAGGCTGGGCCCGCAAACCGAGGGCGTGGGGCTTAGGACCAAGTCTCCGTCGCTTCAGTGCCCATAACTTTTTATCCGCAAGGAGTTACGCAGCGCACAACATACCGTTGGAAAGTTCTTCGAGAGCTCTACGACAGGGGTAGCAAGCCTGCTCGGCTGCGCCTATTTTTGGAGCCCAAAATCGAATCTTTCATCAGTTTCGGGACACTTTTCTTCTTTTGCACTGTTTTTCCGTCCCGGATCGTACGTCGTGAGACGTGAAAAGGACGACAACCAAATCCATCACATTTTTATTACCGAATCCCACGCCACCTTGGGCAAGACAATTTGTTTCACATAGAGGCTGGGCTCGCAAACCGAGGGCGTAGGGCCTAGGACAAGGTCTCCATGGCTCTGGTGCCCATAACTTTTGATCCGTAAGGAGTTACGTGGCGCACAGCATACCGTTGGAATGCTCCCCGAGAGCTCTACGAAGAGGGCAGCCAGCTTGCTAGGCTGCGCCAGTTTTTGGATCCCAAAATCGAACATTTTTCATCAGTTTTGAGACACTTTTATTCTTTTGCATTTTTTTAAAGTCCCGGATTGTACGTCGTGAGCCGCGAAAAGGACGACAACCTAATCCATCACATTTCTATTATCGAATCCCATGCCACTTTGGGCAAGACAACTTCACTTCACGTAGAGACTCAGCCCGCAAACCGAGGGCGTGGCGCTTAGGACCAGGCCTCCGTCGCTCCGGTGCCCATAACTTTTGATTTGTAAGGAGTTACGCGGCGCACAAAATACCGTTTTAAAGCTCTCTGAGAGCTCTACGTCCGGGGCAGCAAGCCTGCTCGGCTGTGCCTATTTTTGGAGCCCAAAATTGAACATTTTCATCAGATTCGTGATACTTTTCTTCTTTTGCGCTGTTTTTCTGTTCTGGACCATACGTCGTGAGTCGCAAAAAGGACGACAACCTAATCCATCACATTTCTATTACCGAATCCCACGCTTGGGCAAGACAACTTCGCTTCACGTAGAGGATGGGCCCGCAAACCGAGGGCGTGGGGCTTAGGACCAGGTCTTCGTCGTTCCGGTGCCCATAACTTTTGATCCGTAAGGAGTTATGCGACGCACAACATACCGTTGGAAAGCTCTCCGAGAGCTCTACGACGTGGGCAACAAGCTAGCTTTGCTGCGCCTATTTTCAGAGCGCAAAATCGAACGTTTTCTTTAGTTTTTGGACACTTTTCTTCTTTCGCTTTGTTTTTTCGTCCCGGATCGTACGTCGTGAACCGCGAAAAGGATGACATCGTAGTCCATCACATTTCTATTATCGAATCCCACGCCACTTTGGGCAAGACAATTTCGCTTCACGTAAAGGCTCGGCTCGCAAAACGAGGGCGTAGGGCTTAGAACAAGGTCTCCGTCGCTCCGGTGCCCATAACTTTTGATCCGTAAGGAGTTACGTGGTGCACAGCATACTGTTGGAAAGCTCTCCGAGAACTCTACAATAGGGCCAGCAAGCCTGCTTGGCTGCGCCTATTTTCGGAGCCCAAAATCGAACGTTTTCATCAGATTCGGGACACTTTTTTCTTTTGCGTTGTTTTTGTATCCTGGATCGTATGTCGTGATCCGCGAAAAGGGCGACAACCTAATCCATAACATTTCTATTACCGAACCCCATGGCACCTTGGGCAAGACAACTTCGCTTCACATAGAGGATGGGTCCGCAAACCGAGGGCGTGGGGCTTAGGACTAGGTGTCCGTCGCTCCGGTACCTACAACTTTTGATTCGTAAGGAGTTACGTGACGCCCAACATACTGTTGGAAAGCTCTCCGAGATCTCTATGATGGGGGAAAAAAGCATGCTTGGCTGTGCTTGTTTTCAGAGCCCAAAATCGAAAGTTTTCATCAATTTTGGAACACTTTTCTTCTTTTGCACTGTTTTTCTATCCCGGAACGTACGTCGTGAGCCGTGAAAATGACGACAACCTAATCCATCACATTTCTATTACCGAATCCACTCCATCATGGGCAAGACAAATTCACTTCCCGTAAAGGCTGGGGCCGCAAATCGAGGGCGGGGGCCTTAGGACCAGGTCTCCGTCGCTCCGATGCCCATAACATTTGATCCGTAAGGAGTTACGCGGCACACAGCATACCGTTGGAAAGCTCTCCGAGAGCTCTACGATGGAGGCAAATAGGCTGTTTGGCTGCGCTTGTTTTCGGAGCCAAAAATCGAACATTTTTATCTGTTACTGGACACTTTTCTTCTTTTGTGTTTTTTTTCCGACCCAAATCGTACGTCGTGAGCCGCGAAAAGGACGACAACCTAGTCTATCACATTTCTATTACCGAATCCCACGGCACCTTGGGCAAGACAACTTTGATTCACGTAGAGGCTGGGCCCGCAAACCGTGGGCGTGGGGCTTAGGACAAGGTTTCCGTCGCTCCGGTGCCCATAACTTTTGATCCGTAAGAAGTTACGCGGCGCACAGCATACCGTTGGAAAGCTCTCCGAGAGCTCTACGACGGGGGCAGCAAGCCTGCTCGGTTGCGCCTATTTTTTGAGCCAAAAATAGAACGTTTTCATCAGTTTTGGGACACTTTTCTTCTTTTGCGTTGATTTTTCATCCTCGATCGTACGCCGTGAGCCGCGAAAAGGACGACAACCTAATCCATCACATTTCTATTATCGAATCCCACGCAAATTTGGGCAAGACAACGTCGCTTCACATAGAGGCTCAGCTCACAAACTGAGGGCGGGGGCTTAGGACCAGGTCTCCGTCACTCCGGTGCCCATAACTTTTGATCTGTAAAGAGATATGCGGCGCACAGCAGACCGTTGGAAAGCTCTCCGAGAGCTCTACGACTGTGGCAACAAGACTGCTAGGCTGCTCCTATTTTCGGAGCCAAAAATTGAACGTTTTCATTAGTTTCTGGAGAATTTTCTTCTTTGGTGCGGTTTTCCGTTCTGGATCGTACATTGTGAGCCACAAAAATGACGACAACCTAATCCATCACATTTCTATTACCGAATCCCACGCCACCTTGGGCAAGACAACTTCGCTTCACGTAGAGGCTGGGCCCGCAAACCGAGGGCGTAGGGCTTACGACCAGGTCTCCGTCGCTCCGGAGCCCTTAACTTTTTATCCGCAATGAGTTACACGGCGCACAGCTTATCATTTGAAAGCTCACCAAGAACTCTACGATACGGCCAGCAAGCTTGCTCGGCTGCACCTATTTTTGGAGCACAAAATCGAACGATTTCATCAATTGTGGGACACTTTTTTTCTTTTGCGCCGTTTTTCCGTCCTGAATCGTATGTCGTGAGCTGCGAAAAGGGCGATAACCTAATCCATCACATTTCTATTACCAATTCTCAAGCCACCTTGGGCAAGAAACTTCTCTTCCCGTAGAGGCTGGGGACGCAAACCGAGGGCGTGGGGCTTAGGACCAGGTCTCCGTCGCTTCGGTGCCCATAACTTTTGATTCGTAAATAGTTACGTGGCGCACAGAATACCGTTGGAAAGCTCTACGAGAGCTCTACGATGGGGGCAAAAAGCCTGCTTGACTGTGCCTGTTTTCAGAGCCCAAAATCAAATGTTTTCATCAGTTTTGGGACACTTTTCTTCTTTTACACTATTTTTTTGTCCTGGATCGTACGTCGTGAGTCGCGAAAAGGACGACAACCTAATCCATCACATTTCTATTAGCGAATCCTACTCCACCATGGGGAAGACAACTTCGTTTCCCGTAGAGGCTGGGGCCGCAAACCGTGGGCGTGGGGCTTAGGACCAGGTCTCCGTCGCTCCGATGCCCATAACTTTTGATTTGTAAGGAGTTACGCGGCGCACGACATACCGTTGAAAAGCACTCCGAGAGCTCTACGATGGAGGCATAAAGGCTGCTTGGTTGCGCCTATTTTCGGAGCCCAAAATCGGACATTTTCATCAGTTACTAGACACTTTTCTTCTTCTGCGCTATTTTTTCGTCTTGGATCGTTCGTCGTGAGCCGCAAAAAGGACGACAACCTAATCTATCACATTTATTTTACTGAATCCCACGGTACCTTGTGCAAGACAACTTCGATTCACGTAAAGGCTGGGCCCGCAAACCGTGGGCGTGGGGCTTAGGACCAGGTCTCCGTTGCTCCGATGCCCATAACTTTTTATTAGTAAGGAGTTGTGCGACGTACAAGATACTGTTGGAAAGCTCTCTGAGAGTTCTACGACGGGGGCAGCAAGCCTACTATGCTGCGCCTATTTTCGGAGCCCAAAATCAAACGTTTTCATCAGTTTCGGGACACTTTTCTTCTTTTGCGCTGCTTTTTCATCTTTGATCGTACGTCGTGAGCCGCAAAAAGGACGACAACCTAATCCATTACATTTCTATTACCGAATCCATGCTTGGGCAAGACAACTTTGCCTCATGTAGAGGCTGAGCCCGCAAACCGAGGACGTGAGGCTTAGGGCTAGGTCTCCGTGGCTCTGGTGCCCATAAGTTTTGATCTGCAAGGAGTTACGCGACACACAACATACCGAGAACTCTACGATGGGGGCAGAATGCCTACTTGGCTGCGCCTGTTTTCGGAGCCCAAAATCGAACGTTTTCATCAGTTTCAGGACACTTTTCTTCTTTTATGCTTTTTTTAATCCCGGATCGTACGTCGTGAGCCGCGAAAAGGAAGACAACCTAATCCATCACATTTCTATTACCAAATCCCATGCCATCTTGGGTAAGACAACTTCGCTTCCCGTAGAGGCTGGGGCCACAAACCGAGGGCGTGGGGCTTAGGACCAGGTCTCCGTTGTTCCGGTGCCCATAACTTTTGATTCGTAAGGAGTTACGCGGCGCACAGCATACCGTTGGCAAGCTCTCTGAGAGCTCTACGTGGGGGAAGAAAGCCTGCTTGGCTGTGCCTGTTTTTAGAGCCCAAAATCGAACGTTTTCATTAGTTTCGGGACACTTTTCTTCTGTTACACTATTTTTCTAATCCCGGATCGTAAGTCGTGAGCCGCGAAAAGGACGACAACCTAATCCATCACATTTCTATTACCGAATCCCACTCCACCATGGGAAAGACAACTTTGATTCACGTAGTGGCTAGCCCCGCAAACCGAGGGAGTGGGGGTTAGGACCAGGTCTCCGTCGCTCCGGTGCCCATAACTTTTAATCTGTTAGGAGTTACATGGCGTACAGTATACCGTTGGAAAGCTCTCCGAGAGCTCTACGACGGGGGTAGCAAGCTTGCACTGTTGAGCCAGTTTTCGGAGCCCAAAATTGAACATTTTCATTAGTTTTGGAGCACTTTTCTTCTTTTGCGTTGTTTTTCGGTCCCGGATCGTACGCCGTGAGCCGCAAAAAGGACAGCAACCTAGTCCATCACATTTCTATTACCGAATCCCATGTCACCTTGGGCAAGACAACTTCAATTCATGTAGAGGCTGGGCCTGCAAACCGAGGGCGTTGGGCATAGGACCAGGTCTTCGTCGCTCCGGTGCCCATAACAGTTGATCCGTAAAGAGTTATGTGGCGCACAGCATACCGTTGGAAAGCTCTCTGAGAGCTCTACGATAGGGGCAAAAAGCCTACTTGGCTGCGTCTGTTTTCAAAGCACAAAATCGAACATTTCAATCAGTTTTTGGACACTTTTATACTTTTGCGGTATTTTTTCGTCCCGGATCGTACGTCGTGAGCCGCGAAAAGGACGACAACCTAATCAGTCACATTTCTATTACTGAATCCCACGGCACCTTGGGCAAGATAACTTCGATTCACGTAGAGGCTGGGCCTATAAACCGTGGGCGTGCGACTTAGGACCAGGTCTCCGTCGCTTCGGTGCCCATAACTTTTGATCCGTATGGAATTACGCAGTGCACAACATTTCGTTGGAAAGCTCTCCAAGAGCTCTACGATGGGGGCAGCAAGCCTGCTCAGTTGCACCTATTTTCGGACCCTAAAATAGAACATTTTCATCAGTTTCGGGGCACTTTTCTTCTTTTGCGTTGTTTTTCTGTCTCGGATCGTACGTCGTGATTAGCGAAAAGGACGACAACCTAATCCATCACATTTCAATTATCGATTCCCACGCCACCTTAGGCAAGACAACTTCGCTTCACGTTGAGGCTGGGCCCGCAAACCGAGGGCATGGGGATTA
This sequence comes from Ehretia macrophylla, assembly GCA_037974665.1. Lineage (NCBI taxonomy): Eukaryota > Viridiplantae > Streptophyta > Magnoliopsida > Boraginales > Ehretiaceae > Ehretia > Ehretia macrophylla. Next base: position 67,543,066 of record CM075769.1, read on the forward strand.
GGACTAGGTCTCCGTTGCTCCGATGCCCAATATTATTGATCCGTAAGGAGTTACGCAGCGCACAGCATACCGTTGGAGAGCTCTCTGAGAGTTCTATGACGGGGGCAGCAAGCCTACTAGGCTGTGCCTATTTTCATAGCCCAAAATTGAACATTTTCATCAGTTTTGGGACACTTTTCTTCTTTTGCGCTGCTTTTTTGTCCCTGATCGTACGTCGTGAGCCGCGAAAAGGATGACAACCTAATCCATCACATCTCTATTACCGAATCCCACAGCACCTTGGGCAAGACAACTTCGATTCACGTAAAGGCTGGGCCCACAAACCGTGGGCGTGGGGCTTAGGACCTGGTCTCCGTCGCTCCGGTACCCATAACTTTTGATCCGTAAGGAGTTACGCGGCGCATAGCATACCGTTGGAAAGCTCTCCGAGAGCTCTACGATGGGGTCAGCAAGCCTGCTTGGCGTCGCCTATTTTCGGAGCCCAAAATCAAACGTTTTAATCAGTTTCGCGAAACTCTTTTTCTTTTGCGCTATTTTTCTGTCCTGGATCGTACGTCGTGAACCGCGAAAAGGGCGACAACCTAATCCATCACATTTCTATTACCAAATCCCATGCCACCATGGGCAAGAAACTTCGCTTTCCATTGAGGTTGGGGTCGAAAACTGAGGGCGTGAGGCTTAGGACCAGATCTTCGTCGCTCCGCTGCCCATAGCTTTTGATTTGGAAGGAATTATGCGGCGCACAGTATACCGTTGGAAAGCTCTACGAGAGCTCTACGATGGAGGCAAAAAGCCTGCTTGGCTGCGACTATTTTTAGAGCCCAAAATCGAACATTTTCATCAGTCACTGGTCACTTTTCTTCTTTTGTGCTGTTTTTTCGTCCCGGATCGTACGTCATGAGTCGTGAAAAGGACGACAACTTAATCTATCACATTTCTATTACTGAATCCCACGGCACCTTCGGCAAGACAACTTCAATTCACGTAGAGGCTGGGCCCGCAAAACGTGGGCGTAGGGCTTAGGACCAAGTCTCCGTCGCTCCGGTGCCCATAACTTTTGATCCGTGAGGAGTTACGTGGCACACAGTATACAGTTGGAATGCTCTCCGAGAGCTCTACGACGGAGGCACGAAGCTTGCTCTACTGCTCTTGTTTTCAGAGCCCAAATTCAAACGTTTTCATCAATTTTGGGACACTTTTCTTCTTTTGCGTCGTTTTTCCATTACGGATCGTATGTCGTCAGCCTCGAAAAGGACGACAACCTAATCCATCACATTTCTATTATCGAATCCCACGCCACCTTAGGCAAGACAACATCGCTTCACGTAGAGGCTGGGCCCGTAAAACGAGGGCGTGGGGCTTGGGACCAAGTCTCCGTCGCTCCGGTGCCCATAACTTTCGATCCGTAAGGAGTTACGCGGCGCACAACATACTGTTGGAAATCTCTCCGAGAGCTCTACGATGGGGGCAGTAAGCCTGCCCGACTGCGCCTATTTTTGAAGGCCCCCAAAATCGAACGTTATCATCAGCTTCGGGACACTATTCTTCATTTGTGCTGCTTTTTCATCCCTTATCGTACATCGTGAGCCGTAAAAAGGACGACAACCTAATCCATCACATTTCTATTACCGAATCCCATGCTTGGGCAAGACAACTTCACTTTACGTAGAGGCTGGGCCCGTAAGCCAAGGGCGTGGGGCTTAGGACCAGGTCTTCCTGGCTCCAATGCCCATAAGTTTTGATCTGTAAGGAGTTACGTGGCGCATAGCATACCGAGAGCTCTACGATGGGGGCAGAAAGCCTACTTCGCTACGCCTGTTTTCGGAGCCCAAAATCGAACGTTTTCATCAGTTTCTAGACACTTTTTTTTTTACGCCTTTTTTTTTGTCTTGGATCGTACGTCGTGAGCAGCACAACATACCATTGAAGAGTTCTTCGAGAGCTCTACGATGGAGGCAGCAAGCCTGTACAGCTGCGCGAATTTTGGAGCCCAAAATCGAACGTTTTCATCAATTTTGGGACACTTTTCTTCTTTTGCGCTGTTTTGTCGTCTCGGATCGTACGTCGTGAGCCACGAAAAGGACGACAACCTAATCCATCACATTTCTATTACCGAATCCCACGACACCTTGGGCAAGACAACTTCGCATCACGATGAGGCTGGGCCCTCAAACCGAGGGCGTAGGGCTTAGGACTAGGTCTCTATCGCTCCGATGCCCATAACTTTTGATCCGTAAGGAATTACGCGGCTCACAGCATACCGTTGGAAAGCTGTCTGAGAGTTCTACGACGGGGACAGCAACCTTTCTAGGTTGCTCCTATTTTCGGTTCCCAAAATTGAACGTTTTCATTAGTTTCGGGACACATTTCTTCTTTTGTGTTATTTTTTCGTCCTGGATCGTACGTCGTGAGCTGCGAAAAGGACGACAACCTAATCCATCACATTTCTTTTATCGAATCCCACACCACCTTAGGCAAGACAACTTCGCTTCACGTAGAGGCTAGGCCCGCAAACCGAGGGCGTGGGGCTTAGGACCAGGTCTCCGTCGCTCCGGTGCCCATAACTTTTGAACCGTAAGGAGTTACGCGGCGCATAGCATACCGTTGAAAAGCTCTCTGAGAACTCTATGACGGGGACAGCAAGCTTGCTCGGCTTCGCCTATTTTTGGAGACCAAAATTGAACGTTTTCATCAGTTTCGGGACACATTTCTTCTTTTGCGTTGTTTTTTCGTCCTAGATAGTACGTCATGAGCCGCGAAAAGGACAACAGCCTAATCCATCACATTTCTATTACCAAATCCCACGCCACCTTGGGCAGGACAACTTCACTTCTCGTAGAGGCTGGGGCCACAAACTGAGGGCGTAGGGCTTAAGACCAGGTCTCCGTCGCTCCGGTGCCCATAACTTTTGATCCGTAAGGAGTTATGCGGTGCATAGCATACCGTTGAAAAGCTCTCTGAGAGCTCTAAGACGCGGGCAGAAAGCTTGATCGGCTGCGCCTATTTTCGGAGCCAAAAATCGAACGTTTTCATCAGTTTGGGACACATTTCTTTTTTTGCGTTGTTTTTCTGTCCTGGATAATACATTGTGAGCTGCGAAAAGGACAACAACCTAATCCATCACATTTCTATTACCAAATCCCACGCCACCTTGGGCAAGACAACTTCACTTCCCGTAGAGGCTGGGGCCGCAAACCGAGGGCGTGGGGCTTATGACCAGGTCTCCGTCGCTCCGGTGCCAATAAGTTTTGATCCGTAAGGAGTTACGCGAACCACAGCATACCGTTGGAAAGTACTCCGAGAGCTCTACGATGGTGGCAAAAAGCTTGCTTGGCTGCGCCTATTTTCAGAGCCCAAAATAGAACGTTTTCATCAGTTTCTGGACAATTTTCTCGTTTTGCGCTATTTTTCTATCCCGAATCGTACGTCGTGAGCCGCAAAAAGGACGACAACCTAATCCATCACATTTCTAATATCGAATCTCACGGCACCTTGTGCAAGACAACTTCGATTCATGTAGTGGCTGGGCCCGAAAATCGTGGGCATGGGGGTTCGGAACAGGGCTCCGTCGCTCCGGTGCCCATAACTTTTGATTCGGAAGGAGTTACGCGGCGCACAACATACCGTTGGAAAGCTCTCTGAGAGCTCGGTGTCACGCCCCAACCTGGCCTATAAAGGTTAGACTGGGATATGATCTAAACATTCAAGTCACGTCTCGTACTTAACCGTTCATGAAGATTTAACACTTAACGTCTTGGCCTAAATTCTAAAATTTTTCGGTAAACCGGCAGCATAACGGCCGTAATTGAGCTCTTTGGTTTGACCTCATTCTCTAAACGCCTCAATTATTCCAATCATTAATCCAATTCCATTAAGGGCTCCTATTTGTCACCAACCGATTGGCCAACTAGTTTGTCTTGAAAGTCTCGTTTGGTTAATAAGCCTAACATGATAACTATGTCCCGTTTATTTGTCAATTTCCTATCATGCAAGTACCCATTATCCTTTAGTTTGCAAATGAGCACCTAAGTGAAACTAGATAGAATTAACTTAGTTGATTGTTCATCTAGTGGTTTGAATGCCTACTATAACTACTAATTAAGAAAACGAAAGCAAACAACCAAATAAAAGTTCGTCCGGTTATAGATAGTACAATCCCAGAATTAGACCCAAATTACAACGGGGTCATTTACATCAATAAACAACAAGCAACATAAAAGAAATAGTCTTCAAGTAGCATAGTTCAGAAATAACCATAATCACGCATAGCACACAAGACAGGCAATCACTCCAAGGAATCATCGTTAGGCACGTCGTCCTCGGGTACCTGTTCTTGATCTTCTTCACCTGAGATGATAAAAGAGGGTGAGTCCTTATGAACTCAGCGAGGGGGAACGAGAAATAAGTTTTGAAACTCATTTTCTAGTTCAACTTATGAAAATCCTTTTGCAAGCATGAATATAACAATAATACAAGTATAGGAACAGAAATACCAGTCTTTCTTCCCCGAGGTTCTCTAGGAACTAAGCGAGAGTACTTATACACATAGTAAAAAGGATACAGTGAGCTTTTGCTCTCAGGTCAGTTTCAGAATCAGAATTTGAGGCCGACTTCAAATCATCCCCAAAACACGCCAGGTGGGTGTACTCCGGATGTACCCCGAAATCCTATGACCCAACTCTCTGAGGAAGTCTAGCCCCCAAACGAGAGAGGGAATGGGACCATGGTAGTCACGGGTGCACCGGCAAGCCCGATGCCGCCCGATGTGCGTGATCGCTACCATGCCGACAAGAAAGGTTGCAACCTTGTATACAATGCACATTCATGACAGGTAATATATATCACAGAAGGAGGACAACAAAGTAGGTTACCTCCGGACAGTCATAAGATTGCACATTAACCAAGTAAACAGGCAGGGCACGATAAAACAGGTAATATATCACAGTGGGAGGACAACAAAGTAGGTTGCCTCCGGACAGTCATAAGATTTCACATTGACCAAGTAAACAGGTAGGGCACGATAAAATAGGTAATTTCACTTGAAAGGCATATAGAGTTATATGAAAATTAAACGGGCAGCCATGTAACACATGCAAAACAGGCCATATAACTCATTACGAAGCCCACGTGATCAAGTGATGAGATTATTCAACATGCAATGACATCAACATGGGTTTCGGGTGCAAGAAAAGCTTATTTGTCAACATGCAATGGTCAAAATCACATTTGAAGTTATAATACATTTACGGGCAGCCCACTAAGCATATAATTTCCACACAATATACAAATGATCAACACTTAGCAAGACTACCTAGTCATTAGGGTTTCCGTTTCATGCTTAACCGTGTGATTAAACCCTAAGTCAACTCAAAATCATTCTCAAGTCATGCATCATTCAATTCAAACATCTTCAAGTACTCAAAACAGTCCACACAACATCCCAACACCACAATTCCAAGCAATTAGTGTAACGCCCGAGATTTAGCCATGCATTTAATTACTGTTGCATCCCTTGTTTGCGCATTTACTTCTACGCCTTATTAACTGACTTTGTGACTACTATTCACTCCGTTTTTAAACTACTTTCTATTAGTTAATTAGCATTTTTATTAAATCATATTAATTGTCAAAGTAATGAGAAAAATGTGCATTTGAGCTAGAAGCGTTAGGAGGGCTCGTTTAGAAAATGATTTTTGTAGTTGAATGAATAGTGTTACGTAACCAACTTGGAGTTTAATTAGCTAACATTAAAATTACGCTTAGGACTTGTTTCTAACTAGCTTGACTCACATTTTGACCATACACTTAAATTAAAACAACTCACCTAAGCTTATATACCCCTCAAACAACTCACCTTATATCATAACTAGCAAAAATCAAAACAAAAAAGTGCTGAATTTTACTGTAGCAAATCCGAGAATAGTGTAGGAGGAGAATGAGAGGATTTTGCTCATCAAATCTTCAAGCCAAGCCAAGCCAAGCTAGGAGCAAGTAGTTTAGGGTGTTTGCTAGCCTCCCGAGAGTTCCTACGCGCAATTGGTGAGGGTTTTCATGACTTTTTATGCATATCTAAAATGTTACATTTTTCTTGATTTGTTGAAAATGTTATCAAATGCTATTGCAAAGCTTATCTATGCTATTATACCTTGTATATAAGTGCTAGAGAACACATTTGAGCTATTAGTTCGCATTTTAAACGGTAGAAATCGATAGTTAATTCGTAGGGGTGAATAGTGACGGGAATTCTAGGGTTTTGTGTAATTGCGCGTTTTAACTTGATTCAATGCTTCTAATAGATGCCTTAGGTGCTAATGAAGATAGCCTAATAGCCCCGTGCACTTGAATTGCTTTAAAATCGCATAAAACGTAAAATAGCCGACTTTAAGTTGGGGCTTTCGGGGTTAATGCGAATCCGGGTGGATTCGGGCTTCGATTCTAGTATCCTTAGGCTACCTAGGTGCTATAGATGCCTTGATATCCCTTGTTTGAAGCCTGGACAATGTAGGTGTGGTTTAAAGCCAAAAGAGGGAAATTGGGGCTTTCGGGGTAAACGCGGGCATTTGATTGAGTTCGAGGGTTGAGAGGGTACCTTGGGGGTTAGTTAGAAGGTTGGGAGAGTTTCCTTTGAAAATGAAATCATTAACTTTGGTTTAGAAGAGAAATAGTTCGAAAAACAAAGGGGTTTAGGTGCAATTTAAGTTGTCTCACACTTCTAAACCCATGTCAGGACTTCTTGAGTGTTTATATGTGATTTTAAATTGATTTGGAGCTTTTGGAATTATTCTATGCTTATTTGGTATAAGTTCATTTGTAAACTGCTTATTAGCTTATATCTTTGCTTCTATCCTAATTGCAACGAGGTCAACCTACTTTGTTGACCCTCATATGTGTTAATGCTTATATTATTGTTATTAACTTGCCATCGTTGAGTGCATTGCATAGTGGTTGCGCAACCATAGTGTCGGGGCGGATGTGTTGAATATCGGCTGGGCGGCAGAGGGCTTGCCGGTGGATATTCAAACTCCGTGCCCTATTCCCTCATTCGCCTGGTCCGGAGATTGCCAGGGAATGTTGGGTCGTAGGATTCGGGGTACATCCGGAGTACACCCACTGGAGTGATTGGGGTTATGCCGGCTTATCGTGATCGTGCTCGTGGTTCGTGGATCGTGATTGAAGACCAGTGAAGATTGGTGTATAGGGGATTGTTGAAACGTATCCTTTTAAATGTGTGATTATTTAAGTTATCGTTGTTTCTTTAATTGTCTAAGTGTTATTTGTTGTATGATTGTATTGTACGTTGCATTGCACGCCCTGGGACTATATCCCTCACTGGGCAACAGTGGTTGCTCATACCTCGCTAACATGTTTCAGGTGGCGCAGTTGGAGGAGTTGCCCTAGTTGCTGTGTGTTATTCTGAAGTGGCTGTGCCTTCTTGTTTCTATTTGGTATTTGTGTACCTATTTTGTGGCCTAAGGGCTTTGTTTATATTTGTTGTTGTAAGAAGTTGAAGGATAGTTGGTTGTAGTGTAGATTTGGGAACCTATATCTTGTAATAACTTATATTTCTGCTATTAGCTTCTTCGCATGCTTGGGAGTGAATGGCTTAAAGTAGAAATGTTTGATCTTTCAATTATGTTTAATTGATTTCCTAGAATGTCATGATTATAAAACTATGTTGATAATAAGTTCTCGCATGCTTGGGTGTTTTGGAACTATTGTGTACTATAAGGCTCGGATGGCCTTAGAACTTTGATGTTTAATTGAGAAAAGCTTGTATTGTATTGTTGGGACTTTGTTTGAGTGTTTACAGGTTTTCAGAATGTCCACGGTACAGGGGAGACTCTGTCCGTTTTTCCCCTAAAATTTTATGACCGGGCTTGGTATTGGGTTGAGAATAGCATGGTCATTAGAGCCTCCGGTCTCGTGAGGGATCGGGGCGTTACAATTAGTACAACAAGAGAGGTTACAACAATTTTCCAAGTATATAACTAAGTGAAACATTTACTGCAATAGGCTGTTTTCTCACAATCAATAGGATAATAAAAAAATCTCCAAATCCAGTGAATAAGATGTCAAATTAAATCTTAAGAAGTTTACTAAAATCAGAAATAAACCTTGCATCAATTGGAGTTCGGAATCATTAGATATAGCCGAAACAGTGGAGTAGCACAAAACTGTCCAGATTTGCACACGTTTCGACAATTGACATTTTTGAGGTCCTTAGGTTTAGATTCAGCCTTAGTCCATTTCTGACAAAAATGTCCATAACTGAAAAATCTAGCAGAAAACCAATTTTCATACATTTTGGACATCAATAACTAAGTCAAATCTGGTTCGTTCTACAAGGTCAGTGCATCTGCCAAAGCCTGCTTCATTTTTCCAGATTTCCAGATTTGGTCACATTTTAAATATTTGCCATTTTGAGGACCTTAGAGTAAAAATTAGCTTATTCCTATTTCTGGGAAAAATGTTCAAAACTGTCCAAACTAGTCACCTACCAATTTTAGCGCATTTTCAACATCATTTACTTAGCTAAACTTACCTCGAACAGACTGGTCAGAGAGCTGTCAACAATTTCGACTTCACCTAGCATCATTTTCAAGCCAAGATCTTGCCATGCATGGTTGTTTAAGCTTATGAAAGACCATATAGCTCAAGTACAGAAGAAAATACACACATTTATGATAATGCATGTGAATTTTTGAAGAGTTTTCAAAAGGTTTTAACCCTCACCTTAGCAATCAACCACAAAGATGCACAAAAAACTTGTTGAAGCTTCAAATCTCTTCTTCTTCTTGCTTAGCCGAGATTCCAACTTGGTTTATCTATTTTTCCTAGCCTAGTGATCAATCTCTTAGCACATGCATGAGGTTAGAACAAGAAGAAAAGAAATGGAAGCCAAGAAAACTTACCTAGGCCGAAAATGGTGACTCAAAATGCTTGCATGTGTGTTTCTTGCATCCTAGCTTGCTTGGGTGAGTTTCTTTGCTTATGGTTTGTCTTGATACACCTTAGGATGATGAAGATGAGCTAAGGGGTGGAGAGAACTCAGCCAAAACCGAAATGGAGAGAGAAAATGAGAGGGAAGTGAGAGAAATTGAGAGGAAATGAGAGAATATGACAAAAGTGATGGCTTTGCAATTTTTTTGAGCATATGGTCAGCCTTGGGCATACAAATTCAGACTTTTTGTGTCTTCAAGATGGAATTTTGAAATGTTAGCATGGGCATGAAGCACTTGGTCGAAAATGGTGGAGATTTAAGGAGAATTTGAGCAATTTTTTTATGCATTGTGTTAAGTGTTTTGTCATAGTTTGTCTAGGAATAATTCTTTATGCATTTGTGTCATTAGAATTGTCATAGGAATGTTGGGAAATTAGGGAATCTAGGTAGAATAAAATATATGAATGTTTGTTGATGAGTTGAATTGTGAATAGAATAATAGTTAGTCGGAAACGTAGGAATAGTTTAGTATTATTTTATTGTTAGTGGAGTTTGTAGAGAATTTGAATTAGGAATATAATATTGGTTAGTGGATTGTATAGGATTATTTTATTGTCTTGTGCTTTGTGTAGGATTCTTTCTTGATTATCGTGGTGGCACGGATTCCTAGGTCTAGGGCACGAATTACGAGATAGACTCGAACTACGAGGCTAATGCACATACTTCAAGACTAATGCACGCAATCCTAGGTGAATGCACGTAAACCAATGCAAGGCACGTAATTCAATGCAATGCATGCAAATCAAGGCACGACTCTATATCTAGGTTAAGGTACGCAGTTCAAGGTTAGGGCACACGAAATGAGGTAATGCACGTACATCGAGGTCAGGGCACGTATATCTAAGTATCGCACGTCAATCGGGGATTAGGGCACACTATTCTAGGTCAGGGCACGTGTGACAAGGTATGCACGAAAACCAAGACATGACACGTAATCCAAGGTTGATCATTTAATTTTAGGTCTAAGGCGCGCAAATCGAGGTATGACACGTTATTTGGGGTCGGGCCTCACACTCTACGATGGGGGCAGTAAGCCTGATTGGCTGCGCCAAATTTCGGAGCCCAAAATTGAACGTTTTCATCAGTTTTGGGACACATTTGTTCTTTTGCGTTGTTTTTCCGTCCTGGATAGTACGTCGTGAGCCGCGAAAAGGACAACAACATAATCCATCACATTTCTATTACCAAATCCCACGCCACCTTGGGCAAGACAACTTCACTTCCCGTAGAGGCTGGGGCCGCAAACCGAGGGCGTGGGGCTTATGACCAGGTCTCCGTCGCTCCGGTGCCAATAAGTTTTGATCCGTAAGGAGTTACGCGAACCACAGCATACCGTTGGAAAGTACTCCGAGAGCTCTACGATGGTGGCAAAAAGCTTGCTTGGCTGCGCCTATTTTCAGAGCCCAAAAGCGAAAAGGTCCCTGATCGTTTGTCGTGAGCCGCTAAAAGGACAACAACCTAATCCATCACATTTCTATTACCGAATCCATGCTTGGGCAAGACAACTTCACTTCACGTAGAGGCTGAGCCCGCAAACCGAGGGCATGGGGCTTAGGACCACGTCTCCCTGGCTCTGGTGCCCATAAGTTTTGATCCGTAAGGAGTTACGCGGCGCACAACATACCGAGAGCTCTACGATGGTGGCAAAAAGCTTGCTTGGCTGTGCCTATTTTCACAGCCCAAAATCGATCGTTTTCATCAGTTTCTGGATCCTTTTCTCGTTTTGCGCTATTTTTCTGTCTCGGATCGTACGTCGTGAGCCGCAAAAAGGACGACAACCTAATCCATCACATTTCTATTGCCGAATCCCACGCCACCTTGGGCAAGACAACTTCGCTTCCTGTAGAGGCTGGGTCGTAAACCGAGGGCGTAGGGCTTAGGACCAGGTCTCCGTCGCTCTGGTGCCCAAAACTTTTGATCCATAAGGAGTTACACGACGCACAGCATACCATTAGAAAGCTCTCCGAGAGCTCTACGATGGTGGCAGGAAGCCTACTTGCCTGCGCCTATTTTCACTTAGAGGCTGGGCCCACAAACCGAGGGCGTGGGGCTTAGGACCAGGTCTCCGTCGCTCCGGTGCCCATAACTTTTGATCCGTAAGAAGTTACGCGGCGCATAGCACACCGTTGGAAATCTCTCTGAGAGTTCTATGACAGGGGCAGCAAGTCTATTAGGCTGCGCCTATTTTCGGACCCCAAAATCGAACATTTTCATTAGTTTTGGGACACTTTTCTTCTTTTGCACTGCTTTTTCATCCTGGATCGTACGCCATGAGCCGCGAAAAGGACAACAACCTAATCCATCGCATTTCTATTACCGAATACCATGCTTGGGCAAGACAACTTCGCTTCACGTAGAGACTGACCCCGCAAACCGAGGGCATGGGGCTTTGGACCAGGTCTCCCTGGCTCTGGTGCCCATAAGTTTTGATCCGTAAGGAGTTACGCGGCGCACAGTATACCGAGAGCTTTACGATGGGTGCAAAAAGCCTGCTTGGCTGCACCTATTTTCAGAGCCCATAACTTTTGATCCGTAAGGAGTTACGCGACGCACAGCATACGATTGGAAAGCTTTCCGAGTGCTCTACGATATCGGCAGAAAGCCTGCTTGTCTGCGCCTATTTTCAGAGGCCAAAATCAAACATTTTCATCAGTTTCTGGACACTTTTCTTGTTTTGCGCTGTTTTTCTGTCACGGATCGTACATCGTGAGCCGCGAAAAAGACGACAACCTAATCCATCCCATTTCTATTACCAAATCCCATGGCACCTTGGGCAAGACAACTTCGATTCACGTAGTGGCTAGGCCCGAAAACTGTGGTCGTAGGGCTTAGGAACAAGGCTCCGTCGCTCCGGTGCCCATAACTTTTGATCCGCAAGGAGTTACGCGGCGCACAACATACCGTTGGAAAGCTCCCTGAGATCTCACGACGGGGGCAGTAAGCCTGATTGGCTGCGCCAAATTTCGGAGCCCAAAATTGAACGTTTTCATCAGTTTTGGGTCACATTTCTTCTTTTGCGGTGTTTTTTCATCCCGGATCGTACGTCATGAGCCGCGAAAAAGACGACAACCTAATCCATCACATTTATATTATCGAATCCCATACCACCTTGGGCAAGACAACTTCGCTTCACTTAGAGACTGGGCCTGCAAACCGAGTCCGTGGGGCTTAGGACTAGGTCTCCATCGCTCCGGTGCCCATAACTTTTGATCCGTAAGGAGTTACGCGGCGCACAGCATACCATTGAAAAGCTCTCCGAGAGCTCTACGATGGGGGCAGCAAGCTTGCTCGTCTGCGTCTGTTTTCGGAGTCCAAAATCGAATGTTTTCATCAATTTCGGGACACATTTCTTCTTTTGCACTGTTTTTCCGTCCTGGATAGTACGTCGTGAGCCACGAAAAGGACAACAACCTAATCCATCACATTTCTATTACCAAATCCCACGCCACCTTGGGCAAGACAACTTCACTTCCCGTAGAGGCTGGGGTCGCAAACCTGAGGGCGTGGGGCTTAGGACAAGTTTTCCGTCGCTCCAGTGCCCATAACTTTTGATCCGTAAGGAGTTACGCGGCGCACAGCATACCGTTGAAAAGTTTTCCGAGAGCTCTACTACGGGGGCAGTAAGCATGCTAGGCTGCGCCTATTTTCGGAGCTGAAAATTGAACATTTTCATCAGTTACGTGACACGTTTCTTCTTTTGCGCTGTTTTTTCGTCCTGGATAGTACGTTGTGAGCTGCGAAAAGGACAACAACCTAATCCATCACATTTCTTTTACCAAATCCCACGCCTCCTTGGGCAAGACAACTTCACTTCCCGCGGAGGCTGGGGCCGCAAACCGAGAGCGTGGGGCTTAGGACCAGGTCTCCGTAGTTTCGGTTCCCATAACTTTTGATCCATAAGGAGTTACGCGGCGCATAGCATACCGTTGGAAAGCTCTCCGAGAGCTCTACGAAGTGGGTAGGTAGACTACCCAACTGCGCCTATTTTCGGAGCCCAAAATTGAACATTTTCATCAGTTTCGGGACACTTTTTTTATTTTCTGCTATTTTTTCGTTCCGGATCGTACGTCGTGAGCCGCGAAAAGGACGACAACCTAATCGATCACATTTTTATTACCAAATCCTATGCCTCCTTGGGCAAGACAACTCGTTTCACGTAGAGGCTGGGCCCGCAAACCGAGGGGGTGGGGCTTAAGACCAGGTCTCTGTCGCTCCGGTGCCCATAACTTTTGATCTGTAAGGAGTTACGCGGCGCACAACATACCGTTGGAAAGCTCTTTGAGAGCTATACGACGGGGGTGGCAAGCCTCCTAGGCTGCGCCTGTTTTCGTAGCCCAAAATCGAACGTTTTCATTAGTTTCTGGACATTTTTCTTCTTTTACGCTGCTTTTTCATCCCTCATCGTACGTGGTGAGCCGCGAAAAGGACGACAACCTAATCCATCACTTTTCTATTACCGAATCCCATGCTTGGGCAAGACAACTTTGCTTCACGTAGAGGATGGCCCCGCAAACTGAGGGCGTGGGGCTTAGGACCAGGTCTCCCTTGCTCCGGTGCCCATAAGTTTTGATCCGTATGGAGTTACGCGACGTACAGCATACCGAGAGCTCTACGATGGAGGCATAAAGCCTGCTTGGCTGCGCCTAATTTCAGAGCACAAAATTGAACATTTTCATCAGTTTTTGGACTCTTTTATTCTTTTGCGCTGTTTTTCCGTCCTGGATAGTACGTCATGAGCTGCGAAAAGGACAACAACCTAATCCATCATATTTCTATTACCAAATCCCACGCTACCTTGGGCAAGACAACTTCACTTCCCGTAGAGGCTGGGGCCACAAACTGAGGGCGTGTGGCATAGGACTAGGTCTCTGTCGCTTCAGTGCCCATAACTTTTGATCCATAAGGAGTTACGCGGCACACAGCATACCGTTGAAAAGTTCTCTGAGAGCTCTACGATGGGGGCAACAAGCCTGCCCAACTTCGCCTGTTTTCAGAGCCCAAAATTGAACGTTTTCATCAATTTTGAGACACTTTTCTTCTTTTGCGTTGTTTTTTTGTCCCGGATTGTAAGATCGTGAGCCGCAAAAAGGACGACAACCTAATCCATCATATTTCTATTACCGAATCCTATGCCACCTTAGGCAAGACAACTTCGCCTCACGTAGAGGCTGGGCCCGCAAACAAAGGGCGTGGCGCTTGGCACCAAGTCCCCGTCGCTCCGGTGCCCATAACTTTTGATCCGTAAGGAGTTACGCGGTACACAGTATACCGTTGGAAAGCTCTCTGAGAGTTCTACGATGGGGCAGCATGCCTACTAGGCTGCGCCTATTTTCAGAGCCCAAATTGAACGTTTTAATTAGTTTTGGGACACTTTTCCTCATTTGCGCTATTTTTTCATCCTGGATCGTATGTCGTGAGCCGCGAAAAGGACGATAACCTAATCCATCACATTTCTATTACCGAATCCCATGGCACCTTGGGCAAGACAACTTCGGCTCACGTAGAGGATGGCCCCGCAAATCGAGGGCGTGGGGCTTAGGACCAGGTCTCCCTTGCTCCGGTGCCCACAAGTTTTGATCCGTATGGAGTTACGTGGCGTACAGCATACCGAGAGCTCTATGACGGGGGCAGCAAGGCTACTTGGCTGCGCTTGTTTTCAGAGCCCAAAATCAAACGTTTTCATCACTTTCGGCACACTTTTCTTCTTTTGCGCTATTTTTTTGTCCTAGATCGTACGTCATGAGCCGTGAAAAGGACGACAACCTAATCCATCACTTTCTATTACCAAGTCCCACGCCACCATGGCAAAGACAACTTCGCTTCCCGTAGAGGCTGGGTCCGCAAACCGAGGGCGTGGGGCTTAGGACCAGGTCTCCGTCGCTCTGGTGCCCATAACTTTTGATCCGTAAGGAGTTACGCGACGCACAACATACCGTTCGAAAGCTCTTTGAGAGCTCTACGATGGGGGTAGAATGCCTGCTTGGCTACGCATGTTTTCAAAGCCCAAAATCGAATGTTTTCATCAGTTTTTAGATAATTTTCTTGTTTTGCAATGTTTTTCTGTCCCGGATCGTACGTCGTGAGCCGCGAAAAGGACGACAACCTAATCCATCACATTTCTATTACCGAATCCCACGACACCTTGGGCAAGTCAACTTCGATTCACGTAGTGGCTGGGACCGCAAACAGTGGGCGTGGGGCTTGTGACCAAGTCTCCGTCGCTCTGGTGCCCATAATTTTTGATCCATAAGGAGTTATGCGGCGCACAACATACCGTTGGAAAGCTCTCCGAGAGCTTTACAACGGAGGAAGCAAGCTTTCTCGGCTGCACCTATTTTCGGAGCCCAAAATCGAATGTTTTCATAAGTTTTGGGACATTTTTCTTCTTTTACATTATTTTTTCGTCCCGGATCGCACGTCGTGAGCCATGAAAAGGATAACAACCTAATCCACCACATTTCTACTATCAAATCCCACGGCACCATGGGCAAGACAACTTCACTTCACGTAGAGACTAGGCCCGCAAACTGAGGGCATGGGGCTTCGGACCAGGTCTCTGTCGCTCATTTGCCCAAAACTTTTGATCCGTAAGGAGTTACGCGGTGCACAGCATACCGTTAAAAAGCTCTCCGAGAGCTCTACGACGGCGGCAGCAAGCTTGCTCAACTGCGCCTATTTTTGGAGCCCAAAATCGAACGTTTTCATCAGTTTCAGGATACATTTCTTCCTTTGCGCTGTTTTTCTGTCCTGGATAGTACGTCGTGAGCCGCGAAAAGGACAACAACCTAATCCATCACATTTCTATTACCAAATCCCACGCCAGCTTGGGCAAGACAACTTCACTTCCCGTAGAGGCTGGGGCCGCAAACCGAGGGCGAGGGGCTTAAGACAAAGTCTCCGTCACTCTGGTGCCCATAACTTTAGATCCATAAGAAGTTACGCAGCACACAGCATACAGTTGAAAAGCTTTCCGAGAGCTCTACGACGGGGGCAGTAAGCCTGCTCGGCTGCGCTTGTTTTCAAAGCCAAAAATCAAACATTTTCATCAGTTACGTGACAAATTTCTTCTTTTGCGCTGTTTTTCCGTCCTGGATAGTACGTCGTGAGCCGCGAAGAGGACAACAACCTAATCTATCACATTTCTATTTCCAAATCCCATGCCACCTTGGGCAAGACAACTTCACTTCCCATAGAAGCTGTGGCTGCAAACCGAGGGCATGGGGCGTAGGACCAGGTCTCCGT
Organism: Ehretia macrophylla; assembly: GCA_037974665.1. Lineage (NCBI taxonomy): Eukaryota > Viridiplantae > Streptophyta > Magnoliopsida > Boraginales > Ehretiaceae > Ehretia > Ehretia macrophylla. The sequence goes on from CM075769.1 coordinate 67,559,309, forward strand.
CGCTCCGGTGCCCATAACTTTTGATCCGTAAGGAATTACGCAGTACACAGCATACCGTTGAAAAGCTCTCCGAGAGCTCTACGACAGGGGCATCAAGCTTGCTCGGCTGTGCCTGTTTTTAGAGCCCAAAATCGAACGTTTTCATCAGTTTTGGGACACATTTCTTCTTTTCCACTGTTTTTCCGTCCTGGATAGTACGTCGTGAGCCGCGAAAAGGACAACAACCTAATCCATCACATTTCTATTACCAAATCCCATTCCACCTTGGGCAAGATAACTTTACATCCCGTAGAGGCTGGGGCCGCAAACCGAGGGCGTGGGGCTTAGGACTAGGTCTCCGTCGCTTCGGTGCCTATAACTTTTGATCCATAAGGAGTTACGCGGCGCACAGTATACCGTTAAAAAGTTCTCTGAGAGCTCTACGACGGGGGCAGCAAGCCTGCCCAGCTGCGTATGTTTTCGGAGCCCAAAATTGAACGTTTTCATCAGTTTCGGGACACTTTTCATCTTTTGCGCTATTTTTCTGTCCCGGATCGTACGTCGTGAGCCGCGAAAAAGACAACCTAATCCATCACATTTCTATTGTCGAATCCCACGGCACCTTGGGCAAGACAACTTCGCTTCACGTAGAGGCTGGGCCCGTAAACCGAGGGCGTAGGTCTTAGGACCAGGTCTCCTTCGCTCCGGTGCCCATAACTTTTTATCCGTAAGGAGTTACGCGACGCACAGCATACCGTTGGAAAGCTCTCCAAGAGCTCTACGACGGGGGCCGCAAGCCTGCTTAGCTGCACCTATTTTCGGAGCCCAAAATCGAACGTTTTAATCAGTTTTTGGACACTTTTCTTAATTTACGTTATTTTTTCGTCCCGCATCGTACGTCGTGAGAAGCGAAAAGGACGACAACCAAATCCATCACATTTCTATTACCGAATCCCACGCTTGGGCATGATAACTTCGCTTCACGTAGAGTCTGGGCCCGCAAACAGAGGGTGCGGGGCTTAGGACCAGGTCTCCGTCGCTCTGGTGCCCATAACTTTTGATCTATAAGGAGTTACGTGGCGCACAGCATACCGTTGGAAAGCTCTCCGAGAGCTCTACGACAAGGGAAGCAAGCCCGCTATGCTGCACCCATTTTCGCAGCCCAAAATTCAACGTTTTCATCAATTTTTGGATACTTTTCTTCTTTTGTGCTGTTTTTCCGTCCCGGATCGTACGTCGTGAGCCGAGAAAAGGACGACGACCTAATCCATCATATTTCTATTATCGAATCCCATGCCACTTTGGAAAAGACAACTTCGCTTCTCGTAGAAGCTGGGCCCGCAAACCGAGGGCATGGGGCTTAGGACCAGGTCTCCGTCGCTCCGGTGCCCATAACTTTTGATCCGTAAGGAGTTACGCAACTCACAACATACCGTTGGAAAGCTCTTCAAGAGCTTTACGACAGGAGCAGCAAGCCTGCTAGGTTGCGCCTATTTTTGGAGTCCAAAATCGAACGTTTTCATAAGTTTCCAGACACTTTTCTTCTTTTGCGCTGTTTTTCCGTCCTCGATCGTACGTCGTGAACCGCGAAAAGAACGATAACCTAATCCATCACATTTCTATTACCGAATCCCACGCTTGGGCAAGACAACTTCACTTCACGTAGAGGCTGGGCCCGCAAACCGAGGGCGTGGGGGCTTAGGACCAGATCTCCGTCGCTCCGGTGCCCAACTTTTGATCCGTAAGGAGTTACGCGGCGCACAACATACCGTTGAAAAGCTCTCCAAGAGCTCTATGATGGGGGCAGCAAGCTTGCTTGGCTGCACCTGTTTTCAGAACCCAAAATCGAACGATTTCTTCAGTTTCTGGACACTTTTCTTCTTTTGCGCTGTTTTTCCGTCCCGGATCGTATGTCGTGAGCCTTGAAAAGGACGACAACCTAATCCATTACATTTCTATTACCGAATACCACGCCACCTTGGGTAAGACAACTTCGCTTCATGTAGAGGTTGGGCCCGCAAACCGAGGGCGTGGGGCTTAGCACTAGGTATCCGTAGCTCCGGTGCCCATAACTTTTGATCCGTAAGGAGTTACGCGGCGCACAACATACCGTTGGAAAGCTCTCCGAGAGCACTAAAACGGGGGCTGCAAGCTTGCTTGGTTGCACCTATTTTCGGAGCCCAAAATCGAACGTTTGCATGAGTTTTAGGTCACTTTTCTTCTTCTGCACTATTTTTTCATCCCGGATCGTACGTCTTGAACCGTGAAAAGGACGACAACCTAGTCCATCACATTTCTATTATCGAATCCCATGCCACTTTGGGCAAGACAACTTCGTTTCACGTAGATGCTCGGCCCGTAAACCTAGGGCGTGTGCTTTAGGACCAGGTCTTCGTCGCTCCGGTGCCCATAACTTTTGATCTATACGGAGTTACGCGGTGCACAGCATACTGTTGGAAAGCTCTCCGTGAGCTCTACGATGGACGCAGCAAGCCTGCTCTTTTGCGCCTATTTTCGGAGTCCAAAATCAAACGTTTTCATCAGTTTCGAGATACTTTTCTTCTTTTTCGCTGTTTTTCTGTCCCCGATCGTACGTCGTGAGCCGCGATAAGGACGACAACCTAATCCATCACATTTCTATTACCGAATCCCATGTTTGGGCAAGACAACTTCGCTTCACGTAGTGGCTGGGCCCGCAAACCGAGGGCGTAGGGCTTAGGACCAGGTCTCCGTCGCTCCGGTGTCCATAAATTTTTTATCAATTTCGGGACACTTTTCTTCTTTTGCGCTATTTTTCTGTCCTGGATCGTACATCGTGAGCCGCGAAAACGACGACAACCTAATTCATCACATTTCTATTACCGAATCCCATGGAACCTTAGGCAAGACAACTTTGCTTCACGTAGAGGCTGGGCCTACAAACCAAGGGCGTGGGGCTTGGGACCAGGTCTCCGTTGCTCCCGTGCCCATAACATTTGATCCGGAAAGAGTTGCGCGGCGCACAGCATACCGTTGGAAAGCTCTCCAAGGGCTCTACGACGAGAGTAGCAAGCCTACTCGGCTGCACCTATTTTTGGATCCCAAAATCGAATATTTTCATCAGTTTTGGGACACTTTTCTTCTTTTGCACTATTTTTCTGTCCCGGATTGTACGTCGTGAGCCGCGAAAAGGACGAGAACCTAATCCATCACATTTCTATTACCGAATCCCATGGCACCTTGGGCAAGACAACTTTGATTGATGTAGAGGCTGGGCCCACAAACCGAGGGTGTGGGGCTTTGGACCAGGTCTCCGTCACTCTGGTGCCCATAACTTTTGATCCGCAAGGAGTTACACGGAGCACAGCATACCGTTGGAAAGCTCTCTGAGAGCTCTACGATGGGAGCAGCAAGCCTACTCAGCTGCGCCTATTTTTGGAGCCCAAAATTGAATGTTTTCATCAATTTCGGGATACTTTTCTTGTTTTTCACTATTTTTCCATCCTGCATCGTACGTCGTGAGCTGCGAAAAGGACGACAGCCTAATCCATCACATTTCTATAATAGAATCCTATGACACCTTAGGCAAGACAACTTTGCTTAACGTAGAGTTTAGGCCCGCAAACCGAGGGCATGGGGCTTGGGACCAGGTCTCCGTCGCTCCGGTGCCCATAACTTTTGATCCGTAAGGAGTTACGAGGCGTACAACATACCGTTGGAAAGCTCTCCGAGAGCTCTATGACGAAGGCAACAAGCATGCTTGGTTGCGCCTATTTTTGGATCCCCAAATCGAATGTTTTATCAGTTTCAGAACACTTTTCTTCTTTTGCGCTATTTTTCCGTCCCGGATAGTACGTCGTGAGCCACAAAAAGGACGACAACCTAATCCATCCCATTTCTATTACCAAATCCCATGGCACCTTGGGCAAGACAACTTCGCTTCACGTAGAGGTTGGGCCCACAAACTGAGGGCGTGGGGCTGGGGACCAGGTCTCCGCCGCTCCGGTGTTCATAACTTTTGATACGAAAAGAGTTACGCGGTGCATAGTATACCATTGGAAAGCTCACCAAGAGCTCTACGACGAGGGTAGCAAGTCTGCTTAGCTGCGCCTGTGTTAGGAGCCCAAAATCGAACGTTATCATCAGTTTTGGGATAATTTTCTTCTTTTACGCTGGTTTTTCGTCACGGATCGTACATTGTGAGCCACAAAAAGGACGACAACCTAATCCATCACATTTCTATTACCGAATCCCATGACACCTTAGGCAAGACAAATTCGCTTCATGTAGAGTCTGGACCCGCAAATCGAGGGCGTGGGGCTTGGGACCAGGTCTCCGTCACTCCGGTGCCCATAACTTTTTATCTGTAAGGCGTTACGCGGCGCACAGCATACCGTTGGAAAGCTTCCCGAGAGCTCTACGAAGAAGGCAGCAAGAATGCTCGCCTGCGCATGTTTTTGGATACCAAACTCGAACGTTTTCGTTCGTTTCAGGACTCTTTTCTTCTTTCGCGCTGCTTTTTCGTCCCGGATCGTACGTCGTTAGACGCGAGAAAGACGACAACCTAATCCATCACATTTTTATTACCGAATCGCACTCCACCTTGGGGAAGACAACTTTGCTTCATGTGAAGGCTGGGCCCACAAACCGAGGGCGTGGGGCTTGGGACCAGGTCTCCGTCTCTCTGATGCCTAGAACTTTTGATCCAGAAAGAGTTACGCGATGCACAGCATACCGTTAGAAAGATCTCCGAGAGTTCTACGACGAAGGAAGCAAGTACGCTCGGCTGCGCCTATTTTCGTAGCCCAAAATTGAACATTTTCATTAGTTTCGGGATACTTTTCTTCTTTGGCGTTGTTTTTTCGTCCCGGATCGTATGTCGTGAGCTGTAAAAAGGACGACAACCTAATCCATCACATTTCTATTACTGAATCCCACGACACCTTTGGCAAAACAACTTCGCTTCACGTAGAGGTTGGGCACGCAAACCGAGGGTATGGGGCTTGGGACCACGTCTCCGTCACTCTGGTGACCATAACTTTTGATCTGAAAGGAGTTACGCGGCGCAAAGCATACCGTTGGAAATTTCTCCAAGAGCTCTACGACGAAGGAATCAAGTACGCTCAGCTGCGCCTATTTTCGGAGTCCAAAATCGAACATTTTCATCAATTTCGGGATACTTTTCTTCTTTTATGCTATTTTTCTGTCCCGTATTGTAGGTCCTGAGACACGAAAAGGACGACAACCTAATACATCACATTTTTATTACCGAATCCCACGGCACCTTAGGCAAGACAACTTTTCTTCACGAAGACTCTGGGCCTGCAAATCGAAGGCATGGGGCTTAGGACCAGGTCTCCGTCAATCTGGTGCCCATAACTTTTTATCCGTAAGGCGTTATGTGGCGCACAACATACCGTTGGAAAGCTCCCCGAGAGCTCTACGATGAGGGCAACAAGACTGCACGACTGTGCCTTTTTTCTGAGCCAAAAATTGAATGTTTTCATCAGTTTTGAGACACTTTTCTTCTTTTGAGCTATTTTTTCGTCCAGTATCGTACGTCGTGAGCTGCGAAAAGGACGACAACCTAATCCATCACATTTCTATTACATAATCCCACGACACCTTAGGCAAGACAACTTCACTTCACTTAGAGGCTGGGCCCGCAAAGCGAGGGCGTGGGGCTCAGGACCAGGTCTTGGTCGCTCCAGTGCCTATAACTTTTGATCCGGTAAAAGTTACGCGGGGCACAGCATACCGTTGGAAAGCCCTCTGAGAGCTCTACGACCAGGGTAGCAAGCCTGCTCGGCTGTGCCTGTTTTCAGAGCCAAAAGTCAAATGTTTTCATCAATTTTGGGACACTTTTCTTCTTTTGTGCTATTTTTTTGTCCCGGATCGTTCGTCGTGAGCCGCGAAAATGACGACAACCTAATCCATCACATTTCTATTACCGAATCCCACGGCACCTTGGGCAAGACAACTTTTCTTCACGAAGAGTCTGGGCCCGCAAATCGAGGGCGTGGGGCTTAGGACCAGGTCTCCGTCAATCTGGTGCCCAAAACTTTTGATCCGTAAGGCGTTACGCGGTGCACAGCATACCGTTGGAAAGGTCTCCGAGAGCTCTACGATGTGGACATCAATCTTGCTAGGCTGCGCCTATTTTTGGAGCCAAAAATTGAATGTTTTCATCAGTTTTGGGACACTTTTCTTCTTTTTTGCTGTTTTTCCGTCCCGAATCGAACGTCGTGAGCCGCGAAAAGGCTGACAACTTAATCCATCACATTTCTAGTACTAAATCCCAAGGCACCTTGGGCAAGAAAACTTCACTTCACGTAGAGGCTGGGCCCACAAACCGAGGGCGTGGGGCTCAGGACCAGGTCTTGGTCGCTCCAGTGCCTATAACTTTTGATCCGGTAAAAGTTACGCGGGGCACAGCATACCGTTGGAAAGCCCTCTGAGAGCTCTACGACCAGGGTAGCAAGCCTGCTCGGCTGTGCCTGTTTTCAGAGCCAAAAGTCAAATGTTTTCATCAATTTTGGGACACTTTTCTTCTTTTGTGCTATTTTTTTGTCCCGGATCGTTCGTCGTGAGCCGCGAAAATGACGACAACCTAATCCATCACATTTCTATTACTGAATCCCACTGCACCTTGGGCAAGACAAGTTCGCTTCACGTAGAGGCTAGGACCACAAACCAAGGGTGTGGGGCTTGGGATCAGGTCTCCGTCACTTCGGTGCCCATAACTTTTGATCTGGAAAGTGTTACGCAGTGCACAGCATACCATTGGAAAGCTCCCTGATAGCTCTACAACGAGGGCAGCAAAACGGCATGGCTTCGGCATCCAAAATTGAACGTTTTCTTTAATTTTGGGACATTTTTCTACATTTGCGATGTTTTTCTTTCCCGAATCGTACATCGTGAGCCGCGAAAAGGATGACAAACTAATCCATGACATTTCTATTACTGAATCCCACGACACCTTGGGCAAGACAAACTTCGCTTCACCTAGAAGCTGGGCCCATAAATCAAGGGCGTTGGGCTTGGGACTAGGTCTCCGAGAGCTCTACGACAAGGGTAGCAAGCCTGCTCGGTTGTGCCTTTGTTCGGTGCCCAAAATCGAACGTTTTCATCAGTTTCTGGATATTTTTCTTCTTTTTCGCTATTTTTCCGTCCCGGATCGTACCTCGTGAGCCGCGAAAAGGATGACAACCTAATCCATCACATTTCTATTACCGAATCCCACAGCACGTTGGGCAAGGCAACTTCGCTTCACGTAGTGTCTGCACTCACAAATCGAGGGCATAGGGCTTAGGACCCGGTCTCCGTCACTCCGGTGCCCATAACTTTTTATCCGTAAGGCATTGCGCGGCGCATAACATACCATTAGAAAGCTCCCTGAGAGCTCTACGACGAGGGCAGCAAGACTGCATGGATGCGCCTATTTTTCGAGCCCAAATTTGAATATTTTCATCAGTTTCAGGACACTTTTTTCCTTTTGAGCTATTTTTCTGTCCCGGATCGTATGTCGTGAGCCATGAAAAGGACGACAACCTAATCCATCAAATTTCTATTACCGAATCCCAAGGCACCTTGGGCAAAAAAACTTCGCTTCACGTAGAGGCTGGGCCCACAAACCGAGTGCGTGGGGCTTGAGACCAGGTCTCCTTCGCTCCGGTGCCCATAACTTTTGATCTGGTAAGAGTTACGCGGCGCACATCATACCGTTGGAAAGCTCTTCGAGAGATCTACGACGAGGGCAGTAGGCTTGCTCGGCTACGCCTATTTTCAGAGCCCAAAATCCAATGTTGTCATCAGTTTCGGGACACTTTTCTTCTTTTGTGCTATTTTTCTGTCCCAGATCGTACGTCGTGATCTGCGAGAAGGACGACAACATAATCCATCACATTTCTATTACCGAATCTCACTGTACCTTGGGCAAGACAACTTCGCTTCACGTAAAGGCTGGGCCCACAAACCGAGGGCGTGGGGCTTAAGACCAGGTCTCCGTCGCTCAGGTGCATATAACTTTTGATCCGGAAAGAGTTACGAAGCGCACAGCATACCGTTTGAAAGCTCTTCGAGAGCTCTAGGATGAGGGAAGCAAGCCTGCTCGGCTGCGCCTATTTTCAGAGCACAAAATGGAACGTTTCATCAGTTTTAGGATACTTTTCTTCTTTTACGCTATTTTTCTTTCCCGGATCGTACGTAGTGAGCTGCGAAAAGGACGACAACCTAATCCATCACATTTCTATTACCGAATCCCATGGCACCTTGGGCAAGACAACATCGCTTCACGTAGAGGCTGGGCCCGCAAATCGAGTGTGTGGGGCTTGAGACCAGGACTCCGTCACTCTGATGCCTATAACTTTTGATCCGTAAGGATTCACACGGCGCACAACATACTGTTGGAAAGCTCTCCGAGAGCTCTACGATGGGGGAAACAAGACTGCGCGACTGTGCCTGTTTTTGGGGCCCAAAATCGAACATTTTTAAGAGTTTTGAGTCACTTTTCTTCTTTTGCGCTGTTTTTTCCATCCCGAATCGTACGTCGTGAGCCGCGAAAATGATGACAACCTAATCCATCACATTTCTATTACCGAATAACACAACACCTAGGGCAAGACAATTTTTCTTCACGTAGAGGCTGGGCCTGCAAACCGAGGGCGTGGGGCTTGGGACCATAACTTTTGATCCCGAAAGAGTTACGCAGCGCACAGCATACCGTTGGAAAGCTCTCTAGGAGCCCTACAATTGGGGTAGCAAGCTTGCTCCTGCGCCTATTTTTGTGGCCCAAAATGGAATGTTTTCATCAGTTTCATGACACTTTTCTTCTTTTGCGCTGTTTTTCCATCCTGGATCGTACGTCGCGAGCCGTAAATAGGACGACAACCTAATCCATCACATTTCTATTACCGAATCCCACGGCACCTTAGGCAAGACAACTTCGCTTCACGTAGAGGCTGGGCCCACAAATAGAGGACGTGGGGCTTGGGACCAGGTCTTTGTCGCTCTGGTGCCCATAACATTTGATTCGGAAAGAGTTACGCGGCGCACAGCATACCGTTGGAAAGCTCCCTGAGAGCTCTACGATGAGAGCAGCAAGACTGCATGGTTGCGCCTATTTTTGGAATCCAAAATTGAACGTTTTCATCAGTTTCGGGATACTTTTCTTCTTATGCGCTGTTTTTTTGTCCCGGATTGTACGTCGTGAGCTGCGAAAAGGACGACAACCTAATCCATCATATTTTTATTATCGAATCCCACAGTACCTTGGGCATGACAACTTCGCCTCACGTAGAGGCTGGGCCCACAAACCGAGGGCGTAGGGCTTGGGGCCAGGTCTCCGTCGCTCCGGTGCCCATATCTTTTGATCCGGTAAGAGTTACGCGGTGTACAACATGCCATTGGAAAGCTCTCCGAGAGCTCTACGATGGGGGTAGCATTCTTGCTTGGCTGCGCCTTTTTTCAGAGCCCAAAATTAAAAGTTTTCATCAGTTTCGGGACACTTTTCTTCTTTTGCGTTATTTTTCCGTCCCATATCGTACAACGTGAGCCTCGAAAAGGACGACAACCTAATCCATCACATTTCTATTACCGAATCCCACAGCACCTTGAGCAAGACAACTTCGCTTCACGTAAAGGCTGGGCCCACAAATCGAGGGTGTGGGGCTGGGACCAGGTCTCCGTCGCTCCGGTGCCCATAACTTTTGATCCGGAAAGAGTTAAGCAGTGCACAGCATACCGTTGGAAAGCTCTTCGAGAGCTCTACGACGAGGGAAGCAAGCCTGCTCGTCTGCGCCTATTTTCAGAGCACAAAATGGAACGTTTTCATCTGTTTCGGGATACTTTTCTTCTTTTGCGATGTTTTTCCGTCCCGGATCGTACGTCGTGAGCCGCGAAAAGGACGATAACCTAATCCATCACATTTCTATTACCGAATTTCATGGCACCTTGGGCAAGACAACTTCGCTTCACGTAGAGGCTGGGCCCGCAAACCGAGTGTGTGGGGCTTGGGACCAGGTCTCCGTCACTCCGGAGCCCATAACGTTTCATCCGTAAAGGGTCACGCGGCGCACAGCATATCGTTGGAAAGCCCTCCGAGAGTTCTACGATGGGGGTAGCAAGATTGCGCGGCTGCGCCTATTTTCGTGGCCCAAAATAGAACGTTTTCAATAGTTTCGGGACACTTTTATTCTTTTGCGCTGTTTTTCCATCTCGGATTGTGCGTCATGAGCCGCGAAAAGGACGAAAACCTAATCTATCACATTTCTATTATCGAATCCCACCGCACCTTGGGCAACACAACTTCGCCTCACATAGAGGTCGGGCCCGCAAACCGACGACGTAGGTCTTAGGACCAGGTCTCCGTCGCTCCGGTACCCATAACTTTTAATCCGGAAAGAGTTACGCGGTGCAAAACATACCGTTGGAAAGCTCTCCAAGAGCTCTACAACGGGGGTAGCAAGCCTGCTCCTGCGCCTATTTTTGTAGCCCAAAATCGAATGTTTTCATCAATTTCGTGACACTTTTATTCTTTTTCGCTATTTTTTCGTCCCGGATCGTACGTCGTGAGCCACGACAAGATTGACAACATAATCCATCACATTTCTATTACCGAATCCCACCGCACCTTGGGCAAGACAACTTCGCTTCATGTAGAGTCTGGGCCCGCAAACCGAGGGTGTGGGGCTTAGGACCAGGTCTCCGACGCTCCGGTGCCCATAACTTTTGATCCGGAAAGAGTTACACCGCGCACAGTATACCATTGGAAAGCTCTCCGGGAGCTCTATAATGAAAGCAGCAAGCTTGCACGGCTGCACCTATTTTTGAAGCCCAAAATTGAACGTTTTCATCAATTTTGGAAAACTTTTCTTATTTTGCGCTATTTTCTGTCCCGGAACGTACGTTGTGAGCTACGAAAAAGACTACAACCAAATCCAACACATTTCTATTACCGAATCCCAAGGCACCATAGGCAAGACCACTTCGCCTCACGTAGAGGCTGGGCCCGCAAACCGAGGGCGAGGCCTTGGGACCAGGTCTCCGTCACTCCGATCCCCATTACTTTTTATCCGTAAGGCGTTATGTGGAGCACGACATACAGTTGGAAAGTTCCCCGAGAGCACTACAACGAGGGCAGCAAGACTGCACGACTGCGCCTGTTTTCAGAGTCCAAAATTGTACATTTTCATCAGTTTCGGGACATTTTTCTTCTTTTGCGCTGTTTTTCTGTCCCGGATCGAAAGTCGTGAGCCGCAAAAATGATGACAACCTAATCCATCACATTTCTATTACCGAATCCCACTGCACCTTGGGCAAGAAAACTTCACTTCACGTAGAAGCTCCGCCCACAAACCGATGGCGTGGGGCTTGGGACCAGGTCTCCGTCACTCCGGTACCCATAACTTTTGATTCAGAATGAGTTGCGCAGTGCACAGCATACCATTGGAAAGCTCTCTGAGAGCTCTACGGCAAGGGTAGCAAGCTTGATTGGTTGCGCCTGTGTTTAGAGCCCAAAATCGAATGTTTTCATCAGTTTTGGGACACTTTTCTTCTTTTGCGCTGTTTTTATGTCCTGGATTGTACGTCATGAGTCGCGAAAAGGACGACAACCTAATCCATCACATTTCTATTACCGAATCCCACAGCACCTTGGGCAAGACAACTTTGCTTCACGTAGAGTCTAGGCCCGCAAATCGAGGGCATGGGGCTTGGGACTTGGTCTCCGTTACTCCGGTGCCCATAACCTTTTATCCGTAAGGTGTCACGCGGCGCACAGCATACCGTTGGAAAGCTCCTCGAGAGCTCTACGATGAGGGCAGAAAGACTGCACGGCTGTGCCTATTTTTGGAGCCCAAAATTGATCATTTTCATCTGTTTTGGGATACTTTTCTTCTTTTGCGCTGTTTTTATGTCCTGGATCGAACGTCTTGAGCCGCGAAAAGGACGACAACCTAATCCATGATATTTCTATTACCGAATCCCATGGCACCTTGGGCAAGAAAACTTCGCTTCACGTAGAGGCTGGGCCCATAAACCGAGGGCGTGGGGCTTTGGACCAAGTCTCCGTCGCTCCGGTGCCTATAACTTTTGTTCCGGAAAGAGTTACGCGGCGCACAACATACCGTTGTCAAGCTCTCCGAGAGCTCTACGACGAGGGAAGAAAGCCTACTCGGCTGCGCCTATTTTCAGAGCCCAAAATGGAACATTTTCATCAGTTTTGGGATACATTTCTTCTTTTGTGCTGTTTTTCTGTCCCGGATCGTACGTTGTGAGCTGCGAAAAGGACGACAACCTAATCCATCACATTTCTATTACCGAATCGCATGGCACCTTGGGCAAGACAACTTTGCTTCACGTAGAGGCTAGGCCCGTAAACTGATTGTATGGGGCTTGGGACCAGGACTCCGTCACTCCGGTGCCCATAACTTTTGATTCGTAAGGAGTCACGCGGCGCACCGCACACCGTTGCAAAGCTCTCCGAGAGCTCTACGATGGGGACAACAAGACTGCGCGGTTACGCCTATTTTCTGGCCCCAAAATCGAACGTTTTCAATAGTTTTGAGAAACTTTTCTTCCTTTGCGCTGTTTTTCTATCCCGGATCGTACGTCGTGAGTCGCGAAAAGGACGACAACCTAATCCATTACATTTCTATTACCGAATCGCATGGCACCTTGGGCAAGACAACTTCGCTTCACGTAGAGGCTGGGCCGGCAAACCGAGTGTATGGGTTTTGGGACCAGGTCTCCGTCACTCCGGTGCCCATAACTTTTGATCCGTGAGGAGTCACGCGGCGCACCGCATACCGTTGCAAAGCTTTCCGAGAGCTCTACAATGGGGGCAGCAAGACTACGCTGTTACGCCTGTTTTCGGGACCCAAAATCGAACGTTTTCAACAGTTTTGGAAAACTTTTATTCTTTTGAGTTGTTTTTCCATCCTGAATCGTACGTCGTGAGCCGCGAAAAGGACGACAACCTAATCCATCACTTTTCTATTAACGATTCGCATGGCACCTTAGGCAAGACAACTTCACTTCACGTAAAGGCTGGGCCTGCAAACTGAGTGTATGGGGCTTGGAACCAGGTCTCCGTCACTCTGGTGCCCATAACTTTTTATCCGTAAGGAGTCACGCGGCGCACCGCATACCGTTGGAAAGCTCTCCGAGAGTTCTACGATGGGGGCAGCAAGACTGCGTGGTTGCGCCTATTTTTGGGGTCCAAAATCGAACATTTTCAATAGTTTTGGGAAACTTTTCTTCTTTTGCGCTGTTTTTCCATCTCGGATCGTACGTCGTGAGGCGCAAAATGGACGACAACCTAATCCATCACATTTCTATTACCGAATCCCACGACACCTTATGCAAGACAATTTCGCTTCACGTAGAGGCTAGGCCCGCAAACTGAGGGCATGGGGCTTGGGACAAGGTCTCCGTCGCTCCGGCGCCCATAACTTTTGATCCAGAGAGAGTTACGCGGCGCACAGCATACCGTTGGAAAGCTCTACGAGAGCTCTACGATGGGGGTAGCAAGCCTGCTCCTGTGCCTATTTTTGTAGCCCAAAATCGAATGTTTTCATCAGTTTTGTGAAACTTTTCTTAATTTATGCTATTTTTTCATCCCAGATCGTGCGTCGTGAGCCGAGAAAAAGACGACAACCTAATCCATCATATTTCTATTACCAAATCCCATGGCACCTTGGGCAAGACAATTTCGCTTCACGTAGAGGCTGGGCCCACAAACCGAGGGCGTGGGGCTTGGGGCCAGGTCTCCATCGCTCCGGTGCCTATAACTTTTGATCCGAAAAGAGTTACGCGGCGCACAGCATACCGTTGGAAAGCTCTCCGAGAGCTCTACGACGGGGGTAGCAAGCCTACTCTTGCGCCTATTTTTGTAGCCCAAAATCGAATGTTTTCATCAGTTTCGTGACACTTTTCTTAATTTGCGCTGTTTTTTCGTCCTGGATCGTACGTCGTGAGCCGCAAAAAAGACAACAACCTAATCCATCACATTTCTATTACCAAATTCCACGGCACCTTGGGCAAGACAACTTCGCTTCACGTAGAGGCTGAGCTCACAAACCGAGGGTGTGGAGCTTGGGACCAGGTCTCTGTCGCTCTAGTGCCCATAACTTTTGATCCGGAAAGAGTTACGAAGCGCACAATATACCGTTGGAAAGCTCTCCGAGAGCTCTACAACGAGGGCAGTAATAATGCACGACTGCTACTATTTTCCGAGCCCAAAATTGAATGTTTTCATCAATTTCGGGACACTTTTCTTCTTTTGCGCTGTTTTTTCATCCCGGATCGTACGTCGTAAGCTGTGAAAAGGACGACAACCTAATCCATCACATTTATTACCGAATCCCACGGCACCTTGGTCAAGAAAAGTTCACTTCACGTAGAGGCTGGGCCCACAAACCGATGGCGTGGGGCTTAGGACTAAGTCTCCGTCGCTTCGGTGCCCATAACTTTTGATCCGGTAAGAGTTACGCAGCGAACAGCATACCATTGGAAAGCTCTCCGAGAGCTTGACGACGAGGGTAGCAAGCCTACTCGACTGCGCCTATTTTTAGAACCCAAAATCGTATGTTTTCATCAGTTGTGAGACACTTTTCTACTTTTGCGATGTATTTCAGTTCCGGATCGTACGACGTGAGTCGCGAAAAGGACGATAACCTAATTCATCACATTTCTATTACCGAATCCAACAACACCTTGGGCAAGACAATTTCGCTTCAGGTAGAGGCTGGGCCCGCAAACCGAGGGCGTGGGGCTTGGGACCAGGTCTCCGTCGCTCCGGTGCCCATAACTTTTGATCCGGAAAGAGTTACGCGACGCACAACATACCGTTGGAAAGCTCTCCGAGAGGTCTACGACGGGGGAAGCAAAACTGCAAAATTGCGGCTATTTTTGAAACCCAAACTTGAAAGTTTTCATATGTTTCGGGACACTTTTCTTCTTCTGCGCTATTTTTTTCATCCCGGATCGTAAGTCGTGAGCCGCGAAAAGGACGACAACCTAATCCATAACATTTCTATTACCGAATCGCAAGGCACCTTGGGCAAGACAACTTCATTTCACGTAGAGGCTGGGCCCGCAAACCAAGGGCGTAGGGCTTGGGACCAAGTCTCCGTCATTCCGGTGTCCATAACTTTTTATCCGTAAGGCATTACGTGGTGCACAACATACAGTTGGAAAGCTCCCCAAGAGCTTTAAAACGAGGGCAGCAAGACTGCACGGCTGTGCCTGTTTTCCGAGCCCAAAATTGAACATTTTCATTAGTTTCAGGACACTTTTCTTCTTTTGCACTGTTTTTCTGTCCCGGATCGTACGTCGTGAGCCACGAAAAGGACGACAACCTAGTCCATCACATTTCTATTACCGAATCCCAAGGCACCTTGTGCAAGATAACTTCGCTTCACGTAGAGGTTGGGCCCACAAACTGAGGGCGTGGGGCTTGGGACGAGGTCTCCGTCACTCCGGTGCCCGTAACTTTTGATCCGGAAAGAGTTACACAGCGATAGGATACCATTGGAAAGCCCTTCGAGAGCTCTACGATGAGGGTAGCAAGCCCGCTCGGCTGCGCTTGTGCTCGGAGCCCAAAATCAAACATTTTCATAAGTTTTGGGACACTATTCTTCTTTTGTGCTGTTTCTCTGTCCCGGATCGTACGTCGTGAACTGCAAAAAGGACGACAACCTAATCTATCATATTTCTATTATCGAATCCCACGGTACCTTGGGCAAGACAACTTCGCTTCATGTAGAGGCTGGGCTTACAAACCGAGGGCGTGCGGTTTGGGACCTAGTCTCTATCGCTCCGGTGCCCATAACTTTTGATCCGGAAAGAGTTACACGGCGAACA
Organism: Ehretia macrophylla; assembly: GCA_037974665.1. Classification (NCBI taxonomy): domain Eukaryota; kingdom Viridiplantae; phylum Streptophyta; class Magnoliopsida; order Boraginales; family Ehretiaceae; genus Ehretia; species Ehretia macrophylla. The sequence goes on from CM075769.1 coordinate 67,575,131, forward strand.
GCATACCATTGGAAAGCTCTCCGAGTGCTCTACGACGAGGGTAGCAAGTCTGCTCGGCTGCGCTTGTTTTGGAGCCCAAAATCAAACATTTTCATCAATTTTTGGATACTTTTCTTCTTTTGCGCTGTTTTTCGGTCCCGGGTCGTATGTCGTGACCCGCGAAAAGGACGACAACCAAATTCCTCACATTTCTATTACAGAATCCCATGGCTCCTTGGGCAAGACAACTTTACTTCACGTAGAGGTTGGGCCCATAAACCGAGGGAGTGGGGATTGGGACCAAGTCTCCGTCTCTCTGGTGCCCATAACTTTTTATCCGTAAGGAGTTACGCGGCACACAACATACCGTTGGAAAGCTCTCGGACCAGGTCTCCGTCACTCTGCGTCTATTTTCAGAGGCCAAAATCGAATGTTTTCATCAATTTCAGGACACTTTTCTTCTTTTGCTCTAATTTTTGATCCCGGATCGTATGTCGTGAGCCGCGAAAAGGACGACAACCTAATCCATCACATTTCTATTACCGAATCCCACCGTACCTTGGGCAAGACAACTTCACTTCACGTAGAGGCTGGGCCTACAAACCGCAGGCGTGGGGCTTAGGACTAGGTCTCCGTCGCTCCGGTGCCCATAACTTTTGATCCGAAAAAAGTTACACGGCGTACAGCATACCGTTGGAAAGCTCTCCGAGAGCTCAACAACGAGAGCAGCAAGCTTGCTCTGCTGCGCCTATTTTCGGAGCCGAAAATTGAATGTTTTCATCAGTTTCGGGAAACTTTTCTTTTTTTACGCTATTTTTCCATCCCGGATCGTACGTCGTGAGCCACGAAAAGGACGACAACCCAATCCATCACATTTCTATTACTGAATCCCATAGCACCTTGGGCAAGACAACTTCTCTTCACGTAAAGGCTGGGCCCGCAAAACGAGGGCGTGGGGCTTGGGACCAGGTCTCCGTCACTCCGGTGCCCATAACTTTTGATCCGGAAAGAGTTACACGGCGCACAACATACCATTGGAAAGCTCTCCGAGAGCTCTACGACGGAGGCAGCAAGCTTGCTGGGCTGCGCCTATTTTCAAAGCCCAAAATCGAACATTTTCATTAGTTTCTGGATACTTCTCTTCTTTTGTGCTATTTTTCCGTCCCGGATCGTACATTGTGAGCCACGAAAAGGACGACAACCTAATCCATCACATTTCTAATACTGAATCCCACGGCACCTTGCGCAAGACAACTTCGCTTCACGTAGAGGCTAGGCCCACAAACCGAGGGCGTAGGGCTTGGAACCAGGTCTTCGTCACTCCAGTGCCCATAACTTTTGATTTGTAAAGAGTTACGTAGTGCACAGCATACCGTTGGTGTGAAACCCCAGTGTTCGTCTTTATCTCGATTTACGTGTCTTTACCTCGTTTTGCGTGAATTGACCTGTTTATGTGCTATATGACTTAGAATGTGTTAAATATGTGATTAATACTCCTAATACATGCTAAGTGTACATTCATGAAATTTTCATCCAAAACGGCATCAGAAATTTTATCGACGATTTTTGTGAATAGTATTTTAAACACCTGTCCGTTAAAATTTTTACAAGGGTGTTTTAAACATCTTAAAACCTAGTCCTCTATTATTAATAGACCCATGTTTGATAAAAATTGATTCTGAAACGGAATAGTAATTTAATAGACTTTTCGGGCAAAAAGTAGCGTTTTTTAGCCAAATAGTAATTTTTTCTAGACCCGATTCTTGCATTGACTTTCGTTAACCTAATATATATTAATATAAATGTATTTATATGTGGTATTAAATGATTTTAGATTAATTGTGCATTCACAAGACATTTGAAAATAAATAATATGACTTTTCACCTTCTTTTGCAAAAATCGCGTTTTAAGCCGACTCGGGTGAAATTTTTTGAATGTAAAACTTCTTGTCACCTAAAAAAAAACTACTTGAGATAGTTTAAGTGTTGCATAATTAATTTGAGCAAGAGTAGTCAAGAAAATGAATTAAAAGACAAGAAAACACTAAAAATAATTAGTTTCCACCTTTGACTTTCTTTTATTTGTTGACTTTTGCTTAATATATCAACAACACACATTAAAAACAAAGCAAAACACCTCCAAAAACACACACAAAACCGTGGCTCCTTGTATGAGAAAGATGATGACATTTTTCAAAGGTTTTCAAGCATTTTTCACATAGATTTTGCAATTCAAGTCCAAATCACTTCATTCAAAGCTTGATTTCACTTGTTGGGCATCCATTCTACACATTTCTTGCATCAAAACACATCAAAGGTGAGAGAAAAATTCTAGATCTCAAAACTCATATTTTGTGTTTATGCGTATAAATAATTATTGAACCGTTAAAATTTTAATATGATGTTAGATTATTGCTCCATGCATGCTAGGGATCATTTATATGTAATCCTATTATTTTTTGGGTATTTAAAGTTGATTAATTTGTTAAATGTTGATTATTTTGAGTTGTGTTGATCGGAATCGATTGCCATCGATTTCTAAAAGTTTGATAATTACGTGGTAGCGCCGTTGTAATGCCGAATTTTCGATTGTGATGTCCGTGCCAAAATCTGGAAATTTCAGCCATGACACACTAGGGTTTTAGGATTATTGGACATGAATTGGATGTGTTTTGGTTGGTTTCCGTGAGGGCTAATGTAGTTGATTAAATGGGTGAGTGTTTGAAACTGATTTGGAGTTGTTTGGATTAGTAAAATGTAAGATGTAATTATTTGAAGTTTAGGTTGTCTTTCTTTAAAATATTAGATTGAGCCTTAGTTGATTGGGTGTTGTTTGAGTGATTGAATTGTGAGTTGTTGATGGGTAAACTAGGGTTTGATTTTGTGTTTAATGCATGTTCGGTTAGATGGCCTACTTTGTCATCGAACTTAGTTATTTGTCGTTAAATTGATTATTGATGTTATTATGATGATAATATGATTATTGATGATTATTGATTGATGATTGATGCCGGGAGGTAGGTAGTTCTTCTAGATTGTCCTCCTGTGAATGATTGATGTTTATTATTATTGCTGAGTCTTTGGTATGTGTGTGCCACCTCTCAGGCAGCATCGGGTTATCGGGTTGATAACGGTATAACTACCAGAGACTACATCCAGCTCGCATGACGGAGGTGTCATAGAGGGCGAGGCTAGTGGGGTACCTCGGGTGCGTGAGTTTATGGGAGTCACAAGAAGGCTGTTGTGAACGTGATGGCGTTTGGTGTGAGGCCCGACCCCGAATAACGTGTGTTACCTTGATTTGTGTGCCATAGACCAAGAATGATATGACTGACCTTGGATTACGTGCCCTGTCTCGGTTTTCATGCATGTCTCGTCATACGTGTCTTGACCTAGAATTATGTGCCATAATCCTCGACTTACGTGCCCCGACTTCGAATTACGTGCGTTGTCTCGTTTTGTATGCCCTGACCTTGAATTGCGTGTCCTAACATAGGTTTAAGAATTGTGTTCGTTTTGTGTGCCATACATTGAATTACGTGCATTCAATTAGGGTTGCGTGCATTTACTTGAAAAACGTGCGTTCGTCTCGTAGTTCGTGCCCTAGACCTAGAAAAACGTGCCCTCACGCTAAACAAGAAAGCATCTTGCACGAAGCACTAGGTCATTAATTAATCCTACAAAATCCACTAACTATTATTAAATTACTAATTCAACCCACTAGAAGACAAAATCTCACAAAAAGCTAGACATTCCTTATTCTTTATTCCTTATTCTTTTTGCACTTTCAAGACACAATTAAAATAATGCTCAAGGATGACAAAAATTCAGAATTGAAGCTAGCTTTGGGCGACCACTATGTGCATTTAATCTAGCATTGCATAATTTATTTATAATCCTAGACATACTATGACATTCTATGACACAAATGCATAAAAAAATTGCTCAAAAATCTCCACAATTCTTCACCATACTCGACCAACTCTTCCATGCCCATGCTAGCAATTTTAAATTACACCTTGAAGACACAAAAAGGCTGAAAATGGGCTGCCCAAGGCCGACCATATGCTTGAAACAATGCAAAACTTCACTCTTTGTTTCTTTGTCATTTCTTCCTTTTTCCTCTCATCTTCTCTCTCTCCCTCTCATTCTCCTCCCTATCTCTCGGCCTTAGCTGAATCTCTTCACCTCTTAGTTCATCTTCATCATCATATGGTTAATCAAGACAAGCCCAAGCAAAGGGAAGCAAGTAGCTAGCTCAAAAGATGCATGCAAGCACATAGAGCCTTCATTTTGGCCCTAGGTGAGTTTTTAAGCTTCCATTTCTTTTCTTCTTGTTCTAACCACATGCATGTACTAAGAGCTTGGTCACTAAGCTAGGAAAAATAGAGAAAATCTAGTTGAAATCTCAGCTAGGCAAAGGAGAAGATGAAGATTGTGCTTCAACAAGTTTTGTGCATCTACTTGGTTGATTGCTAAGGTGAGGGCTAAAACCTTTTGAAAATCCTTCAAAAATCCACATGCATGCTCTTAAATGTATGTATTTGCTTCTGTACTTGAGTTATATGTTCGTTCATAAGCTTCCTCAACCATGCATGGCAAGATTTTGGCTTGAAAGTGATGATAGGTGCAGTCGGGTTATGTGACAGCTCTCTGACCTGTTGTTTCGAGGTGAGTTTGGCTAGGAAAATGATGTTGAAAATGCATGAAAATTGGTATGTGACTAGTTTTGCCAGTTTTGAACATTTTTCGTAGAAATAGGCCAAAGTTAATTTTGAATCTAAGGTCCTCAAAATGGAAAATCTTTGAAATGTATCCAAATCTGGAAATCTGGAAAAATGAAGCAGGTTTTGGCAGATGCACTGACCTTGTAGAACGAACCAGATTTGACTTAGTAAATGATGTCAAAAATGCATGAAATTTGGTGTGCTGCTATCTTTTTCAGTTCTGGACATTCTTGTCAGAAATGGACTAAGGCTAAATCTTACCCTAAGGACCTCAAAAACGTCAATTATCGAAATGTGTGCAAATCTGGACAGTTTTGTGCTATTCCACTGTTTCGACCATAACTAATGATTCCGAACTCCAAATGATGCAAGGTTTGTTTCTAATTTTAGTTCACTTCTTAAGATTTAACTTGAAATCTTATTCACTGGAATTGGAGATTGTTTGCTTATCTTAATGATTGTGAGAAAACAGCCTATTGCAGTAAGGGTTTCACTTAGTGTAATGCTTAGAAAATTGTTGTAACTTCTCTTGTTGAATTAATTGCTTGGGATTGTAGCTTTGGGATGTTGTGTGGACTGTTTTTAATGTTTGAGGATGTTGAATTAAATGATGCATGGCTTGAGATTGACTTTGAGTTGTTTTTGGGCTCAAATTGCACGGATATGCACGAAATGGAAACCCTAGTGACTAGGCAAACTTGCTAAGTATTGATCATTTGGATATTGCGTGGAATTATACGCTTAGTAGGCTGCCCGTAGTTGCCCTTATAACCTTAAATGTGATTTTGATCATTGCATTTTGACAAATAGGCATTTCTTGCATCCGAACCCACGTAGATGTTATTGCATCTTGAATAATCTTATCACTTGATTACGTGGACTTCGAAATGAGTTATATGGCTTGATTTAAATGTGTTACATGGCTGCCCATTTAATGTTCATATAACTCTATATGCCTTTCAAGTGAAATTACTTGTTTTATCGTGCCCTGCTAGTTTACTTGTCAATGTGCAATCTTATGACTGTCCGGAGGCAACCTACTTTGTTGTCCTCCTAATGTGATATTTTAAATGTCATAATTGTGCATTGCATACAAGGTTGCAACCTTTCATGTCAGCATGGTAGCGATCACACACACCGGGCGGCATCGGGCTTGCCGGTGCACCCGTGACTACCATGGTCCCATTCCCTCTCTCGCTTGGGGGCTAGACTTCCTCGGAGAGTTGGGTCGTAGGATTTTGGGGTACATCCGGAGTACACCCACTTGGCGTGTTATGGGAATGATTTGAAGTCGGCCGCAACAACTGATACTGGAATTGATCTGAGAGCAAAAGCTCACCGTATCCTTTTTACTATGTGTATAAGTACTCTCGCTTGGTCCCTAGAGGACCTCGGGGAGGAAGGACTGGTAATTGTGTTATGTACTATTATATTACGTTATGTACTTGCTTGTGATACACATCATGCTTGCAAAAGGGTTTTCATAAGATTGAACCGGAAAATGAGTTTCAAAACCTATTTCTCGTTCCCCCTCGCTAAGTTCATAAGGACTCACCCTCTTTTATCATCTCAGGTGAAGAAGATCAAGAACAGGTACCTGAGGACGATGTGTCTAACGATGATTCCTTGGAGTGATTGCCTGTCCTATGTGCTTGCGTGATTATGGCTATTTGTGAACTATGCTACTTGAAGACTATTTCTTTTATGTTACTCGTTGTTTATTGATGTAAATGACCCCGTTGTAATTTGGGGCTAATTCTGGGATTGTACTATCTATAACCAGACGAACTTGTTATTTGGTTGTTTGCTTTTGTTTTCTTAATTAGTAGTTATCGTAGGCATTCAAACCACTAGATGAACAATCAACTAAGTTAATTTTATCTAATTTCACTTAGGTGCTCATTTGCAAACTAAAAGATAATAGGTACTTGCATGATGTGAAATTGACAAATAAACGGGACATAGTTATCATGTTAGGTTATTAATCAAACGAGACATCAAGACAACTAGTAGGCATTTCAATTGATGATAAATAGTAGTCTTAGTTGGAAATGGATTGGAGATGGTAAATTTTGAATCGTTTAGAGAATTAGGTCAAACCAAATAGCCCAATTACAGCCGTTATGCTGCCGGTTTTCTGAAAAATTTTAGAGTTTAGGCCAAAACGTTAAGTGTTATATCTTCATGAACGGTTAAGTACGAGACGTGACTTGAATGTTTAGATCACACCCTAGTCTAACCTTTATAGGCCGGGTTGGGGCGTGACATTTGGAGCTACACCAACTAGTGTATCCTTTATTGAATGGTCATTATAGTTATGTGATGATAGTATTATTGATGTTATTGTGTGTTTACTTGCTCAAATGATTATTTCCAAGGAGTATAGTGAATACTGTAGAGATCTATCGGATCCTCACTGGGCTTATTTTATATAAGTTCACTCTCTATTATTGCATGCTTACAGGTGTTACAGAACATATTACGGATATGTGCCTCAGGAAGCTGAGAATGTACTTTATGTGGACGATTCTTGTGTGCCGGAGTCGTTGCCATGAATTTGTCTTAGTTGTTGTAATATGTCATATTGTATAGCTTACTCAATTATAAGACTTATGTATGATGGTTTAGTAGTCTTTCTTTTGATCATGTTTAGATTACTAAGTTGGTTTATAATCTATTTTGAAATGTATGTATAGTTTATGTACGAAGTTGGAACGGAGGCGTATAACTATGAACGGATTGTTGAAGGAATGATAATTGTATAATATGGTTATGTTGTATGTTGTTAATTTAATTGAGGAGTTGGTTGTTGAATGGTTTGTGGAGTTGGTTGTATGATTTTCTGAAGAGGTTGGTTTAGAGCCTCAGTGTCCAAATTACTATCGTTATACTGCCGAAATTCCGTTGCGTCTTGACTAATTATAAGAGGGGTTGAGTTGGGGCGTGACAGTTGGAAAGCCCTCTGAGAGCTCTACGACGAGGGTAGCAAGCCTGCTCTGCTGCACATGTGTTCGGAGCCCAAAATCGAACGTTTTCAACAGTTTTGGGACATTTTTATTCTTTTGCGCTATTTTTCTGTCCTGCATCGTACGTCGTGAGCCGCAAAAAGGGCGACAACCTAATCAATCACATTTCTATTACCGAATCCCATAGCACCTTGGGCAATACAACTTCATCTCACGTAAAGGCTGGGCCCACAAACAGAGGGCGTGGGACTTGGGACCAGGTCTCCGTCTCTTCGGTGCCCATAACTTTTGATCAGAAAAGAGTTACACGGTGCACAGCATACCGTTGGAAAGCTCTCCGAGTGCTCTACGACGAGGGCAGCAAGCCTACTCAGCTGCGCCTATTTTTGGAGCCCAAAATCAAACATTTTCATCAGTTTTGGGATACTTTTATTCTTTTGCGCTGTTTTTCTGTCTCGGATCGTACGTCATGAGCCGCGAAAAGGACGACAACCTAATCCATCACATTTCTATTACCGAATCCCATGATACCTTGAGCAAGACAACTTCGCATCACGTAGAGGCTGGGCCCGCAAACCGAGGGAGAGGGGCTTGGGACCAGGTCTCCGTCACTCTGGTGCCCATAACTTTTTATCCGTAAGGAGTTACGCGTCACACAGCATACGTTTGAAAGCTCTCCAAGAGCTCTACGACGAAGGTAGTAGGACTGCACAGCTGTGTCTGTTTTCAAAGGCCAAAATCGAACGTTTTCATCAGTTTTGGGACACTTTTCTTCTTTTGCATTGATTTTATGTCCCGGATCGTACGTCGTGAGCCGCGAAAAGGACGACAACCTAATCCATCACATTTCTATTACCGAATCCCACAGCACCTTGGGCAAGACAACTTCGTTTCACTTAAAGGCTAGGCCCGTAAACCGAGGGTATAGGGCTTGGGACCAGGTCTCCGTCGCTCCGGTGACCATAACTTTCGATCCGTAAGCAGTTACGCAGCACACAGCATACAGTTGGAAAGCTCTTCGAGAGCTCTACGATATGGGCAGCAAGCTTGCTCAACTGCACCTATTTTCGAACCCCAAAATTGAATGTTTTCTTCAGTTTCGGGACACTTTTATTCGTTTGCACTATTTTTCCATCTCGGATCGTATGTCGTGAGCCGCGAAAAGGACGACAACCTAATCCATCATATTTTTCTTACCGAATCCCATGGCACCTTAGGCAAGACAACTTCGCTACATGTAGAGGCTGGGCCCGTAAACCGAGGGCGTGGTGCTTGAGACCAAGTCTCCGTCACTCCGGTGCCTATAACTTTTGATCCGTAAGGAGTTACGTGGCGCAGAGCATACTGTTGGAAAGCTTTCCGAGAGCTCTACAACGGGGGCAGCAAGCTTGCTGGGCTGCGCCTATTTTCGGAGCCCAAAATAGAACGTTTTCATTAGTTTCTGGACACTTTTCTTCTTTCGCGCTGTTTTTCTGTCCCGGATCGTACATCGTGAGCAACAAAAAGGATGACAATCTAATCCATCACATTTCTATTACCGAATCCCACGACACCATGGGTAAGACAACTTCACTTCACGTAGAGGCTGGGCCCGCAAACCGAGGGCGTGAGGCTTGGGACCAGGTGTCCGTCACTCCAGTGCCTATAACTTTTTATCCGCAAGGAGTTACACGGCGCACAGCATACCGTCGGAAAGCTCTCTGAGAGCTCTACGATGGGGCCAGCAAGACTGCATGGCTGCACCTATTTTCGGAGCCCAAAATTGAATTTTTTCATCAATTTTGTGACACTTTTCTCATTTTGCGCTATTTTTTCGTCTTGGATCATTCGTCGTGAGCTGCGAAAAGGACGACAACCTAATCCATCACATTTCTACTACCAAATCCGATGGCACCATGGGCAAGACAACTTCGCTTCATGTACAGGCTGGGCCCGCAAACCGACGGCATCAGGCTTGGGACCAGGTTTCTGTCACTCCGGTGCCCATAACGTTTGATCCGTAAAGAGTTACGCGGCACATAGCATATCGTTTGAAAGCTCTCCGAGAGCTCTACGACGGGGGCAGTAAGCCTGCTGGCTATGCCTATTTTGGGAGCCCAAAATTGAACGTTTTCATTAGTTTTGGGACACTTTTCTTCTTTTTCGATGATTTTCCATCCCGGATCATATGTCGTGAGCCGCGAAAAGGACGACAACCTAATCCATCACATTTCTATTGCCGAATCCCACCGCACCTTGGGCAAGACAGCTTTGCTTCACGTAGAGGCTGGGCCCGCAAACCAAGTATATGGGGCTTAGGACCAGGTCTCCGTCACTCCGGTGCCTATAACTTTTGATCCGTAAGGAGTCACGCGACGCACCGCATCCCGATGGACAGCTCTCCGAGAGCTCTACGATAGGGGCAGCAAGACTGCGTGGTTGCGCCTGTTTTCGGGGCCTAAAATCGAACACTTTCAATAGTTTTGGCAAAGTTTTCTTCCTTTGCGCTGTTTTTCCATCCCAGACGGTACGTCGTGAGCCGCGAAAAAGACGGCAACCTAATCCATCACATTTCTATTACCGAATTGCATGGCACCTTGGGCAAGACAACTTCGCTTCACTTAGAAGCTGGGCCCACAAACCAAGTGTATAGGGCTTGGGACTAGGTCTCCGTCACTCCGGTGCCGATAACTTTTGATCCGTAAGGAGTCACGCGCCACACCGCATACCGTTGGAAAGCTCTCCGAGAGCTCTACGATGGGGGCAACAAGACTGCATGGTTGAGCCTGTTTTTGGGGCCCAAAATTGAACGTTTTCAATAGTTTTGGGACACTTTTCTTCTTTTGCGCTGTTTTTCCATCCCGGATCGTACGTCGTGAGCCGCGAAAAGGACGACAACCTAATCCATCACATTTCTATTACCAAATCCCACATCACCTTGGGCAAGACAATTTCGCTTCACGTAGAGGCTGGGCCCGCAAACCGAGGGCGTAGGGCTTGGGAGCTTGTCTCAGTCGCTCCGGTGCCCATAACTTTTGATCCAGAAAGAGTTACGCGGCGCACAGCATACCGTTGGAAAGTTCTCCGAGAGCTCTATGATGGGGGTAGTAAGCCTGCTCCTGCACCTATTTTTGTAGCCCAAAATCGAATGTTTTCATCGGTTTCGTGACACTTTTCTTAATTTACGCTGTTTTTTGTCCCGGATCATACGTCGTGAGCCGAGAAAAAGACGACAACCTAATCCATCACATTTTTTATTACCGAATCCCACGACACCTTGGGCAAGACAACTTCGCTTCACGTAGAGGCTGGACTCACAAACCGAGGGTGTGGGGCTTGGGACCAGGTCTCTGTCGCTCTAGTGCTCATAACTTTTGATCCGGAAAGAATTACGCGGCGCACAACATACCGTTGGAAAGCTCACCGAGAGCTCTACAAAGAGGGCAATAAGACTGCACGACTGCTCCTATTTTTTGAGCCCAAAATTGAATGTTTTCATCAGTTTCAGGACACTTTTCTTCTTTTGCGCTGTTTTTTCGTCCCGGATCGTACATCATGAGCCACGAAAAGGACGACAACCTAATCCATCACATTTCTATTACCGAATCCCACGACACCTTGGTCAAGAAAAGTTCGCTTCACGTCGAGGCTGGGCCCACAAACCGAGGGCGTGGGGCTTTGGACCAGGTCTCCGTCGCAGCGGTGCCCATAACTTTTGATTCGGTAAGAGTTACGCCGCGCACAGCATACCGTTGGAAAGCTCTACGAGAGTTCTACGATGAGGACAGCAAGCCTGCTCGGCTGCGCCTATTTTTAGAACCCAAAATCGTACATTTTCATCAGGTTCGAGACACTTTTCTTCTTTTGCGATGTTTTTGGGTCCCGGATCGTACGACGTGAGTCGCGAAAAGGACGACAACCTAATCCATCACATATCTATTGCCAAATTCCACTGTACATTGGGTAGGACAACTTCGCTTCACGTAAAGGCTGGGCCCACAAATCGAGGGCGTGGGGCTTGGGACAAGGTCTCCGTCGCTCCGATGCCCATAACTTTTGATCCGGAAAGAGTTAAGCGGCGCACAGCATATTCTTGGAAAGCTCTCCGAGAGCTCTACGACGAGGGAAGCAAGCCTGCTCGGCTGCCACTATTTTTAGATCCCAAAATGGAACGTTTTCATAAGGTTTGGGATACTTTTCTTCTTTTGCTCTGTTTTTCAGTCCCGGATCGTACGTCGTGAGCCACGAAATGGACGACAACATAATCCATCACATTTCTATTACCAAATCCCATGGCACCTTGGGCAACACAACTTCGCATCATGTAAATGCTGGGCCGGCAAACCGAGTGTGTGGGTCTTAGGACTAGGTCTTCGTCACTCCGATGCCCATAAATTTTGATCAGTAAGGAGTCACGCGACGCACAGCATACCGTTGGAAAGCTCTTCGAGAGCTCTACGATGGGGGAAGCAATACTGCACGGTAGCGGCTGTTTTTGGAGCCCAAAATCGAACGTTTTCATTAGTTTCGGGGCACTTTTCTTCTTTTGTGCTGTTTTTTCATCCCAGATCGTACGTCGTGAGCCGCAAAAAAGACAGCAACCTAATCCATCACATTTCCATTACCGAATCTCACGTCACCTTGGGCAAGACAACTTCACTTCATGTAGAGGCTGGGCCCACAAACCGAGGGCGTGGGGCCTGGAACTAGGTCTCTGTCGCTCTAGTGCCCATAACTTTTGATCCAGAAAGAGTTACACGGCGCACAGCATACCGTTGGAAAGCTCTCTGAGAGCTTTATGACGGGGGTAGCAAGCCTGCTCCTGCACCTATTTTTGTAGCCCAAAATTGAATGTTTTCATCTATTTCGTGACACTTTTCTTCTTTTGCGCTGTTTTTCCGTCCCAAATCGTACGTCGTGAGCCGCGAAAAGGATGACAACCTAATCCATCATATTTCTATTTCCGAATCCCATGGCACCTTGGGCAAGACAACTTCGCTTCACATAGTGGCTGGGCCCACAAACCAAGGGCGAGGGGCTTGGGACCAGGTCTCTGTCGCTCCGGTGCCTATAACTTTTGATCCGGAAAGAGTTATGCGGCGCAAAGCATAACGTTGGAAAGCTCTCCGAGAGCTCTACGACGAGGGCAACAAGCCTGCTCGGTTGCGCCTGTTTTTGGAGCCCAAAATCGAATGTTTTCATCATTTTTGGGATACTTTTCTTCTTTTGCGCTGCTTTTCTGTCCCGGATCGTACGTCGTGATCAGCGAAAAGGACGACCATCTAATCCATTACATTTCTATTACCGAATCCCACGACATCTTGGGTAAGACAACTTTGCTTCACGTAGAGGCTGGGCCTGCAAACCAAGGGCGTAGGGCTTAGGACCAAGTTACCGTCACTCTGGTGCCCATAACTTTTTATTCGTAAGGAGTTACGCGACACACTGCATACCGTTGGAAAGCTCTCTAAGAGCTCTACGACGAGGGCAGCAAAACTGCATGGTTGTGCCATTTTTCAGAGCCAAAAATCGAACGTTTCATCAATTTAAGGACACATTTTTTCTTTTGCGCTGTTTTTTCGTCGCGGATCGTACGTCATGAGCTGCGAAAAGGTCGACAACCTAATCCATCACATTTCTATTACTGAATCCCACTGCACCTTGGGCAAGACAACTTCGCTTCACGTAGAGGCTGGGCCCACAAACTGAGGGCGTGAGGCTTGGGACCAGGTCTTCGTCGCTCCGGTGCCCATAATTTTTGAGCCAAAAAGAGTTACACGGCGCACAGCATACCGTTAGAAAGCTCTCCGAGAGCTCTACGACGAGGGCAACAAGCTTGCTCGGCTTCGCCTATTTTCAGAGCCAAAAATTGAATGTTTTCATTAGTTTCGGGACACTTTTCTTCTTTTACGCTATTTTTCCGTCCCGGATCGTACGTCGTGTGCCGCGAAAAGGGCGACAACCTAATCCATCACATTTTTATTACCGAATCCCACAGTACCTTTGGCAAGACAAATTTGCTTCACGTAGAGACTGGGCCAGCAATCCGAGGGCATGGGGCTTGGGACCAGGTCTTCGTTACTCTGGTGCCCATAACTTTTTATTCGTAAGGAGTTACGCGGCACACAGCATACCGTTGGTAAGCTCTCTGAGATCTCTACGACGAGGGCAGCAAGACTGCAAGACTACGCCTATTTTCAGAGCCCAAAATTGAACGTTTTCATCAGTTTCGGGACAATTTTCTTCTTTTGTGCTATTTTTTCATCCCGAATCGTACGTCGTGAGCCGTGAAAAGGACGACAACTTAAACCATCACATTTCTATTATCGAATCCCACCGCACCCTTGGGCAAGACAACTTTGCTTCACGTAGGGGCTGGGCTCGAAAACCAAGGACGTGGGGCTTGGGACCAGGTCTCTGTCACTCCGGTGCCCATAACTTCTGATCCGGAAAGAGTTACACAGCGCACAGTATACCGTTGGAAAGCTCTCTGAGAGCTCTACAATGAGAGCAACAAGCCTCCATAGTTGCGCCTATTTTTAAAACCCAAAATTGAAAGTTTTCATCTGTTTCAGGACACTTTTCTTCTTTTGCGCTATTTTTTCGTCCTGGATCGTACGTCGTGAGCAGCGAAAAGGATGACAACCTAATTGATAACATTTCTATTACTAAATCCCAAGGCACCTTAGGCAAGACAACTTCGCTTCACGTAGAGGCTGGGCCTGCAAACTGAGGGCGCGGGGCTTGGGACCAAGTCTCCGTCACTCCGTTGTACATAACTTTTTATCCATAAGGCGTTACGCAGTGCACAGAATACAGTTGGAAAGCTCCCCGAGAGCTCTACGACGAGGGCAGCAAGACTACACGGCTGCGCCTATTTTCAGAGCCCAAAATTGAACATTTTTATCAGTTTCGGGACACTTTTCTTCTTTTGTGCTGTTTTTCTGTCCCAGATCGTACATTGTGATCCACGAAAAGGACGACAACCTAATCCATCACATTTCTATTACCGAATTCCACCGCACTTTGTGCAAGACAACTTCGCTTCACGTAGAGGCTGGGCCCACAAACTGAGGGCGTGGGGCTTGGGACCAGGTGTCCGTCACTCCGGTGCCCATAACTTTTGATTCATAAAGAGTTACATAGCGCACAACATACCGTTGGAAAGCTCTCCGAGAGCTCCACGACGAGGGTAGCCAACCTGCTCGGCTGCACTTGTGTTCGGAGCCCAAAATCAAACGTTTTCATCAGTTTTGGGATATTTTTCTTCTTTTGCGCTATTTTTCTGTCCTGGATCGTACGACGTGAGCCGCAAAAAGGACGACAACCTAATCCATCACATTTCTATTACCGAATCCCACAACACATTGGGCAAGACAACTTCGCTTCACGTAAAGGTTGGGCCCACAAACAGAGGGCGTGCGGCTTGGGACCATGTCTCCGTCATTCCGGTGCCCATAACTTTTGATCCGGAATGAGTTACACGGCGCACAACATACCGTTGGAAAGCTCTCCGAGTGCTCTACGACGAAGGTAGGCAACCTGCTCGGTTGCGCATGTTTTTAGAACCCAAGATCAAACGTTTTCATCAGTTTTTGGATACTTTTCTTCTTTTACGCTGTTTTTCGGTCCCGGATTGTACGTCATGAGCCGCGAAAAGGACGACAACCTAATCCATCACATTTCTATTACCAAATCCCACGGCACCTTGGGGAAGACAACTTCGCATCACGTAGAGACTGGGCCCGCAAACCGAGGGAGTGGGGCTTGGGACCAGGTCTCCGTCACTCTGGTGCCCATAACTTTTTATCCGTAAGGAGTTACGCGGCACACAGTACACCGTTGGAACGCTCTCCGAGTGTTCTACGATGAGGGCAGCAAGCCTGCTCGGCTGCGTCTATTTTCGGAGGCCAAAATCAAACCTTTTCATCAGTTTTGGGATACTTTTCTTTTTTTGCGATATTTTTTCGTCCCGGATGGTACGTCATGAGCCGCGAAACGGACGACAACCAAATCCATCACATTTCTATTACCGAATCCCACAGCACCTTGGGCAAGACAACCTCGCATCACGTAGAGGCTGGGCCCGCAAACTGAGGGAGTGGGGTTTGGGACCAAGTCTCCGTCACTCTGGTGCCCATAACTTTTTATCCGTAAGGAGTTACGCGGCACACAGCATACCGTTGGAAAGCTCTCCGAGAGCTCTATGATGAGGGTAGCAAGACTGCACGGTTGCGTCTATTTTCGGAGGCCATAATCAAAAGTTTTCATCAGTTTTGGGACACTTTTCTTCTTTTGCGCTGATTTTCGATCCCGGATCGTACGTCGTGAGCAGCGAAAAGGACGACAACCTAATCCATCACATTTCTATTACCAAATCTCACCACACCTTGGGCAAGACAACTTCGCTTCACATAGAGGCTGGGCCCACAAACCGCGGGCGTAGGGCTTGGGACTAGGTCTCCGTCGCTCCGGTGCCAATAAATTTTGATTCGGGAAAAGTTACACGGCGCACAGCATACCGTTGGAAAGCTCTCCGAGAGTTCAACGACGAGGGCAGCAAGCTTGCTCGGGTGCGCCTGTTTTCAGAGCTGAAAATTGAATGTTTTATCAGTTTCGGGACACTTTTCTTCTTTTACGCTATTTTTTCATCCCGGATCGTACGTCGTGAGTCGCGAAAAGGACGACAACCTAATCAATCACATTTCTATTACCGAATCCCATGGCACCTTGGGCAAGACAACTTCGCTTCACGTAAAGGCTGGGCCCGCAAAATGGGGGCGTGGGGCTTGGGACCAAGTCTCCGTCACTCCGGTGCCCATAACTTTTGATACGTAAGGAGTTATGCGGCGCAGAGCATACCGTTGGAAAGCTCTCTGAGAGCTCTACGACGGAGGCATCAAGTGTTCTGGGCTGCGCCTATATTTAGAGCCCAAAATCGAACGTTTTCATTAGTTTCTGGACATATTTCTTCTTTTGCGCTGTTTTTTCGTCCAAGATCGTACATCGTGAGCCACAAAAAGGATGACAACGTAATCCATCACATTTCTATTACCGAATCCCACAGTACCTTGGGCAATACAACTTCGCCTCACGTAAAGGCTGGGCCTACAAACTGAGGACGTGGGGCTTGGGACCAGGTCTCCGTCGCTCCAGTGCCCATAACTTTTGATCAGGAAAGAGTTACACAGCGCACAGCATACCGTTGGAAAGCTCACTGAGTGCTCTACGAAGAGGGCAGGAAGCCTGCTCGGCTGCGCCTATTTTTGGAGCCCAAAATCAAACATTTTCATCAATTTTGGGCTACTTTTCTTTTTTTGCGCTGTTTTTCATCCCGGATCGTACGTCATGAACCGCGAAAAGGACGAGAATCTAATCCATCACATTTTTATTACCGTACCCCCCGACACCTTGGGCAAGACAACTTCGCCTCACATAAAAGCTGGGCCCGCAAACCGAGGGAGTGGGGCTTGGGGCCAGGTCTCCGTCACTCTGGTGCCCATAACGTTTTATCCGTAAGGAGTTACGTGGCACACAGCATACTGTTGGAAAGCTTTCCGAGAGCTCTATGACGAGGGCTGCAAGACTGCACAACTGCGTCTATTTTCGGAGGCCAAAATCGAATGTTTTCATCAATTTTGGGACACTTTTCTTCTTTTGCGATGATTTTTCGTCCCGGATCGTACGTCGTGAGCTGCGAAAAGGACGACAACCTAATCCATCACATTTCTATTACCGAATCCCACCGCACCTTGGGCAAGACAACTCCACTTCACGTTGAGGCTGGGCCCTCAAACCGTGGGCGTGGGGCTTAGGACTAGGTATCCGTCGCTTCGATGCCCATAACTTTTGATCCGGGAAAAGTTACACGGCGCACAGCATACTGTCGCAAAGCTTTCCGAGAGCTCTATGATGAGGGCAGCAAGCTTGCTCGGCTGCGCCTGCTTTCGGAGCCCAAAATTGAATGTTTTTATCAGTTTTGGGACACTTTTCTTCTTTTACGCTAATTTTTCATCCCGGATCGTGCGTCGTGAGCAGCGAAAAGGACGACAACCAAATCCATCACATTTCTATTACCGAATCCCATGGCACCTTGGGCAAGACATCTTCACTTCACGTAAAGGCTGGGCCCGCAAACCGAGGGCGTGGGGCTTGGGACCAGGTCTCCGTCACTCCGGTGCCCATAACTTTTGATCCGTAAGGAGTTACGCGGCGTAGAGTATACAGTTGGAATGCTCTCTGAGAACTCTACAATGGGGGCAGCAAGACTGCGCGGCTGCGCCTATTTTCAAAGCCCAAACTCGAATTTTTTCATCAATTTCGTGACATTTTTCTCATTTTGCGCTATTTTTTCATCCCGGATATTACGTCGTGAGCTGCGAAAAGGACGACAACCTAATCCATCACATTTCTACTATTGAATCTGACGGCACCATGGGCAAGACAACTTCGCTTCACGTAGAGGCTGGGCCCGTAAACCGACGGCATCGGGCTTGGGACCAGGTCTCCGTCACTCCAGTGCCCATAACTTTTGATCCGCAAGGAGTTACGTGGCGCATAGCATACCGTTTGAAAGCTCTCCGAGAGCTCTACGACGGGGGCAGTAAGCTTGCTTGACTACACCTTTTTTGGGAGCCCAAAATCGAATATTTTCATCAGTTTCGGGATACTTTTCTTCTTTTACGCTGTTTTTCCGTCCCATATCGTACGTTGTGAGCCGCGAAAAGGACGACAACCTAATCTATCACATTTTTATTACCGAATCCCATGATACCTCAGGTAAGACAACTTCGCTTCACGTAGAGGCTGGGCACGCAAGCCAAGGGCGTGGGGCTTGGGACTAGGTCTCTGTCGCACCGGTGCCCATAACTTTTGATCCGGAAAGAGTTACGTGGCGCACGACATACCGTTGGAAAGTTCTCCGAGAGCTCTACGACTGGGGCAACAAGGCTGCATGGCTGCGCCTGTTTTCGGAGCCCAAAATTGAACATTTTCATCAATTTCGGGATACTTTTTTACTTTTGCACTATTTTTCCGTCTCGGATCGTAAGTCATGAGCCGCGAAAAGAACGACAACCTAATCCATTACATTTCTATTATTGAATTCCACTGCACCTTGGGCAAGACAACTTCACTTCACGTAACGGTTGGGCCTACAAACCGAGGGCGTGGGGCTTGGGACCAGGTCTCCGTCACTCCGGTGCCCATAACTTTTGATCCGAAAAGAGTTACGCGGCGCACAGCATACCGTTAGAAAGCTCTTCGAGAGCTCTACGACAAGGGAAGCAAGCCTGCTTAGTTGCGCCTATTTTTGGATCCAAAAATCGCATGTTTTCAATAGTTTCGGGACACTTTTCTTCTTTTACGCTGTTTTTCCATCCCGAATCGCACGTCGTGAGCCGCGAAAAGGACGACAACCTAATCCATCACATGTCTATTACCGAATCCCATGACACCTTAGGAAAGACAATTTCGCTTCACGTAGAGGCTTGGCCCACAAACCGATGGCGTGGGGCTTGGGACCAGGTCTCCGTCTCTCCGGTGTCCATAACTTTTGATCTGAAAAGAGTTGCGCGATGCACAGCATATTGTTGGAAACCTCTCCGAGACCTCTATGACGGGGGAAGCAAGTCTGTTCCTGCGCCTATTTTTTATCCCAAAATTGAATATTTTCATCAGTTTCAGGACACTTTTTTCTTCTTTTGCGCTGTTTTTTCGTCCCGGATCGTACGTCGTGAGCCGCGAAAAGGACGACAACCTAATCCATCACATTTCTATTACCTAATCCCACGGCACCTTGGGCAAGATAACTTCGCTTCACGTAGAGGCTGGGCCCCCAAACTGAGGGCATAAGGCTTGTGACTAGGTATCCGTCGCTCCGGTGCCCACAACTTTTGATCCGAGAAGAGTTACGTGACGCACAGCATACCGTTTGAAAGCTCTTCGAGAGCTCTATGACATGGGCAGCAAGTCTGCTCGGTTGCGCCTATTTTTGGTGCCCGAAATCGAATGTTTTCATCAGGTTTAGGATACATTTGTTCTTTTGCGTAGTTTTCTGTCTCGGATCGTACGTCGTGAGCCGCGAAAAGGACGACAACCTAATCCATCACATTTCTATTACTGAATCCCACGGCACCTTGGGCAAGACAACTTCGCTTCACATAGAGGCTGGGCTCGCAAACCGAGGGCGTGGGGCTTATGATCAGGTATCCGTCACTCCGGTGCCCATAACTTTTTATCTTTTAGGAGTTACGCAACACACAACAAACCGTTCGAAAGCTCTTCGAGAGCTCTACGACGAGGGCAGCAAGACTGCACGACTACACCTATTTTCAGAGCAAAAAATCGAACGTCTTCATCAGTTTTGAGACACTTTTATTCTTTTGCACTGTTTTTCGGTCCCAGATCGTACGTCGTGAGCTGCGAAAAGGATGACTACCTAATCCATCACATTTCTATTACCGAATCCCACTGTACCTTGGGCAAGACAACTTTGCTTCACATAGAGGCTGGGCTCGTAAATCGAGGGCATGGGGCTTGGGAACAGGTCTCTGTCGCTCCGGTGCCAATAACTTTTGATCCGAAAAGAGTTACACGGCACACAGCATGCCGTTGGAAATCTCTCTGAGTGCTCTACAACAAGGGCAGCAAGCTTGCTAGGCAGCGCCAGTTTTTGGAGCCCAAAATTGAATGTTTTCATCAGTTTCGGGACACTTTTCTTCTTTTGTGCTATTTTTCCGACCCGTATCATACATCATGAGCTGCGAAAAGGACGACAACCTAATCCATCACATATCTATTACCGAATCCCACGACACCTTGGGCAAGACAACTTCCTTTCACGTAGAGGCTGGGCCCGTAAACCGAGGGCGTGGGGCTTGGGGCCAAGTCTCCGTCACTCTCGTGCCCATAACTTTTTATCCTAAAGGAGTTACGCGGTACACAGCATACCATTGGAAATCTCTCTAAGAGCTCTACGATGAGGGCAGCAAGACTGCATAGCTGCATCTATTTTTGGAGGCCAAAATCGAACGTTTTCATTAGTTTCGGGACACTTTTCTTCTTTTGAGCTAATTTTCCGTCCCGGATCGTACGTCGTGAGATGCAAAAAAACGACAACCTAATCCATCACATTTCTATTACCGATTCCCACCGCACCTTGGGCAAGACAACTTTACTTCACGTAGAGGCTGGGCCCGCAAACTGCGGGCGTAGGGCTTGGGACTAGGTCTCCGTCGCTCCAGTGCCCATAACTTTTGATCCAAGAAAAGTTACACGGCGCACAACATACCGTCGAAAATCTCTCCGAGAGCTCTATGTCGGGGGCAGTAAAATGGCTCGGTTGCACTTGTTTTCAAAGCCCAAAATTGAACCTTTTCATGAGTTTCGGTATACTTTTCTTCTTTTGCGATATTTTTTCATCCCAGATCGTACGTCGTGAGCCGCGAAAAGGACGACAACCTAATCCATCACATTTCTATTACCGAATCCCACAACACTTTGGGCAAGACAATTTCGCTTTACGTAGAGGCTGGGCCCACAAGCCGAGGGCATGGGGCTTGGGACTAGGTCTTCATCGCTTCGGTGCCCATAACTTTTGATCCGAAAAGAATTGCACGGCGCACAGCATACCGTTGGAAAGCTCTCTGAGAGCTCTACGACGGGGGAAGCAAGCCTACTCTTGCGCCAGTTTTTATAGCTCAAAATCAAATATTTTCATCAGTTTCGTGGCACTATTCTTCTTTTGAGCTATTTGTCTGTCGTGGATCATACGTCGTGAGCCGCAAAAAGGGCGACAACATGATCCATCACATTACTATTAGTACCAGGTCTCTGTCGCTCCGGTGCCAATAACTTTTGATCTGGGAAGAGTTACGCGGCGCACAACATACCGTTGGAAAGCTCTCCGAGAGCACTACGACGTGGCCAGCAAGCCTTCTCAGCTGCACCAATTTTTGGAGCCCAAAATCGAATGTTTTCATCAATTTTGTGACACTTTTCTTCCTTTGCGCTGTTTTTCCGTCTCGGTTCGTACGTCGTGAGCCGCGATAAGGACGACAACCTAATCCATCACATTTCTATTACCGAATCCCACGGAACCTTGAGCAAGACAACTTTTCTTCACGGAGAGGCTGGGCCCGCAAACTGAGGGCGTAGGGCTTGGGACCAGGTCTACGTCACTCTGGTGCCCATAACTTTTTATTCGTAAGGAGTTACGCGGCACACAGCATACTGTTGGAAAACTCTCCGAGAGTTCTACGATGTGGGCAGTAAGACTGCACGGCAGCGCCAGTTTTTGGAGCCCAAATTTAATGTTTTTATCAATTTCGGGACACTTTTCTTCTTTTGCGCTGTTTTTCCATCCCGGATCGTACGTCGTGAGCCATGAAAACGACGACTACCTAATCCATCACATTTCAATTACCTAATCCTACCGCACTTGGGGCAAGAGAACTTCACTTAACGTAGAGGCTAGGCCCGTAAAATGAGGGCGTGGGGCTTGGAACCTGGTCTCCGTCGCTCTGGTGCCCATAACTTTTGATCCGGGAAGAGTTACACGGCGCACAATATACCATTGGAAAGCTCTCCGAGAGCTCTATGACGAAGGCAGAACGCTTGCTCGGTTGCGCCTATTTTTGGAGACCAAAATTGAATGTTTTCATCAGTTTCGTGACACTTTTCTTCTTTTACTTTATTTTTCTGTCCCGGATCGCATGTCGTGATCCGCGAAAAGGATGACAATATAATCCATCACATTTCTATTACCGAATCCCATGGCACCTTGGGCAAGACAACTTCGCTTCACGTAAAGGTTGGGCCCGCAAATCGAGGGTGTGGGGTTTGGAACAGGTCTCCGTCACTCCGGTGCCCATAACTTTTGATCCGCAAGGAGTTACGCGGCGCAGAGCATACCATTGGAAAGCTCTCCGAGAGCTCTACGACAGGGGCAACAAGCTTACTGGTCTGTGCCTATTTTCGAAGCCCAAAATTGAACGTTTTCATCAGTTTCGGTACATTTTTCTTCTTTTGCACTGTTTTTCTGTCCTGGATGGTACGTCGTGAGCCGCGAAAAGGACGACAACCTAATCCATCACATTTCTATTACCGAATCCCACGGCACCTTCTGCAAGACAACTTCGCTTCACGTAGAGGCTGGGCCCACAAACCGAGGGCGTGGGACTTGGGACCTGGTCTCCGTCACTCCAGTGCCCATAACTTTTTATCCGTAAGGACTAACGCGGCACACAACATATCGTTGGAAAACTCTCCGAGAGCTCTACGATGAGGGTAGCAAGACTGCACGGCTGCGCCTATTTTCGAAGCCCAAAATTGAATGTTTTCATCAGTTTTGTGACACAGTTCTCCTTTTGCGCTCTTTTTTCATCCCGGATCGTATATCGTGAGCCGCGAAAAACACGACAAACTAATCCATCACATTTCTATTACCGAATTCGACGACACCTTAGGCAAGACAACGTCGCTTCACGTAGAGGCTGGGCCCGCAAACTGAGGGCATGGGCTTGGGACCAGGTCTCCATCACTCCGGTGCCCATAACTTTTGATCTGTATGGAGTAACGCGGCACACAGCATACCGTTGGAAAGCTCTCCGAGAGCTCTACGACGAGGGCAGCAAGCCTACTCGGCTGCGCCTGTTTTGGGAGGCCAAAATTGAACGTTTTCATTAGTTTCGGGATGATTTTCTTCTTTTATGCTTTTTTTTCGTCCTGGATCGTATGTCGTGAGCCGCAAAACGGACGACAACCTAATCGATCACATTTTTATTACTTAATCCCATGGCACCTTGGGCAAGACAACTTCGCTTCACGTAGAGGCTGGGCCCGCAAACTGAGGGTGTAGGGCTTGGAACCAGGTCTCCGTCACTCTGGTGCCTATAACTTTTGATCCGTAAGGAGTTACGCGGCGGACAACATGCCGTTGGAAAGCTCTCCGAGAGCTCTACGATGTGGGCAGCAAGATTGCGCGGCTGAGCTTGTTTTCGGAGACCAAAATCAAATGTTTTCAATAGGTTCGGGACACATTTCTTCTTTTGCGCTGTTTTTCTATCCCGGATCGTACGTCGTGAGCCACCAAAAGGACGACAACCTAATCTATCACATGTCTATTACCGAATTCCATGGCACCTTGGGCAAGACAATTTCGCTTCACGTAGAGGGTAGGCCCACAAACCGAGGGCGTGGGGCTTGGGACCAGGTCTCCGTCACTCCGGTGCCCATATATTTTGATTCGGAAAGAGTTGCATGGCGCACAACATACCGTTTGAAAGCTCTTTGAGAGCTCTATGATGGGGGAAGCAAGCCTGTCCCTGCGCCTGTTTTTGTAGCCCAAAATCGAATGTGTTCATCAGTTTCGTGGCACTTTTTTTCTTTTGCGCCGTTTTTCCGTCCCTGATCGTACGTCGTGAGTCGCGAAAAGGACGACAACCAAATCCATCACATTACTATTACTGAATCCCATGACACCTTGGGCAAGACAACTTCGCTTCTCGTAGAGACTGGGCCCACAAACAGAGGGCGTGGGACTTGGGACCAGGTCTCTGTCGCTCCGGTGCCTATAACTTTTGATCCGGAAAGAGTTGCGTGGCGCACAGCATACCGTTGGAAAGCTCTCCGAGAGCTCTACAATGGGGGAAGCAAGCCTGCCCCTGCGCCTGTTTTTGTAGCCCAAAATCGAATGTGTTCATCAGTTTTGGGACATTTTTCTTCTTTTGCGCTGTTTTTTCATCCCGGATCAATCGTCGTGAGCCACGAATAGGACGACAACAAAAACCATCACATTTCTATTACCGAATAACACGGCACCTTGGGCAAAACAACTTCGCCTCACGTAGAGGCTGGGCCCACAAACCAAGGGCGTGGGGCTTGGGACCAGGTTTCCGTCGCTCCGGTGCTTATAACTTTTGATCTGTAGGGAGTTATACGACGCACAGCATACCGTTGGAAAGCTCTCTGAGAGCTCTACGACGAGGGTAGCAAGCCTGCTCGGCTGCGCCTATTTTCGGAGCCCAAAATCGAATGTATTCATTAGTTTTGGGACACTTTTCTTCATTTGCTTTGTTTTTCGGTCCTGGATCGTATGTCGTGAGCCACGAAAAGGACGACAACCAAATCCATCACATTTCAATTACCGAATCCCACTGCACCTTGGGCAAGACAACTTCGCTTCACGTAAAGGCTGGGCTCGCAAATCGAGGGCGTGGGGATTGGGATCAGATCTCCGTCGCTCCGGTGCCCATAACTTTTGATCTGGGAAGAGTTACACGGTGCACAACATACAGTTGGAAAGCTCTCCGAGAGCTCTACGACAAGGGCAACAAGCTTGTTCTGTTGCGCTTGTTTTCGGAGCCCAAAATTGAATGTTTTCATCGGTTCCGGGATACTTTTCTTCTTTTACGCTATTTTTTCGTTCCGGATCTTATGTCATGAGCCATGAAAAGGACGACAACCTAATCCATCACATTTCTATTACCGAATTCAGAGGCACATTGGGCAAGACAACTTTGCTTCACGTAGAGGCTGGGCACGCAAACCGAGGGCATGGGGCTTGGGACTAGGTCTCTATCGCTCCGGTGACCATAACTTTTGATCCGTAAGGAGTTACGCGGCGTAGAGCATACCGTTGGAAAGCTCTCCGAGAGCTCTACAACGGGGGCATCAAACTTGCTGGGCTGTGCCTATTTTCGGAGCCCAAAATTGAACGTTTTCATCAATTTTGGGACACTTTTTTTCTTTTGTGCTGTTTTTCCGTCCCGGATGGTACGTCGTGAGCCGCAAAAAGGACGATAACCTAATCCATCACATTTCTATTACCGAATCCCACGGCACCTTGGGCAAGACAAATTTGCTTCACGTAGAGGCTAGGCCCGCAAACCGAGGGCGTGGGGCTTGGGACCAGGTCTCCGTCACTCCTGAGCCCATAACTTTTTATCCGTTAGGAGTTACGCGGCACACAGCATACCGTTGGAAAACTCTCTTAGAGCTCTATGACGAGGGTAGCAAGACTGCATGGCTGCGCCTGTTTTCAGAGCCCAAAATTGAATATTTTCATCAGTTTTGTGAGACTTTTCTCCTTTTGCGCGGTTTTTCCGTCCCGGATCGTACGTCGTGAGCCGCGAAAATGACGACAACCTAATGCATCACATTTCTATTACCGAATCCGATGGCACCTTTGGTAAGAAAACTTCGCTTCACGTAGAGGCTGGGCCTGCAAACCGAGGGCATAGGGCTTGGGACCAGGTCTCCGTCACTCCGGTACCCATAACTTTTGATTCGTAAGGAGTTACGCGGCGCACAACATACCATCAGAGAGCTCTCTGAGAGCTCTATGATGGGGGAAGCAAGCTTGCTAGACTACACCTATTTTGGGAGCCCAAAATCGAATGTTTTCATCTATTTCGGGATACTTTTCTTTTTTTCCGATGTTTTTTCATCCCGGATCTTACGTCGTGCGTCGCGAAAAGGATAACAACCTAATCCATTACATTTATATTATCGAATCCCAAGGCACCATGGGCAAGACAACTTCTCTTCACGTAGAGGCTGGGCCGGTAAACCAAGGGCTTAGGGTTTAGGACCACGTCTCCGTCGCTCAGGTACCCATAACTTTTGATCTGGAAAGAGTTACGTGCGCACAACATAAAGTTGGAAAGCTCTCCGAGAGCTTTACGACGAGGGCTGCAAGCCTACTAAGCTACGCCCATTTTCGGAGCCCAAAATCGAATGTTTTTATCAGTTTCGGGACAATTTTCTTTTTTTGCGCTATTTTTTCGTCCGGGATCGTACGTCGTGAGCCGCGAAAAGGACGGCAACCTAATCCATTACATTTCTATTACCAAATCCCACGGCACCTTGGGCAAGACAAATTCGCTTCACGTAGAGGCTGGGCCCGCAAATTGAGGTCATAGGGCATGTGACAAAGTCTCTGTCGCTCCGGTGCCCATTACTTTTCATCTGTAAGGCGTTACGTGGCGCACAACATACCGTTGGAAAGCTATCTGAGAGTTTTACTAAGGGCAGCAGGACTGCAAAGCTGCGCCTATTTTTGGGGTTCAAAATCGAAGGTTTTCTTTAGGTTCGGGACACTTTTCTTCTTTTGCGCTATTTTTTCGTCCCGGGTCGTACGTCGTGAGTTATGAAAAGGACGACAGCCTAATCCATCACATTTCTAGTACCGAATCCCATGGCACCTTAGGCAAGAAAACTTCGCTTCACGTAAAGGCTAGGCCCACAAACCGAGGGCGTGGGGCTTGGGACCAGGTCACCGTAACTCTGGTGCCCATAACATTTTATCCGTAAGGAGTTACGCGGCACAAAGCACACCGTTGGAAAGCTCTCCAAGAGCTTTACGATGAGGGCAGCAAGACTGTATGGATGCGCCTATTTTCGGAGCCCAAAATCAAACGTTTTCATCAATTTTGGGACAATTTTCTTCTTTTGCGCTATTTTTTCGTCCCGGATCGTACGTCGTGAGCCGCAATAAGGACTACTACCTAATCCATCACATCTCTATTACCGAATTCGACGACACCTTGGGCAAGACAATTTCTCTTCACATAGAGGCTGGACCCGCAAACCGATGGCGTGGGGCTTGGGACCACGTCTCCGTCGCTCAGGTACCCATATATTTTGATCCGGAAGGTGTTGCACGACACACAACATACCGTTGGAAAGCTCTCCGAGAGATCTACGATGGGGGAAGCATGCATGCTCCTGCGCCTGTTTTTGTAATCCAAAATCGAATATTTTCATCAATTTCGTGACACTTTTCTTCTTTTGCGCTGTTTTTTCGTCCCGGATCGTACGTCGTGAGCCGCGAAAAGGACGACAACCTAATCCATCACATTTCTATTACCGAATCCCATGACACCTTGGGCTAGACAACTTCACTTCACGTAGAGGCTGGGCCCACAAACTGAGGGCGTGGGGCTTAGGACTAGGTCTCAGTCGCTTCGATGCCCCATAACCTTTGATCCGGGAAGAGTTATGCGGCGCACAACATACCGTTGGAAAGCTCTCCGAAAGCTCTACGACATGGCAGCAAGCCTGCTCAGCTGTGCCTATTTTTGGAGCACAAAATCAAATGTTTTCATCAGTTTTAATAAACTTTTCTTTTTTTGCTATGTTTTTCCATCCCGGATCGTACGTCGTGAGCCGCGAAAAGGACGACAACCTAATCCATCACATTTTTATTACCGAATCCCACAGAACCTTGGGCAAGACAACTTCGCTTTAAGTAGAGGCTGGGCCCGCAAACCGAGGGCGTGGGACTTGGGACCAGGTCTCCGTCACTCTGGTGCCCATAACCTTTTATCCGTAAGGAGTTACGCGGCACACAGCATACCATTGGAAAACTCTCCGAGAGCTCTACGACAAGGGCAGCAAGAATGCACGGTTGCGCTTGTTTCCAGAGCCCAAAATCGAACATTTTCATCAGTTTCGGGACAGTTTTCTTTTTTTGCTCTGTTTTTCGTCCCGGATCGTATGTTGTGAGCCACGAAAAGGACGACAACCTAATCCATCACATTTCTATTACCGAATCCCACGGTACCTTGGGCAAGACAACTTCGCTTCACGTAGAAGCTGGGTCCGCAAACTGAGGGTGTGGGGCTTGGGACCAGGTCTCTGTCGCTCCGATGCCCATAACTTTTGATCCGAAAAGAGTTACAAGGCACACAACATAACGTTGGAAAGGTCTCTGAGAGCTCAATGACGAGGGAAGCAAGCCTGCTCGGCTGTACCTATTTTTGGTGCCCAAAATCGAACGCTTTCGTCAGTTTTGGGATACATTCCTTCTTTTGCGATGTTTTTCCATCCCGGATCGTACGTCATGAGCCGCGGAAAGGACGACAACCTAATGCATCACATTTCTATTTAACGAATCCCACGACACCTTGGACAAGACAACTTTGCTTCACGTAGAGGCTGGGCCAACAAGCCGAGGGAGTGGGGCTTGGGACGAGGTCTTCGTCACTCTGGTGCCCATAACTTTTTATCCGTAAGGAGTTACGCGGAACACAGCATACCGTTGGAAAGCTCTCCGAGAGCCCTACGACGAAGGCAGCAAGACTGCACGGCTGCTCCTATTTTTGGAGCCCAAAATCAAACGTTTTCATCAGTTTCAGGATACTTTTCTTCTTTTGCGCTGTTTTTCCGTCCCGGATCGTACGTCGTGAGCCGCGAAAAGGACGACAACCTAATCCATCACATTTCTAATACTGAATCCCACCACATCTTGGGCAAGACAACTTGGCTTCACATAGAGGCTGGGCCCACAAACAAAGGGCGTGGGGCTTGGGACCAGGTCTCCGTCGCTCCGGTGCCTATAACTTTTGATCCGGGAAGAGTTACACGGCGCACAACATACTATTGGAAAGCTATTCGAGATTCTACGACGAGGAAATCAAGCTTGCTCATTTGTGTCTATTTTTGGAGCCCAAAATTGAATGTTTTCATCAGTTTCGGGACACTTTTCTTCTTTTACGCTATTTTTTCGTCCCGGATCGTACGTCGTGAGCCGCGAAAAGGATGACAACCTAATCCATCACATTTCTATTATCGAATCCCATGGCACCTTGGGCAAGAAAACTTTGCTTCATGTAGAGGCTGGGCCCACAAACCGAGGGCGTGGGGCTTGAGACGAGTTCTTCGTCACTCGGGTGCCCATAACTTTTGATCTGCAAGGAGTTACGCGGCACAGAGCATACCGTTAGAAAGCTCTCCGAGAGCTTTACGACGGGGGCAGCAAGCTTGCTGGGCTATGCCTATTTTCGGAGCCCAAAATCGAATGTTTTCATCAATTTCCGGACACTTTTCTTTTGCGCTGTTTTTCCATCCCGGATCGTACGTCGTGTGCCGCGAAAAGGACGACAACCTAATCCATCACATTTCTATTACCGAATCCCATGGCACCTTGGGCAAGACAACTTCGCTTCATGTAGAGGCTGGGTCCGCAAACCGAGGGCATGGGGCTTGGGACCAGGTCTTCGTCACTCTGGTGTCCATAACTTTTGATCCGCAAGGAGTTACGCGGCGCACATCATACCATCGGAAAGCTCTCTGAGAGCTCTACAATGGAGGCAACAAGACTGCTTGGCTGCGTCTATTTTAGAGCCCAAAATCGAATGTTTTCATCAGTTTTGTGACACTTTTCTCCTTTTGCGCTGTTTTTCCATCCCGGATCGTACATCGATTGCCGCGAATAGGACGATAACCTAATCCATCACATTTATATTATCGAATCCGACGGCACCTTGGGGAAAACAACTTCGCTTCACGTAGAGGCTGGTCCCGCAAACCTAGGGCATGGGGCTTGGGACCAAGTCTCCGTCACTCCGATGCCCATAACTTTTAATCCGTAAGGAGTTACGCGGCACACAGCACTCTGAGATCTCTACAACGGGGGCAGCAAGCCTGCTTTGTTGCACCTATTTTCGGAGCCCAAAATCAAACATTTTCATCAGTTTCGGGACATTTTTCTTCTTTTACGCTGTTTTTCCGTCCTGGATCGTACGTCGTGAGCTGCGAAAAGGACGACAACCTAATCCATCACATTTCTATTACCAAATCCCATGGCACCTTGGGCAAGACAACTTCGCTTCACATACAGGCTGGCCCCGTAAACCGAGGGAGTGGTGCTTGGGACCAGGTCTCCGTCACTCCGGTGCCCATATCTTTTGATCCGTAAGGAGTTACACGGCGCATGACATACCGTTGGAAAGCTCTCCGAGAGCTCTACGACAGGGACATCAAGCCTGCTTATCTGCACCTATTTTAGGAGCCAAAAATCGAACATTTTTATCAATTTCGGGATACTTTTCTTCTTTTGCACTGTTTTTCCATCCCGGATCGTACGTCTTGAGCCGCGAAAAAGATGACAACCCAATCCATCACCTTTCTATTACTGAATCCGACGGTACCTTGGGCAAGACCACTTCACTTCACGTAGAGGTTAGGCCCGCAAACCAAGGGCGTGGGGCTTGGGACCAGGTCTCCGTCGTTCCGGTGCCCATAACTTTTGATCCGGAAAGAATTACATGGTATACAGCATACTATTGGAAAGCTCTCCCAGAGATCTACGAGGAGAGTAGCAAGATTGCTTGGCTACGCCTATTTTCAGAGCCCAAAATTGAACATTTTCATCAGTTTCGGGATACTTTTCTTCTTTTATGCTATTTTTCCGTCATGGATCGTACGTCGTGAGCCGCGAAAAGGACGACAACATAATCCATCACATTTATACTACCGAATCCCATGGCACCTTGGGCAAGATAACTTCGCTTCACGTAGGGGCTGGGCCCACAAACCGAGGGCATGGGGCTTGGGACCAGGTCTCCGTCACTCCAGTGCCCATAACTTTTTATTTGTAAGGCGTTACGCGGCGTACAGCATATCGTTGGAAAGTACTCCAAGAGCTCTACGACGAGGGCAGCAAGATTGCACAACTACGCCTATTTTCGGAGCCCATAATCGAATGTTTTCATCAATTTTAGGACACTTTTCTCCTGTTGCGCTGTTTTTCTATCCCGGATCGTACGTCGTGAGCCGCGAAAAGAACTACAACCTAATCCATAACATTTCTATTACCGAATCCCATGGCACCTTGGGAAAGACAACTGCACTTCACGTAGAGGCTGGGCCCATAAACTGAGGGCGTAGGGCTTGGGACCAGGTCTCCGTCGCTCCGGTGCCCATAACTTTCGATCCGGAAAGAGTTATGCGGCGCACAGTATACCGTTGGAAAGCTCTCCGGGAGCTCTATGACAAGGGCAGCAAGCCTACTCGGCTGTGCCTATTTTTGGAGCCCAAAATCGAATGTTTTCATTAGACTTGGGATACTTTTCTTTTTTTGCGCTGTTTTTCCATCCCGGATCGTACGTCGTGAGCCGCGAAAAGGACGACAACCTAATCCATCACATTTCTATTACCGAATCCCACGGCATGTTGGGCAAGACAACTTCGTTTCTCGTAGAGTCTAGGCCTGCAAATCGAGGGCGTGGGGCTCAGACCAGGTCTCTGTCACTCCGTTGCCCATAACTTTTTATTCGTAAGGCGTTACGCGATGCATAGCGTACCGTTGGAATGATCCCCGAGAGCTCTATGACAAGGGCAGCAACACTACACGGCTGCGCCTATTTTTGGAGCCCACAATCCAACATTTTCATCAGTTTTGGGACACTTTTCTTCTTTTGCGCTGTTTTTCCATCCCGGATCGTACGTCGTGAGCCACGAAAATGGCGACAACCTAATCCATCACATTTCTATTACTGAATCCCACGACACCTTGGGCAAGACAACTTCACTTCACGTAGAGGCTGGGCCTGCAAACTAAGGGCGTGGGGCATGAGACCAAGTCTCCGTCAATCCGGTGCCCATAACTTTTGATCCGTAGGGAGTTACGTGGCGAACAACATACCATTGGAAAGCTCTCCGAGAGCTCTATGACGGAGGCAACGAGCCTGCTCGGCTGCGCTTGTTTTTGGAGCCCAAAATCGAACATTTTCATCAATTTCGGGACATTTTTCTTCTTTTGCGCTGTTTTTCCGTCCCAGATCATATGTCGTGAGCCGCGAAAAATACGACAACCGAATCCATCACATTTCTATTACTGAATCCCACAGCACCTTGGGCAAGACAACATCACTTCACGTAGAGGCTGGGTCCGCAAACCGAGGGCGTGGGGCTTGTGACCAGGTCTCAATCACTCTAGTGCCCTTAACTTTTTATCCGTAAGGAGTTTCGCGGCGTACAACATACCGTTGGAAAGCTCTCCGAGAGTTCTACGATGGGGGCTGCAAGACTGCACGGCTGGACCTATTTTCGGAGCCCAAAATCGAACGTTTTTATCAGTTTTGGGACACTTTTCTTCTTTTGTGCTGTTTTTTCGTCTCGAATCGTACGTCGTGAATCGCGAAAAGGACGACAACCTAATCCATCACATTTTTATTACCGAATCCCACCGTACCTTGGGCAAGACAACTTCACTGTGGGCCCGCAAACCGAGGGCATGGGGCTTGAGACCAGGTTTCCGTCGCTCTGGTGCCATAACTTTTGATCCGAAAAGAGTTACGTGGTGCACAGCATACCGTTGGAAAGCTATCCGAGAGCTCTACGACGGGGGTAGCAAGCCTGCTCGGCTGCGCCTATTTTTGGATCCCAAAATAGAATGTTTTCATCAGTTTTGGGATATTTTTCTACTTTTTTGCTGTTTTTCGGTCCCGAATTGTACGTCTTGAGCTGCGAAAAGGACGACAACCTAATCAATCAAATTTCTATTACCGAATCCCATGGCACCTTGGGCAAGACAACTTCGCTTCACGAAGAGGCCGGGCCCACAAACCGAGGGTATGGGGCTTAAGACTAGGTCTCCGTCGCTCCAGTACCCATCTTTTGATCCAGAAAGAGTTACGCAGCGTACAGCATACCGTTGGGAAGCTCTCCAAGAGCTCTACAACGGTGGCGGCAAACCTGCTCAGTTGCGCCTATTTTCGGAGCCCAAAATCGAATATTTTCATCAATTTTTGGATACTTTTCTTCTTTTGCGATATTTTTTTGTCAAGGATCGTACGTCGTGAGAGCCGCGAAAAGGACGACAACCTAATCAACCAAATTTCTATAACCGAATCCCACGGCACCTTGGGCAAGACAACTTCGCTTCACGAAGAGGCCGGGCCCACAAACCGAGGGTGTAGGGCTTGGGACCAGGTCTCCGTTGTTCCAGTGCCCATCTTTTGATCTGGAAAGAGTTACGCAGCGCACAGCATACCGTTGGGAAGCTCTCCAAGAGCTCTACGAGGGTGGCGGAAAGCTTTCTCGGCTGCGCCTATTTTTGGAGCCCAAAATCGAACATTTTCATCAGTTTTAGGACATTTTTCTAATTTTGTGCTATTTTTTCGTCCCGAATCGTACGTCGTGAGCTGCGAAAAGGACGACAACCTAATCAATCAAATTTCTATTACCGAATCCCCCAGCACCTTGGGCAAGACAACTTCGCTTCACGAAGAGGCCGGGCCCACAAACCGAGGGTGTGGGGCTTTGGACCAGGTCTCGATCGCTCCGGTACCCATAACTTTTGATCCGGAAAGAGTTACGCAGCGCATAGCATACCATTGGAAAGCTCTCCAAGAGCTCTACGACGATGGCTGCAAGCCTGCTCAGTTACGCCTATTTTCGGAGCCCAAAATTGAACATTTTCATCAATTTTCGGATACTTTTCTTCTTTTGCGATATTTTTTTGTCCAGGATCGCACGTTGTGAGAGCCGCGAAAAGGACGATAACCTAATCTATTATATTTCTATTACCAAATCCCACGGTACCTTGCTCAAGAAAACTTCGCTTAACTTAGAGGCTAGGCCCACAAACTGAGGGCGTAGGGCTTGGGACCAGGTCTCCGTCACTCTGGTGCCCATGACTTTGGATCCGGAAAGGATTACGCGGCGCACAGCATACCGTTGGAAAGCACTCAAAGAGCTCTCGACGTGGGCAGCAAGCCTGCTCAGCTGCGCCTATTTTTGGTGCCCAAAATCGAACGTTTTCATCAGTTCTGGTACACTTTTCTTCTTTTGAGTTGTTTTTCCGTCCCGGATCGTATGTCGTGAGCCGCGAATAGGACGACAACCTAATCCATCACATTTCTATTACCGAATCCCACGGCACCTTGGGCAAGACAACTTTGCTTCATGTAGAGGTTGGGCCCGCAAATCGAGGGGGTAGGGCTAGGTACCAAGCCTCCGTCGCTCCGGTGCCCACAACATTTGATCCGAAAAGAGTTACGAGGCGGACACCATACCGTTGGAAAGCTCTCCAAGAGCTCTACGACTAGGGTAGCAAGCCTAATCGGCTGCGCCTATTTTTGGACCCCAAAATCAAACATTTTCATCAGTTTCGGGATACTTTTCTTGTTTTGCACTGTTTTTCCGTCCCGGATCGTACGTCGTGAGTCGCTAAAAGGACGACAACCTAATCCATCACATTTCTATTACCAAATCCCATGACACCTTGGGGAAGACAACTTCGCTTCACGTAGAGGCTGGGCCCGCAAACCGAGTGCGTGGGGCTGGGGACCAGGTCTCCGTCGCTCCGGTGCCCTTTACTTTTGATCCGAAAAGAGTTACGCGGTGCACCACATACCGTTGGAAAGCTCTCCGAGAGCTCTACGACGAGGGCAACAAGCCAACTCGGCAACGCCTGTTTTTGTAGCCCAAAATCGAATGTTTTCATCAGTTTCGGGACACTTTTCTTCTTTTGCGCTGTTTTTCTGTCCCGCAACGTATGTTGTAAGCCGCGAAAAGGATGAAAACCTAATCCATCACATTTCTATTATCGAATCCCATGGCACCTTGGGCAAGACAACTTCGCCTTGACGTAGAGGCTGGGCCCGCAAACTGAGGGTGTAGGGCTTGGGACCAGGTCACCGTCGCTCCGGTGCCCATAACTTTTGATCCGTAAGGAGTTACGCGGCACACAACATACCATTGGAAAGCTCTGCGAGAGCTCTATGACGAAGGCAGCAAGCCTGCTCGACTGCGCCTATTTTTGGAGGCCAAAATCAAACGTTTTCATCAGTTTTGGGATACTTTTCTTCTTTTGCGCAATTTTTCCATCCCGGATCGTACGTCGTGAGCCGCGAAAAGGATGACAACCTAATCCATCACATTCTATTACCGAATCCTAAGACACCTTGGGCAAGACAACTTCGCTTCACATAGAGGCTGGACCCGCAAACCGAGTGC
This sequence comes from Ehretia macrophylla, assembly GCA_037974665.1. NCBI lineage: Eukaryota > Viridiplantae > Streptophyta > Magnoliopsida > Boraginales > Ehretiaceae > Ehretia > Ehretia macrophylla. Next base: position 67,610,529 of record CM075769.1, read on the forward strand.
GTGGGGCTTGGGACCAGGTCTCCGTCACTCCAGTGCCCATAACTTTTGATCCGGAAAGAGTTACGCGGCACACATCATACCGTTGAAAAGCTCTCCATGTGCTCTACGATGAGGGCAGCTAGGCTGCACGGTTGCACCTATTTTCAGAGCCCAAAATTGAACATTTTCATCAATTTTGGGACACTTTTCTTATTTTGTGCTGATTTCCGTCTCGAATCGTACGTCGTGAGCTGCGAAAAGGACAACAACCTAATCCATCATGTTTCTATTACCGAATCCCACCGCACCTTGGGCAAGACAACTTCGCTTCACGTAGAGGCTGAGCCCGCAAACCGAGGGCATGGGGCTTGAGACCAGGTCTCCGTCGCTCTGGTGCCCATAACTTTTGATCCGAAAAGAGTTACACGGTGCACAGCATACAGTTGGACAGCTATCCGAGAGCTCTATGATGGGGGTAGCAAGCCTACTCGGCTGTACCTATTTTCGGAGCCCAAAATTGAACGTTTTCATCAGAATTGAGATATTTTTCTTCTTTTGCGCTGTTTTTTCGTCCTGGATCGTACATCGTGAGCCGCAAAAAGGACGACAACCTAATCCATCACATTTCTATTACCGAATCCCATGGCACCTTGGGCAAGACAACTTCGCTTCACGTAGAGGACGGGCCCACAAACCCAGGGCGTGGGGCTTGGGACCAGGTCTCCGTCATTCCGGTGCCCATAACTTTTGATTCGAAAATAGTTACGCAGCGCACAGCATACCATTGGAAAGCTCTCTAAGAGCTCTATGATGGTGGTAGCAAGCCTGCTTGGCTGCGCCTATTGTCGGAGCCCAAAATCGAACGTTTTCATCAATTTTTGGACACTTTTCTTCTTTTGCGATGTTTTTTCGTCCTGAATCGTACGTCGTGAGCCGCAAAAAAGACGACAACCTAATCCATTATATTTTTATTTTTGAATCCCACAGCACCTTGGGAAAAACATGTGAGGCCCGACCCCGAATAACATGTCTTGCCTTGATTTGCATGCCTTAGACCCAAAACTGTATGACCGACCTTGGATTCCTTGCCTTGTCTTGGTTTTTGTGCATGCCTCATCATACGTGCCTTGACCTAGAATTGTGTGCCCTAATCCTTGACTTTCGTGCCCTAACTTCGATTTACGTGCGACACCTCGTTTCGTGTGCCCTGACCTTAAATTGTGTGCCTTGAACTAGGTTCAAGAGTCGTGTCTCGTTTTATGTGCCTTGAATTGGTTTATGTGCATTTACTTAGGGTTGCATGCATTTACCTTTGAATCCGTGCATTTGCCTTGAAGTGTGTGCCTTACATCGTAGTGCGTGACATAGATATAGGAAAGTGTGCCCGCACGCTAATCAATAAAGAATCCTACACGAAGTACTAGACTATAAAATAATCCTACAAACACCACTAACTATTATTATAATCCTAATTCAAATCTCTACAAAATCCACTAACTCTTATTTTAATCCTAAGTCAAATTCAACTCAATATTTTAATGTTCAAACATTCTTTATTCTTATTCTTTATTCCTACTCTTTTTCAAAACCCATGCACCTACAATAAATTATTCCTAAAACAAGACAAAAAATTCGGAATTTAACATCACTTGGCCGACCATACCTTGTCCTTGAACAAAAATTTGAACAACATAACTTATTCATGCATGCTAAGACACAATCTTACACATTGTCATATATTTTCCATACACCAAAGCATTATTTTATTAACCACCATGCTCCACATTCTCAGCCACATCACCAAGCATGCCAAACAATTCAAACATGCTCCAAAAGATGACACAAATTCAGTTTTTTCAAGCCTATAGCTGACCACATGCACAAAAATATCATTTCTTTCTCTCAAAACTCTCTCAAGCTCTCATTCTTTCTCCTTCTCTCTCATTTTCGACCATGGTATCTCTTGAGCTTCCAAGACCCCAAGCTCACTCTCTAGGACACTCCAAGCATCGGCCATAGCAAGGTAATCAAGCAAGGATAGCTCAAAGTCACACACAAAGCTCAAAAACAAGGATTTTGTGCATCTTCATCTATTATCTTGCTACGGTGAGGGTTAATCCTTTTTAAAAGCTTTCAAAAACCACATGCATGCCTTCATATGTCTAGATTTACCTCTGTACTTGTTGTATATGTGTGTGCATGAGCTTATATAACCATGCATGGCAAGATATTCAGCTAGAACTTGAAGATAGGCAAAATCGCATAGCTGGCAAATTTCTGACTTGTTAGAACGAAGTGTATTTGGCCTGGTAAATGATGTTGAAAAGCGTGAAAATTAGTAGGTGACTAGTTTTGCCAGTTATGAGAATTTTTTGTAGAAATAGGACAAGGCCAATTTTGACTCTAAGGTCTCCAAAATGGCAAAACATCGAAAGGTATCCAAATTTGGAAAATCTGGGAAAATGGAGCAGGTTTTTGGCAGTTCACTGTCCTTGTAGAAAAAAATATTTTTGACCTAGTAAATGATATCTAAAATGTATGAAATTTGGTAGGTAGCTATATTTTTCAGTTTTGGACATTTTTGCAAGAAATAGACTAAGGTTAAATCTGACCCTAAGACCCTAAAAAATGACAAGTATTGAAATGTGCACAAATCTGGACAATTTTGTGTAGTCTCACGGTTTTAGCTATAACTCTTGAATCCGAACTCCAAATGATGCGAGGTTTGTTTCTGGATTTCGTTCACTTAATAAGATTTAATTTGAAATTTTTTTCACTTGAATTGGAGATTGTTTGATTATCTAAATGATTGTGGGAAAACAGATCATTGCAGTGAGATATTTATTTAGTGATATACTTTAAAAAAATATTGTAACTTCTCTTGTGATATTGAATGCTTGGGATTGTGGCACTTGGATGTTATGTGGACTGTTTTGGGATGATTGAAGATGTTTTAATTAATTGATGCATGGCTTGGGTTAGTTACGTGACAACTTGTGGCTTAAATCGCACGTGTAAGCATGAATTGAAACCCTACTGAATATGAAAACTCGCTAAGTGTTGATCCTATGGTTATTGTGTCCAATTTTGTGATTAGTGGGCTGCCTAAGAAATGTTAAGTATGCTTGAAATGTGATTCCCGATGATTACATATTGATAAGTAGACCTTTCTTGTACCCGGTCCCACGTAGACATCGTTGCATGCTTGTATAAACTTATTATCTGATTACGTGAACCCCGAAATGAGTTATATGACTTGATTTACATGTGTTACAAGGCTGCCCGTTTAATATTCATATAAATCCATGTGCTTTACAAATGAAATTACATGTCAAAGCATGCCTCGTGTGTTTACTTGTCAATGTGCGATCTTATGACTGCTTGGAGGCAACCTACTTTGTTGTCCACCTAATGTGATATATTAAATGTTATAAATGTGCATTGCATACAAGGTTGCAACCTTTCATTCTGGCGTGGTAGCGTTTCACGCACACCGGGCGGCATCGGGCTTGCCGGTGCAACTGTGACTACCATTGTCTAATTCCCTCTCTCGCTTGGGGGCTAGACTTCCTCAGAGAGTTGGGTCGTAGGATTTTGGGGTACATCCGGAGTACACCCATTAGGCGTGATAAGCGGATGATTTGAAGTCGGCCGCACCAACTGATATTGGAAATGAATTGAGAGCAAAAGCTCACTGTATCCTTTTCACTATGTGTAAAAGTACTCTCGCTTGGTTCCTAGAGGACCTTGGGAAGGAAAGACGGGTAATTGTGTTCTTTTACTTTTATATTACATTATGAACTTACTTGTGTTATATGTCATGCTTTCAAAAAGGGTTTTTCATAAGTTGAACCGGAAAAAGAGTTTCAAAACGTATCTCTCGTTCACTACAAGAAAACAGCCTTGAGGCTACCAAAAATGGCGATGAAAAAAGTTTGGTAGCCATTTGCAATGAATGGCGACGAAAGGGCGACGAAATAAAATATTTCGTCACCGTTTGGTGGCTAAAATGTGCGAAAAAATATGTTAATAGGAAAATTACAAATGGTCGCCATTTGGTAGCCAAATGGCGACGAAATAGCGACAAACAAAGATAATTTTTGATTAATTAGTTTTTGGTCGCCATTAGGTCGCCAAATGGCGACCACATGGCCACCGTTATCATTAATTTTTGTTCGTATCTTAATTACCAAAAATAAATTATAAAAAATAATTATAAAATAGAAAAAATATAAATATGGTATCCATTTGGTCGCTATTTAGCGACCAAATGGCGACCAAAAAAGATAAAAATTTATAAAAGTAAAAATTATAAAAAAAATAATTTAGCCACCAAACGATGACCAAAAGTAAAAGTTTGGTCGCCCTTTGGTCGTCAATGGCTACGAAAGGACTACGAAATATTCATGTTCATGAAAATTTAAGTTTTAGAACATAAGAATTAATAATAACAAATACATTACAAATCTGTGTAAGATCCCTTTTGTTTTGATTGAAAATATATTATAAGATTTATTCAATTGTATAAATTTATATATATTTAATGACTATAATAAAAGAAAATATTTAGATTAGATGATCTACTTAAAACAAAAGAATTGATTATATGAAATAAAATTTATTTTTTGCATGGTAGATCGTAGCCTCGTGGTGGCTATTGGCCACTAAACGGCGACCAAAAGTAAAATTTTGGTCGCCCTTTGGTCGTCAATAACTACCACGGGGCTACGAAATATTCATGTTCATGAAAATTTAAGTTGATTTAGAACATAAGAATTAATAATAACAAATACATTACAAGTTTGTGTAAGAACTCTTTTGTTTTGATTGAAAATATATTATAAAGTTTAGTCAATAGTATAAAGTTGTATATATTTAATGACTATAATAAAAGATAATATTTAGCTTAGAAGATCTACTTAAAACAAAAGAATTGATTATATTAAATAAATTTTATTTTTTGCATGGTAGTTCGTAGCCTCGTGGTGGCTATTGGCCACCAAACGGCGACCAAAAGTAAAATTCTGGTCGCCCTTTGGTCGCCAATAGCCACCACGGGGCTACGAAATATTCATGTTCATGAAAATTTAAGTTGATTTAGAATATAAGAATTAATAATAACAAATACATTACAAGTTTGTGTAAGATCACTTTTGTTTTGATTGAAAATATATTATAAGGTTTAGTCAATGGTATAGAGTTGTATATATTTAAGATATAAGAGTAAGAAAATGAATTAATGATTAATAATTCTATATTTAACAAAACTGGGATTATGAAATATAAAGTGAAAAACAATGAATATTGTGTCATTGTCATTAGTTTTTCGCACACCAATCAAATTGTAATTTCACACTAACATCAATGAATTAGTATAAATTGAAGAATGACTATAATAAAAGATAATATTAAGCTTAGAAGATCTACTTAAAACAAAAGAATTGATTATATGGAATAAATTTTTTTTTTGCATGGTAGTTCGTAGCCTCGTGGTGGCTATTGGCCACCAAACGGCGACCAAAATAAAAGTTTGGTCGCCCTTTGGTTGCCAATAGCCACCACGGGGCTACGAAATATTCATGTTCAGGAAAATTTAATTTGATTTAGAACATAAGAATTAATAATAACAAATACATTACAAGTTTGTGTAAGATCTCTTTTGTTTTGATTAAAAATATATTATAAGATTTACTCAATGGTATAAAGTTGTACATATTTAATGACTATAATAAAAGATAATATTTAGCTTAGAAGATCTACTTAAAACAAAAGAATTGATTATATTAAATAAATTTTATTTTTTGCATGGTAGTTCGTAGCCTCGTGGTGGCTATTGGCCACCAAACGGCAACCAAAAGTAAAAGTTTGGTCGCCCTTTGGTTGCCAATAGCCACCCAGGGGCTACGAAATATTCATGTTCATGAAAATTTAAGCTGATTTAGAACATAAGAATTAATAATAACAAATACATTACAAGTTTGTGAAAGATCTCTTTTGTTTTGATTGAAAATATATTATAAGATTACTCAATGGTATAAAGTTGTATATATTTAATGACTATAATAAAAGATAATATTTAGCTTAGAAGATCTACTTAAAACAAAAGATTGATTATATGAAATAAATTTTATTTTTTGCATGGTAGTTCGTAGCCTCGTGGTGGCTATTGGCCACCAAACGGCGACCAAAAGTAAAAGTTTGGTCACCCTTTGGTCACCAATAGCCACAACGGGGCTACGAAATATTCATGTTTATGAAAATTTAAGTTGATTTATAACATAAGAATTAATAATAACAAATACATTACAAGTTTATGTAAGAACTCTTTTGTTTTGATTGAAAATATTTTACAAGATATACTCAGTGGTATAAAGTTGTATATATTTAATGACTATAATAAAAGATAATATTTAGCTTTGAAGATCTACTTAAAACAAAAGAATTGATTATATGAAATAAATTTTATTTTTTGCATGGTAGTTCGTAGTCTCGTGGTGGCTATTGGCCACCAAACGGCGACCAAAAGTAAAAGTTTGGTCGCCTTTTGGTGGCCAATAGCTACCAAGGGACTACGAAATATTCATGTTCATGAAAATTTAAGTTGATTTAGAAACATAAGAATTAATAATAACAAATACATTACAAGTTTGTATAAGATCTCTTTTGTTTTGATTGAAAATATATTATAAGATTTAGTCAATGGTATAAAGTTGTATATATTTAATCACTATAATAATAGATAATATTTAGCTTAGAAGATCTACTTAAAACAAAAGAATTGATTATATGAAATAAATTTTATTTTTTGCATGGTAGTTTGTAGCCTTGTGGTGGCTATTGGCCACCAAACGGCGACCAAAAGTAAAATTTTGGTCGCCCTTTGGTCGCCAATAACTACCACGGGGCTACGAAATTTTCATGTTCATGAAAATTTAAGTTGATTTAGAACATAAGAATTAATAATAAAAATACATTACAAGTTTGTGTAAGATCTCTTTTGTTTTGATTGAAAATATATTATAAGATTTACTCAATAGTATAAAGTTGTATATATTTAATGACTATAATAAAAGATAATATTTAGCTTAGAAGATCTACTTAAAACAAAAGAATTGATTATATAAAATAAATTTTATTTTTTGCATGGTAGTTCGTAGCCTCGTGGTGGCTATTGGCCACCAAACGGCGACCAAAAGTAAAATTTTGGTCGCCATTTGGTCGCCAATAGCCACCACCGGGCTACGAAATATTCATGTTCATGAAAATTTAAGTTGATTTAGAATATAAGAATTAATAATAACAAATACATTACAAGTTTGTGTAAGATCTCTTTTGTTTTGATTGAAAATATATTATAAGGTTTAGTCAATGGTATAAAGTTGTATATATTTAAGATATAAGAGTAAGAAAATGAATTAATGATTAATAATTCTATATTTAACAAAACTGGGATTATGAAATATAAAGTGAAAAACAATAAATATTGTGTCATTGTCATTAGTTTTTCGCACACCAATCAAATTGTAATTTCACACTAACATCAATGAATTAGTATAAATTGAAGAATGACTATAATAAAAGGTAATATTAAGCTTAGAAGATCTACTTAAAACAAAAGAATTGATTATATGGAATAATTTTTTTTTTTGCATAGAAGTTCGTAGCCTCGTGGTGGCTATTGGCCACCAAACAGCGACCAAAATAAAAGTTTGGTCGCCCTTTGGTTGCCAATAGCCACCACGGGGCTACCAAATATTCATGTTCATGAAAATTTAATTTGATTTAGAACATAAGAATTAATAATAACAAATACATTACAAGTTTGTGTAAGATCTCTTTTGTTTTGATTAAAAATATATTATAAGATTTACTCAATGGTATAAAGTTGTATATATTTAATGACTATAATAAAAGATAATATTTAGCTTAGAAGATCTACTTAAAACAAAAGAATTGATTATATTAAATAAATTTTATTTTTTGCATGGTAGTTCGTAGCCTCGTGGTGGCTATTGGCCACCAAACGGCGACCAAAAGTAAATGTTTGGTCGCCCTTTGTTTGCCAATAGCCATCCAGGGGCTACGAAATATTCATGTTCATGAAAATTTAAGTTGATTTAGAACATAAGAATTAATAATAACAAATACATTACAAGTTTGTGTAAGATCTCTTTTATTTTGATTGAAAATATATTATAAGATTTACTCAATGGTATAAAGTTGTATATATTTAATAACTATAATAAAAGATAATATTTAGCTTAGAAGATCTAATTAAAACAAAAGATTGATTATATGAAATAAATTTTATTTTTTGCATGGTAGTTGGTAGCCTCGTGGTGGCTATTGGCCACCAAACGGCGACCAAAAGTAAAAGTTTGGTCGCCCTTTGGTCACCAATAGCCACCACGGGGCTACGAAATATTCATGTTTATGAAAATTTAAGTTGATTTAGAAAATAAGAATTAATAATAACAAATACATTACAAGTTTGTGTAAGAACTCTATTGTTTTGATTGAAAATATTTTATAAGATATACTCAGTGGTATAAAGTTGTATATATTTAATGACTATAATAAAAGATAATATTTAGTTTAGAAGATCTACTTAAAACAAAAGAATTGATTATATGAAATAAATTTTATTTTTTGCATGGTAGTTTGTAGTCTCGTGGTGGCTATTGGCCACCAAACGCCGACCAAAAGTAAAAGTTTGGTCTCCCTTTGGTCGCCAATAGCCACCAAGGGGCTACGAATTATTCATGTTCATGAAAATTTAAGTTGATTTAGAACATAAGAATTAATAATAACAAATACATTACAAGTTTGTATAAGATCTCTTTTGTTTTGATTGAAAATATATTATAAGATTTATTCAATAGTATAAATTTGTATATATTTAATGACTATAATAAAAGATAATATTTATCTTAGATGATCTACTTAAAACAAAAGAATTGATTATATAAAATAAATTTTATTTTTTGCATGGTAGTTCGTAGCCTCGTGGTGGCTATTGGCCACCAAACGGCGACCAAAAGTAAAATTTTGGTCGCCCTTTGGTCTCCAATAACTACCACGGGGCTACGAAATATTCATGTTCATGAAAATTTAAGTTGATTTAGAACATAAGAATTAATAATAACAAATACATTACAAGTTTGTGTAAGATCTCTTTTGTTTTGATTGAAAATAAATTACAAGGTTTAGTCAATAGTATAAAGTTGTATATATTTAATGACTATAATAAAAGATAATATTTAGCTTAGAAGATCTACTTAAAACAAAAGAATTGATTATATTAAATAAATTTTATTTTTTGCATGGTAGTTCGTAGCCTCGTGGTGGCTATTGGCCACCAAACGGCGACCAAAAGTAAAATTTTGGTCGCCCTTTGGTCGCCAATAGCCACCATGGGGCTACGAAATATTCATGTTCATGAAAATTTAAGTTGATTTAGAATATAAGAATTAATAATATCAAATACATTACAAGTTTGTGTAAGATTTCTTTTGTTTTGATTGAAAATATATTATAAGGTTTAGTCAATGGTATAAAGTTGTATATATTTAAGATATAAGAGTAAGAAAATGAATTAATGATTAATAATTCTATATTTAACAAAACTTGGATTATGAAATATAAAGTGAAAAACAATTAATATTGTGTCATTGTCATTAGTTTTTCGCACACCAATCAAATTGCAATTTCACACTAACATCAATGAATTAGTATAAATTGAAGAATGACTATAATAAAATATAATATTAAGCTTAGAAGATCTACTTAAAACAAAAGAATTGATTATATGAAATAAATTTTTTTTTTTGCATGGTAGTTCGTAGCCTCGTGGTGGCTATTTGCCACCAAACGGCGACCAAAATAAAAGTTTGGTCGCCCTTTGGTTGCCAATAGCCACCACGGCGCTACGAAATATTCATGTTCATGAAAATTTAAGTTGATTTAGAACATAAGAATTAATAATAACAAATACATTACAAGTTTGTGTAAGATCTCTTTTGTTTTGATTGAAAATATATTATAAGATTTACTCAATGGTATAAAGTTGTATATATTTAATGACAATAATAAAAGATAATATTTAGCTTTGAAGATCTACTTAAAACAAAAGAATTGATTATATGAAATAAATTTTTTTTTTTTATGGTAGTTCGTAGCCTCGTGGTGGCTATGGGCCACCAAACGGCGACCAAAAGTAAAAGTTTGGTCGCTCTTTGGTCGCCAATAGCCACCACGGGGCTTCGAAATATTCATGTTCATGAAAATTTAAATTGATTTAGAACATAAGAATTAATAATAACAAATACATTACAAGTTTGTGTAAGATCTCATTTGTTTTGATTGAAAATATATTATAAGATTTACTCAATGGTATAAAGTTATATATATTTAATGACTATAATAAAAGATAATATTTAGCTTAGAAGATCTACTTAAAACAAAAGAATTGATTATATGAAATAAATTTTATTTTTTGCATGGTAGTTCATAGCCTCGTGGTGGCTATTGGCCACCAAACGGCGACTAAAAGTAAAATTTTGTCGCCCTTTGGTCGCCCATAACCACCACGGGGCTACGAAATATTCATGTTCATGAAAATTTAAGTTGATTTAGAACATAAGAATTAATAATAATAAATACATTACAAGTTTGTGTAAGATTTTTTTTGTTTTGTTTGAAAATATATTATAAGATTTAATTAATGGTATAAAGTTGTATATATTTAATGACTATAATAAAAGATAATATTTAGCTTAGAAGATCTACTTAAAATAAAAGAATTGACTTATGAAATAAATTTTATTTTTTTGCATGGTAGTTCGTAGCCTCGTGGTGGCTATTGGCCACCCAACGGCGACCAAAAGTAAAAGTTTGGTCGCCCTTTGGTCGCCAATAGCCACCAAAGGGCTACGAAATATTCATGTTCATGAAAATTTAAGTTGATTTAGAACATAAAAATTAATAATAACAAATACATTACAAGTTTGTGTAAGATCTCTTTTGTTTTGATTGAAAATATATTATAAGATTTACTCATTGGTATAAACTTGTATATATTTAATGACTATAATAAAAGATAATATTTAGCTTAGAAGATCTACTTAAAATAAAAGAATTGATTATATGAAATAAATTGTATTTTTTTACATGGTAGTTCGTAGCCTCGTGGTGGTTATTGGCCACCAAACGGCTACCAAAAGTAAAAGTTTGGTCACCCTTTGGTCGCCAATAGCCACCACGAGGCTACAAAATATTCATGTTCATGAAAATTTAAGTTGATTTAGAACATTAGAATTAATAATAACAAATACATTACAAGTTTGTTTAAGATCTCTTTTGTTTTGATTGAAAATGTATTATAAGGTTTACCCAATGGTATAAAGTTGTATATATTTAATGACTATATTAAAAGATAATATTTAGCTTAGAAGATCTACTTAAAACAAAAGAATTGATTATATGAAAGAAATTTTATTTTTTGCATGGTAGTTCGTAGCCTCGTGGTGGCTATTGGCCACCAAACGGTGACCAAAAGTAAAATTTTGGTCGCCCTTTGGTCGCCAATATTTATATAATTAAATAAATTCATTTATTTTGAATAAAATTAATAATATAAATCCAAAGTTATTTTTAGATAATATAAAACATATTTACAAAAATTAAAGTTAAATAAAATTAGTTATTTAATATTAAATTAATTAATTTATAATTTATTATAACAAAATTTAATTTTTGAATATCATTTTGTAGCCCTGTGGTGGCCATTGGCCACCAAATGGCGACAAAAAATAAAAATTTGGTGGCCATTTGGTCGCTAATATATATGAAGGGGCTACAAATTAAAAATATAAATCAAATTATTTATATAAATAAATAAATTCATTTATTTAGAATAAAATTAATAATATAACTCAAATGTTATTTTTAGATAATATAAAACATATTTACAAAATTTAATGTTAAATAAATTTAGTTATTTAATATTAAATTAATTAATTTATAATTTATTATAATGAATTTTAGTTTTTGAATATCATTTTGTAACCTCGTGGTGGCCATTGGCCACCAAATAGAGACAAAAAGTAAAAATTTGGTGGCCATTTGGTCACTAATATATATGAAGGGGCTACAAATTAAAAATATAAATCAAATTATTTATATAAATAAATAAATTCATTTATTTAGAATAAAATTAATAATATAACTCAAAAGTTATTTTTAGATAATATAAAACATATTTACCAAATTTTATGTTAAATAAATTTAGTTATTTAATATTAAATTATTTAATTTATAATTTATTATAACGAATTTTTGTTTTTTAATATCATTTTGTAGCCCCGTGGTGGCCATTGGCCACCAAATGGAGACAAAAAGTAAAAATTTGGTGGCCATTTGGTTGCTAATATATATGAAGGGGTTACAAATTAAAAATATAAATCAAATTATTTATATAAATAAATAAATTCATTTATTTACAATAAAATTAATAATATAACTCAAAAGTTATTTTTAGATAATATAAAACATATTTACAAAATTTAATGTTAAGTAAATTTAGTTATTTAATATTAAATTAATTAATTTATAATTTATTATAACATATTTATATATAATTAAACAATATAATTTATTATAACATATTTATATATAATTAATTTGTAATTTATTATAAGATATTAATATATATAAAAGATATAAATTAACAAAAAAAAATAAAAATCATTAGGGCTTGGTGCGACCAATGGGCTGGAGGCCCTTTGGTCGCGGCCCACACTTAAATTAGAGGGCCGCGCCGCTGCCCTCTGATTTAAGTGGGCGACCAAAGGGCCCCAGCTTACTAAAAACAGGGGGCAACGCTGCCCCCTGTTTTTAGTAGGCAGAAAGTTAAAAAAAAACCCCCCAACCCACCCCCCACCCCCCACCCCACCGCACCCCACCCCAGACCCGACCCCACCCCTCTGAGGTATATTTTTTTGTTTTTATTTTACTTATTACATTATACATTTTGTAATATGTATATGTATATGTATATCTATATATATATGTGTGCATTCCATTTTTTTCTGTTTTTCTTAATTTTTGTTTTTTCCTTTGTTATATAAACTACATATGTATATGTGTGCATTGCCTTTTTTTATGTTTTTCTTAATTTTCATTTTTTCCTTTGTTTTATATATAGATCTTATATATATATATATGATATATTTGCATTTTGCTTTTTTTCTGTTTTTTTTTTCGTTTTTCCCTTTTTTTATATATAGATCCTATTTTATATTTATAGATCTTATATATATATATATATATATATATATATATATATATATATATATTTGCATTTTGTTTTTATTTTTTCTGTTTTTTATTTTCTTTTATTTCTTATTTTCTTATTTTTTTCGTTTTCTTTTCGTTTTTAACTTAAAAATATATATATGTATGTATGTTTGTGTATCCATTTTTTAGCTTCAAATATATATATATATTATAATTTTTTCTGTTTTTTTTTATTTTTTTTATTTTCTGATTTTATTCTTTTTATTTTTGTATTTTTTGTATTTTTATTTTTTTATTTTCTGATTTTATTCTTTTTTTTTTTGTATTTTCTGTTTTTTTATATTTTTTCTGATTTTATTCTTTTTTTTTTTGTATTTTGCGTTTTTTAAATTTTGTTTTCATTTTTATCAAACTAACCTTATTTTTGGGGTTTTTAATTTTAGATTTTTTTCTGTTTTTTTAATTTTTGAATTTTCGGGTTTTTATTATTTGTTGTTTTGTTGGTTGTGGTTAGTTTGTTTTTAAATTTGTGATTGCTAATGATGCAATTGTTGGTTGTTTGCTATATTTTTTTGAAGGATTGGAGTTTGTTTAGTGTGATAGGCCAAACTATCACGGCTCAGGTTAGTCTTCTAATCAATATATTTTATATTCGTGTTGAGATATTATATTTGATATAATGTTGTAAATTGAGATGTATTGTTGTAATGATAATTATCTTTAGAAATGTGATGTTGCGTTGTAGTTGGAATAATGTTGATAAAATGACTTTGAATTTAATGAAGGTTAATGTTGTAAGTGAGATATTGTTGCCAATATAACTGTATTTGGAAATTTGATGTTGCCTTATAGTTGAAATAATGTTAATCAAATGACTTTGAATTTAATGAAGGTTAATGTTGTAGGTGAGATATTGTTGTAGATATAGCTGTATTTGAAAATGTGATTTTGCCTTATAGATGAAATAATGTTAATCAAATGACTTTGAATTTAACTATGTAAAAGGTAAATTTAAAGGACTTGGAATGTTACTTTGGAAAAATAAAATTAACCAAAATTACTTTGTAATTAATTTTTGTCTATTATTATTAATAACATTTTGTAGTTAATTACTTTGGGAGTTGTAGAACATACAATAATGATGAATTGTGTATATAATTAGGTCAAATTGGTAATACAAATTTAGTCGAAATGGAAAGGTATCGGTGGTCCTGGATGAACAATCGCTTGACACCCGATGGAAGATCATTGAATCCTATTTTTGTTAAGGGTGTAGAAAATTTTGTTGTGTTTGCATGTAGCAAACCACAATACATGGATAAAACCAAAATTAGATGTCCTTGTGCGAAATGCAAAAATTGTCAATTTGAGGAACCCGAAGAGTGTACTCTTCATCTATTTAGAAAGGGATTTATGCGTCATTATTATGTATGGACTTCACATGGGGAATATGAAAATCTAAATGAGGATAACAATGATTGTAATAACGGGGATCATTTTGGGCATGATGAAGGAAACACTTATAGGACAATGATATTCGAAGCTGCTGGGCCAGAAATATTACCTCCCACGGGTAATAACAATGAACCGTATGAAGAAGAACCTAATATGCAAGCAAAACGGTTTTATGATCTATTAAAGGCCGCAGATGAGCCATTGTGGGATGGGTGTGAAGAATACAGTCGTTTGTCAGCGGTGTCTGAGTTATTGAATATCAAGGCAGAGGAGAACATGTCTGAGCAATGTTTTAATCGATTTGTTAGATCTGTACGAAGAATGTTGCCTAAGAATAATAAATTGCCAGAGAACTTCTATAGGTTCAATACTGATTTGAGGCCATTGGGTTTGACTTACCAAAAAATTGACGTGTGTGTAAATGGGTGTACATTGTATTTCTTGGATAGAATTGACCTCGAGTTGTGTCCGAAATGTGGCCACGAGCGGTACAAGCCATTCCCAGTTGGTAAAAAACACAGTAGACCGATATCATACAAAAAAATATGGTATTTCTCGTTAACTCCTAGGTTGAAAAGATTATACTTGTCGCATGCAACCGCTAAACATATGCAATGGCATTATAGACACCACGTCGAGGATGGAAAGATATGTCATCCATCTGATGCTGAGGCATGGAAACACTTTGATAAAACTTATCCAGATTTTGCTTCTCAGCGAGGAATGTCCGTCTTGGACTTTGTTCAGATGGGTTTAATCCGTTCAACTCTAATTCTCAACCGTATTCTTGTTAGCTAGTGATAATCACTCCGTACAACCTACCACCATGGATGTGTATGAAGACTCCTGTCATGTTTTTGACCCTTCTTATTCCAGGTTTGAAAAGTCCAGGTAAGAACATAGACATATTCCTTGAGCCTCTAATTGAAGAGTTGAAAGAATTATAGGTGGGAGTACCTTGTTATGATGTGTCGTCCAATTTAAACTTTCAAATGACGGAAGCTTTAATGTGGACAATCAATGATTTTCCAGCATATGACATATTGTCTGGTTGTAGAACGCATGAAAAATTATAGTGTCCGTATTGTATGGAGAATACTAAGGCATTTCAATTGCATGAAGGGTGTTTACCTATATTCAGTTACCCAGGTCGTCCGATGGGCCAAATGAACAATCCCTATTTAGACGACCGAGACATGAAGGCTGCACACTTGTACGTTTTGATGAATTGTGAAGAGGTGTCCCCATATATCAAGTAAGTTAATGACCCGACATATGTGTATTAATTCTATTAACTAGATTAAAATAAGGAATGCATTTACAGTTTAATAATTAATACTGTACAAGATGTTTGAAATGAACTTCTTCTCAATTTCCCAACATTGACTGAATCAGAAATGATGTATAGCATGGATAACAATTTCCCAATATGGTTGCGCAATCATGTAAGTAAATGTTGAACCCTTATTAACGTTTCAACCATAAAGTTCATCTATACTTTGACATATATTACATTCGACTTTAATTAATGTGTTTTATAGCTTATCAACACTAATGGTCTGGATGATCGAGTAAAATATCTATCAATGGTGCCTAGTAAGAAAGTGCGCATATGGCCAGGGTACTTGGTAAATGGTTACCGATTCCACACTTTGACTTATGAAGCATCGAGGACTACTATGAATAGTGGAGTCTTTGTGAAAGGGTCAACAGACAATACGGATGAGAGTGATTATTATAGTTTGTTGACTGACATAATTGAGTTGGAATACCATAATCCAAGTCTCAAACAGACAAGAGTTGTCCTTTTCAAGTGTAAGTGGTACGGTTCTCAAATTAATAAGGGGTTAAAGGTTCATCTGAAATTTCCGTTGATTGATGTAAATGTGAAGAAAAGACACCCAAAGTATGAACATTTTGTCTTAGCCAAACAGGCACATCAAGTTTACTACGTTAGATATCCTGGTGCTAAGAGAGACCGAGCAGATTGGTTGGTTGTATTCAAGATCAGACCAAGGAACCAATATGATGTGTCTAGGGTTGATGATGATAATGTTATAAATGAAGACACGACATTTCAAGCGGATGACATGGATGTGCCACTTGTACAACCAGATGAAAATGTTTTGCTCATACGATATCACGAGTCAGGTGAATGCATTAAGGTAACTGAAGATGCTGAAGAAGAACATGATGAGCAAAACAACGATGATGAAGATAATGAAAGTGCAGATGACGAAAGCATAGAATATGAAGAAGAGCATGATGACCATGACAACGATGATGAAGATACAGAAAGTTCAGATGATAACATACAATTTGAAGACGATGAATGACTTGAAAGAAATTTGTATTCACAACTTCAATATTGTGGTTGTTATTATTGTATAATGAAAAGTTTAAATATTTTCTATGTATTTATCGATATTTTTTATCTTATTATTATTTTTTTAAAATTTAGTGATGCCTAGACATAGAGGTAAAGGTAACAGCCCGTACAGTGATTGGTCACGATCGGGAAGACCATCATCTTCAACACCATCTGCATCACATGGTGATGAGGATAGTATGGACACTCCTACCCACGTCGGGATATCACCTCCTTCTACAGGATTATCTGGGAACTTATCTGCATTCCACGTGCGCGACGAGGATGAGCACGTGGATGTGGTTGGTGTCACGCCTACTTCCAGTTGCCAGCGTCCATCCACAGATCAGGCAGAGTCATTAGCACGTGCCGAGGGCAGTATGGACTTTCACGAATTAGGCTTCCATTCACTGGAAGAGTACACTAGATGGCTGGGAGATACACGTACGTATCTTCAACTATATGAAAATGGGTAAAGATATTTTTAATTTTTGTAAATAGATTTGTAAAATTTCTAATTAGTTGTTGCAAATGAAACTAACAAAGATATTCTTTAATTTTTTTAAATAGTTTTGTACCAGCTACAGTGGTACAAAACTTCAGGATGATTTTTTCTGCCGGGTAGGCCCAACCATGGATCACTTATGGAGAGGTCCCACAAAATGTCAAGGATATATGGTTCCACAAATTTGAGGTACAAAACATTATTATTAATGCAATAAATATTTATTATTGCTTTTATATATTATGTAGACATGCATGTTGTATTAACTCATGTACTTGTTTTTATTCATTTTGGGTGTAGATGGATTTCAAGTGGTACCCGTGTGACACTGCCCTAATAAGGAGTCATTTCCATTTCAAAGCAAGAGAGAGGTTGAAGGACCTATTGAACAAGGCCCGTAAAGTTGACAAGTGTCCTAAATGGATCACGGAGGAAAATTGGGCGCAAATGAAAATTAAATGGAGGGATCAAAAGTGGATAGGTATAGCTGGGAAGAACAAGGAAAACAGGAAGAAAAACACATCAGTCCACTTTGCGGGTGCCACTGCTTTTCATGAGTACAAGAGAAGAATGGTATGTACAACAATTATGTAATAAATTCAAAAGTGGGATTATTTAATTTTATGTCTTATCTTATCTTACAATTATGTACTAATTATGCGTTAATAATGCAGGAGTTAAAAGAAAGCCATCGGGTGACCCACGCCGATGTTTTCAAAGCAACGGATAGCAGAATAGTGGATGATGAAACCTATTACTCTAATAAAAAGGCTGCTCAGTTAATGGTAAGTATTATTACAAATTACCAAGTGTGTTATAAAGTACTAAGAAAACTTATTATTTCAAATTTCTCTTTATAGGAGTGGTATAATGAGATGCTCTAGCAGCGTGAGGCGGCGAGTCAAGCCAACCCCATAGCGCCACCCGTTGACCCCGACTAGATCTTCTTCAAGGCAGCTAGTGGGTTGAGAATGGGACGCGTCTATAGACTCAGTACGCAGGGGATTTGCATTGGGAGGGTATTACACGAAGCATCCACCATTCCCCCAGCTAGATTAACGCATCAACAAGTCGACGTTGCTGTCAGTCAGGCAACAGAGACTATTAAACGACAACTTGAGGAACAGCAGCTGGCGCACTTGAAATTGCTGAGCATCGTGACGCAGCTGCACGATGACATAACCGCATACGAGAGAAGCGCCCATCCCCTGATCTAGACCAGCACGATAATTAGTAGGCTTTAATTTATTTTTTTTAAAAAAATTCTAAACCTAATATTATGTACTTTATTTTGAAGATCTTTTAAATACTTAAATATGCATATATTAAATTAATTTTTGTTTTGTAAATATTAAATTAAATTTTTATTTTTAAAAAAAATTATTGTGTGGCGATGAAATGGCGACAAAAACTTAGCTACCACGTGGCGACTATTATTGGCTAAAAAATAATTAAAAAATTTGGTTACCTAGTAGCGACGATAAAATAGCCACCATATGGCCACCAAAATCGGCTACAAATTTGGGCTACCAAATGGCGACCAACGTAAATAATGAAAATTAATGAATAAAAATAATAATTAAAAAATTTGGCTACCTAGTAACGACGATAAAATAACCACCATATGGCCACCAAAATCGGCTACAAATTTGCGCTACCAAATGGCGACCAACGTAAATAATGAAAATTAATAAATAAAAAAAATAAGTAAAAAATTTGGCTACCTAGTAGCGACGATAAAATAGCCACCATATGGCTACCAAAATCGGCTACAAATTTGGGCTACCAAATGGCGACCAACGTAAATAATGAAAATTAATGAATAAAAAATAATAATTAAAAATTTGGCTACCTAGTGGCGACGATAAAATAGCCACCATATGGCCACCAAAATCGGCTACAAATTTTGGTTACCAAATGACGACCTACGTAAATAATTAATAAAAAAAAATTAAAATATTTGGCTACCTAATGGTGACGAAAGTATGGCTACCACATGGCCACCAAATTGTGGCTACAGAAATTGGCTACCACATGGAGACGAGATTAAATAATTAACAAAAAATATTAACAATTATTTGCTACCTAATAGCGAAAAAGATTCGCCACCATGGGGCGACCAAGTATAATTAATTGATACAAAAATTAACGAATTAATTAATAAAATTGCTAATTATAAAAATTAACTAATAATTTATTTTCTAAACATTGCGACCAAGGGGCTACAAAATGTAAATTTTTTTTCCCGATTTGGCCACCAAAATGCGACCAAATAACAAAATGGTGACAAGGGTTTTCTCGACGCTCGGTTTTTGGTCGCCCTTTGGTCGCCCAATGGGTATAGGTGACGAAAGGGCGACGAGAAACCTTAATTGCCCCAGACCAATTTTCTTGTAGTAGTTCCCCCTCGCTGAGTTCATAAGGACTCACCCTCTTTTATCATCTCAGGTGAAGAAGATCAGGAACAGGTACCTGAGGATAACGTGCCTATTTGATGACTCCTTGGAGTGATTGCCTGCCCTACGTGTCTTACTTGTCTGTGGCTATTTTGTGAACGATATGTTTGTTTTGAAGACTATCTCTTATGTTGTTGTCATTGTTATTGTAAAAGACCCCCGTTGTAATTTGGGGTCTAATTTTGATTTTTACTGTTTATAACTAGACAGACACCCTATTTGATCATTTTGCTACTTTGATTAGTAACTACTACAGGCTTATGAAGTATTAGGCAAAGGGCTAAGTAAAATGAATCTATCCAATCTTAAGCAAGTACTCATTTGTAAGCTAAGACCAACAGGTACTTGTGTAACAGGAATTGACACATAAACGAGACATAGTTGCTATGCTTGGTGTTAATCAAACGAGACTTGAAATAAATAGTGGACATATCAATTGGTGATAAATAGTAATCTTAGTTGGAATCGAATTTGAGATTGAAAGTTTTGAGGCGTTTAGAAAATTAGGTCAAACTAAAGAGCCAATTACAGCTGTTATGCAGCTGATTTTCTGAAGAATTTTTGGAGTTCTAGTCTAACGGATAAGCTTATTCTTCGTTAATCAGTTATAGTCATAAAAGAACGTGAAGGTTTAGATCACACCCTAGTCTAACCTCTTTAGGTCTGGTTAGGGCTTGACACCCTATATTAGAATGGTATCAGAGCTTAGTTTACTAACTAGGCATTAGTCGGGTTCAACTCTCGGACCATGGGTAGAAGCCCTAAGGTGATTATGATGTCTTGTTTATATGTGTTTATATGTGCTAATGTGCTTTAATTGCTTTAAGTATTGAATATTATGTGCCTTTGTGGACCATATGTATTATTGGGTATGCATTATTGGGTATGTATTATTGGGTATGCATATATAAAATGTGTAGCACAGGTATAATTGTTGAGGTAAAGTTATCACCTTATCTTTGGAATGCCCATACCTGTGATTAAGTTATCAATTTTGTAGCTTTGAAGTTCTTGATTATGTTAAACCGTTCTTCTAATTGTGGTTCAAGTATATAGGTTAAAGATATACAGCTTTCCTTAAGATATAAATATAAGAGTATACTATTGGACATGTGGAGTAGTATACATATATTCATATGCTTAAAATGGAAGTTTGACTTAGGAGTTGCTTTTGAATCAAATTCTTATATCTTAAATTGGTGTAATAGACTATTTATATGATCGAATCCTTACTTGATTGGAATTAACCATTGATGATCCTTTAGTATAACAAGATATAGGGATACCGGAATCAGGGAATTCACGTAGCTAGAACTCGTGTTCGGAAGACTACACCTAAATGTTAGGTCGAATAGAAGTGTAAGGTATTGAATTATGCATTAGATGACTAACGTTGCCAAGGTCCTAAGTTGGATATTGGTGATATTTAGAATCATGGTAATAAATTAGTGCCCCTCAGATTTAGTTGTGATTATGCAAAGTAAGTCATTCTATGCACTCGTTTTTTGGATACCCTAGAGGATGTTAGAAAGCATATATCCTTAAGTAAGACCGATGGACCTAGTATATAAACCATAGGAATGATATTAAGCATCTGGTTGCAAAGTGGAGTCATTAGGGTATGATTAGTAATCCTAAATAGCTAATAGTGAGTATGCATGATGATTCATGGTGAACCCTAAGACCTAAGGTCGATGAGTCTTGATGCTCTTAACTAGTTGAACATGTAAATGAGAGGAGTAAGATTTCATATAGTTAAGATAGAGATGAATTAGAGTCATAATGACCCAAGAGACTATTGTTAGACCACCGTATCTATGTGCACTATTTCACGTCTAGAAACTAGCAGTTGGTAGACTTCGAATTGTGGTCGTTGAATAGAGGGGTGGATCTTGTAGTGATAGTTAAATGAGTGGTTGATTATTTTTGAAGTTCTATTAGGTTATGTTGACGGATGTCTCGTGGTCATAATTCTTATGTTGACACAGCCTATAAGTTATTTCGTGTAACAAGCTATTTGGATTAGTATGGTAAATATCTCATGAGCTAGATCATTTCGGTACCCATTTATAGTCCTAAGACTATTGTTGTACGGTCGGTAACCTAGTGGAGCATTGATATCACTTACATAACTATGAACCTAGCTTAGTAACACTGATGTTGAAGATATATTGCCGGGCATTGAGTGTTCGAATGAATGACTAGGTCGCTAAGTGAGTAGGACCATTGTCTTCCTAATCTGACGTTACCTTGGATTGAGGTGAGTGAAATTTATTTGAGATTGAAACTATTAACCTTAGGAGTCTTGGTTAAGATTAAAAAAAATTCTAAAGCCTCGTGACTTGAAGATAGAGATTCGAATAAGGAAATAAATTGTGGATCACAAGCTGATGAATTTTACTTGTAAGAGTTGAACTAGTGTAACATGATTAGTTACTCATGCAATTTCGATGGCAATTTGTTGGTAGTACTTAATGAACCTTAGAATTTGAGTTTAACGAATATCAACGGTATTTCTTCTTGACTATGAGCATGAAAGTTAACGAAGCTAGGAAGGAATGTTAGTGAGTAGGAGCCTGTACTAGTCACTAGAAGATTTGCTAATCCAATGTACCTACGAGATAAGAAGGCCTATGATATTATCAATGGATAACGATTTGAGATGGATTAGTTTGTTTGGTGAGTTCTTCTTGAAAATAGGGTCGTATTGTGGAAATGATCCATAACATGTGCATGTCCTACGTGTTAACAATTTTGAAGCTAGTTGATAGGATATGTAAATCGGATATAGACCTCTCATCTTGGAATTAGTGTATGTCACCCTAGGATCGTGGTATTATTGTGATATTCCTTTTGAGGTATGAATGCAAGATTGACAAGGCATAAATCAAGATTTTGGAGTTATAGTTATATTGTTAGAATATCGATGCAGCCTTGATTACTATGTTTTGAGATTATAACCTTAGTTAATGAACTTGACCTTAAGATCAAATGGAAGGAATAGAATCGTTCAAAGGAAAGAAGTGTAAAAGTAGAGGTCACACCGAACTAAATGATTGGAGAAACATAGGAAGTGAATTGGTTGTGGCAAGAGAGATCATAAAACACAGGACGAACCAGAGTGAGAAAATAACAAATGTCAGAATCCATCTAAATGACCTCAACAAATAAGAATGAATTTCGGGACGAAATTCTTTTAAGGAGGGGAGGATGTGAGGTCCGACCCCGAATAACAAGTCTTACCTCGATTTGCGTGCCTTAGACCAAGAACTATATGACTGGCCTTGGATTACATGCCCAGTCTTGGTTTTTGTGCATGCCTCGTCATACGTGCCTTGACCTAGAATTATGTGCCCTAATCCTCTACTTACGTGCCCTAACTTTGATTTACATGCGATACCTCATTTCGTGTGCCCAAAATCGAACGTTTTCATCAGTTTCGGGACACTTTTCTTCTTTTGCGCTGTTTTTTCGTCTCGGATCGTACGTCGTGATCCTCGAAAAGGACGACAACCTAATCTATCACATTTCTATTATCGAATCCCACAGCACCTTAGGAAAGACAACTTCGCTTCACGCAAAGGCTGGACCTGCAAACCGAGGGCGTGGGGCTTAAGACCAGGTCTCCGTCACTCCGGTGCCCGTAACTTTTGATCCGTAAGGAGTTACGCTGCGCACAGCATGCCGTTGGAAAGCTCTCCGATTACTCTACGACGGGGGTAGCAATCCTGGTCAGCTGCCCTATTTTTAGAGTCCAAAATCAAATGTTTTCAACTATTTCAAGACACTTTTCTTCTTTTGCACTATTTTTTCATCCCGGATCGTACATCGTGAGCCGCGAAAAGGATGACAACCTAATCCATCACATTTCTATTACCGAATCCCATGGCACCTTGGGCAAGATAACTTCACTTCAAGTAGAGGTAGGGCCCGCAAACCGAGGGAGTGGGGCTTGTGACCAGGTCTCCGTCGCTCTGGTAGCCATACCTTTTGATCCGAAAGAAGTTACGTGGTGCACAGCATACCGTTGGAAAGCTCTCAGAGAGCTCTACGACGTGGGCAGCAAGCCTGCTTGGCTATGCCCATTTTCATAGCCCAAAATCGAACGTTTTCATCAGTTTCAGGATACTTTTCTCCTAATGCGCTGTTTTTCCGTCCCGGATTGTACGTCGTGAGCCGTGAAAATGACGACAAACTAATCCATCACATTTTTATTACCGAATCCTACGCAACCTTGAGCAAGACAACTTCGCTTCACGTAGAGGCTGGGCCCGCAAACTGAAAGCATGGGGCTTGGGACCAGGTCTCTGTCACTTCGGTGCCCATAACTTTTGATCCGTAAGGCGTTATGCGGCGCACAGCATACCGTTGGAAAGCTCTCCGAGAGCTCTACCATGGGGGTAGCAAGCCTGCTCGGCTGTGACTATTTTCAGAGTGTAAAATCGAACGTTTTCATCTGTTTTGGGAAACTTTTCTTCTGTTGCGCTATTTTTTCGTCCCAGATTGTATGTCGTGAGCCGCAAAAAAGACGACAACCTAATCCATCACATTTCAATTACCGCATCCCATAGCACCTTTGGCAAGACAACTTCGCTTCATGTAGAGGCTGGGCCCGCAAACCGAGGCCGTGGGGCTAGGGACCAGGTCTAAGTCGCTCTGGTGCCCATAACATTCGATCCGTAAGAAGTTACGAGGTGTACAACATATCGTTGGAAAGCTCTCCAAGAGCTCTACGACGGGGTAGCAAGCCTGCTCAGCTGCGCCAGTTTTCAGATACAAAATCAAACGTTTTCATCAATTTTGGGATACTTTACTTTATTTTTGCTATTTTTCCGTCCCGGATCGTACGTCGTGAGCCGCGAAAAGGACGACAACCTAATCCATCACATTTCTATTACCGAATCCCATGGAACCTTGAGCAAGACAACTTCACTTCACGTAGAGGCTGGGCCCGCAAACTGAGGGCGTGGGGCTTGGGACCAGGTCTCCGTCGCTCCATTGCCCATAACTTTTGATCCGTAAAGAATTATGCGGCGCACAACATACCGTTGGAAAGCTCTACGACGGGGGCAGCAAGCCTACTCATCTGCGCCTATTTTTAAATCCCAAAATTGAACGTTTTCATTAGCTTTGGGACACTTTTATTTTTTTTGCGCTATTTTTTCGTCCCGGATCGCACGTCGTGGCCGCGAAAAGGACAACAACCTAATCCATCACATTTTTATTACCAAATCCTACCGCAACTTGGGCAAGACAACTTCGCTTCACTTAGAGGCTGGGCCCGCAAACTGAGGGCATGGGGCTTGGGACCAGGTCTCCGTCACTCCGGTGTCCATAACTTTTGATCTATAAGGAGTTAGGCGGCGCACAGCATACCGTTGGAAAGCTCTCCGAGAGCTCTACAATGATGGCAGCAAGTGTTCTTGGCTGCGCCTCTTTTCAGAGCCCAAAATTGAACGTTTTCATCAGTCTTGGTACACTTTTCTTCTTTTGGGCTGTTTTTCTGTCTCGGATCGTACGTCCTGAGCCGCGAAAAGAACGACAACCTAATCTATCACATTTCTATTACCGAATCCTGTGGCACCTTGGGCAAGACAACTTCGCTTCACGCAGAGGATGGGCCCGCAAACCGAGGGCATGGGGCTTGGGACCAGGTCTCCGTCGCTCCGGTGCCCATAACCTTTGGTCCGGAAAAAGTTACGCCATGCACAGCATACCGTTGGAAAGCTCACCGAGAGCTCTACCACAAGGGATGCAAGATTACACGGCTCCGCCTATTTTCGTAGCCCAAAATTGAACGATTTCATCATTTTTTGAGATACTTTTCTTCTTTTGCGCTGTTTTTCCGTCCCGGATCATACATCGTGAGCCGTGAAAAGTACGACAACCTAATCCATCACATTTCTATTATCGAATCTCACGACACCTTAGGCAAGACAACTTCACTTCATGTAGAGGCTGGGCGTGCAAACCGAGGGCGTGGGGCTTAGGACCAAGTCTCCGTCGCTCTGGTGCCCATAACTTTTGATCCGAAAAGAGTTACACAGCACACAACACACTGTTGGAAAGCTCTACGAGAGCTCTACGATGGGGGCAGCAAGCTTGCTCTCCTGTGCCGATTTTCAGAGCCCAAAATCGAACGTTTTCATCAGCTTCGGGACACTTTTCATCTTTTGTGCTGTTTTTCCATCCTGGATCGTACGTCGTGAGCCGCGAAAAGGACGACAACCTAATCCATCACATTTCTATTACCGAATCCTATGGCACCTTGGGCAAGACAACTTTGCTTCACGTAGAGGCTGGGCCCCCAAACCGAGGGCGTAGGGCTTGGGACCACGTCTCCTTTGCTCCGGTGCCCATAACTTTCGATCCGAAAAGAGTTAAGTGGCGCACAACATACCGTTAGAAAGCTCTCCGAGAGCTCTACGACGAGGGAAGCAAGCCTGCTCTGCTGCGCCTATTTTCGGATTCCAAAATCAAATGTTTTCATTAGTTTCGGGACACTTTTCTTCCTTTGTACTATTTTTTCATCTCGGATCGTACGTCGTGAGCCGCGAAAAGGACGACAACCTAATCCATCACATTTCTATTACCCAATCCCACCACACCTTAGGCAAGACAAATTCGCTTCTCGTAGAGGCTGGGCCCGTAAACCGAGGGCGTGGGGCTTAGGACCAGGTCTCCGTCGCTCCGGTGCCCATAACTTTTGATCCGGAAAGAGTTACGCGGTGCACAACATACCGTTGGGCAGCAAGCTTGCTCGGCTACGCCTATTTTCGGAGCCCAAAATTGAACGTTTTCATTAGTTTTGGTACATTTTTTCTTTTTTTGTGCTATTTTTCTGTCATGGATCGTACGTCCTGAGCCGCAAAAAGGACGACAACCTAATCCCTCCCATTTCTATTACTGAATCCCACGGCACCTTAGGCAAGACAACTTCGCTTCACGTAGAGGCTGGGCCCGCAAACCGAGGACGTAGGGCTTGGGACCGGGTCTCCGTCGCTCTAGTGACCATAACTTTTGATCCGTAAGGAGTCACGCAGCACACAACATACCGTTGGAAAGCTCTGCGAGAGCTCTACGATGGGGGTAGCAAGCCTACTCGGCTGCTCCTATTTTTGGTGCCCAAAATCGAGCGTTTTCATTAGTTTTGGGATTTTTTTCTTCTTTTGCACTGTTTTTCCGTCCGAGATTGTACGTCGTGAGCCGCAAAAAGGACGACAACTTAATCCATCACATTTCTATTACTGAATCTCACAGCACCTTGTGCAAGACAACTTCACCTCACGTAGAGGCTAGGCCACCAAACCGAGGGCATGGGGCATGAGACCAGGTCTCCGTCGCTCCGGTGCCCACAACTTTTGATCCGTAAAGAATTACGCGGCGCACAACATACAGTTGGAAAGCTCTCCGAGAGCTCTACGACGGGGGTAGCAAGCTTGCTCGGCTGCGCCTATTTTTCATCAGTTTTGTGGCACTTTTCTTCTTTTGCACTATTTTTTCGTCCCGGATAGTACGCCGTGAGCCGCGAAAAGGACGATAACCTAATCCATCAAATTTCTATTACCGAATCCCACAACACCTTGGGCAAGACAACTTTGCTTCACGTAGAGGCTGTGCCCACAAACCGAGGGCGTGGGGCTTGGGACTAGGTCTCTGTTGCTCTGGTACCCATGACTTTTGATTCGGAAAGAGTTATGCAGTGCACAGCATACCGTTGGAAAGCTCCCCGAGAGCTCTACGACAAGGGTAGCAAGCCTTCTCGGCTGCGCCTATTTTTGAAGCCCAAAATAGAACGTTTTCATTAGTTTCGGGACACTTTTCTTCTTTTGCGTTGTTTTTCCATCCCGGATCGTACGTCGTGAGCTGTGAAATGGGTGACAACCTAATCCAACACATTTCTTTTACTGAATCCTAAGGCACCTTGGGCGAGACAAATTTGCTTGACGTAGAGGTCAGGCCCGCAAACCGACAGCGTGGGGCTTTAGACCAGGTCTCCGTCACTCCGGTGCCCACAACTTTTTATCCGTAAGGAGTTACGCGGCGCACAACATACCGTTGGAAAGCTCTCCGAGAGATCTACGACGAAGGCAACAAGACTGCATGGCTGCACCTATTTTGGGAGCCCTAAATCGAATGTTTTCATCAGTTTTGGGACACTTTTATTCTTTTATGCAGTTTTTTCATCCCGGATAGTACGTCATGAGCTGCGAAAAGGACAACAACCTAATCCATCACATTTCTATTACCGAATCCCACTGCAACTTGGGCAAGACAACTTCGCTTCACGTAGAGGCTAGGTCCGCAAACCGAGGGCGTGGGGCTTAGGACCAGGTCTCCGTCGCTCATATGCCCAGAACTTTTGATCCAGAAAGAGTTACATGGCACACAACATACCATTGGAAAGCTCTCCGAGAGCTCTACGATAAGGGTAGCAAGCCTGCATGGCTGCTGTCACGCCCCAACCCAACCTATAGAGGTTAGACTAGGAAGTGATCTAAACATTCAAGTCATTTCACATACTTAATCGTTCATGAAGGTTTAACACTTAACGTTTTAGCCTAAACTCCACAAATTATCCGAAAAACCGGCAGCATAACAGCTGTAGTTGGGCTCTTTAGTTTGACCTAATTTTCTAAAGGCCTCAAAACTTTCAATCTCAAATTCATTTCCAACTAAGGTTACTATTTATCACCAGTTGAAACACCTACTAGTTATCTCGAAGTCTCGTTTGATTAACAACTTAGCATGATAACTCTGTCTCGTTTGCTTGTTAATCCTTGTTATAAAAATACTTGTTGATCTTAGCCTACCAATGAGTACCTGCTTAAGATTGGATAGATTCATTTTACTTAACCCTTTACCTGATACTTCATAAGCCTGTGATAGGTACTAGCCAGTAGCGATAGTAAAAATGACCATAAGAGTGTCTATCTAGTTATGATCAGTACAAGCCAAAATTAGACCCTAAATTACAACAGGGGTCATTTACAATACAACAACAAGCAACATAAGAAATAGTCTTCAAGCAACATATCGTTCACAAAATGGCCATACTCAAGTAAGGCACGTAGGGCAAGCAATCATTCCAAGGAATCATCAAAAGGTACGTTGTCCTCGGGTACCTGTTCCAGGTCTTCTTCACCTGAGATGATAAAAGAGGGTAAGTCCTTATGAACTCAGTGAGGGGGAACGAGAAATAAGTTTTGAAACTCTTTTTCTGGTTCAACTTATGAAAACCCTTTTGTAAGCATGACATATATCACAAGTAAGTTCGTAATATAATATAAGAGTAAAAGAACACAATTACCCGTCTTTCCTCCCCGAGGTCCTCTAGGAACTAAGCGAGAGTACTTATACACATAGTGAAAAAGATACGGTGAGGTTTTTCTCTCAGTTCATTTCTAGTATCAATTGTTGCGGCTGACTTCAAATCATCCACTTATCACACCAAATGGGTGTACTCCGGATGTACCCCAAAATCCTACGACCGAACTCTTCGAGGAAGTCTAGCCCCCAAGCGAGAGAGAGAATTGGACAATGGTAGTCACGGTTGCACCGGCAAGCCCAATGTCGTCCGGTGTGCGTGAAACGCTACCACGCCAGAATGAAAGGTTGCAACCTTGTATGCAATGCACATTTATGACATTTAATATATCACATTAGGAAGACAACAAAGTAGGCTGCCTCCGAACAGTCATAAGATTGCACATTGACAAGTAAACAAGCGAGTCATGCTATGACAGGTAATTTCACTTGTAAGGCACATGGAGTTACATGAATATTAAATGGGCAGCCATGTAACACATGTAAATCAAGTCATATAACTCATTTCGGGGTTCACGAATTCAAATAATAAGGTCATACGACATGCAAAGACGTTTACGTGGGACCAGGTGCAAGAAAGGTCTACTTGTCAATATGTAATCATCGGAATCACATTTAGGGCTATAAGGGCAACTGCGGGCAGCCTACTAATCATATAATTAAACACGATATCCATAGGATCAACACTTAGCGTGTTTTCCTAGTCACTAGGGTTTCAATTCATGTTTACCCGTGCGATTAAGCCCCAAGTTGTCCCGTAATTAAACTCAAGTCATGTATCGATTAATTAAAATACCCTCAAGCATTCAAAACAGTCCACACAACATCCAAGTGCCACAATCCCAAGCATTTAATACAACAAGAGAAGTTACAATAATTTTCAAAGTTATCACTAGATGAAAACCTCACTGCAATGGTTTTTTTTCTCACAATCATTGAGATAAGCAAACAATATCCAATTCCAGTGAAAAAAATGTCAAATTAAATCTTAAGTATTGAACTAAATTCAGAAACAAACCTCGCATTATTTGGAGTTCGGATTCAAGAGTTATAGCCAAAACCGTGAGACTACGCAAAACAGTCCAGATTTGTACACATTTCAATACTTGTCGTTTTTTAGGACCTTAGGGTCAGATTTAGCATTTCTGACAAAAATGTCCAGGACTGAAAAATCTATCAGCATACCAAATTTCATGCATTTTGGATATCATTTACTAAGTCAAAACTAGTTCGTTCTACAAGGACAGTGAACTGCAAAAACCTGCTTTATTTTCCCAGATTTTTCAGATTTGGACACCTTTTGATATTTTGCCATTTTGGGGACCTTAGAGTCAAAATTGGCTTTGGCCTATTTCTATGAAAAATTATCAGAACTGGCAAAAATAGTCACCTACCAATTTTCACTCATTTTCTACATAATTTACCTGGTTAAAATCACTTTGCTCCAACAGGTCAGAAGATTGTCCTTTATGCGATTTCATCCATCTTCACATTCTAGCCAAATATCTTGCCATGCATGTTTACAAAAGCTCATGTACACACATATATCACAAGTACAGAGGTAAAAATAGACATTTAAAGGTATGCATGTGGTTTTTGAAAGCTTTTCAAAAGAGTTTTAGCCATCACCTTAGCAAGACAATAATGAAGATGCACAAAGCTCTTGATGAAGCACAAGATCGACTTTTCTCCTTGCTTAGCCGAGAGACAACTTGAGATTCTCTAATTCCTAGCTTAGTAACCATGTTCTTAGTATGTGCAAGTGGCTAGAGCAAAAATAAAATCAAATAGAAGCTATCAATATACCTATGCCGAAATGAAGGCTCTATGAGCTTGCATGCATGTCTTTTTGCATTCTAGCTTGCTTGGCCGAGTTCCTTAGTGGCTCGAAGGTCTTGATGAACCTTAGGATGATGAGCTTAAGCTATGGAGTACAGAATTGCAGCTAAAGGCGAGAGAGAGAGAGAGGAAATGAGAGAGTGAATGAGAGAAAGAGAGAATGTGAGAAGAATGAAAAGCTTGAGGAGTTTTGATGCATGTGTCGGCCTTGTGCTTCTAAATTTCAGAATTTGTGTCTTCAAGAGCATAATTTGAATCATCTTAGCATGGGTGATTGAGTGTGTCGAGATTGGTGTGCATTGGGTAGGGTTTTAAGTCATTTTTTTATGCTTTGTGTCATGAGCTTGTCATAGAATGTCTAGGTGTAAATTTTGAAATTGCAAAGCATTGTCAAAGGCTCCATGTGGTCAGCCAAGCTAGTGGAAAATTCTGAATTTTTGTCTTGGTTGAGCTTATTTTATTGCATGTGCTTGGAATATGCAAAAGAATTAAGAATAAAGAATAGGAATGTTTAGCTTTTTGTGAGATTTCGTCTTCTACTGCATTGACTTAGCATTTTAATATTAGTTAGTGAAATTTGTAGGATTAATTAATGATCTAGTGCTTCGTGTAAGATGGTTTCTCGATTAGCATGTGGGCACGCTCACCTAGGTCTAGGGCATGCACTACGAGGTAAGACACGAACTACGAGATGAATGCACATTTCCCAAGTAAATGCACGCAACCCTAAATGTATGCACGTAATACAATGCAAGGCACACAAAATGAAACACGACTCTTAAACCTAGGTCAAGGCACGTAAATCTAGGTTAAGGCCCACGAAACGAGGTATCGCATGCAAATCGTGGTCGGGCCTCACATCCTCCCCTCCTTAAAAGAATTTCATCCCGAAATTCAATGTTACCTTTGAAATAATGCTGGATACTATTTCTCCATCTGGTCTTGCCTTTCCCACATTACTTCTTCAACTCCATGGTGATCCCACAACACTTTCACCATCGGTATAGATTTGTTGCGCAACTCTCGATCTTGCTGGTCTAGGATCCGAATGGGCTTCTCTTCATAAGACAAGTTCTCCCGAAGCTGCAACGACTCTGGCTCCAAGATATGCGATGGATCAGGGTGATACTTCCGTAGCATTGAAACATGAAAGACGTCATGAATATTGGAGAGGTTTTGGGGTAGTTCCAGGCGATACGCCAATTTGCCAACCTTCTCAATTATCTCAAATGGTCCTACAAACCTCGGGCTCAACTTTCCACCCTTGCCGTGTTTAATCAGTCCCCTCCAAGGTGATATCTTCAAGAACACCTTGTCGCCGACCTCAAACTCTAGACTCCGTCTCCGTCGGTCTGCATAACTTTTCTGCCTGCTTTGGGCGGTAAGCATCCGTTTCCGGATGAGGTGGACATTATCAACAGTCTTCATAAGTTCTGGTAGTAGGGTCGGGTCAAAAGTCTTCGTCTCACCTACTTCATCCCAGTAAATTGGGGATCGACACTTACATCCATACAACACCTCAAATGGGGCCATTCCGATAGTGGCCTGATAACTGTTATTATAAGCGAACTCTACTAAGGGCAGATATTTCTTCCAACCTTTCCCGAAGTCTAGAACAGACGCCCTCAGCATGTCCTTCAGAATCTGAATAGTTCTCTCGGATTGTCCATCAGTTTGAGGGTGATAAGCCGTGCTGAAACTCAACTTCGTTCCCAAAGCTTCTTGCAATCTTTTCCAAAATCGGGAAGTAAAACGAGGATCCCTATTCGATACAATACTCACAGGCATCCCGTGCAATCTTACAATCTCCGCCACATACATATCTCCAAACTTCTCAGGACTATCTTCCTTGTTCATCGGTAAGAAGTGCGCTGACTTGGTCAATCTATCCACTATGACCCAAACAGCATCATGACCCTTTTGTGACCTGGGCAGGTCCATGACAAAGTCCATAGTTATATGTTCCCATTTCCATTGAGGAATTTCCAACTGCTGAAGTAAACCTGCTGGTCATTGATGTTCCGCTTTGACTCTTTGACAAGTCAAACACCATGCCACAAATTCCGCAATCTCTCTCTTCATGTTATTCCACCAATAGTGTTGCTTCAAATCCCGGTACATCTTTGTTCCACCGGGGTGAATAATGCATCTTGAATTATGGGCTTCTTCAAGAATCTTCTTTTTCAGCTCTGGCTCATTAGGAACACAAATTCGATTCCTAAACCTCCAAATACCATCATCATGAAACTTGAAATCTGTGTTGCTTTCTTTAATCTTCTGAAACTGTTGGTCCTTCCGTTGAGCCTCTCGTAGTTCAGACAACAAGGTCGATTGAACTTGTGTAGTGGCAAATAGTAATCCTTTTTGAGTCAATTGTGGTTTCCACAAAAATGCTTCCTCTAACAACTCCTGCACCTTAATTTCCAGTCTTGCCATGCTCGCTTTCCGACTTAAGGCATCTGCAACTACATTTGCTTTACCGGGCCCATAATTGATTCTGCAGTTATAATCATCCAAAAGCTCCATCCACCGTCTTTGCCTCATGTTCAACTCTTTTTGTGAGAACAAGTATTTCAAGCTCTTGTTATTAGTAAACACCTCGAACTTGTTACCCCACAGATAGTGCCTTCATTTCTTGAGTGCAAACACAATAACCGCTAATTCCAAATAATGCGTCGGGTAGTTCAATTCATACGGCTTGGGTTTCCTAGAAGCATACACAATCACTCTACCATTTTGCATCAACACACAACCCAGTCCTTCCTTCGAAGCATCGCTATAGATTACAAAACCTTGACTCCCTTTAGGCAATGCAAGAACAGGTGCGGTAGTCAATCTTTTCTTCAATTCTTGGAAGATGTTCTCACACTTGTCATCCCACACGAACTTTGATTTCTTTTGAGTGAGCTTAGTAAGCGGTCCTGCAATCTTTGAGAAATCCTTCACGAACCTCCGATAATAGCCGGCTAGACCAAGAAAACTCCGAACCTCCGTAACATTTTTCGGCTTCTTCCAAGACATCACCTCTTCTATCTTTGCTAGATCCACCGTTATTCCCTCTTGGGATATGACATGCCCCAAAAATGCAATCTGCTGCAACCAAAATTCGCATTTGCTAAACTTTGCATACAATTGATGCTCTCGAAGTTTCTGCAGTACCAATTGCAGACGTTGTTCATGCTCAGCCTCGAATTTCGAGTATACCAAAATATCATCAATAAAGATCACCACAAATTGGTCCAAGTAGGGTTGAAACACCCTGTGCATCAAGTCCATAAAAGCTGCAGGGGCATTAGTTAGCCCAAATGGCATCACCACATATTCATAATGCCCATATCTCATCCTGAAAGCCGTTTTAGGCACATCCTCCTTTTTGATCCGCAACTGATGTACCCTTGCCTCAAATCGAGCTTCGAATACACTTTGGCTCCCTGAAGTTGATCAAACAACTCGTCGATCAGTGGAAGTGGGTACTTATTCTTGATGGTCACTTGGTTTAATCCTCGGTAATCAATGCATAGCCTTAACGTTCCTTCTTTCTTCTTTACAAATAGGACTGGTGCACCCCATGGAGAAGAACTTGGTTGAACAAACCCCTTCTTCAACAATCCTTGCAATTGGTCCTTCAGTTCTTGTAGCTCGGCTAGTGCCATACGATAGGGAGCTTTAGATATCAGCTAGGTGCCAGGCAGTAATTCTATAATGAACTCGATCTCCCGATTCGGGGGTAAACCGGGCAATTCTTCTGGAAACACATCCGCATAATCTTTAATCACTGGCATCTCTTCCAACTTAGCTTTATCCGACGGCTTGTTGATGAGGTAAGCTAAGTATCCGCTACATCCTTTTCTCAAGGACTTCACTGCTTTCGAAGGTGAAATGATGGAACTCCCGGTGAAGTCTCTTCGACCCATTACCTCTAATATTGGTTGACCAGCTATCTGGAATGTTACAATCTTCGTCCGGCAATCTAGTTGGCCATGATGCTTTGCCAACCAGTCCATCCCTAAGATGACTTCATAGTCTCGAAAGGGTAATGCAATAAGATTGGCTGAGAATTCCCTATCTTTAATTTGGATTTTACATGCTTTACAAGCTGAGCTAGTAACAAGTTTAGAACCCATCGGAGTACCAACTTCTACTTCGTAAGGCAAACATACAACTCGTAGTTTCACACGTTGCACACATAAGGGAGTAATAAATGAATGAGTAACACCTGGATCAATTAGCACCCTAACAGGTTGATTCAGTATCAAGAATGTACCTTCAACAACAGCGGTCTCCTCTGGAAGCTCCTCGCACTCAATAGCATAAGCTCGGGCCTGAACTCTAGGAACTGAAGTCTTGCCTCTACCAGCTGGTTTAACCTGATTTTGTCCTCCTTGCTATTTAGGGAAATCCTTGATCTGATGCTGATCACTGCCACACTGCACACATTGTCCTAACTTCTTCCAGTACTGGGCCTCGGTGTGACCCTTCTTGTCACAGTAAGAACAGTTGATAGACTAAGTAGCAGGTGAACTACTTGTGGATCCGTGGGTGGAAGAGGCTGATGGTGCTTTAGTCGGGCCACGGTTATTAACTGGTCTGTTTTGGCTCTAGCCCTGGCTGTGACTCTAAGTCTGGAATTTCCTCCGTTGTTCTGGAGGTTGATATGGTTTCTTGTTCGGCTGGCTTGAACCGTCTCTATCAAGTTTTTTCTTCTCAACTCGGGAGGCAGCCGCAAGGAGAGCAGAATAGGTAGTAAAGTCATGCGAAGCCAACTGATCTTGAATTTCTGGCCTCAACCCATTCATAAATTTCCACATCTTCGCCTCAGGGGTACTGACCATGTATTGAGCATAACGGGACAGTCGGTCAAAACGAGCCTCGTATTGGGCCACCGTCATGTTACCCTAGTTCAAGTGCATGAATTCCTCAATCCGCCTCTGCCCGAAAACTGCAAGTACATATTTATCCTTGAATGCCTTAACAAAATTACCCCACAAGCGAGGTTTATGATCAGTTTCCCAAAGTGCCTCCATAGTGTGCTACCAATGCTCAGCATCCCCGTGCAATAGAAACACATCGAACTCCACCTTTTCCTCGTCAGTGTAGTTAAGTGGCCAGAAAATCCTTTCAATCTCAGACTGCCAAGCCTCTGCCTTTTCATCATCAGCTTCCCCGAAGAATTTGGACGGGTGAAAGTCCAGGAACTCTCGTATTCTGTTATTTCTCCTATGGTTACCATCATTCCTGTTGTTGTTGTTTGCTTCACGTGCATCTTGACGTTCCATCACTCGCGACACGCGATCCATGGCATTCGCCATCATGTTAAACATAGCCAGGCCGGGATTAGTTTGATAAGCATTTTCGGTCTCTTGGGGCTCACCGCTCCTATTAGTAGTACGGGTACTAGGGCCAGCCATCTATAGACATAGATTACGATGCACAATTTATTGGAATACGACAAACAAGAATTTAATGCATAAGATGTGCAACATATAATTTTATATAGATACATAATTCTAGAAACAGTTAAAACATGTTAATCACATATGCATATAGAGACAGAGAAGGCACACTTGATATTGTCATACAATAACACATATAAACAAGTCATCTCAATTACCTTAGGGCTTCTACCCAAGGTCCAAGAGTTAAACCCGGCTTAAGCAATCTAAGTTCTGATACCATTTCTCTAAGGTGTCACGCCCCAACCCGACCTATAGAGGTTAAACTAGGGAGTGATCTAACATTCAAGTCATTTCACATACTTAATCGTTCATGAAGGTTTAACACTTAACGTTTTAGCCTAAACTCCCCAAATTCTCTGGAAAACCGGTAGCATAACAGTTGTAATTGGGCTCTTTAGTTTGACCTAATTTTCTAAAGGCCTCAAAACTTTCAATCTCAAATTTATTTCCAACTAAGGTTACTATTTATCACTAGTTGAAACACTTACTAGTTATCTCGAAGTCTCGTTTGATTAATAACCTAGCATGATAACTCTGTCTCGTTTGTTTGTTAATCGTTGTTATAAAAATACCTGTTGATCTTAGCCTACCAATGAGTACCTTGATAAGAATGCAAAATGTCATATTTTTCTCCATTAAAGTTTAATATTTTACACCTATTTAATTCCTAAATACACTCATTATCTTTATATTTTGATTTAGGATGCAAACGGAGTAGTTAAGTGCAAAACAAAGCTAAATCGCGCAATTCTGGACAGCTCTGACACTGTTACGTTTTATGGGCATAACTCTCTCATCCGAACTCCGATTGAGGTGATTCAAGATGTTTTGGAAATCCAAGAAGAAGATCTACAACTTTCATGTTTTGAGTTTTGAGAAATAAAGGCTGCGTCAGAGATTATTAGATTTTAGGAAGAACGTTCAACTAAATTAAATGCAACCGCGTGTGTTTGTGTTGTTTAGCTTCATCGATCTCTCTAATTCTTAAGGCTGCTACTAGATTAAACCTTTAGTGCGTGTCTGAGGTTGTTTAGTGGTTAGGGTTAATTAGGTCGCGTGTATTCTAATTAACTACGACTAAGGAGAGATAGGAAAATAATTCCAACGGTGAATATTTAAAGTTTGAATTGATATATACTTGCATCAATGATCAGTTACAAGATTCCGATGGTGGATGTTGACTTAGACCAAGGTTTGTCTTCTTAATTAAATTCAATATTTTAAAATTCAGTAATTTTTCTTAAGTTTCCTTTATATACTCAACCCCCCCCCCCCCCACCCCCAACCTTGTTTACATAACACAAATTAGGCTAGAGACTCTCTGTGGGAACAATCCTTACTCACACTACTACATATATTTTTTGAAGTACAGGTTTTATTTTTGGTTGCCTGCGACAGCACACCAAATTTTGGCGCCGTTGCCGGGGACGTTGTCTAGTTTATTTTTGTGTTTTTTTTTATTTTTATTTCGTTATTAAAATCTGTATAAAAAAAAAACATTTTTTTTTTGTTACAGTTTCAGCAGTTTTCAAAATTTTGATAGAATTAGGTCTCAAAAATTTACTTTTTTGAAGGAAAACGACGTTTTAAGCAAGACTCATAGTCTATAAGACTTATGAGCCCCACCATCTCGAGTCCAAATTCCATCGTTTACTAGGATTTTTAGGCATTTTTTGTGTTTTTGCGTAAAGTTTTAATTTTTCTTATTACTCTAGATTTCTTTTTCCTATTTTATTCTCGTGGTTTATTAGCGCTTTCTTGATTTTATGATTGTCACTCGATCTACTAATCAAGGTGATTTGCAATACGATCTAGAAATAGAAAAAACTGCACGCAGGTTAAGAAAGGAAGCTCAAAAGAATTCTGAAGCGAACGATTTAGTTGTTGATTCCTTATTTGCTAGCGATTCTGATTCAAAAGAGGAGGAAGTCATGGCTGGAAATCAAACTTTGAAGGAGCTTGCTGCCCCTAATTTAGATCAACAACCTTTATGCATAACGTTTCCTACTATAGATGCTAATGTTACTTTTGAATTAAAGTCTGGCCTAATACATCTTTTGCCCACTTTTCATGGCCTTACAGGTGAAGATCCTCATAAGCATCTAATGGAGCTTCATGTGGTATGCACG
The DNA here is from genome assembly GCA_037974665.1 of Ehretia macrophylla. Classification (NCBI taxonomy): domain Eukaryota; kingdom Viridiplantae; phylum Streptophyta; class Magnoliopsida; order Boraginales; family Ehretiaceae; genus Ehretia; species Ehretia macrophylla. The sequence goes on from CM075769.1 coordinate 67,649,339, forward strand.
AGTATGAAACCCGCGGGGGTGACTGACGAGCAGATTAAATTAAGGGCCTTTCTGTTTTCTTTGAAGGATTCGACTAAGGATTGGCTGTACTATCTACGCTCCGGACGTATTACAACATGGAATGAGATGAAGAGGTTGTTTTTGGAGAAATATTTCCCAGCTTCAAGGGCAGCAAACATTCGTAAAGAAATTTGTGGTATAAGACAGCATAGTGGGGAGTCCCTGCACGAATATTGGGAACGTTTCAAAAGACTATGTGCAAGCTGCCCCTATCATCAGATTAGTGAGCAGCTACTTATCCAGTATTTCTATGAGGGCCTTCTACCCACTGATAGGAGCATGATTGATGCCGCGAGTGGAGGAGCTTTGGTGGATAAAACTCCAGAAGTCGCGAAGAATTTGATTGCAAATATGGCGGCCAATTCTCAACAATTTGGCACTAGGCTGGACTCTCCGTCTAAGCGTGTTAATGAGGTAAATATTTCTTCCCTTGAAGAATAGATTGTGAGTCTAACTTCTCTTGTACGTTAGATGGCTGTAGGTAATATGCAAACGGCGAAGGCTTGTGGGATTTGTTCAGTAGTGGGGCACCCAACCGACATGTGCCCAACTCTTCAAGATGAGCCTGTTTAACAAGTGAATGCGGCCGGTGGTTTTCCTGGACAACCACAAAGGAAGTATGATCCCTTTTTGAACACGTATAATCTAGGATGGTGAGATCACCCCAATCTTAGCTATGGGAAACACAAGCAAATCAGTCTATAACTCAGAATCGACCAAGTTTTCAGCAGTATAAACAGTCTTATCAACAATCGGGCCAAACTTCTAATACAGGTATGTCTTTAGAAGATATTGTTAAGTCTCTTGCTACTAATACTTTGCAATTTCAACAAGAGGCGAGGGTCAGTATCCAAAATTTGGACAAGCAGATGGGTCAGATGGCAACAGCAATTAGTCGGCTAGAAGCGCAAAGTATAGATAAATTACCCTCTCAAACGGTAATAAATCCAAGAGAAAATTCAAGTGTAATCATTTTGAGAAGTAGTAAAGAACTAGAGATTCCAGGAAAGGCAGATCCTACATCGTCGAAGCAAGAAAAAGAGAAGAATGTCATTACAAGCAGTGACTTTCCCAATGACAATGAAGTACCCAAGCGTAAGTTTCCACCTCTTTCTGATTATAAACCAGTACCTCCTTTTCCTCAGGCTTTAGCAGAATCTCGAAAAGATGAACAAAATATAGATTTATATGAGACTTTTCGTAGATGTGAGGTAAATATTCCACTTTTAGATGCTATTAAACAAGTACCTCGTTATGCTAAATTCCTAAAAGAACTGTGCACAATTAAGAGGAAACAAAAACTTAAAGGATGTGAAAAGGTGAGAGTAGGGGAGAATGTTTCCGCAGTTATTCAAAGAAGACTCCCTGCAAAGTGCAAAGATCCAGGTATGTTTACTATCCCTTGTACGATAGGTAACACTAGATTTGAGAAGGCCATGTTAGATTTAGGAGCTTCTATTAATGTTATGCCATATTCTATATATGTTTCTTCAAAACTTGGACCTCTTTTTCTCTCCCTTTTTCTCCTTCAAGATTTCTTCATGGCTCTGCGTGGCTAAACTTTTATTCTTGGTTGAAGGACATTGAAGCCTCGGAATCATAAGAACTGTGAGATCTAATTAGTTTTTACTGTTCAATTTATGCTTTAAGTATTGAATGTTCTTCTGTTTTATTTTATATGATTCTTTCATTTAATTGCTAGGATGGCCAACTAGTTTATTATTCGTTATAATCTATTGCTAAGTTAGATATCAAATCCGTAATTGTTTGATCCCTCTAATTTGCGAAGCAACCAAGATTTAATAATTTGCTGCGTCAGAGATTATTAGATTTTAGGAAGAACGTTCAACTAAATTAAATGCAACCGCGTGTGTTTGTGTTGTTTAGCTTCATCGATCTCTCTAATTCTTAAGGCTGCTACTAGATTAAACCTTTAGCGCGTGTCTGAGGTTGTTTAGTGGTTAGGGTTAATTAGGTCGCGTGTATTCTAATTAACTACGACTAAGGAGAGACAGGAAAATAATTCCAACGCTGAATATTTAAAGTTTGAATTGATATATACTTGCATCAATGATCAGTTACAAGATTCCGATGGTGGATGTTGACTTAGACCAAGGTTCGTCTTCTTAATTAAATTCAATATTTTTAAATTCAGTAATTTTTCTTAAGTTTCCTTTATATACTCAACCCCCCCAACCTTGTTTACGTAACACAAATTAGGCTAGAGACTCTCTGTGGGACGATCCTTACTCACACTACAACATATATTTTTCGGAGTACAGGTTTTATTTTTGGTTGCCTGCGACATCACACCATACCTGCTTAAGATTTGATAGATTCATTTTACTTAATCCTTTACCTAATACTTCATAAGCCTGTGATAGATACTAGCTAATAGCGATAGCAAAAACGACCATAAGAGTGTCTATCTAGTGATGATCAGTACAAGTCAAAATTAGACCCCAAATTACAACGGGGGTTATTTACAATACAACAACAAGTAACATAAGAAATAGTCTTCAAGCAATATATCGTTCACAAAATGGCCATAGTCATGTAATGCACGTAGGGCAAGCAATCATTCCATGGAATCATCAAAAGGCACGTTGTCCTCGGGTACCTGTTCCTGGTCTTCTGCAACTGAGATGATAAAAGAGGGTGAGTCCTTATGAACTCAATGAGGGGGAACGAGAAATAAGTTTTGAAACTCTTTTTTCGGTTCAACTTATGAAAACCCTTTTGTAAGTATGACATATATCAAAAGTAAGTTCATAATGTAATATAAGAATAAAAGAACACAATTACCCGTCTTTCCTCCCCGATGTCCTCTAGGAACCAAGCGAGAGTACTTATACACATTGTGAAAATGATACGGTGAGCTTTTGCTTTCAGTTCATTTCCAGTATCAGTTGTTGCGGCCGACTTCAAATCATCCACTTATCATGCCAAATGGGTGTACACCGCATGTACCACGAAATCCTACGACCCAACTCTCCGAGGAAATCTAGCCCCCAAGCGAGAGAGAGAATTGGACAATGGTAGTCACGGTTGCACCGGCAAGCCCGATGCCGCCCGGTGTGCGTGAAACGCTACAACGCCAGAATGAAAGGTTGCAACCTTGTATGCAATGCACATTTATGACATTTAATATATCACATTAGGAGGACAACAAAGTAGGTTGCCTCCGAGCAATCATAAGATTGCACATTAACAAGTAAACAAGCGAGGCAAGCTATGACAAGTAATTTCACTTGTAAGGCACATGGAGTTACATGAATATTAAATGGGCAGCCATGTAACACATGTAAATCAAGTCATATAACTCATTTCGGGTTTCACAAATTCAAATAATAAGGTCATACAACATGCAACGACGTTTACGTGGTTCCGGGTGCAAGAAAGGTCTACTTGTCAATATGTAATCATCAGAATCACATTTAGGGCTATAAGGGCAACTACTGGCAACCTGCTAATCATATAATTAAACACGATATCCATAGGATCAACACTTAGCGAGTTTTCCTAGTCACTAGGGTTTCAATTCATGCTTACCCGTGCGATTAAGCCCCAAGATGTCCCGTAATTAAACTCAAGCAATGCATCGATTAATTAAAACACCCTCAAGCATTCAAAACATTCCACACAACATCCAAGTGCCACAATCCCAAGCATTTAATACAACAAGAGAAGTTACAATAATTTTCAAAGCATATCACTAGATGAAAACCTCACTGCAATGGTCTGTTTTCTCACAATCATTGAGACAAGCAAACAATCTCCAATTCCAGTGAACAAATTTTCAAATTAAAGCTTAAGGAGTGAAATAAATCTAGAAACAAACCTCGCATCATTTGGAGTTCGGATTCAAGAGTTATAGCCAAAACCGTGAGACTACGCAAAACTGTCCAGATTTGTACACATTTCAATACTTGTCGTTTTTGAGGACCTTAGGGTCAGATTTAGCCTTAGTCTATTTCTGACACAAATGTCCAGGACTGAATAATCTAGCAACACACCAAATTTCATACATTTTGGATATCATTTACTAAGTCAAAACTGGTTCGTTCTACAAGGACAGTGAATCAGCCAAAAACCTGCTTTAATTTCCCAGATTTTTCAGATTTGGACACCTTTCACTGTTTTGCCATTTTGGAGACATTAGATTCAAAATTGGCTTTAGCCTATTTCTGAAAAAAATGCTCAGAACTGGAAAAAATAGTCACCTACCAAATTTCATGCATTTTCAACATCATTTACCTGGTCAAAATCACTTTGCTCCAACAAGTCAGAAGACTGTCCTTTACGCGATTTCATCCATCTTCACGTTCTAGCCAAATATCTTGCCATGCATGTTTACAAAAGCTCATGTACACACATATATCACAAGTACAGAGGTAAAAATAGACATTTAAAGGCATGCATGTGGTTTTTTAAAGCTTTTCAAAAGAGTTTTAGCCCTCACCTTAGCAAGACAATAATGAAGATGCACAAAGCTCTTGATGAAGCACAAGATCGACTTTTCTCCTTGCTTAGCCAAGAGACAACTTGAGATTCTCTAATTTCTAGCTTAGTAACCATGCTCTTAGTATGTGCAAGTGGCTAGAACAAAAAGAAAATGAAATAGAAGCTATCAACATACCTATGCCGAAATGAAGGCCCTATGAGCTTGCATGCATGTCTTTTTGCATTCTAGCGTGCTTGGTCGAGTTCCTTAGTGGCTCGAACGTCTTGATGAACCTTAGGATGATGAGCTTAAGCTATGGAGTGTAGAATTGCAGCTAAGGCAGTGAGAGAGAGAGAGGAAATGAGAGAGTGAATGAGAGAAAGAATGTGGGACACTTTTCTTCTTTTGCGCTATTTTTTCATCCCGGATCGTACGTCATAAGCCGTGAAAAGGACAACAACCTAATCCATCACATTTTTATTACCGAATCCAACGGCACCTTGGGCAAGACAACATCGCCTCACATAGAGGCTGGGCCGGCAAACCGAGGGCATGGGGCTTGAGACCAGGTCTCCGTCGCTCCAGTGCCCAAAACTTTTGATCCGTAAGGAGTTACGCGGTGCCCAGCATACCGTTGGAAAGATCTGTGAGAGCTCTACGACAGGGGCAGTAAGCCTGTTCAGCTGCGCCTTTTTTCAGAGCCCAAAATCGAACGTTTTCATCAGTTTGGGGATCCTTTTTTTCTTTTGTGTTGTTTTTCTGTCCTGGATCGTATGTCGTGGGCCGCGAAAATGGAAGACAACCTAATCCATCACATTTCTATTACCGAATTCCACGGCACCTTAGGCAAGACAACTTCGCCTCACATAGAGGCTGGGCCCACAAACCGAGGGCGTGGGGCTTGGGACCAGGTCTCTGTCGCTCTAGTGCCCATAACTTTTGATTTGTAAGGAGTTACGCGGTGCACAGCATACAGTTGGAAAGCTCTCCGAGAGCTCTACGAGGGGGGTACCAAGCCTGCTCTACTGCGCCTATTTTTGGAGACCAAAATTTAACTTTTTCATCAGTTTTGGGACACTTTTCTTCTTTTGTGCTGTTTTTCCATCCCGGATCGTACGTCGTGAGCCGCGAAAAGGAAGACAACCTAATCCATCACAATTCTATTACCGAATCCCACGGCACCTTGGGAAAGACAACTTCGCCTCAAGTAGAGGCTGGGCCCGCAAACCGAGGGTATGGGGTTTGGACCAAGTCTCCGGCGCTCCGGTGCCCATAACTTTTGATCCGTAAGGAGGTACGCGGTACACAACATGCCGTTGGAATGCTCTTCGAGAGCTCTACGACGAGGGCAGCAAGCCTGCACGGCTGCGCCTATTTTCGGATCCCAAAATCGAACATTTTCATCAATTTCGAGACACTTTTCTTTTTTTGTCGTGTTTTTCCATCCCGGATCGTACGTCGTGATCCGCGAAAAGGACGACAACCTAATCCATCATATTTCTATTACCAAATCCCACTGTACCTTGGGCAAGACAACATCGTCTCACGTAGAGGCTGGGCCGACAAACCGAGGGCGTGGGGCTCGGGACCAAGTCTCCGTCGCTTTGGTGCCCATAACTTTTGATCCGTAAGAAATTACGCGGCGTACAGCATACCGTTGGAAAGCTCTACGAGAGCTCCACGACGGGGCAGCAAGCCTGCTCGGCTGGCCTATTTTGGGAGCCCAAAATTAAACGGTTTCATCGGTTTCAGGATGCTTTTCTTCTTTTGTGCTATTTTTTCGTCCTGGATCGTACGTTATGAGCCGCGAAAAAGACGACAACCTAATCCATCACATTTCTATTACCGAATCCCATGGCACCTTGGGTAAGACAACTTCGTTTCACGTAGAGGCTGGGCCCGCAAACCGAGGGAGTGGGACTTGTGACTAGGACACTTTTCTTCTTTAGCACTGTTTTTCTATCCTGGATCGTACATCATGATTCGCAAAAACGACGACGACCTAATCCATCACATTTCTATTACCGAATCCCCCGGCACCTTGGGCAAGACAACTTTGCCTCACGTAGAGGCTGGACACGCAAACCGAGGGCGTGGGGCTTATGACCAGGTCTCCGTCGCCCCGGTGCCTATAACTTTTGATCCGTAAGGGGTTACGTGGCGCATAGCATACCCTTGAAAAGCTCTTCAAAAGCTCTACGATGGGGGAAACAAGCCTGCTCGACTGCGCCTATTTTCAGAGCCCAAAATCAAATGTTTTCATCAGTTTCAGGGCACCTTACTTCTTTTGCACTATTTTTCCATCCCGGATCGTACGTAGTGAGCCGCCAAAAAGAAGACAACCTAATCCATCACATTTCTATTACCGAATCCCACGGAACCTTGGGGAAGACAACTTCTCCTCACGTAGAGGCTGGGCCCGCAAACCAATGGCGTGGGGCTTGGGACCAGGTCTCCGTCTCTCCGGTGCCCATAACTTTTGATCTGTAAGAAGTTATGCGGTGCACAGTATACCGTTGGAAAGCTTTCCGAGAGCTTTATGACGGGGGCACCATGCCTGCTCGGCTGCGCCTATTTTTGGAACCCAAAATCGAACGTTTTCATCAATTTTGTGACACTTTTCTTCTTTTGCACTATTTTTCCATCCCGGATCGTACGTCGTGAGCCGCAAAATGGACGACAACCTAATCCATCACATTTCTTTTATCAATTCCCACGGCACCTTGGGCAAGACAACTTCGCCTCACGTAGAGGCTGGGCCCGTAAACCGAGGGTGTGGGGCTTGGGACCAGGTCTTCGTCGCTCTGGAGCCTATAACTTTTGATTCGTAAGGAGTTACGCGGCGCACATCATACCGTTAGAAAGCTCTTCGAGAGCTCTAAGACGAGGGCAACAAGCCTGCCTGGCTGCGCTTGCTTTTGGAGCGCAAAATCGAACGTTATCATCAGTTTTGGGACACTTTTCTTCTTTTGCCATGTTTTTCCATCCCGAATCGTACGTCGTTAGCCGCGAAAAGGACGACAACCTAATCCATCATATTTCTAAAACTAAATCCCACGTCACCTTGGGAAAGACAACTTTGCCTCATGTAGAAGCTGGGCCGGCAAACCGAGGGTGTGGGATTTGGGACCAGGTCTCCGTCACTCCAGTGCCCATAACTTTTGATCCGTAAGGAGTTACGCGCCGTACAGCATACCGTTGGAAAGCTCTTCGAAAGCTCTACGACGAGGGCAGCAAGACTGCTCGGCTGCACCTATTTTCAGAGCTCAAAATTGAACATTTTCATCACTTTCGGGACACTTTTCTTCTTTTGCTCAGTTTTTTCGTCCCGGATCGTACGTCGTGAGCCGCAAAAAGGACGACAACCTAATCCATCACATTTCTAATAACGAATCCCATGGCACCTTGGGCAAGAAAACTTCGCCTCATGTAGAGGCTAGGCCCGCATTTCGAGGGCGTGGGCCTTGGGCCCAAGTCTCCTTCGCTCCAATGCCCATAACTTTTGATCTGTAAGGAGTTACGCGGTGCATAGCATACCGTTAGAAAGCACTTCGAGAGCTCTACAACAGTGGAAGCAAGCCTGCCCGGTTGTGCCTATTTTCGGAGCCCAAAATTGAACATTTTCATCATTTGCGGGACACTTTTCTTCTTTTGTGCTGTTTATTCATCCCGGATCGTACGTCGTGGGCCGCAAAAAGAAAGATAACCTAATCCATCATATTTCTTTTATCGAATTCCATGGCACCTTGGGCAAGACAACTTCGCCTCACATAGAGGCTGGGCCCGCAAACCGAGGGCGTGGGGCTTGGGACCAGGTCTCTGTCGCTCTAGTGCCCATAACTTTTGATCCGTAACGAGTTACGCGACGCACAACATATCGTTGGATAGCTCTCTAAAAGCTCTACGACGGGGGTAACAAGCCTGCTCGACTGCACCAATTTTTGGATCCAAAAATTGAACATTATCATTAGTTTCGGGACACTTTTCTTCTTTTGCGCTATTTTTCCATCTCGGATCGTACGTCGTGATCCGCGAAAAGGACGACAACCTAATCCATCACATTTCTATTACTAAATCCCATGGCACCTTGGGCAAGACAACATCGTCTCACGTAGAGGCTGGGCCGGAAAACCGAAGGCGTGGTGCTCGAGACCAAGTCTCCATCGCTCCGGTGCCCATAACTTTTGATCCGTAATGAGTTACGCAACGTACAGCATACCGTTGGAAAGCTCTCCTTGAGCTCCACGACGGGGGCAGCAAGCCTGCTCGGCTGCGCCTATTTTCGGAGCCCAAAATCGAACATTTTCAACAGTTTCAGGACACTTTTCTAGTTTTGCGCTGTTTTTCCGTCCTGGATCGTACGTCAAGAGCTGCGAAAAGAAAGACAACCTAATCCATTACATTTGTATTATCGAATCCCACGGCACCTTGGGCAAAACAACTTCGCTTCACGTAGAGGCTGGGCCCGTAAACCGAGTTCGTGGGGCTAGGGGCTAGGAAAATTTTCTTCTTTTGTGTTGTTTTTCTGTCCAGGATTGTACGTCGTGAGCCGCGAAAAGGAAGACAAACTAATCCATCACATTTCTATTACCGAATCCCACTGCACCTTGGGCAAGACAACTTCGCCTCACATAGAGGCTGGGACGACAAACCAAGGGTGTGGGGCTTCGGACTAGGACACTTTTCTTCTTTAGCACTGTTTTTCCGTCGTGGATCGTACGTCGTGTGCCGCAAAAAGGACGACAACCTAATCCATCACATTTCTATTACAGAATCACACGACACCTTGGGCAAGACAACTTCGCCTTACGTAGAGGCTAGCCCGCAAACTGAGGGCGTGGGGCTTGGGACCAGGTTTCTGTCGCTTTGGTGCCTATAACTTTTGATCCGTAAGGAGTTACGCAGCGCACAGCGTACCGTTGGAAAGCTCGACGAAGAGCTCTACGATAGGGCAGCAAGCCTGCTCAGCTGCGCCTAGTTTTAGAGCCCAAAATCAAACATTTTCATCAGTTTTAGGGCACCTTACTTCTATTTCGCTATTTTTCCATCCCGGATCGTACGTCGTGAGCCGCGAAAAGGACGACAACATAATCCATCACATTTCTATTACCCAATCCCACGGCACCTTGGGAAGACAACTTCGCCTCACGTAGAGGCTGGGCCAGCAAACCGAGGGCGTAGGGCCTGTGACCAGGTCTCCGTCGTTCCGGTGCCCATAATTTTTGATCCGTTAGTAGTTATGCGGCGCACAACATACCGTTGGAAAGCTCTCCAAAAGCTCTACGATGGGGGCAACAAGCCAGCTCGACTGCGCCTGTTTTTGGAGCCCAAAATTGAATGTTTTCTTGAGTTTTGGGATACATTTCTTCTTTTGTGCTGTTTTCTCGTCCAGGATCATACGTCATGAGCCGCGAAAAAAACGATAACATAATCCATCACATTTCAATTATCGAATCCCACGGCACCTTGGGCAACACAACTTCACCTCACGTAGAGGCTGGGCCCACAAACCGAGGACGTGGGGCTTGGGACCAGGTCTCTGTCGCTTCGGTGCCCATAACTTTTGATCCGTAAAGAGTTACATGGCGCACAGCATATCGTTGGAAAGCTCTTCAATATCTCTACGACAAGAGCAGCAAGCCTTCTTGGCAACGCCTATTTTTGGACCCCAAAATCAAACGTTTTCATCAGTTTTGGGACACTTTTCTTCTTTTATCGTGTTTTTTCATCCTGGATCGTACGTCGTTATCCGCGAAAAGGACGACAGCCTAATCCATCACATTTCTATTACTGAATCCCATGGCACCCTAAGCAAGACGACATCGCCTCACGTAGAAGCTGGGCCGGCAAATCGAGGCCGGGGGGCTTGGGACCAAGTCTCCTTCGCTCCGGTGCCCATTACTTTTGATTCGTAAGGAGTTACGCGGCGTACAGCATACCGTTGGAAAGCTCTCCGAGAGCTCCACGAGTGGGGCAGCAACCCTACTCGGCTGCGCCTATTTTTGGAGTCCAAAATTGAACGTTTTCATCAATTTCTGGACACTTTCCTTGTTTTGTGCTGTTTTTCCATCCCGGATCGTACGTCCTGAGCCGAGAAAAGGAAGACAACCTAATTCATCTCATTTCTATTACCGAATCCCACGGCACCTTGGGCAAGCCAACTTCGCTTCAGGTGGAGGTTGGCCCTGCAAACCGAGGAGGTGGGGCTTAGGACCAGGTCTCCGTCGCTCCGGTACCCATAACTTTTGATCCGCAAGGAGTTACGTGGCGTACAAATACCGTTGGAAAGCTCTCCGAGAGCTCTTCGACGGGGGCAAGAAGCCTGCTTTGCTGCGACTATTTTTGGAGCCCAAAATCAAACGTTTTTATCAGTTTTGGGACACTTTTCTTATTTTGTGCTATTTTTCCATTGCGGATCGTACGTCGCGAGCCGTGAAAAGGAAGAAAACCTAATACATCACATTTCGATTACTGAATCCCACGGCACCGTGGGCAAGACAACTTCACCTCACGTAGAGGCTTGGCCGGCAAACTGATGGCGTGGGGCTTGGGATGTCACGCCCCAACCCGGCCTATAAAGGTTAGACTAGGGAGTGATCTAAACATTCCAGTCTATCTCGTACTTAACTGTTCCGGGAAATTTAATATTTAAAGTTTTAGCCTAAACTCCAAAAATTTTCTGGAAAACCGGCAGCATAACGGCTGTAATTGGGCTCTTTGGTTTGACCTAATTCTCTAAATGCCTCAAATTTTCCAATCTCAATTTCATTTCCAACTAAGATTACTATTTACAATCAATTGAAATGCCTATTGGTTATCTCGAAGTCTTGATTGATTAATAACCTAGTATGATACTATGTCTCGTCTGTTTGTTAATCCTCATTACAAAAGTACCTATTGATCTTAGCTTAATAGTGAGTACCTGCTTAAGATTGGATAGGTTCATTTTACTTAGTCCTTACCTGATACTTCATAATCCTATGATAGAAACTAGCCAATGATAATAGCAAAATGATCATAGTAGTGTATGTCTAGTTATTATCAGTACAAACCAAAATTAGACCCCAAATTACAACGGGGGTCTTTTACATTACAAACATTAAGCAACATGAAAAGAAATAGTCTTCAAGTAGCATAGTGTTCACAAATGGCCATAATCAAGCAAAGCACATAGGACAGACATTCATTCCAAGGAATCATCATTAGGCACGTCGTCCTCAGGTACCTGTTCTTGATCTTCTTCACCTGAGATGATAAAAGAGGGTAAGTCCTTATGAACTCAGCGAGGGGGAACGAGAAATAGGTTTTGAAACTCATTTTCCGGTTCAACTTATGAAAACCCTTTTTGCAAGCATGAATGTATCACAATTAAGTACATAACAATAATATAAAAGTAAAGGAACACAATTACCCATCTTTCCTCCCCGAGGTCCTCTAGGAACCAAGCGAGAGTACTTATACACATAGTGAAAAGGATACGGTGAGCTTTTGCTCTCAGTTCATTTCCAGTATCAGTTGTTGCGGCCGACTTCAAATCATCCCTTTATCACGCCAAATGGGTGTACTCCGGATGTACCCCGAAATCCTACGACCCAACTCTCCGAGGAAGTCTAGCCCCTAAGCGAGAGAGGGAATTGGACAATGGTAGTCACGGTTGCACCGGCAAGTAAACAAAGTAGATTGCCTCCGAGCAGTCATAAGATTGCACATTGACAAGTAAACAAGCGAGGCACGATAAGACAAGTAGTTTCACTTGAAAGGCATATGAAGTTATATGAACATTAAATGGGCAGCCATGTAACGCATGTAGATCAAGTCATATAACTCATTACAAAGTTCACGTTATCAAATGATAAGATTATTCAACATGGAACGACATCTACGTGAGTTCGGGTGCAAGAAAGGCCTACTTGTCAACATGTAATCATCAAGATCGTATTTAGGGCTACAATGGAAACTACGGGCAGCTTACTAAACATATAATTAAACACGATATTCATAGGATCAACACTTAGCGAATTTACCTAGTCACTAGGGTTTCCATTTCGTGCTTACCCATGCGATTAAGCCCCGAATCAACTCAAAATAAATCTCAAGCCATGCATCGATTAATTCAAACATCCTCAAGTATTCAAAACAATCCACACAACATCCCAATGCCACAATCCCAAGCATTTAATTCAACAAGAGAAGTTACAACAATTTTTCTAAGCATATCACTAAGTGAAACCCTCACTGCAATGGGCTGTTTTCTGACAATCATTACGACAAGCAAACAATCTCCAATTCTAGTGAATAAGATTTCAAATTAAATCTTAATAAGTGAACTAAATTCAGAAACAAACCTTGCATCATTTGGAGTTCGGGATCAATAGTTATAGCCAAAACAGTGGGATTGCACAAAACTGTCCAGATTTGCACACATTTCAATAATTGTCATTTTTTGGTCCTTAGAGTCAGATTTAGCCTTAGTCCATTTCTGACAAAATTGTCCAGAACTAAAAAAATCGAGTAACACACCAAATTTCATGCATTTTGGACATCATTTACTAAGTCAAAAATGGTTCGTTCTACAAGGTCAGTGCATCTTCCAAAACCTACTTCATTTTTTCCAGACTTCCAGATTTGGGCACATTTTAATAATTTTCCATTTTGAGGACCTTAGAGTCAAAATTAGCTTCGGCCTATTTCTACGAAAAATTTTCAAAACTGGAAAAAATAGTTACCAACCAATTTTCATGCATTGTCAACATCATTTACCTAGCCAAAATCACCTCGCACCAACAGGACAGAAAGCTGTCACAAACCCGATTTCATCTATCATCACCTTCTAGCCAAAATCTTGCCATGCATGGTTATAAAAGCTTATGAATACACATATATCTCTGGTAAAGAAGCAAAGGTAAACATTTAAGAGCATGCATGTGGTTTTTTTTGAAAGATTTTCAAGAAGTTTTAGCCCTCACTTTAGCAAACAACAAGAAGATGCACAAGAGTCTTGGTGAAGCACAAGGTTGATCTTCTCCCTTGTTTAACCGAGACACCACTCGAATTTTCTCTTTTTTTCCTATCTTAGTGACTAAGTTCTTAGTAGGTGCATGTGGTTAGAACGAGAAGAAAAGAAATGGAAGCTAGCAAACTCACCTAAGCTGAAATGGTTGTTCAAAGAGCTTGCATGTGAGTTTTCTTGCAACCTAGCTTGCTTAGTCAAGTTCCCTACCTTCTTGCTTGCCTTGATTAACCATGGAGTGATGAAGATGAGCTATGGTGTGAAGCAACTCAGCCAAAGCCGAGAGAGAGAGAGAAGAATGAGAGGTAGAGAGAGAAATGTGAGGAAATGAGAGAAATGAAGAAAACTAAAAGCTTTTGTTGGGCAAAGGAGCATTGTCAGCCTAGGGGCTTGCAATTTTCAGATTTGTGTCTTCAAGAAGCATGGTTTTTGAATTACCTAGCATGGCAAGGGAATGGGTCGAAATATGGGTGCATTGGGTAGGGTTTTGGGTTATTTTTTTTTTATGCATTTGTGTCATAACTTGTCATAGAATTGTATAGAATTAATTTTGAATTGAGCAAGCAAGCATAAATGCCACAAGGTGGTCGGCCAAGGCATGAAAATGCTGAATCTTTGTCATCTTTTGAGCATTAATTAATTGTATGTTTGAAAGTGCAAAAGAATAAGGAATGTCTAGCTTTTTGTGAGATTTTGTCTTCTAGTGGGTTGAATTAGTAATTTAATATTAGTTAGTGGAATTGTAGGATTAATTAATGATCTAGTGTTTCGTGTAAGATGCTTTCTTGATTAGCGTGAGGGCACTCTTTCCTAGGTTTAGGGCATGCACTACGATGTAGGGCACGAACTACGAGACGAATGCACATTTTCCAAGTGAATGTACGCAACCCTAAATGAATGCATGTAATTCAATGCAAGGCACACAAAACGGAACACGATTCTTAAACCTAGGTCAAGGCACGTAAATCTAGGTTAGGGCACACGGAACGAGGTAATGCACATCAGTCGGGGATAAGGGCACACCATTCTTGGTCAAGGCACGAATGACGAAGCATGCACGAAAACCAAGACAAGGCATGTAATCCAAGGTCAGTCATATAATTCTGGGTCTAAGGCACGCAAGTCGAGGTAAGACAAGTTATTCGGGGTCAGACCTCACATCCTCCCCTCATTAAAAGAATTTCGTCCCGAAATTCATTATTACTTGTTGAGGTCATTTAGGTTGATTTCGACCTTTGTTATTTTCCCACTCCGGGTCGTCCCGTGTTCTGTGATCTCTCTTACCATAACCACTTCACTTCCTCGCTTTCTCCAATCATTTAATTCGGTGTGACCTCTACATTTACAGTTCTTTCTTTTGAACCACTCTATTCCTTCCATTTGATCTTAAGGTCAAGTTCATTAACTAAGGTTAGAGTCTTCAAACATAGTCATCAAAGCTGCATCGGTATTCTAACTATATAACTATAACTCCAGAATCCTGACTCATGTTGTATAAAACTCGCCTTCATACCTCAAAAAGGAATATTACCATAATACCATAATCCTATGGTGACATACACTAATTTCAATATGATAAGTCTATATCCGATTTACATACCATGTCAACTACTTCAAACTGTTATCACATAGGCCATACACAAGTTATGGATCATTTCACAATACGACCCTATTTTCAGGAAGAATTCTTCCAAACAAACTAATCCATTTCAAGTCGTCATCTATCGATAGTATCATAGTCCTTTTTATCTCATAGGTACATTAGATTAGCAAATCTTCTAGTGACTAGTCTCCAAGTTATAGACTCCTATTCCCTAACCTCCTTTCCCGGCTTTGTTAACCTTCACACTCGTAATCAACGAGAAAGACCGTTAAGATTCGTAAAACTCACCTCTAAGGCTTATTAAGTACCACCAAAAAACTCCCATGGAAATTGCATGGGTAAACTAATCATGTGGCACTCATTCAACTCTTCAAGTAAGTTTCATCAGCTTGTGACCCACAATTTATTTCTTTATTCAAATCTCTATCTTTAAGTTACGAGGCTTCAGAATTTCTTTTAATCTTAATCAAGACTCCTAAAGCGAATGGTTTTAACCTCAAATAAATTTCACTCACCTCAATCCAAGGTTACATCATACTTAAGAAGATAATGGTCCCACTTACTTAGCGACCTAGTCATTCTTTTGAACACTTAATACCCGCCAATATATCTTCAACAGTAATGCTACTAAGCTAGGGTTATAGTCATGTAAGCGATATCAATGTTCCACTAGGTTACCGGTCGTACAACAATAATCCTAGGACTATAAATGGGTACCAGAATGATCTAGCTCATAGGATACTTACCATACTAACCCAAGTAGCTTGTTACACGAAATAACTTCAAGGCTATATCAACATAAGAATTATGACCACGAGGCATCCTTGAACATAACCTAATAGAACTTCAAAAGTGATCAACCACTCATCTAACTATCATTACGAGATTCATCCTCTATTCAACAACCACAACTCGAAGTCCGCCAACTGCTAGTTTCTAGACGTGAAATGGTGCACTTAAATACGGTTGTCTAACAATAGTCTCTTGGGTCATCATGACTCTAATTCATCTCTATCTTAACTATATGAAATCTTACTCTTCTCATTTACATGTTTAATTAGCTAAGAGCATCAAGACTCATCGACCTTAGGTCCTAGGGTTCACCATGAATCATCATGCATACTCACTATTAGCTATTTAGGATTACTATTCATACCCTAACGATTCCACTTTGCAACCGGATGCTTTAATCTCATTTCCATGGTTCATATACTAGGTCCATCGGTCTTGCTTAGGGATATATGTTTTCTAGCATCCTCTAGGGTATCCAAACAACGAGTGCATAGAATGACTTACTTCACATAATCACAACTAAATCCGAGGGGCAACAATTTAATACCATGATTCTTGATATCACCAATATCCAACTTAGGACCTTAGCAACGTTAGTCATCTAATGCGTAATTCAATACCTCACACTTCTATTCGACCTAACATTTAGGTGTAGTCTTCCGAACATGAGATCTAGTTACGTGAATTCCTCGATTCCAACCTCCCCATATCTTGTTATACTAAAGATTCATCAACCTTGTTAAACTTAGTCTCCAGAGTTGCCTACATGTCTTGAGGTTATCCATTGTTAAGTTATTTAAACATACTATTCATGCCTTAATAATCTAACCCCTATCGTCAATTTCCACAAATTCATCTCTTAATTTCTAGGTCATGATCTCCACATTGAGTGAACTTGAAACTCGTTAATATACACCTTATTAGGTTCAACGATGCTTAATTCCAATCAAATAAGGATTCAATCATATAAATAGTCTATTATACCATTTTAAGATATAAGAATTTGATTCAAAAGCAACTCCTAAGTCAAACTTCCAATATAAGCATATGAACATATATATACTACTCCACATGTCCAATAGTATATTCTTATATCTAAGGAAAGTTGTATGTCCTTAACATGTATTCTAGAACCACAATTATAAGAACGATTTAACAGAATCAAGAACTTTATGGCTATAAAATTGATAACTTAATCACAGGCATGTGTATTCCAAAGATAAGGAGATAATTTTACCTCGACAACTATACCTGTGCTACGCATTTTATATATATGCATATCTAATAATATATATGATCCATCGAGTACTTGTGAAGATGCGAGAAATCTCTAACCGAGCCATTTTCGTTCTTCCTGCATAAATTCACTTCTCTAAAAGTTCTAGTCCTAACTATTTATGTGTATAAACAGTCATTCATGGTTATATAACATGCACATGTATCAAGGAAGGAGTATAAAAGCATGCATGCATGCATTATCGAGGTCACTAACGTGTCGGTGTGCATGACACATAATACATATGGTCCTCAAAAGAACATAATATTCAATGCTCAAAGCAATTAAAGCACATTAGCACACATTAACACATATAAGTAAGACATCATAATTACCTTAGGGCTTCTACCCACGGTCCGAGAGTTGAACCCGACTAATGCCTAGTTACTAAACTAAGCTATGATACCATTTCTCTAAGGTGTCACGCCCCAACCCGGCCTATAAAGGTTAGACTAGGGTGTGATCTAAACATTCAAATCATTCTCGTATTCAATCGTTTATGAAAGCTTAACACTTAACGTTTTAGCCTAAACTCTACAATTTTCTGGAAAATCGGCAGCATAACGGTTGTAATTGGGCTCTTTGGTTTAACCTAATTCTCTAAACGCCTCAAAATTTTCAATCTCAATTTCACTTCCAACTAAGATGACTATTTACCAACAATTGAAAACCCTACTGAGTATCTCGAAGTCTCGTTTGATTAATAACCTAGCATGATACTATACCTCGTTTGTTTGTTAATCCTCGTTACAAAAGTACCTGTTGATCTTAGCTTAACAATGAGTACCTGCTTTAAATTGGTTAGGTTCATTACTTAATCCTTACCTGATAATTCGTAATCCTATGATAGATACTAGCCAATAACGATAGAAAAACGACCATAGTAGTGTCTATCTAGTTATTACCAGTACAAGCCAAAATTAGGCCCCAAATTACAACGGGGGTCTTTTACATTACAAACATCAAGCAACATGAAAAGAAATAGTCTTCAAGCAACATAGTGTTCACAATGGCCATAATCAAGCAAAGCACATAGGACAGGCAATCATTCCAAGGAATCATCGTTAGGCATGTAACGTCGTCCTCGGGTACCTGTTCTTGATCTTCTTCACCTGAGATGATAAAAGAGGGTGAGTCCTTATGAACTCAGCGAGGGGGAATGAGAAATAGGTTTGAAACTCATTTTCTGGTTCAACTTATGAAAACCCTTTTTGCAAGCATGAATATATCACAAGTAAGTATATAATATAATATAAAAGTAAAGGAACACAATTACCCGTCTTTCCTCCCCGAGGTCCTCTAAGAACCAAGCGAGAGTACTTATACACATTGTGAAAAGGATACGATGAGCTTTTACTCTCAGTTCATGTCAGTACCAGTTGTTACGGCCGACTTCAATCATCCCTTTATCACACCAAATGGGTGTCCTCCGCATGTCCCCCGAAATCCTACGACCCACCTCTCCGGAAAAGTCTAGCCCCCAAGCAAGAGAGGGAATTGGACAATAGTAGTCACGGTTGCACCGGCAAGCCCGATGTCGCCCGGTGTGCGTGAACGCTACCACGCCAGAATGAAAGGTTGCAACCTTGTATGCAATGCACATTTATGACATTTAATATATCACATTAGGAACACAACAAAGTAGGCTGCCTCCGAGCAGTAGCGTTCACGCCAGAATGAAAGGTTGCAACCTTGTATGCAATGCACATTTATGACATTTAATATATCACATTAGGAGAACAACAAGGTAGGTTGCCTCCGAGCAGTCATAAGATTGCACATTGATAAGTAAACAAGCGAGGCACGATAAGACAAGTAGTTTCACTTGAAAGGCATATGGAGTTATATGAACATTAAACGGGAAGCCATGTAACACACGTAGATCAAGTCATATAACTCATTACAAAGTTCACGTTATCAAATGATAAGATTATTTAACATGCAACGACATCTACGTGGGTTCGGGTGCAAGAAAGGCCTACTTGTCAACATGTAATCATCAAGATCGCATTTAGGGCTACAATGGCAACTACGGGCAGCTTACTAAACATATAATTAAACACGATATTCATATGATCAACACTTAGTGAATTTACCTAATCACTAGGGTTTTCATTTCGTACTTACCCGTGCGATTATGCCCCGAATCAACTCAAAATCAATCACAAGCCATGCATCGATTAATTCAAACATCCTCAAGTATTCAAAACAATCCACACAACATCCCAATGCCACAATCCCAAGCATTTAATTCAACAAGAGAAGTTACAACAATTTTTCTAAGCATATCACTAAGTGAAACCCTCACTGCAATGGGCTGTTTTCTCACAATCATTAATACAAGCAAACAATCTCCAATTCCAGTGAATAAGATGTCAAATTAAAGATTAATAAGTGAACTAAATTCAGAAACAAACCTCGCATCATTTGGAGTTCGGGTTCAATAGTTATAGCCACAACCCTCGGGTTGCACAAAACTGTCCAGATTTGCACACATTTCAATACGTCTGATTTTTGAGGTCCATAGAGTCAGATTTAGCCTTAGTACATTTCTGACAAAAATTTCCAGAACTGAAAATTATAGCAGCACACCAAATTTCATGAATTTTTTATCTCAGTTACTAAGTCAAAACCAGTTCGTTCTACAAGGTCAGTGAACTTTCCAAAACCTGCTTCATTTTTCCAGACTTTCTAGATTTGGATACATTTTAATGATTTGCATTTTGAGGACCTTAGAGTCAAAATTAGCTTTGGTCTATTTCTGCTAAAAATGTTCAGAACTGGAAAAACTAGTTACCTACAAATTTTCATTCATTTTCAACATCATTTACCTATCCAAAACCACCTCGCACCAACAAGACAGAAAGCTGTCACAAACCCGATTTCATCTATCATCACCTTCTAGCCAAAATCTTGCCATGCATGGTTATAAAAGCTTATGAACCCACATATATCTCAGGTACAGAAGCAAAGGTAAACATTTAAGAGCATGCATGTGGTTTTTTTTTTGAAAGATTTTCAAGAAGTTTTAGCCCTCACCTTAGCAAACAACAAGAAGATGCACAAGAGTCTTGGTGAAGCACAAGGTTGATCTTCTCCCTTATTTAGCCGAGACACCACTTGAATTTTCTCTATTTTTCCTAGCTTAGTGACCAAGTTCTTAGTAGGTGCATGTGGTTAGAACGAGAAGAAAAGAAATGGAAGCTAGCTAACTCACCTAAGCCGAAATGGTTGTTCAAAGAGCTTGCATGTGAGTTTTCTTGCAACCTAGCTTGCTTAGTCGAGTTCCCTACCTTCTTGCTTGCCTTGATTAACCATGGAGTGATGAAGATGAGCTATGGTGTTAACCAACTCAACCAAAGCCGAGAGAAAGAGAGAAGAATGAGAGGGAGAGAGAGAAATGTGAGGAAATGAGAGAAATGAAGAAAAATAAAAGCTTTTGTTGGGCAAAGGAGCATTGTCGGCCTAGGGGCTTGCAATTTTCAGATTTGTGTCTTCAAGAAGCATGGTTTTTGAATTACCTAGCATGGCAAAGGAATGGGTCGAAATATGGGTGCATTGGGTAGGGTTTTGGGTTTTTTTTTTTTTTATGCATTTGTGTCATAACTTGTCATAGAATTGTCTAGAATTAATTTTGAATTGAGCAAGCAAGCATAAATGCCACAAGGTGGTCGGCCAAGGCATGAAAATGCTGAATCTTTGTCATCTTTTGAGCATTAATTAATTGTATGTTTGAAAGTGCAAAAGAATAAGGAATAAAGAATAAGGAATGTCTAGCTTTTTGTGAGATTTTGTCTTCTAGTGGGTTGAATTAGTAATTTAATATTAGTTAGTGGAATTGTAGGATTAATTAATGATCTAGTGCTTCGTGTAAGATGCTTTCTTGATTAGCGTGAGGGCACGCTTTCTTAGGTTTAGGGCACGCACTATGAGGTAGGGCACGAACTACAAGACGAATGCACGTTTTCCAAGTAAATGTACGCAACCCTAAATGAATGCACGTAATTCAATGCAAGGCACACAAAACGGAACACGATTCTTAAACCTAGGTCAAGGCACGCAAATCTAGGTTAGGGCACACGGAACGAGGTAACGCACATCAGTCGGGGATTAGGGCACACCATTCTAGGTCAAGGCACGAATGACGAAGCATGCATAAAAACCAAGATAGGGCACGTAATCCAAGGTCAATCATTTAATTCTAGGTCTAAGGCACGCAAGTCGAGGTAAGACAAGTTATTCGGGGTCGGGTCTCACATGGGACTAGGTCTCCGTTGCTCCGGTGCCCATAACTTTTGATCCGTAAAGAGTTACGCAGCGAACAGCATTCCGTTGGAAAGCACTTCGAGAACTCTGCGACGGGGGCAGTCAGCCTGCTCTGCTGCGCCTATTTTCGGAGCCCAAAATTGAACGTTTTCATCAATTTTGGGACACTTTTCTTATTTTGCTGTGTTTTTACATCCCGGATCATACGTCGTGAGCCGCGAAAAGGACGACAACCTAATCCATCACATTTTTATTATCGAATCCCATGGCACCTTGGGCTAGACAACTTCGCCTCACGTAGAGGCTGGGCCGGCAAACCGAGGACGTGGGGCTTGTGACCAGGTATCCGTCGCTCCGGTGTCCATAACTTTTGATCCATAAGAAGTTACGGGGCTCACAGCATACCGTTGGAAAGCTTTCCGAGAGCTCTACGATGGAGGTAGCAAGCCTGCTAGGTTGCGCCTGTTTTCGGAGCCCAAAATCGAACGTTTTCATCAATTTCGGGATAATTTTCTTCTTTTGTGTTGTTTTTCCGTTCCGGATCGTACGTTGTGAGCCACGAAAAGGACGACAACCTAATCCATCACATTTTTATTACTGAATGCCACAGCACCTTTGGCAAGACAACTTCACTTCACGTAGAGGCTTGGCCCGCAAATCGAGGGCATGGGGCTTCGGACCAGGTCTCCGTCGCTCCGGTGCCCATAACTTTTTATCCGTAAGGAGTTACGTGGCACACAGCATACCGTTGGAAAGCTTTACGAAAGCTCTACGACGTGGGCAAGAAGCCTGCTCGGCTGCGCCTTTTTTCTGAGGCCAAAATTGAAGGTTTTCATAAGTTTCGGGATACTTTTATACTTTTGTATTGTTTTTCTATCCCGGATCGTACGTTGTGAGTCGCGAAAAGGACGACAACCTAATCCATCACATTTCTATTACCAAATCCCATGGCACCTTGGGTAAGAGAACTTCACTTCATGTAGAGGCTGGGCCCGCAAACCGAGGGCATAGGGCTTGGACCAGGTCTCCGTCGTTCCGGTGCCCATAACTTTTGATCCGTAAGGAGTTACGCAGCGTACAACATACCGTGGAAAGCTCTCTGAGAGCTCTTCGACGGGTGCAGCAAGCCTGCTCTGCTGCACCTGTTTTTGCGGCCCAAAATTGAACGTTTTCATCAGTTTCATGACACTTTTCTTCTTTTGTGCTATTTTTTCCTCCCGGATCGTACGTCGTGAGCCACAAAAAGGAAGACAACCTAATCCATCACATTTATATTATCGAATCCTACGACACCTTGGGCAAGACAACTTTTCCTCACGTAGAGGCTAGGCCCGCAAACCGAGGTCGCGGGGCTTGGGACCAGGTCTCCGTCATTCCGGTGCCCATCACTTTTGATCCGTAAGGAGTTACGCTTTGCACAGCATACCGTTGGAAAGCTTTTTGAG
Source organism: Ehretia macrophylla (assembly GCA_037974665.1). Lineage (NCBI taxonomy): Eukaryota > Viridiplantae > Streptophyta > Magnoliopsida > Boraginales > Ehretiaceae > Ehretia > Ehretia macrophylla. Next base: position 67,672,235 of record CM075769.1, read on the forward strand.
AGCTCTACGACGGGGGTAGTATGCCTGCTCAGCTGCGCCTGCTTTCGGAACTCAGAATTGAACATTTTCATCAGTTTCGGGATCTTTTTCTTTTTTTGCCGTGTTTTTCCATCCCGGATCATACGTCGTGAGTCGCGAAAAGGACGGCAACCTAATCCATCACATTTCTATTACCGAATCCAATGGAACCTTGGGCAAGACAACTTCGCCTCACGTAGAGGCTGGGCCAGCAAACCAAGGGCGTGGGGCTTAGGACCAAGTCTCCGTCGTTCCGATGCCCATAACTTTTGATTCGTAAGGAGTTACGCGGTGCACAGCATACCGTTGGAAAGCTCTGCGAGAGCTCTACGATGGGGAAAAAAGCCTGCTCGGCTGCGCCTGTTTTCGGAGACCAAAATCGAACATTTTCATCAGTTTCGGGACCTTTTTCTACTTTTGTGTTGTTTTTCCGTCCCGGATCGCACGTCGTGAGGCGCGAAAAGTAAGATAACCTAACCCATCACATTTGTATTACCGAATCCCGTGGCACCCTGGGCAAGACAACTTCGCCTCACGTAGAGGCTGGGCCCGCAAACTAAGGGCGTGGGGCTTGGGACTAGGTCTCCGTCGCTCTGATGCCTATAACTATTGATCCGTAAGGAGTTACGCGACGCACAGCATACCGTTGGAAAGCTCTTTGAGAGCTCTACGACGGGGGTAACAAGCCTGTTCAGCTGTGCTTGCTTTCGAAGCCCAAAATTGAACGTTATCATCAGTTTCGGGACACTTTACTTCTTTTGCCATGTTTTTCCATCCCGGATCGTATGTCGTGAGCAGCGAAAAGGACGACAACCTAATCCATCACATTTTTCATACCGAATCCCAGGCACCTTGGGCAAGAGAACTTTGCCTCACGTAGAGGCTGGGCCGGCAAATCGAGGGCGTGGGGCTTGGGACAAGGTCTCTGTCCCTCCGGTGCCCATAACTTTTGATCCGTAAGGCGTTACGTGGCGCACAACATACCGTTGGAAAGCTCTTCGAAAGCTCTACGACGGGGGTAGCAAGAATGCCCGGCTGCGCCTATTTTCAGAGCTCAAAAATGAATGTTTTCTTCACTTTCGTGACACTTTTCTACTTTTGCGCAGTTTTTCCTTCCCGGATCGTACGTCGTGAGCCTCGAAAAGGATGACAACCTAATCCATCACATTTCTATTACCGAATAACACATCACCTTGGACAAGACAACTTCGCCTCACGTAGAGGCTGGGCCCGTAAACCGAGGGCGTGGGGCTTAGGACCAAGTCTCCGTCGCTCCGGTGCCCATAACTTTTGATCCGTAAGGAGTTACGCGGCGCACATCATACCGTTGGAAAGCTTTCCAAGGGCTCTACGACGAGGGAAGCCAGCCTACTCGGCAGCGCCTATTTTCACAGCCCAAAATTGAACTTTTTCATCAGTTTCTGGATACTTTTCTTCTTTTGCGCTATTTTTCTGTCCCGGATCGTACGTCGTTAACCGTGAAAAGGACAACAACCTAATCCATCACATTTCTTTTATCAATTCCCACGGCACCTTGGGCAAGACAACTTCGCCTCACGTAGAAGTTGGGCTCGTAAACCGAGGACGTGGGGCTTGGGGCCAGGTCTTTGTCGCTCCGGAGCCTATAACTTTTGATCCGTAAGGAGTTATGTGGCGCATAGCATACCATTAGAAAGCTCTTCGAGAGCTCTAAGAAGAGGCAACAAGCCTGCTTTGCTGCGCCTGTTTTTGGAGCCCAAAATAGAACGTTTTCATCAGTTTCGGGACACTTTTCTTTTTTTGCACTGTTTTTTCATCTCGGATCGTACGTCATGAGCCGCGAAAAGGACGACAACCTAATCCATAACATTTCTATAACCGAATCCCATGGCACTATGGGCAAGACAACTTCGCCTCACGTAGAGGCTGGGCCGGCAAACCGAGGGCGTGGTGCTTGGGACCAGGTCTTCGTCGCTCCGGTGCCCACAACTTTTGATCCGTAAGGCGTTACGCGACGCATAGCATACCGTTGGAAAGCTCTACGATGGGGGCCGCCAGACCGCTCAGCTGCGCCTCTTTTCAGAGCTCAAAATTGAACATTTTCATCACTTTCGGTACACTTTTCTTCTTCTTTGCAGTTTTTTCGTCTCGGATCGTACGTCGTGAGCCGTGAAAAGGACAACAACCTAATCCATCACATTTCTATTATCGAATCCCATGGCACCTTGTGCAAGACAACTTCACCTCATGTAGAGGCTAGGCCCGCAATCCGAGGGCGTGGGCCTTGGGACCAAGTCTCCGTCACTCCGGTGCCCATAACTTTTGATCCGTAAGGAGTTACGTGGTACACAGCATACCGTTGGAAAGCATTTCGAGAGCTCTACGACGGAGAAAGCAAGCTTGCCCAGCTGCGCCTATTTTCGAAGCCCAAAATTGAACATTTTCATCAGTTTCGGGACACTTTTCTTATTTTGCGCTGTTTTTCCGTCCCGGATTGTACGTCGTGAGCCGCGAAAAGGACGACAACCTAATCCATCACATTTTTATTACCGAATCCAACGGCACCTTGGGAAATACAACATTGCCTCATGCAAAGGTTGGGCCCGCAATCTGAGGACTTGGGCCTTGGGACCAAGTCTCTGTCGCTCCGGTGCCCATAACTTTTGATCCGTAAGGAGTTACTCGGCGCACAGCATACCATTGGAAAGCACTTCGAGAGCTCTACGACGGGGGAAGCAAGCCTGCCCGGCCGCGCCTATTTTCAGAGGCCAAAATTGAACATTTTCATCAGTTTCGGGATACTTTTCTTCTTTTGTGCTATTTTTTTTATCCCGGATCGTACGTCGTGGGCCGCAAAAAAGAAGACAACCTAATCCATCACATTTCTATTACTGAATTCCACGGCACCTTGGGCATGACAACTTCGCCTCACATAGAGGCTGGGCCTGCGAATTGAGGGCATGGGGCTTGGAACCAGGTCTCTGTCGCTCTAGTGCCCATAACTTTTGATCCGTAAGGAGTTACGCGGCGCACAGCATACCGTTGGAAAGCTCTTCGAAAGCCCTATGATGGGGGCAACAAAACTGCTCGGCTGCGCCTATTTCAGAGCTCAAAATAGTATGTTTTCATGACTTTCGGGACACTTTTCTTCTTTTGCGCAGTTTTTTTTGTCCCGGATCGTACGTCGTGAGTTGCAAAAAGGACGACAACTTAATCCATCAAATTTATATTACCGAATCCCATGGCACCTTCGGCAAGACAACTTCGCCTCATGTAGAGGCTAGGCCTGCAAACCGAGGGCGTGGGGCTTGGGGCCAAGTCTCCGTCGCTCCGGTGCCCATACCTTTTGATCCGTAAGGAGTTACGCGGCGCAAAGCATACCGTTAAAAAGTACTTCAAGAGGTCTACGACGGGGGAAGCAAGCCTGCCCGGCTGCGCCTATTTTTGGAGCCCAAAATTGAACATTTTCATCAGTTTCGGGACACTTTTCTTCTTTTGCGCTGTTTTTCCGTCCCGGATCATACGTCGTGAGCCGCGAAAAGGACGACAACCTAATCGATCACATTTCTATTACCGAATCCCATGGCACCTTTGGCAAGACAACTTTGCCTCACGTAGAGGCTAGGCCCGCAAACCGAGGGCGTGGGGCTTGGGACCAGGTCTCCGTCGCTCAAGAGCCCATAACTTTTGATCCGTAGGGGTTACGCGGTGCACAACATATAGTTGGAAAGCTCTCCGAGAGCTCTACGACGAGGGTGGCCAGCCTGCTTGGCTGCGACTGTTTTCGGAGCCCAAAATCGAACATTTTCATCAGTTTCAGGATACTTTTCTTCTTTTGTGTTGTTTTTCCGTCCCGGATCGTACATCATGGGCCGCGTAAAAGACGACAACCTAATCGATCACATTTTTATTACCGAATCCCACGGCACCTTAGGCAAGACAACTTTGCCTCACGTAGAGGCTGGGCCAGCAAACTGAGGGCGTGCGGCTTGGGGCCAGGTCTCCGTCGCTCCGGTGCCCATAACTTTTGATCCGTAAGGAGCTACGCGGTGCACAACATACCGTGGAAAGCTCTGCGTGAGTTCTACGACGGGTGCAGCAAGCTTGCTCGGCTGCGCCTATTTTCGGAGCCCAAAATCGAACGTTTTCATCTGTTTCGGGACACTTTTCTTCTTTTGCGCTGTTTTTCCATCCCGGATCGTATATTGTGAGCCGCGAAAAGGAAGACAACCTAATCCATCACATTTCTATTACTTAATCCCATGGCACCTTGGGCAAGACAACTTCACCTCACGTAGAGGCTGGGCCCGCAAACCGAGGGCGTGGGGCTTGGGACCAAGTCTTCGTCGCTCCGGTGCCCATAACTATTGATCCGTAAGGAGTTACGCTGCGCACAACATACTGTTGGAAAGCACTTCGAGAGCTCTACGATGTGGGTAGCAAGCCTGCTTGGCTGTGCTTATTTTCGGAGTCCAAAATCAAACGTTTTCATCAGTTTCGAGACACTTTTCTTCTTTTGTGCTGTTTTTTCGTCCCGGATTGTACGTCATGAGCCGCGAAAAGTAAGACAACCTAATTCATCACATTTCTATTACTTAATCCCACAGCACCTTGGGCAAGACAACTTCACCTCACGTAGAGGCTGGGCCCATAAACCGAGGGCGTGGGGCTTGGGACCAGGTCTCCGTCGCTCCGGTGCCCATAACTTTTGATATGTAAGGACTTATGCGGTGCACAACATATCGTTGGAAAGCTCTACGAGAGCTCTACCTCAGGGGCAATATGCCTGCTCAACTGCACCTATTTTCGGAGACCAAAATTGAACGTTTTCATCTGTTTCAGGACACTTTTATTCTTTCGCCATGTTTTTCCATCCCGTATCGTACGTCGTGAGCCGCGAAAAGGACGACAACCTAATCCATCACATTTCTAATACCGAATCCCACGGCACCTTGGGCAAGACAACTTCGCCGCACGTAGAGGCTGGGCCGCAAGCCGAGGGCGTGGGGCATGGGACCAGGTCTCCATCGCTCCGGTGCCTATAACTTTTGATCCGTAAGGAGATACGCGGCGCACAGTATAACGTTGGAAAGCTCTTCGAAAGCTCTACGATGGGGGCAACAAGACTGCTCGGCTGTGCCTATTTTCATAGCTCAAAATTGAACTTTTTCTTCACTTTCTGGACACTTTTCTTCTTTTGCGCAGTTTTTTTGTCTCGGTTCGTACGTCGTGAGCTGCGAAAAGGACGACAACCTAATCCATCACATTTTTATTACCAAATCCCATGGCACCTTAGGCAAGACTACTTTTCCTGAAGTAGAGGCTAAGCCTGCAAACCGAGGGCGTGGGGCTTGGGACCAAGTCTCCGTTGCTCCGGTGCCCATACCTTTTGATCCGTAAGGAGTTACGCGGTGCACAGCATACCGTAGGAAAGCACATCGAGAGCTCTACGAAGGTGGAAGCAAGCCTACCCGGCTGCGCCTATTCACAGAGCCCAAAATTGAACATTTTCATCAGTTTCGGGACACTTTTCTTCTTTTGCGTTGTTTTTCCATCCCAGATCGTACGTCATGAGCCGCGAAAAAGACGACAACATAGTCGATCACATTCTATTACCGAGGGACAGACAACTTCGCCTCACGTAGAGGCTGGGCCTACAAACCGAGGGTGTGGGGCTTGGGAGCAACTCTCCGTCGCTTCGGAGCCTATAACTTTTCATCCGTAGGGAGTTACGCAGCGCACAGCATACAGTTGGAAAGCTCTCCGAGAGCTCTATGACAAGGGTAGCAACCCTTCTCGTCTGCGCATATTTTCGGAGCCCAAAATTAAACATTTTCATCAGTTTCAGGACACTTTTCTTCTTTTGCGATGTTTTTCTGTCCCGGATCGTACGTCGTGGGCTGCGAAAACGACGACAACGTAATCCATCACATTTTTATTACCGAATTCCACGACACCTTGGGAAAGACAACTTTGCCTCACGTAGAGGCTAGGCTAGCAAATCGAGGGCGTGGGGCTTGTAACTAGGTATCTGTCGCTCCGGTGCCCAAAACTTTTGATCCGTATGTAGTTACGAGGCGCACTACATACAGGTAGAAAGCTCTCCGAGAGCTCTAAGACGGAGGCAACAAGCCCACTCGGCTGAGCCTATTTTCGGAGCACAAAATCGAACGTTTTCATCAATTTTGGGACACTTTTCTTCTATTGAGCTGTTTTTTCATCCTGGATCGTACGTCGTGAGCCGCGAAAAGGACGACAACCTAATCCATCATATTTCTATTATCGAATCCCATGGCACATTGGGCAAGACAACTTCACTTCACGTAGAGGCTGGGCGTTCAAATCGAGGGCGTGGGGCTTGGGACCAAGTCCCCGTCGCTCCGGTGCCAATAACTTTTGATCCATAAGGAGTTACGCGGCACACAATGTGAGGCTCGACCTCGATTTACGTGCGATACATCGTTTCGTGTGCCCTAACTTAGATTTGCGTGCCTGGACCTAGGTTTAAGAATCGTGTTTTATTTTGTGTGCCTTGCATTGAATTGCGTGTATAAATTTAGGGTTGCGTGCATTTACTTGGAAAACGTGCATTCGTCTCGCAGTTCGTGCCTTACCTCGTAGTGCATGCCCAAAATCTAAGAAAGCATGCCCTCATGCTAATCAAGAAAGTATCTTTCACGAAGCACTAGATCATTAATTAATCCTACAAACTCCACTAACTAATATTAAATTGCTAATTCAACCCACTAGAAGACAAAATCTCACAAAAAGTTAGACATTCTTTATTCTTTGCATATCCTAAAAACACAATTAATTACTGCTCAACCAAGACAAAAATTCAGATTTAAACACACCCTTGGCCGACCACATGGACGCTTGTGCATGCACTTCAATTTCAAATTTTATTCCCCAAACATTCTATGACAATTTAATGACACAAAGCAATAAAAAAATGGCTCAAAAACCCTCCCCAAAGCTCCACCATCTCGACACAAGCTCCATGCCCATACTAGACAATTTAAAATGCTTCTTGAAGACACAAAAATTTAAAATTTGAAATTTACATGCTCAAGGCCGACATAAGCATCAATGCCCATCAAGCTTTCATTTTCTTTCATTTTTTTCTCATTTCCTCTCATTCTTCTCTCATTCTTCTCTCTCTCTCGGCCCTAGCTGAAAATATACTCTCCATAGCTAAGTTCTTCATCCTAAGGCTCTTCAAGACTTCCAAGCTACCAAGGAACTCGACCAAGCAAAGCTAGAGTGCAAAAGACACACATGCAAGCTCTTTGAACCTTCATTTCGGCTTAGGTGAGTTGTTAGCTTCCATTTCATTTTCTTCTTGTTCTAACCACATGCACCTACTAAGAACATGGTAACTTAGCTAGGAAATTAGAGAAATCCCAAGTTGTCTCTCGGCTAGGCAAGGAGAAGAGTCATCATTGTGCTTCATCAAGAGTTTGTGCATCTTCTTTGTTGTCTTGCTAAGGTGAGGGATAAAACATCTTGAAAATCTTTCAAAAACCACATGCATGCCCTTAAATGTCTATATTTACTTCTGTACTTATGATATATGTGTGTTCATGAGCTTTTTATAAACATGCACGGTAAGATATTTGGCTAGAATGTGATGATAGATGAAATCGTGTATGTGACAGCCTTCTGTCTAGTTGGTGCGAGGTGATTTTGACCAGGTACATGATGTTGAAAATGTGTCAAAATTGGTAGGTAACTAGGTTTTCCAGTTCTGAACGCTTTTCACAGAAATAGTCCAAAGCTAATTTTGACTCTAAGGTCCTCAAAATGGCAAAATATCAAAATGTGTCCAAATCTGGAAAATCTGGAAAATGAAGCAGTTTTTGGCAGATTCACTGTTCTTGTAGAACGAACCAGTTTTGACTTAGTAAATGACATCCAAAATGCAAGAAATTTTGTATGCTGCTATATTTTTCAGTTCTTGAAATTTTTGTAAGAAATAGACTAAGGCTGAATCTGACCCTAAAGCCCTCAGAAATGACAAGTATTGAAATGTGTGAAAATCTGGACAGTTTTGCGTAGTCTCACGGTTTTGGCTATAACTCCTGAACCCGAACTCCAAATGATGCGAGGTTTGTTTCTGGATTTATTTCACTCCTTAAGCTTTAATTTGACATTTTTTTTACTGGAATTGGAGTTTGTTTGCTTGTTATAATGATTTTGAGAAAACAGCCCATTGCAGTGAGGGTTTCACCTATTGATATGCTTAGAAAAATTATTGTAACTTCTCTTGTTGTATTAAATGCTTGGGATTGTGGCATTTGGATGTCGTATGGACTGTCTTGAATAATTGGGGGTGTTTGAATTAATCAATGCATGACTTGAGCTTAATTACGAGATGACTTGGGGCTTAATCGCACTGGTAAGCACGAATTGAAACCCTAGTAACTAGGTAAACTCGCTAAGTGCTAATCCTATGGATATCGTGTTTAATTATGCGATTAGTAGGCTGCCCATAGTTTCCCTTGTAGCCCTAAATATGATTTCGATGATTACATGTTGATAAGTAGGCCATTCTTGCACCCGGTCCCACATAGATGTCGTTGCATGATGAATAATCTTATTATTTGATTACGTGAAATTCGAAATGAGTTATATGACTTGATTTACATGCGTTACATGACTTCCCGTTTAATATTCATATAACTCCATGTGCTTTTCAAGTGAAATTGCTTGCCATATTGTGCCTTGCTTGTTTACTTGTCAATGTGCAATCTTATGACTGCTCGGAGGCAACCTACTTTGTTGACCTCCAAATGTGATATATTAAATGTCATAAATGTGCATTGCATACAAGGTTGCAACCTTTCATCCTGGCGTGGTAGCGTTCACGCACACCGGGCGGCATCGGGCTTGCCGATGCAACCGTGACTACCATTGTCTAATTCCCTCTCTCGCTTGGGGGCTAGACTTCCTCGGAGAGTTGGGTCGTAGGATTTCGGGGTACATCCAGAGTACACCCATTTGGCGTGATAAGGGGATGAATTGAAGTCAACCGCAACAACTGATACTGGAAATGAACTGAGAGCAAAAGCTCACCGTATCCTTTTCACTATGTGTATAAGTACTCTCGCTTGGTTCCTAGAGGACCTCGGGGAGGAAAGACAGGTAATTGTGTTCTTTTACTTTTACATTACATTATGTACTTACTTGTGATATAATGTCATGCTTGCAAAAGGGTTTTCATAAGTTGAACCGAAAAATGAGTTTCAAAACTTATTTCTCGTTCCCCCTCGCTGAGTTCATAAGGACTCACCCTCTTTTATCATCTAAGGTGAGGAAGATCAGGAACAGGTACCCGAGGACAACGTGCCTAACGATGATTCCTTGGAATGATTGCTTGCCCTACGTGCCTTGCTTGACTATGGCCATTTTGTGAACGATATGTTGCTTGAAGACTATTTCATTTCTTATGTTGCTTGTTGTTGTATTGTAAATGACCCACGTTGTAATTTGGGGTCTAATTTTAGCTTGTACTGATCGTAACTAGATAGACACTACTATGGTCGTTTTGCTATCGCTATTTGGCTAGTAGCTATCACAGGATTATGACGTATCAAGTAAGGATTAAGTAAAATGAATATATCCAATCTTAAGCAGGTACACATTGTTAAGCTAAGATCAACAGGTACTTTTGTAATAAGGATTAACAAACAAATGAGACATAGTATCACGCTAGGTTATTAATCAAACGAGACTTTGAGATAAATAGTAGGTGTTTCAATTGATGATAAATAGTAATCTTAGTTGGAAATGAATTTGAGATTGAAAGTTTTGAGGCCTTTAGAAAATTAGGTCAAACCAAGGAGCCCAATTACAGCCGTTATACTGCCGGATTTACGGAGAATTTGTGGAGTTTAGGCTAAAATGTTAAGTGTTAAACTTTCATGAATGTTTAAGTACGTGATATGACTTGAATGATTAGATCATACCCTAGTCTAACCTTTATAGGTTGGGTTGGGGCGTGACACCTTATAGAAGAATGGCATCAGAGCTTAGATTGCTTAAGCCAGGTTTAACTCTCAGACCATAGATAGAGCCCTAAGGTAATTAGGATGACTTGTCTATATGTTATTGTGTGATAATGTTAATGGTGCCTTCTATGTTCTATGTGCTTATGTGATTAACATGTCTTAATTGTTTCTAGAATTGTGTATCTACATAAAATTATATGTTGCGTACCTTATACATTAAATTCTTGTCTTGTCGTATTCCAATAAATTGTGCATCGTAATTTGTGCCTATAGATGGCTGGCCCTAGTACCCGTACTACTAATAAGAGCGGTGAACCCCAAAAGACCGGAGATGCTTATCAAACTAATCCCGGCATAGCTATGTTTAACATGATGGCAAATGCCATGGATCGCGTGTCGCGAGTGATGGAATGTCAAGATGCACGTGAAGCAAACAACAACAACAGGAATGACGGTAACCATGGGAGACATAGCAGAATGCGGGAGTTCCTTGACTTTCGCCCGTCCAAATTCCACGGGGAAGCTGATGATGAAAAAGCTGAGGCTTGGCTGTTTGAGATCGAGAGAATTTTCAAGCCACTTGACTATACTGATGAAGAAAAGGTGGAGTTCGCTGTGTTTCTGTTGCACGGGGATGCCGAGCATTAGTGGCATACTGTGGAGGTACTGTGGGAAACTGATCAGACACCTCGCTTGTGGGGTAATTTCGTTAAGGCATTCAAGGAGAAATATGTACCTGTAGTTTCCAGATAGAGGCAGATTGAGGAATTCACGCACCTGAACCAGGGTAACATGACGGTGGCCCTGTACGAGGCTCGTTTTGACCGACTGTCCTGTTATGCTCAATACATGGTCAGTACCCCTGATACGAAGATGTGGAAATTTACTACTGGATTGAGGCCGAAAATTCAGGACCAGTTGGCTTCACATGACTTTGATACCTATTCTACTCTCCATGCTGCTGCTTCCCGAGTTGAGAAGAGGAAACTTGATAGAGCCGGTTCGAGTCAGCCGAATAAGAAACCGTATCAGCCTCCAGGTCAACAGAGGAAATTCCAGAGCCAGAGTCGTAGTCAAGGCCAGAGCCAGAGCCAGAACAGACCAGTTAATAACCGTGGCCCGACTAAAGCACCATCAGCCTCTTCCACCTGTGGATCCACAGGTAGTTCGCCTGTTACTCAGTCTATCAACTATTCTTACTGTGACAAGAAAGATCATACCGAGGCCCAGTGCTGGAAGAAGTCAGGACGATGTGTGCTGTGTGGCAGTGATCAGCATCACATCAAGGATTGCCCTAAATGGAAAGCAGGACAAAATCAAGTTAAACCAGGTGGCAGAGGCAAGAGTCCAGTTCCTAGAGTTCAGGCTCGAGCTTATGCTATTGAGTGTGAGGGGCCTCCAGAGGAGACGGCTGGTGTTGAAGGTACATTCTTCATACTGAATCAACCTGTTAAGGCGCTAATTGATCCAGGTGCTACTCATTCATTTATTACTCCCTTATGTGTGCAACGTGTGAAACTACGAGTTGTTTGATCAACTTCAAGGAGCCAAAGTGTATTCGAAACTCGACTTGAGGCAAGGGTACTATCAGTTGCGGATCAAAAAGGAGGATGTACCTAAAACGGCTTTCAGGATGAGATATGGGCATTATGAATATGTGGTGATGCCATTTGGACTAACTAATACCCCTGTAGCTTTTATGGACTTGATGCACAGGGTGTTTCAACCCTACTTGGACCAATTTGTGGTGATCTTCATTGATGATATTTTGGTGTACTCGAAATCCGAGGGTGAGCATGAACAACATCTGCGGTTAGTACTGCAGAAACTTCGAGAGCATCAATTGTATGCAAAGTTTAGCAAGTGCGAGTTTTGGTTGTAGCAGATTGGATTTTTGGGGCATATCATATCCTAAGAGGGAATAGCAGTAGACCCAGCAAAGATAGAAGCGGTGATGTCTTGGAAGAAGCCGGAAAACATTACGGAGGTTCGAAATTTTCTTGGTCTAGCCGTCTATTATCAGAGGTTCATGAAGGATTTCTCTAAGATTGCGGGACCGCTTACAAAGCTCACTCAGAAGAAAACAAAGTTCGTATGGGATGACAAGTGTGAGAACAGCTTCCAAGAATTGAAAAAAAGATTGACTACCGCACCTATTCTTGCATTGCCTGAAGGCAATCAAGGTTTTGTAATCTATAGCGATGCTTCGAAGGAAGGACTAGGTTGTGTGTTGATGCAAAATGGTAGAGTGATTGCGTATGCTTCTAGGAAACTGAAGCCGTATGAATTGAACTACCCGACGCATGATTTGGAGTTAGCGGCTATTGTGTTTGCACTCAAGAAATGGAGGCACTATTTGTGGGGTAACAAATTCGAGGTGTTTACTGATCACAAGAGCTTGAAATACTTGTTCTCACAAAAAGAGTTGAACATGAGGCAAAGACGGTGGATAGAGCTTTTGGATGATTATAACTGCACAATCAATTATGTGTCCGGTAAAGCAAATGTAGTTGTAGATGCCTTAAGTTGGAAAGCGAGCATAGCAAAACTAGAAGTTAAGGTGCAAGAGTTGTTGGAGGAAGCATTCTTGTGGAAACCACAATTGACTCAAAAAGGGTTACTTTTTGCCACTATACAAGTTCAATCGACCATGTTGTCTGAATTACGAGAGGCTCAACAGAAGGACCAACAGTTTCAGAAGATTAAAGAAAGCAACACAGATTTCAAATTTCGTGATGGTATTTGGAGGTTTAAGAATCGGATTTGTGTTCCTAATGATCCAGAGTTGAAAAAGAAGATTCTAGAAGAAGCCCATAATTCAAGATATACTATTCACCTCGGGGGAACAAAGATGTATCGGGATTTGAAGCAACACTATTGGTAGAATAACATGAAGAGATAGATCACGGAGTTTGTGGCACAGTGTTTGACTTGCCAGAGAGTCAAAGCGGAACATCAACGACCAGCAGGTTTACTTCAGCCTTTGGAGATTCCTCAATGGAAATGGGAACAGTTATGGACCTGCCCAGATCACAAAAAGGTCATGACGCCGTTTGGGTCATAGTGGATAGATTGACTAAGTCAGCACACTTTTTACGGATGAACAAGGAGGATAGTCTTGAGAAGTGGGGAGATATGTATATGGCGGAGATTGTAAGATTACACGGGTTGCCTGTGAGTATTGTATCAGATAGGGATCCTCATTTTACTTCCCAATTCTGGAAGAGATTGCAAGAAGCTTTGGGAACGAAGTTGAGTTTCAGCACGACTTATCACCCTAAGACTGATGGACAATCTGAGAGAACTATTCAGATTCTGGAGGATATGCTGAGGGCGTGTGTTTTAGACTTCGGGAATGGTTGGGAGAAATATCTGTCTCTAGTGGAGTTCGCTTATAATAATAGTTATCAGGCCACTATCGAGATGGCCCTATTTGAGGCATTGTATGAACGCAAGTGTCGATCCCTAATTTGCTGGGATGAAGTAAGTGAGATGAAGACTTTTGACCCGACCCTTCTACCTGAACTTATGAAGACTGTTGATAATATCCACCTCATCCGGAAACGGATGCTTACCGCCCAGAGTAGACAGAAAAGTTATGCAGACCGACGGAGACGGAGCCTAGAGTTTGAGGTCGGCGACAAGGTGTTCTTGAAGATATCACCTCGGAGGGGATTGATTAAACACGGCAAGGGTGGAAAGTTGAGCCCGAGGTTTGTAGGACCATTCGAGATAATTGAGAAGGTTGGCAAATTGGCATATCGCCTGGCACTACCCCAAAACCTCTCCAATATTCACGACGTCTTCCATGTTTCAATGCTACGGAAGTATCATCCTGATCCATCGCATATCTTGGAGCCAGAGTCGTTGCAGCTTCGGGAGAACTTGTCTTATGAAGAGAAGCCCATTCGGATCCTAGACCAGCAAGATCAGGAGTTGCGCAGCAAATCTATACCGATGGTGAAAGTGTTGTGGGATCATCATGGAGTTGAAGAAGCAACGTGGGAAAGGCGAGACCAGATGGAGCAACAATATCCAGCTTTATTTCAAAGGTAATATTGAATTTTGGGACAAAATTCTTTTAAGGAGGGGAGGATGTGAGGCCCGACCTCGATTTGCGTGCGATACCTCATTTCGTGTGCCCTAACCTAGATTTGCGTGCCTTGACCTAGGTTTAAGATTAGTATTTCGTTTTGTGTGCCTTGCATTGAATTACGTGCATACATTTAGGGTTGCAAGCATTTACTTGGGAAACGTGCATTCGTCTCGTAGTTTGTGCCTTACCTCGTAGTGCGTACCCTAAACCTAGGAAAGCGTGCCCTCACGCTAATCAAGAAAGCATCTTACACGAAGCACTAGATCATTAATTAATCCTACAAACTCCACTAACTAATATTAAATTGCTAATTCAACCCACTAGAAGACAAAATCTCACAAAAAGCTAGACATTCTTTATTCTTTATTCTTTGCATATCCTAAACACACAATTAATTATTGCTCAACCAAGACAAAAATTCAGATTTAAACACACCCTTGGCCGACCACATGGACCCTTGTGCATGAACTTCAATTTCAAAATTTATTCCCCAAACATTCTATGACAATTTAATGACACAAAGCAATAAAAAAATGGCTCAAAAATCCTCCCCAAAGCTCCACCATCTCGACACAAGCTCCATGCCCATACTAGACAATTCAAAATGCTTCTTGAAGACACAAAAATATGAAATTTACATGCTCAAGGCCGACACAAGCATCAATGCCCATCAAGCTTTCATTTTCTTTCATTTTCTCTCATTTCCTCTCATTCTTCTCTCTCTCTCGGCCCTAGCTGAAAATATACTCTCCATAGCTAAGTTCTTCATCCTAAGGCTCTTCAAGACTTCCAAGCTACCAAGGAACTCGACCAAGCAAAGCTAGAGTGCAAAAAAACACACATGCAAGCTCTTTGAACCTTCATTTCGGCTTAGGTGAGTTGTTAGCTTCCATTTCATTTTCTTCTTGTTCTAACCACATGCACCTACTAAGAACATGGTAACTTAGCTAGGAAATTAGAGAAATCCCAAGTTGTCTCTCGGCTAAGCAAAGAGAAGAGTCATCATTGTGCTTCATCAAGAGTTTGTGCATCTTCTTTGTTGTCTTGCTATGGTGAGGGCTAAAACTTCTTGAAAATCTTTCAAAAACCACATGCATTCCCTTAAATGTCTGTCTTTACTTCTGTACTTGTGATATATGTGTGTTCATGAGCTTTTGTAAACATGCATGGCAAGATATTTGGCTAGAATGTGATGATAGATGAAATCGTGTATGAGACAGCCTTCTGTCTTGTTGGTGCGAGGTGATTTTGACCAGGTACATGATGTTGAAAATGCATGCAAATTGGTAGGTAACCATTTTTGCCAGTTCTAACCACTTTTTGCAGAAATAGGCCAAAGCTAATTTTGACTCTAAGGTCCTCAAAATGGCAAAATATCAAAATGTGTCCAAATCTGGAAAATCTGGGAAAATGAAGCAGGTTTTTGCAGATTCATTGTTCTTGTAGAACGAACCAGTTTTGACTTAGTAAATGATATCCAAAATGCATGAAATTTGGTGTGATACTTTAATTTTCAGTTCTGGACATTTTTGTCAGAAATGAACTAAGGCTAAATCTGACCCTAAGGCCCTTAAAAATGACAAGTATTGAAATGTGTGCAAATTTGGACAGTTTTTTGTAGTCTCACTTTTTTAGCTATAACTCTTGAACCCGAACTCCAAATGATGCGAGGTTTGTTTCTTGATTTAGTTCAATC
The DNA here is from genome assembly GCA_037974665.1 of Ehretia macrophylla. Classification (NCBI taxonomy): domain Eukaryota; kingdom Viridiplantae; phylum Streptophyta; class Magnoliopsida; order Boraginales; family Ehretiaceae; genus Ehretia; species Ehretia macrophylla. The sequence goes on from CM075769.1 coordinate 67,688,034, forward strand.
ATGAAACTTTAATTTGACATTTTGTTTACTGGAATTGGAGTTTGTTTGCTTGTCTTAATGATTGTGAGAAAACATCCCATTGCAGTGAGGGTTTCACCTATTGATATGCCTAGAAAAATTATTGTAGCTTCTCTTGTTGTATTAAATGCTTGGGATTGTGGCATTTGGATGTTGTGTGGACTATTTTGAATACTTGAGGGTGTTTGAATTAATCAATGCATGGCTTGAGTTTAATTACGAGATGACTTGGGGCTTAATCGCATGGGTAAGCACGAATTGAAACCCTAGTAACTAGGTAAACTCGCTAAGTGTTAATCCTATGGATATCGTGTTTAATTATGCGATTAGTAGGCTGCCCGTAGTTGCCCTTGTAGCCCTAAATATGATTTCGATGATTACATGTTGATAAGTAGGCCATTCTTGCACCCGGTCCCACGTAGATGTCATTGCATGATGAATAATCTTATTATTTGATTACGTGAACTTCGAAATGAGTTATATGACTTGATTTACATGCGTTACATGACTGTCTGTTTAATATTCATATAACTCCATGTGCTTTTCAAGTGAAATTGCCTGCCATATCGTGCCTCGCTTGTTTACTTGTCAATGTGCAATCTTATGACTGCTCGGAGGCAACCTACTTTGTTGACCTCCAAATGTGATATATTAAATGTCATAAATGTGCATTGCATACAAGGTTGCAACCTTTCATTCTGGCATTGTAGCGTTCACGCACACCGGGCGACATCGGGCTTGCCGGTGCAATCGTGACTACCATTGTCCAATTCCCTCTCTCGCTTAGGGCTAGATTTCCTCGGAGAGTTGGGTCGTAGGATTTCGGGGTACATCCAGAATACACCCATTTGGCGTGATAAGGGGATGATTTGAAGTCAGCCGCAACAACTGATACTGGAAATGAATTGAGAGAAAAAGCTCACCGTATCCTTTTCACTATGTGTATAAGTACTCTCCCTTGGTTCCTAGAGGACCTCGGGGAGGAAAGATAGGTAATTGTGTACTTTTACTTTTACATTACATTATGTACTTACTTGTGATATAATGTCATGCTTGCAAAAGGGTTTTCATAAGTTGAACCGGAAAATGAGTTTCAAAACTTATTTCTCGTTCCCCCTCACTGAGTTCATAAGGACTCACCCTCTTTTATCATCTCAGGTGAGGAAGATCAGGAACAAGTACCCGAGGACAACGTGCCTAACGATTATTCCTTGGAATGATTGCTTGCCCTACGTGCCTTGCTTGACTATGGCCATTTTGTGAACGATATGTTGCTTGAAGACTATTTCATTTCTTATGTTGCTTGTTATTGTATTGTAAATGACCCCCGTTGTAATTTGGGGTATAATTTTAGCTTGTATTGATTGTAACTAGATAGACACTACTATGGTCGTTTTGCTATCGCTATTTGGCTAGTAGCTATCACAGGATTATGACGTATCAGGTAAGGATTAAGTAAAATGAATCTATCCAATGTTAAGCTAAGATCAACATATACTTTTGTAATAAGGATTAACAAACAAACGAGACATAGTATCACGCTAGGTTATTAATCAAACGAGACTTCGAGATAACTAGTAGGTGTTTCAATTGATGATAAATAGTAATCTTAGTTGGAAATGAATTTGAGATTGAAAGTTTTGAGGCCTTTAGAAAATTAGGTCAAACCAAGGAGCCCAATTACAACTGTTATGCTGCCGGATTTCCGGAGAATTTGTGGAGTTTAGGCTGAAATGTTAAGTGTTAAACTTTCATGAATGATTAAGTACGTGATATGACTTGAATGATTAGATCACACCCTAGTCTAACCTTTATAGGTCAGGTTGGGGAGTGACACCTTATAGAAGAATGGTATCAGAGCTTAGATTGCTTAAGCCGGGTTTAACTCTCGAACCATGGGTAGAGCCCTAAGGTAATTAGGATGACTTGTCTATATGTTATTGTGTGATAATGTTAATGGTGCCTTCTATGTTCTATGTGCTTATGTGATTAACATGTCTTAATTGTTTCTAGAATTGTGTATCTACATAAAATTATATGTTGCGTACCTTATACATTAAATTCTTGTCTTGTCGTATTCCAATAAATTGTTCATCGTAATCTGTGCCTATAGATGGCTGGCCCTAGTAACAGTACTACTAATAGGAGCGGTGAACCCCAAGAGACCGGAGATGCTTATCAAACTAATCCTGACATAGCTATGTTTAACATGATGGCAAATGCCATGGATCGTATGTCGCGAGTACTGGAACATCAAGATGCATGTGAAGCAAACAACAACAACAACAACAGGAATGACGGTAACCATGGGAGACATAGCAGAATGCGGGAGTTCCTTGACTTTCGCCCGTCCAAATTTCACGGGGAAGCTGATGATGAAAAAGCAGAGGATTGGCTGTTTGAGATCGAGTGGATTTTCAGGCCACTTGACTATACTGATGAAGAAAAGGTGGAGTTCGCTGTGCACTTCGAGAGCTCTATGACGAGGGCAGCAAGCCTACCCGGCTGCGCCTACTTTTTGAGCCCAAAATTGAATATTTTCATCAATTTCGGGACACTTTTCTTGTTTTGCGCTGTTTTTCCGTCCCGGATCGTACGTCGTGAACCGTGAAAAGGATGACAACCTAATCCATCACATTTCTATTACCGATTCCCACAGCACCTTGGGCAAGACAACTTCGCCTCACATAGAGGCTGGGCCCGTAAACCGAGGGCGTGGGGATTGGGACCAGGTCTCCGTCGCTTTGGAGCCTATAACTTTTGATCCGTAAGGAATTACGCAGTGCACAGCATACCGTTGGAAAGCTCTCCGAGAGCTCTACGACGAGGGCAGCAAGCCTGCCTAGTTGCGCCAATTTTCGGAGCCCAAAATTTAACGTTTTCATCAGTTTCGGGACACTTTTCTTCTTTTGTATTGTTTTTCGGTCTCGGATCGTACGTCATAAGCTGCAAAAAGAATGATAACCTAATCCATCACATTTCTATTACCGAATCCCATGGCACCTAGGGCAAGACAATTTCACTTCACGTAGAGGTTGGGCCCTCAAACTGAGGGTGTAGGGCTTGTGACCAGGTCTCCGTCGTTCCGGTGCCCATAACTTTTGATCCGTAAGAAGTTACACGGTGCATAGAATACCGTTGAACAGCTCTCCAAAAGCTCTACAACTGGGGCAACAAGTCTACTCTAATGCGCCTATTTTTGGAACCCAAACTTGAACGTTTTCATCAGTTTCGGGATACTTTTCTTCTTTTGCGCTGTTTTTCTGTCCCAGATCGTACGACGTGAGCCGCGAGAAGGACAACAACTTAATCCATCACATTTCGAATACCGAATCCCACGGTACCTTGGGTAAGACAACTTTGCCTCATGTAGAGGCTGGGCTCGCAAACTGAGGGTGTGGGGCTTGGGACCAGGTCTCCGTCATACCGGTGCCCATAACTTTTGATCCGTAAGGTGTTACGCGGGGCACAGCATACCGTTGGAAAGCTTTTCGAGAGATCTATGACAGGGGCAGCCAGCTTGCAAGGCTGTGCCTATTTATGGAGCCCAAAATGGAACGTTTTCATCAGTTTTGAGACACTTTTCTTCTTTTGCGCTGTTTTTTCGTCCCGGATCGTACGTCGTGAGCTGCGAAAAAGACGACAACCTAATCCATCATATTTCTATTACAGAATGCCATGGCAACTTGGGCAAGACAACTTTGCCTCACGTAGAGGATGGGCACAAAAACCGAGGGCATGGGACTTGGGACCAAGTCTCCATCGCTCCGGTACCCATAACTTTTGATCCATAAGGAGTTACACGGCGTACAACATACCGTTGCAAAGCTCTCCGAGAGCTCTACGACGGGCTGTGCCTATTTTCGAAGCCCAAAATTGAACGTTTTCATCAGTTTCTGGACACTTTTCTTCTTTTGTGCTATTTTTTCGTCCCGAATCGTACATCGTGAGCCATGAAAAGGACGACAACGTAATCCATCACATTTCCATTACTGAAACCCACTGTACCTTGGGCAAGACAACTTTACTTAACGTAGTGGCTGGGCCCACAAACCGAGGGTGTGTGGCATGGGACGAAGTCTACGTCGCTCCCGTGCCTATAACTTGTGATCCGTATGGAGTTACGCGGTGCACTGCATACCGTTGGAAAGCTCTTCGAAAGCTCTATGACAGGGGCTACTAGACTGCTTGACTGCGCCTATTTTTAGAGCCCAAAATCGAACGTTTTCATTAGTTTCGGGACAATTTCTTCTTTTGAGCTGTTTTTCTGTCCCAGATCGTACGTCGTGAGCCGCAAAAAGGACAACAACATAATCCATCGCATTTCTAATACCGAATCCCAAGGCACCTTGTGTAAGACAACTTCACCTCATGTAGAGGCTGGGCCCACAAACCGAGGGCATGGGGCTTAGGACCAGGTCTCCGTCGCTCCAGTGCCTATAACTTTTGATCCGTAAGGAGTTACGCGGCGCACAGTATACCGTTGGAAAGTTGTCTGAGAGCTCTACGATGGGGGCAGCAAGCCTGCTCGACTGCGCCTTTTTCTGAGGCCAAAATCTAATGTTTACATCAGTTTTGGGATACTTTTCTTCTTTTGTGCTATTTTTCTGTCCCAAATCGTACGTCGTGAGCCGTGAAAAGGAAGATAACTTAATCCATCACATTTCTATTACCGAATCCCACGGCACGTTGGGCAAGACAACTTCGCCGCACACAGAGGCTGGCCCCTCAAACTGAGGGCGTGGGGCTTGCGACCAGGTCTCCGTTGCTTCGGTGCCCATAACTTTTGATCTGTAAGGAGTTACGCGGCGCACAGTATACCGTTGGAAAGCTCTACGAAAGCTCTACGACGGGGAAACAATCCTGCTCAACTGCGCCTATTTTTGGAGTGCAAAATCGAACATTTCCATCAGTTTCTGGACTCTTTACTTTTTTTGAGCTGTTTTCCCATCCCGGATCGTACGTCGTGAGCCGCAAAAAGGACGACAACATAATCCATCACATTTCTAATACCGAATCCCTTGGCACATTCGGTAAGACAACTTCGCCTCACGTAGAGGCTGGGCCCGCAAACCAAGGGCGTTGGGCACGGGACCAGGTTTCTGTCGCTCCGGTGCCCATAATTTTTTATCCGTAAGGAGTTACGTTACGCACATCATACAGTTAGAAAGCCCTCCGAGTGCTCTACGACGAGGGCTGTAAACCTGCTCGGTTGTGCCTATTTTCAGAGCCCAAAAGCGAACGTTTTCATCAATTTCGAGACACTTTTCTTCCTTTGCCGTGTTTTTTTATCCCGGATCCTACGTCGTGAGATGCGAAAAGGACGACAACCTAATCCATCATATTTCTATTACCGAATCCCACGGCACCTTCAGCAAGACTACTTCGCCACACGTAAAGGCTGGGCCGGCAAACCGAGGGTGTGGGGCTTAGGACCAGGTCTCCGTCGCTCCGGTGCCTATAACTTTTGATCCGTAAGGTATTACGCGACGCACAGCATACCGTTGGAAACCTCTCCGAAATCTCTATGATGGGGGCAACAAGCCTGCTCAGCTGTGCCTATTTTCGAAGCCCAAAATTGAATGTTTTCATCAGTTCTAAGACCCTTTTCTTCTTTTGAGTTGTTTTTCCGTCCCGGATCGTACGTCGTGAGCCGCAAAAAGGACGACAACATAATCCATCACATTTCTAATACTGAATCCCACGGCACCTTGGGTAAGACAACTTCGCCTCACGTAGAGGCTAGGCTCGCAAACCGAGGCTGTGGGGTTGGGGACCAGGTCTCCGTCGCTCCGATGCCAATAACTTTTGATCCGTAAGGAGTTACGAGGCGCACAGTATACTGTTGGAATGCTCTCCGAGAGCACTACGACGGGGGCAGCAAACCTGCTCGACTGCGCCTATTTTCAGAGCCCAAAATTGAACGTTTTTATCAATTTCGGGACACTTTTCTTCTTTTGCCGTGTTTTTTTGTCCCGGATCGTACGTCGTGAGCTGTGAAAAGGACGACAGCCTAATCCATCATATTTCTATTATCGAATCCCACTGCAATTTGGGAAAGACAACTTCGCCTCACTTAGAGGCTGGGCTAGCAAATTGAGGGCGTGGGGCTTGGGACCAGGTCTATGTTGCTACAGAGCCTATAACTTTTGATCCGTAAGAAGTTACGCGGTCCACAGTATACCGTTGGAAAGCTCGCCGAGATCTCTACGATGGGGGCCGCAAGCCTCCTTAGCTGCACATTTTTTCAGAGACCAAAATCGAATTTTTTCATCAGTTTCGGGACACTTTTCTTCTTTTGTGCAGTTTTTTCGTTCCGGATTGTACATCGTGAGCCACAAAAATGAAGACTACCTAATCCATAACATTTTTAATACTGAATCCCACTGCACCTTGCATAAGACAACTTTACCTCACGTAGAGGCTGGCCCCGCAAACCGAGGGCATGCGGCTTGGGACCATGTCTCCATCGCTCCGGTGCCCATAACTTTTGGTCCGTAAGGAGTTACGCGGCGCACAGCATACCGTTGGAATGCTCTCCGAGAGCTGTATGATGGGGCCAGCAAGCTTGCTCGGCTGTGCCTTTTTTCGGAGACCAAAATCGAACGTTTACATCAGTTTCGGGACACTTTTCATCTTTTGTGCTGTTTTTCTATCCCGGATCGTACGTCGTGAGCTGTGAAAAGGAAGACAACCTAATCCATCCCATTTCTATTACCGAATCTCACAGCACTTTGGGCAAGACATCTTCGCCTCACATAGAGGCTGGGACCACAAACCGAGGGCGTGGGGTTTTGGACCAAGTCTCCGTCGCTCTGGTGCCCATAACTTTTGATTCGTAAGGAGTTACGCGGTGCACAACATATCGTTGGAAAGCTCTCCGAAAGCTCTACGACGGGGGAAACAAGCTTGCTCAGCTACGCCTATTTTCGGATCCCAAAATCAAACGTTTCCATCAGTTTCAGGAATCTTTTGTTCTTTTGATCTATTTTTCCGTCCCGGATCGTACGTCGTGAGCGGCGAAAAGGGCGACAAGATAATCCATCACATTTCTAATACCGAATCCCATGATACCTTGGGTAAGACAACTTCGCCTCATGTAAAGGCTGGGCCAGCAAACCGAGGGTGTGGGGATTAGGACCAGGTGCCCGTTGCTCCAGTGCCCATAACTTTTGATCCGTAAGGAGTTCCGCGGTGCACAACATACCGTTGGAAAGCTCTCCGAGAGATCTACGAAATGGACAGCAAACCTGCTCGGCTGTGCCTATTTTCTAAGCCCAAAAGCAAATATTTTCATCAGTTTTGGGACACTTTTCTTCTTTTGCGTGTTTTTCCGTCCCGGATCCTACGTAATGAGCTGCGAAAAGTACGACAACCTAATCCATTACATTTCTATTACCGAATCCCACGGCACCTTGGGCAAGGCAACTTCGTGTCACGTAGAGGCTGGGCCGGCAAATCGAGGCCGTGGGGCTTGAGACCAGGTCACCGTCCCTCTGGTGCCCATAACTTTTGATCTATAAAAAGTTACGCGGCGCACAGCATACCGTTGGAAAGCTTTCCGAAAGCTCTACGACGCCTGCTCGATTGTGCCTATTTTTGGAGCACAAAATCTAACGTTTTCATCAGTTTTAGGACTATTTTCTTCTTTTGTTCTGTTTTTCAGTTTCGGATCGTACGTCGTGAGCCGCAAAAAGGACGACAACCTAATCCATCATATTACTATTACCGAATCCCATGGCACCTTGGGCAAGACAACTTCGCCCCACGTAGTGGCTGGGCCTGCAAACCGAGGGCGTGGGGGCTTGGGACCAGGTCACCGTCGCTCCGATGCCCATAACTTTGATCCGTAAGGAGTTACATGGCGCAAAGTATACCGTTGGAAAGCTCTCTGAGAGCTCTACAATGGGGAAAGCAAGCCTTCTCAGCTGCGCCTCTTTTCGAAGCCCAAAATCGAACATTTTCATCAGTTTCGGGATACGTTTCTTCTTTTGTGCTATTTTTCCGTCCTGGATCGTTCGTCGTGAGCCGCGAAAAGGAAGACAACCTAATCCATCACATTTCTATTACCGAATCCCACTGCACCTTGGGCAAGACAACTTCACCTCATGTAGAGGCTGGGCCCGCAAACCGAGGGCGTGGGGCTTGGGACTAGGTCCCCGTCGCTCCGATGCCCATAACTTTGGATCGGTAAGGAGTTACGCGGCGCACAGCTTACCGTTGGAAAGCTCTCCGAGAGCTCTACGATGGGGCAGCAAACTTGCTTTGCTGTGCCTATTTTCTGAGCCCAAAATTGAACGTTTTCATCAGTTTCGAGACACTTTTCTTCTTTTGCTGTGTTTTTCCATCCCGGATCGTTCATCGTGAGCTGCAAAAAGGACGACACCTAATCCATCACATTCCTATTACTGAATCCCACGGCACCTTCGGCATGACAACTTCTCCTCACGTAGAGGCTGGGCTGGCAAATCGAGGGCGGGGGGTTTGGGACCAGGTCTCCGTCGCTCCGGTGCTCATAACTTTTGATTTGTAAGGAGTTACGTGGTGCACAACATACCGTTGGAAAGCTCTATGATGGGGGCAACAAGCTTGCTTGGCTGCGCCTATTTTGAGAGCCCAAACTAGTACGTTTTCGTCACTTTCGGGACACTTTTGTTCTTTTGCGCTGTTTTTTCGTCTCGGATCGTACATTGTGAGCCGCGAAAAGGATGCCAACCTAATCGATCACATTTCTATTACCGAATCCCAAGGCACCTTAGGCAAAACAACTTCGCCTCACATAGAGGTTGGGCCTGAAACTAAGGGCGAAGCGCTTGGGACTAAGTCTCCCTCGCTCCGGTGCCCATAACTTTTGATCCGTTAGGAGTTACCCGGCACACAGCATACCGTTGGAAAGCTCTCCGAGTGCTCTACGATGGAGGCAGCAAGCCTGCTCGGCTGTGCCTATTTTCAGAGCCCAAAATCGAATGTTTTCATCAATTTTGGGACACTTTTCTTCTTTTGTGCTGTTTTTTCATCTCGGGACGTACGTCGTGAGCCGCGAAAAGGACGACAACCTAATCCATCACATTTCTATTACCGAATCCCACAGCACCTTGGGCAAGACAACTTCGCCTCACGTAGAGGCTGGGCCTGCAAACCGAGGGCGTGGGGCTTGGGACCAGGTCTCCTTCGCTTCGGTGCCCATAACTTTTGATCCGAAAGGAGTTACGTGGCGCACAACTTACCTTTTGAAAGCTCTCTGAGAGCTCTACGATGGGGGCAGCAAGTCTGCTCTGCTGCGCCTATTTTCGGAGCCCAAAATTACACATTTTCATCTTTTTTGGTACACTTTTCTTCTTTTATGCTATTTTTTGGTCCCGGATCGTACGTCGAGAGCCGCGAAAAGGACGACAACCTAATCTATCACATTTCTATTACCGAATCCCATGGCATCTAGGGCAAGACAACTTCGCCTCACATAGAGGCTGGGCCCGCAAACCGAGGGCGTAAGGCTTGGGACCAGGTCTCCGTCGCTCTGGTGCCCATAACTTTTGATCCGTAAGGAGTTATGCGGCGCACAACATACATTTGGAAAGCTCTCCGAGAGCTCTACGATGGGGTTAACAAGCCTGCTCAACTGCGCTTGTTTTCGAAGCCCAAAATTGAACATTTTCATCATTTTCAGGACACATTTCTTCTTTTGTGCTATTTTTCCATCCCGGATCGTACATCGTGAGCCTCGAAAAGGACGACAACCTAATCCATCACATTTCTATTACCGAATCCCACGGCATCTTGGGCAAGACAACTTCGCATCACGTAGAGGCTAGGCCCGCAAACCGAGCGCGTAAGGCTTGGGACCAGGTCTCCGTCGCTACGGTGCCCATAACTTTTGATCCGTAAAGAGTTACATGGCGCACAGCATACTGTTGGAAAGCTCTTTGAAAGCTCACCGACAGAGGCAGTGAGCCTTCTAGTCTACGCCTATTTTGGGAACCCAAAAGCGAACATTTTCGTCACTTTTGGGACACTTTTCTACTTTTGCGCTGTTTTTCGGTCCCGGATCGTGCGTCGTGAGCCGTGAAAAGGAAGACAACCTAATCCATCACATTTCTATTAACGAATACCACGGTACCTTGGGCAAGACAACTTCGCCTCACGTAGAGGCTGGGCCCGCAAACCGAGGGCGTGGGGTTTTGGACTAGATCTCTGTCGCTCCGGTGCCCATGACTTTTGATCCATAAGGAGTTACGCGGCGCACAACATACTGTTGGAAAGCTCTCATAGAGCTCTATGATGAGGGCAGCAAACCTGCTTGGCTGTGTCTATTTTTGGAGCCCAAAATTGAACGTTTTTATCAGTTTCGGAACACTTTTCTTCTTTTGCTGTGTTTTTTCATCACGGATCGTACGTCGTGAGCCGCGAAAAGGACGACAACCAAATCCATCACATTTCTATTACCGAATCCCACTACACCTTGGGCAAGACAACTTCGCCTCACGTAGAGGCTGGGCCGGCAAACCAAGGGCGTGGGGCTTGGGACCAGGTCTCCGGCGCTCCGGTGGTCATAACTTTTGATCCGTAAGGAGTTACGTGGCGCACAGCATACCGTTGAAAAGCTCTTCGAACGGTCTATGATGGGGGCAACAAGCTTGCTTGGCTGCGCCTATTTTGAGAGCCCAAACTAGTACGTTTTCGTCACTTTCGGGACACTTTTCTTCTTTTGCTCTGTTTTTTCGTCCCGGATCGTACATCGTGAGCTGCGAAAAGGGCGACAACCTAATCCATCACATTTCTATTACCGAATCTCAAAGCACCTTGGGCAAGACAACTTCGCCTCATGTAGAGGCTGGGCTCGAAACCGAGGGGAAAGCGCTTAGGATCCGGTCTCCGTCGCTCCCGTGCCCATAACTTTTGATCCGTTAGGAGTTACGCGGCGCACAACATACCGTTGGAAAGCTCTCCGAGAGCTCTATGACGGGGGCAGAAATCCTGCTCCGCTGATCCTGTTTTCAAAGCCCAAAATTGAACGTTTTCATCAATTTCGGAACATTTTCTTCGTTTGCCGTGTTTTTTCATCCCGGATCGTACGTCGTGAGCCGCGAAAAGGACGACAACCTAATCCATTATATTTCTATTACCGAATCCCACTGCGCCTTGGGCAACACAACTTCGCCTCACGTAGAGGCTGGGCTCGCAAACCGAGTGCGTAGGGCTTGGGACCAAGTCTCCGTCGCTCTGGTGCCCATAACTTTTGATCCGTTAGAAGTTACGCTGTGCACAGCATACCGTTGGAAAGCTCTACGACGGGGGAAGCAAGCCTGCCTGGCTGGGCCTATTTTTGGATCCCAAAATTGAACGTTTTCATCAATTTCGGGACACTTTTCTTCTTTTGCTCTATTTTTCAGTCCCGGATCGTATGTCATGAGCCGCGAAAAGGATGACAACCTAAACCATAACATTTCTATTACCGAATCCCACGGCACCTTGGGCAAGACAACTTCGCCTCACATTGAGGCTGGGCCCGGCGTGGGGATTGGGACCAGGTCTCCGTCGCTCTGGAGCCTATAACTTTTGATCCGTAAAGAATTACGCGGTGCACAACATACCGTTGGAAAGCTCTCCAAGACCTCTACGATGGGGGCATCAAGCCTGCCTAGCTGCGACTATTTTTGGAGCCCCAAATCGAACATTTTCATCTGTTTCGTGACACTTTTCTTTACTTGTACTATTTTTCCGTCCCGGATCGTACGTCGTGAGCTGCGAAAAAGACGACAACCTAATCCATCACATTTTTATTACCGAATCCAACAGCATATTTGGCAAGACAACTTCGCCTCACGTAGAGGCTGGGCCCGCAAACCGAGGGCATGGGGCTTCAAATTAGGTCTCCGTTGCTCTGGTGCCCATAACTTTCGATCTGTAAGGAGTTACACGGCGCACAACATACTGTTGGAAAGCTCTACGAGAGCTCTACGCAGGAGGCAGCAAGCCTGCTCGGCTGCGCCTCTTTTTGGAACCCAAAATCGAACGTTTTCATCAGTTTCGGGACACTTTTCTTCTTTTGTGCTGTTTTTCGTCCCGGATCGTACGTCGCGAGCCGCGAAAAGGACAACAACCTAATCCATCACATTTCTATTTCCGAATCACATGGCACCTTGGGCAAGACAACTTCGCCTCACGTATAGGCTGGGCCCGCAAACCGAGGGTGTGGGGCTTGGGACTAGGTCTCCGTCGCTCCGATGCCTATAACTTTTGATCCGTAAAAAGTTACGCGGCGCACAGCATACCGTTGGAAAGCTCTCCGAGAGCTCTACAACGGGGGCAACAAGTCTGCTCGAATGCGTCTATTTTTGGTACCCAAAATTGAACGTTTTCATCAGTTTCGGGACACTTTTCTTCTTTTGCGCCGTTTTTCCGTCCCGGATCGTACGTCGTGAGCCGCGAAAAGGACAACAACATAATCCATCACATTTCTAATACCGAATCCCACGGTACCTTGGGTAAGACAACTTTGCCTCATGTAGAGGCTGGGCCCGAAAACCGAGGGCGTGGGGCTTAGCACCAGGTCTCCGTCGTACCGGTGCCCATAACTTTTGATCCGTAAGGAGTTACGCGGGGCACAGTATACCGTTGGACAGCTCTCCGAGAGATCTATGACGGGGGCAGCCAGCTTGCTAGGCTGCGCTTATTTTCGTAGCCCAAAATCGAACGTTTTTATTAGTTTCAGGACACTTTTCTTCTTTTGCCATGTTTTTCCGTCCCGGATCGTACGTCGTGAGCTGCGAAAAGGACGATAACCTAATCCATCATATTTCTATTACTGAATCTCACGGCACCTTGGGCAAGACAACTTCGCCTCACGTAGAGGCTGGGCCGGCAAACCGAGGGCGTGGGGCTTGGGACCAGGTCTCCGTCGCTCCGGTGCCCATAACTTTTGATCCATAGGGAGTTACGTGACGCACAACATACCGTTGGAAAGCTCTCCGAGAGCTCTACGACGATGGCAGTAAGCCTGCCGGGCTATGCCTATTTTCGGAGCCCAAAATTGAATATTTTCATCAATTTCAGGACACTTTTCTTCTTTTGTGCTATTTTTTCGTCCCGAATCGTACATCGTGAGCCACGAAAAGGAAGACAACCTAATCCATCACATTCCTATTACCGAATCCCACAGCACCTTGGGCAAGACAACTTCGCCTCACAGAGAGGCTGGGAACGTAAACCGTGGGCGTGTGGGTTAGGACGAAGTCTCCGTCGCTCTAGTGCCCATAACTTTTGATCCGTAAGGAGTTACGCGGTGCACAGCATACCGTTGCAAAGCTCTCTGAGAGCTCTACGACAGGGGCAGAAGCCTGCTCGACTGCGCCTATTTTTGGAGCCCAAAATCGAACATTTTCATCAGTTTCGCGACACTTTTCTTCTTTTGAGCTATTTTTCTGTCCCAGATCGTATGTCGTGAGCCGCAAAAAGGACAACAACATAATCCATCGCATTTCTAATACCAAATCCCAAGGCAGCTTGGGCAAGACAACTTCGTTTCATGTAGAGGCTGGGCCCACAAACCGAGGGCATGGGGCTTGGGACCAGGTCTCCGTCGCTCCGGTGCCCATAACTTTTGATCCGTAAGGAGTTACGCAGCGCACAGTATACCGTTGGAAAGCTCTTCAAGAGCTCTACGACGTGGGTAGCAAGACTGCCCAGCTGCGCCTATTTTCTGAGGCCAAAATCTAATGTTTACATCAGTTTTGGGATACTTTTCTTCTTTTGTGCTATTTTTCTGTCCCGGATCGTGCGTCGTGAGCCGTGAAAAGGAAGACAACTTAATCTATCACATTTCTATTACCGAATCCCACGGCACCTTGGGCAAGACAACTTCGCCGCACACAGAGGCTGGCCCCTCAAACTGAGGGCGTGGGGCTTGCGACCAGGTCTCCGTTGCTTCGGTGCCCATAACTTTTGATCTGTAAGGAGTTACGCGGCGCACAGTATACCGTTGGAAAGCTCTACGAAAGCTCTACGACGGGGAAACAATCCTGCTCAACTGCGCCTATTTTTGGAGCACAAAATCGAACATTTTCATCAGTTTCGAGGCTTTTTTCTTTTTTTGAGCTGTTTTCCCGTCCTGGATCGTACGTCGTGAGCCGCGAAAAGGATGACAACATAATCCATCACATTTCTAATACCGAATCCCTTGGCACATTCGGTAAGACAACTTCGCCTCACGTAGAGGGTGGGCCCTCAAACCGAGGGCATGGGGCTTGGGACCAGGTCTCCGTTGCTCCGGTGCCCATAACTTTTTATTTGTAAAGAGTTACGCGGCGCATAGCATACCGTTGGAAAGCTCTCCGAGAGCTCTACGACAAGGGCAACAAACCTGCTCAATTGCGCCTATTTTCGGAACCCAAAAGTGAACGTTTTCATCAATTTTGGGACACTTTTCTTCCTTTGCCGTGTTTTTTTATCCCGGATCGTACGTCGTGAGCTGCGAAAAGGACGACAACTTAATCCATCATATTTCTATTACCGAATCCCACCTTACCTTCGGCAAGACTACTTCGCTGCACATAGAGGCTGGGCCGGCAAACCGAGGGTGTGAGGCTTGTGACCAGGTCTCCGTCGCTCAGGTGCCTATAAATTTTGATCCGTAAGGTTTTACGCGACGCACAGCATACTGTTGGAAACCTCCCCGAGATTCTATGATGGGGGTAGCAAGCCTACTCTGCTGTGCCTATTTTCGGAGCCCAAAATCGAACGTTTTCATCAGTTCCAGGACCCTTTTCTTCTTTTGAGCTGTTTTTCCGTCCCGGATCGTATGTCGTGAGCCGCGAAAAGGACGACAACATAATCCATCACATTTCTAATACCGAATCCCACGGCACCTTGGGTAAGACAACTTCGCCTCACGTAGAGGCTGGGCCCGCAAACTGAGGGCGTGGGGTTGGGGACCAGGTCTCCGTCACTCCGGTGCCAAAAATTTTTTATCCCTAAGGAGTTACGCGGCGTACAGCATACCGTTGGAATGCTCTCCGAGAGCTCTACGACAGGGGCAGTAAACCTGCTCGACTGCGCTTGTTTTCAGAGCCCAAAAATGAACATTTTTATCAATTTCGGGACACTTTTCTTCTTTTGCCGTGTTTTTTTGTCCCGGATCGTACGTCGTGAGCTGTGAAAAGGACGACAGCCTAATCCATCATATTTCTATTACCGAATCCCACTGCAATTTGGGCAAGACAACTTCGCCTCACTTAGAGGCTGGGCTAGCAAACCGAGGGCGTGGGGCTTGGGACCTGGTCTCCGTCGCTTCGGTAACCATAACTTTTGATCCATAAGGAGTTATGTGGCTGACAATATACCTTTGGAAAGATCTCTGCGAGCTCTACGACGGGGGAAGCAAGCCTGCAGGGCTGTACCTATTTTTGGAGCCCAAAATTGAACATTTTCATTAGTTTCGGGACACATTTCTTCTTTTGCGCTGTTTTTCCGTCCCGGATCGTACGTCGTGAGCTGCAAAAAGGACGACAACCTAATCCATCCTATTTCTATTACCGAATCCCATGGCACCTTGGGCAAGACAACTTCGCCTCAAGTAGAGGCTAGGCCCGTAAACCGAGGGCGTGGGGCTTGGGACCAGGTCTATGTCGCTACGGAGCCTATAACTTTTGATCCGTAAGGAGTTACGCGGTGCACAACATACCATTGGAAAGCTCCCCGAGATCTCTACGACGGGGGCAGCAAGCCTCCTCAGCTGCACCTATTTTCGAAGACCAAAATTGAACTTTTTCATCAGTTTCGGGACACTTTTCTTCTTTTGTGCAGTTTTTCCGTTCCGGATCGTACATCGTGAGCCGCGAAAAGGAAGACTACCTAATCCATAACATTTTTAATACTGAATCCCACTGCACCTTGCATAAGACAACTTTACCTCACGTAGAGGCTGGCCCCGCAAACCGAGGGCATGCAGCTTAGGACTATGTCTCTGTCGCTCCGGTGCCCATAACTTTTGATCCGTATGGAGTTACGCAGCGCACAACATACCGTTGGAATGCTCTTCGAGAGCTCTACGACAATGGCAGGAAGCTTGCTCGGTTGTGCCTTTTTTCGGAGACCAAAATCGAACGTTTACATCAGTTTTGAGACACTTTTCTTCTTTTGTGCTGTTTTTCTGTCCCGGATCGTACGTCGTGAGCCGTGAAAAGTAAGACAACCTAATCCATCACATTTCTATTACCGAATCTCACAGCACTTTGGGCAAGACATCTTCGCCTCACATAGAGGCTGGGCCCGTAAACCGAGGGCATAGGGCTTGGGACCTGGTCTCCGTCACTCCAGTGCTCATAACTTTTGATCCGTAAGGAGTTACGTGGCGCACAGCATAACGTTGGAAAGCTCTCCGAAAGCTCTACGACAGGGGCAACAAACCTGCTCGACTGCGCCTATTTTTGGAACTCAAAATCGAACGTTTTCATCAGTTTCAGGACTCTTTTGTTCTTTTGATCTGTTTTTCCGTCCCGGATCGTACGCCTTGAGTCGCGAAAAGGACGACAACATAATCCATCACATTTCTAATACCGAATCCAACGGTACCTTGGGTAAGACAACTTCGCCTCACGTAGAGGCTAGACCCGCAAACCGAGGGCGTGGGGCTTGGGACCAGGTACCCGTCGCTCCGGTGCCCATAACTTTTGATCCGTAAGGCGTTGCGCGGAGCACAACATACCGTTGGAAGGTACTCTGAGAGCTCTACAACATGGACATCAAACCTACTCGGCTGCGCCTATTTTCAGAGCCAAAAATCGAACGTTTTCTTCAGTTTTGGGACACTTTTATTCTTTTACGTGTTTTTCCGTCCCAGATCCTACGTCATGAGCCGCGAAAAGGACGACAACCTAATCCATCACATTTCTATTAGCGAATCCCACATCACATTGGGCAAGACAACTTCGCTTCACGTAGAGGCTGGGCCTGAAAATCGAGTGCGTGGGGCTTGGGATCAAGTCTCCGTCGCTCCGGTGCCCATAACTTTTGATCCGTATGGAATTACGCGGCGCACAGCAGACCGTTGGAAAGCTATCCGAGAGCTCTACGACAGGGGCATCAAGCCTGCTCGACTGCGCCTATTTTTGGAGCCCAAAATCTGACCTTTTTATCAGTTTCAGGACTCTTTTCTTCTTTTTTTCTATTTTTTGGTTTCGGATCGTACGTCGTGAGCTGCGAAAAGGACGACAACCTATTCAATCATATTACTATTACCGAATCCCATGGCACCTTGGGCAAGACAACTTCGCCCCACGTAGTGGCTGGGCCTGCAAACCGAGGGCGTGGGGGCTTGGGACCAGGTCACCGTCGCTCCGATGCCCATAACTTTGATCCGTAAGGAGTTACGCGGCGCACAGCATACCGTTGGAAAGCTCTCCGAGAGCTCTACGATGGGGGAAGCAATGCTGCTTAGCAGCGCCTATTTTCAGAGCCCAAAATTGAACGTTTTTATCAGTTTCAGGACACTTTTCTACTTTTGCGCTGTTTTTACGTCCTGGATCGTATGTCGTGAACCGTGAAAAGGAGGACAATCTAATCCCCCACATTTCTATTACCGAATCACACGGCACCTTGGGCAAGACAATTTCGCCTCACGTAGAGTTGGGCCTGCAAACCGAGGGCGTGGGGCTTAGGACCAGGTTTTCGCCGCTCCGATGCCCATAACTTTTGATCCGTAAGGAGTTACGCGGCGCACAGCATACCGTTGGAAAGCTCTCTGAGAGCTCTACGACTGGGGCAACAAGCTTGCTCAGTTGCGCCTATTTTCGGAGCCCAAAATTGAACGTTTTCATCAGTTTCGGGACACTTTTCTTCTTTTACGTTATTTTTCCATCCCGGATCATACGTCATGAGCTGCGAAAAGGACGACAACCTAATCCATCACATTTCTATTATCGAATCCCACGGCAACTTGGGCAAGACAACTTCGCTTCACGTAGTGGCTGGGCTGGCAAATTGAGGGCGGGGGGCTTGGGACCAGGTCTCTGTCGCTCTGGTGCTCATAACTTTTGATCTGTAAGGAGTTACGTGGCGCACAGCATACCGTTGGAAAGCTCTACGATGGGGGCAGCGAGCTTGCTTGGCTGCGCCTATTTTGGGAGCCCAAACTTGTACGTTTTTGTCACTTTCGGGACACTTTTTTGCTTTTGCGCTGGTTTTTCATCCCGAATCGTACGTCGTGAGCCGCGAAAAGGATGCCAACCTAATCGATCACATTTCTATTACCAAATCCCAAGGCACCTTAGGCAAGGCAACTTCGCCTCACATAGAGGTTGGGCTCGAAACTGAGGGCGAAACGCTTGGGACTAAGTCTCCCTCGCTCCGGTGCCCATAACTTTTGATCCGTTAGGAGTTACGTGGCGCACATCATACTGTTGGAAAGCTCTCCGTGTGCTCTACGATGGGGGTAGCAAGCTTGCTCGGCTGCGCCTTTTTTCAGATCCCAAAATTGAACATTTTCCTCAATTTTAGGACACTTTTCTTCTTTTGCTTTGTTTTTCCGTCCTGGATCGTACATCGTGAGCCGCGAAAAGGACGACAACCTAATCCATCATATTTCTATTACCGAATCTCATGGCACCTTGGGCAAGAAAACTTTGCCTCGCGTAGAGGCTGGGCCGGCAAAAACCGAGGGCGTGGGGCTTGGGACCAGGTCTCCGTCGCTCCAATGCCCATAACTTTTGATCTGAAAGGTGTTACGCTGCGCACAACTTACCTTTGGAAAGCTCTCCAAGAGCTCTACGATGGGGGCAGCAAGTCTGCTAGGCTGCGCCTATTTTCGGAGCCCAAAATTTCACATTTTCATGATTTTCTGGACACTTTTCTTATTTTGTACTGTTTCTCTGTCCCAGATCGTACGTCGTGAGCTGCGAAAAGTACGACAACCTAATCTATCACATTTCTATTACCGAATCCCATGGCATCTCGGGTAAGACAACTTCACCTCACATAGAGGCTGGGCCCGCAAACCGAGGGCGTAGGGCTTGGGACCAAGTCTTCTTCGCTCCGGTGCCCATAACTTTTGAACTGTAAGGAGTTACGCGACGCACAACATACCTTTGGAAAGCACTTCGAGAGCTCTACGATGAGGTCAGCAAGCCTGCTCGGCTACGCTTATTTTCGGAGCCCAAAATTGAACATTTTCCTTATTTTTGGGACACATTTCTTCTTTTGTGCTGTTTTTCCGTCCCCGATCTTACGTCATGAGGCTCGAAAAAGACGACAACCTAATCCATCACATTTCTATTATCGAATCCCACGGCATCTTGGGCAAGACATCTTCGCGTCACGTAGAGGCTAGGCCCGCAAACGGAGCACGTAGGGCTTGGGACCAGGTCTCCGTCGCTCTGGTGCCCATAACTTTTGATCCGTAAGGAGTTATGCGGCGCATAGCATACCGTTGGAAAGCTCTACGACAGAGGCAGCGAGCGTTCTCGTCTACACTTGTTTTGGGAGCCCAAAAGCGAACATTTTCGTCACTTTCGGGACACTTTTCTACTTTTGCGCTGTTTTTTCGTCCCAGATCATGCATCGTGAGCCGCGAAAAGGAAGACAACCTAATCCATCACATTTCTATTATCGAATCCCACGGCACCTTGGGCAAGACAAATTTGCCTCACGTAGAGGCTGGGCCCGCAAACCGAGGCTGTGGGGTTTTGGACCAGGTCTATATCGCTCCAATGCCCATAACTTTTGATCCGTAAGGAATTACGCGGTGCACAGCATACCGTTGGAAAGCTCTCCGATAGCTCTACGACAAGGGCAGCAAGACTGCTCAGTTGCGTCTATGTTTGGAGCCCAAGATTGAACGTTTTCATCACTTTCGAGACACTTTTCTTCTTTTGCTGTGTTTTTTCATCCCGGATCGTACGTCGTGAGCCGCGAAAAAGACGACAACCTAATCCATCACATTTCTATTACCAAATCCCACTACACCTTGGGCAAGACAACTTCGCCTCACGTAAAGGCTGGGCCGGTAAACCAAGGGCGTAGGGCTTGGGACCAAATCTCCAGCGCTCTGGTGGTCATAACTTTTGATTCGTAAGGAGTTACGTGGCCATAGCATACCGTTGGAAAACTCTTCGAACTCTCTATGATGGGGGCAGCAAGCTTGCTTGGCTGCGCCTGTTTTGGGAGCCCAAACTAGTACGCTTTCGTCACTTTTGGGACACTTTTGTTCTTTTGCGCTGTTTTTTCGTCTCGGATCGTACATTGTGAGCCGCGAAAAGGGCGACAACCTAATCCATCACATTTCTATTATCGAATCCTACAGCACCTTGGGCAAGACAACTTCGCCTCACGTAGAGGCTGGGCCCGAAACCGAGGGCGAAGCACTTGGGATCCAGTCTCCGTCGCTCCGGTGCCCATAACTTTTGATCCGTTAGGAGTTACGCGGCGCACAACATACCGTTGGAAAGCTCTCCGAGAGCTCTATGACGGGGGCAGAAATCCTGCTCCGTTGATCCTATTTTCAAAGCCCAAAATTGAACATTTTCATCAATTTCAGGACATTTTCTTCTTTTGCCGTGTTTTTCCGTCCTGGATCGTACGTCGTGAGCCGCGAAAAGGACGACAACCTAATCCATCATATTTCTATTACCGAATCCCACTACACCTTGGGCAACACAACTTCGCCTCACGTAAAGGCTGGGCCCGCAAACCGAGTCCATAGGGCTTGGGACCAGGTCTCCGTCGCTCCGGTGCCCATAACTTTTGATCCGTTAGGAGTTACGCGCTGCACAGCATACCGTTGGAAAGCTCTACGATGGGGGCAGTAAGCCTACTCGCCTGTGCCTATTTTCGGAGCAAATAATTGAACGTTTTCATCAGTTTCGGGATACTTTTCTTCTTTTGCCATGTTTTTCCATCCCAGATCGTACGTCGTGAGCCGCAAAAAGGACGACAACCTAATCCATCATATTACTATTACCGAATCCCATGGCACCTTGGGCAAGACAACTTCGCCCCACGTAGTGGCTGGGCCTGCAAACCGAGGGCGTGGGGGCTTGGGACCAGGTCACCGTCGCTCCGATGCCCATAACGTTTTATCTGAAAAGAGTTACGCAGTGCACAACATATCGTTCGAAAGCTCTCTGAGAGCTCTACAATGGGGGCAGCAAGCTTCCCCGGTTGCGCCTATTTTCGGGGCAAAAAATCGAACCTTTTCATTATTTTCGGGTCACTTTTCTTCTTTTGCCATGTTTTTTCGTCCCGAATCGTGCGTCGTAAAATGCATGCACAAAGGCTCCTTGTGGTTGGCCAAGCTTGGGTTCAAATCTGAATTTTTTGTCATGTTTGAGCATTATTTAATTGAGTGCTTGGAATATACAAAAGGATAAATAATAGAGAATAAGAATGTCTAGCTTTTTGTGAGATTTCGTCTTCTAGTGAGTTGACTTAGCATTTTAATATTAGTTAGTGGAATTTGTAGGATTAATTAATGATCTGGTGCTTCGTATAAGATGTTTTCTTGATTAGCGTGTGGGCACGCTTTCCTAAGTTTAGGGCACGCACTACGAGATAAGGCACAAACTACGAGACGAATGCACGTTTCCTAAGTAAATGCACGTAACCCTAAATGTATGCACATAATTCAATGCAAGGCATACAAAACAAAACACAATTCTTAAACCTAGGTCAAGGCATGCAAATCTAGGTTAGGGCACACGAAACGAAGTATCGAAAGAAAATCGAGGTCGGGCAAGACAACTTCGCTTCAAATAGAGGCTGGGCACGCAAACCGAGGGCGTGGGGCTTAGGACTAGGTCTCCGTCGCTCCGGTGCCCCTAATTTTTTATCCGTAAGGAGTTACGCGGCGCACAACATACCGTTGGAAAGCTCTTCGAGAGATCTACGACCGGGGCAACCAGCTTGCTGGCCTGCGCTTATTTTCGGAGCCCAAACTTGAATGTTTTCATTAATTTTTGGACACTTTTCTTCTTTTGCGTTATTTTTCTGTCCCAGATCGTACGTCGTGAGCCGCAAAAAGGATGACAACCTAATCCATCACATTTCTATTACTGAATCCCATGCCACCTTGGGCAAGACAACTTCGCTTCACGTAGAGGATGGGCTCGCAAACCGAGGGCGTGGGGCTTAGGACCAGGTCTCCGTCGCTCCGGTGCCTATAACTTTTGATCCGTAAGGAGTTACGTGGCGCACAACATACCGTTGGAAAGCTCTCCGAGAGCTCTACGATGGGGGCAGCAAGCCTGCTTAGCTGCGCCTATTTTCGGAGCCAAAAATTGAACGTTTTCATCAGTTTTGGGACACTTTTCTTCTTTTGCGCTATTTTTCTGTTACGTATCATACGTCGTTAACCGCGAAAAGGACGACAACCTAATCCATCACATTTCTATTATCGAATCCCACGGCACCTTGGGCAAGACAACTTCACCTCACATAGAGGCTGGGCCCGCAAACCGAGGGCGTGGGGCTTGGGACCAGGTCTTCGTCGCTCCGGTGCCCATTACTTTTGATCCGTAAGGAGTTACGCGGCGCACAGCATACCATTGGAAAGCTCTACGAGAGCTCTACGACGGGGGTAGCAAACTTGCTTGGATGCCCCTATTTTCGGAGCCCAAAATCGAATGTTTTCATCAATTTCAAGACACTTTTCTTCTTTTGCGCTATTTTTTCGTCCCGTATCGTGCGTCGTGAGCCGCGAAAAGGACGACAACTAATCTATCACATTTCTATTACCGAATCCCACGGCACCTTGGGCAAGACAACCTTTCCTCACGTAAAGTCTGGGCCCGCAAACCGAGGGCGTGGTGCTTGGGACCAAGTCTCCGTCGTTCCAGTGCGTATAACTTTTGATTCGTAAGGAGTTACGCGGCGCACAGCGTACCGTTGGAAAGCTCTCCGGGAGCTTTAAGACGGGGGTAGACAGCATGCTAGGCTGCGCCTATTTTCGGAGCCCAAAATCAAATGTTTTGATCAGTTACTAGACACTTTTCTTCTTTTGCGCTGTTTTTCCGTCCCGGATCGTACGTCGTGAGCCGCAAAAAGGAAAACAACCGAATCTATCACATTTCTATTACCGAATCCCATGCCACCTTGGATAAGACAACTTCGTTTCACATAGAGGCTGGGCCCGCAAACCGAGGGCGTGGGGATTAGGACCAGGTCTCTGTCACTCCAATGCCCATAACTTTTAATCCGTAAGGGGTTACGCGGCGCATAACATACTGTTGGAAAGCTCTTCGAGAGCTCTATGACGGGGGCAGCAGGCCTACTCTGTCGCGCTTGTTTTCACCTCCCAAAATCGAACGTTTTCATTAGTTTTGGGACACTTTTCTTCTTTTGCGCTATTTTTCCGTCCCGGATCGTACGTCGTGAGCCACGAAAAGGACGACAACCTAATCCATCACATTTCTATTACCGAATCCCACTCCACCTTGGGCAAGACAACTTCACTTGACGTAGAGGCTGAGCCCAGAAACCGAGGGCATGGGGCTTAGGACCAGGTCTCCGTCGCTCCGGTGACCATAACTTTTGATCCATAAGGAGTTACGTGGCACACAACATACCGTTGGAAAGCTCTCCGAGAGCTCTACGACGAGAGTTACAAGCCTGCTCACCTACGCCTATTTTCGGAGCCCAAAATCAAACGTTTTCATCAGTTTTAGGATACTTTTCTTCTTTCGAGCTATTTTTTCGTCCCGGATCATACGTAGTGAGCCGCAAAAAGGATGAAAACCTAATCCATCATATTTCTATTAACGAATCCCACGGAAACTTTGGGCAAGACAACTTCACTTCAAGTAGAGGCTGGGCCCGCAAACCGAGGACGTGGGGCTTGGGTCCAGGTCTCCGTCGCTCCGGTGCCCATAACTTTTGATCCGTAAGGAGTTACGCGGCGCACAACATACCGTTGGAAAGTTCTCCAAGAGCTTTAAGATGGGGGAAGCAAGCCTGCTCAGCTGCTCCTATTTTTGGAGCCCAAAATAGAACGTTTTCATCACCTTTAGGACACTTTTCTTCTTTTGAACTATTTTTTCGTCCCTGATCATACGTCGTGAGCCGCGAAAAGACGACAACCTAATCCATCACATTTCTATTACCGAATCCCACGGCACCTTGTGCAATATAACTTCACTTCACGTAAAGGATAGGCTCGCAAACCTAGGGCATGGGGCTTAAGGCCAGGACTCTGTCGCTCCGGTGCCCATAACTTTTGATCCGTAAGGAGTTACGCGGTGCACAACATATCGTTTGAAAGATCTCCAAGAGCTCTACGATGAGGGCAGCTAGTCTGCTCGGTTGCGCCTATTTTTTGAGCCCAAAATCGAACGTTTTCATCAGTGTCGGGAAACTTTTCTTCTTTTTATCTGTTTTTCCGTCCCGGATCGTACGTCGTGAGCCGCGAAAAGGACGACAACCTAATGCATCACGTTTCTATTACTGAATCTCACACCACCTTGGGCAAGACAACTTCACTTCACGTAGACGCCGGGCCCGCAAACAGAGGGCTTAGGGCTTGGGACTAGGTCTCCGTCGCTCTGGTGCGCATAACTTTTGATCCGTAAGGATTACGTGGCGCACAATATACCGTTGAAAAGCTCTCTGAGTGCTCTACAATCGGGTCAGTAATACTGCTCGGCTGCTCCTATTTTTGAAGCCCAAAATCAAACGTTTTCATCAATTTCGGGACACTTTTCTTCTTCTGCGTTATTTTTCTATCCCGGATTGTACGTCGATAGCAACCAAAAGGACAACAACCTAATCCATCACATTTCTATTACCGAATTCCACGCCAAATTGGGCAAGACACCTTCACTTCACGTAGAGGCTGGGCCCGCAAACCGAGGGCGTGGGGCTTGGAACCAGGTCTCCGTCGGTCCGGTGCCCATAACTTTTGATCCGTAAGGAGTTACGCGGTGCACAACTTACCGTTGGAAAGCCCTCCGAGAGCTCTACGACGGGGGCCGCAAACCTACAAGGCTGCGTCTATTTTCTGAGCCCAAAATCAAACGTTTTCATCACTTTCGGGACACTTTTCTTCTTTTTGGCTATTTTTTCGTCCCAGATCTTACGTCTTGAGCCGCGAAAAGGACGACAACCTAATCCATCACATTTCTATTACCGAATCCCACGGAACCTTGGGCAAGACAACTTCGCTTCACGTAGAGGTTGGGCCAGCAAACTGAGGTCGTAGGGCTTAAGACTAGGTCTCCGTCGCTCCGGTGCCCATAACTTTTGATCCGTAAGGAGTTACGCGGCACACAGTATACCGTTGGAAAGCTCTCTGTGAGCTCTACGACAGGTGCAGCAAGGCTACTCAGCTGCGCCTATTTTCGGAGCTCAAAATCGAACGTTCTCATCAGTTTCGGGATACTATTCTTCTTTTGAGCTATTTTTTCATCCCGGATCATACGTAGTGAGCCGTGAAAAGGATGAAACCTAATCCATCACATTTCTATTAACGAATCCCACGGCACTTTGGGCAAGACAACTTCGCTTCAAGTAGAGGATGGGCCCGCAAACCGAGGGCATTGGGCTTGGGACCAGCTTTCCGTCGCTCCGGTGCCCATAACTTTTGATCCGTAAGAAGTTACGCAACGCACAGTATACCGTTGGAAAGCTCTCCGAGAGCTCTATGACGGGGGCAACGAGCTTGCTCAATTGCGCCTGTTTTTGGAGCCCAAAATCGAACGTTATCATCACTTTTAGGACACTTTTTTTCTTTTGCGCTGTTTTTTCATCCTGGATCGTGTGTCGTGAGCCGCGAAAAGGACGACAACCTAATTTATCACATTTCTATTACCGAATCCCATGGCACCTTGGGCAAGACAACTTAGCATCACGTAGAGGCTGTGCTAGCAAACCAAGGTCGTGGGGCTTAGGACCAGGTCTCCGTCGCTCCGGTGCCCATAACTTTTGATCCGTAAGGAGTTACGCGGCGCACAGCATACCGTTGGAAAGCTTTCCGAGAACTCTACGATGGCGGCAGCAAGGCTGCTCAGCTGCGCCTACTTTCGGAGCCCAAACTCGAACGTTTTCATCAATTTCGGGATACTTTTCTTCTTTTGAGCTATTTTTCAGTCCCGAATCGTACGTAGTGAGCCGCGAAAAGGATGAAACCTAATCCATCACATTTCTGTTAACGAATCCCATGGCACCATGGGCAAGACAACTTCGTTTCAAGTAAAGGCTTGGCCCGCAAACCGAGGGCGTGGGCCTTGGGACCAGGTCTCCGTCGCTCCGGTGCCCATAATTTTTGATCTGTAAGGAGTTACGCGGCGCACAGCATACCGTTAGAAAGTTCTCCGAGAGCTCTATGATAGAGGCAGCAAGCCTGCTCAGCTGCACCTACTTTCAGAGCCCAAAATCGAATGTTTTCATCAATTTTCGGACACTTTTCTTCTTTTGACCTGTTTTTCCGACCCTGATAGTACGTCGTGAGCCGCGAAAAGGACGACAACCTAATCCATTAGGTTTCTATTACCGAATCCCATGACACCTTGGGCAATATAACTTCGCTTCACGTAGAGGCTAAGCCAGCAAACCTAGGGCGTGGGGCTTAGGGACAAGACTCCGTCGCTCCGGTGCCCATAACTTTTGATCCGTAAGGGGTTACACGGCGCACAGCATATTGTTTGAAAGCTCTCCGAGAGCTCTATGACGAGGGTAGCCAGCCTGCTCGGCTGCGTCTATTTTGGGAGCCCAAAATCGAACATTTTCATCTGTTTCGGGACACTTTTCTTCTTTTGATCTATTTTTCCGTCCCTGATCGTACGTCGTGAGCTGCGAAAAGGACGACAACCTAATCCATCACATTTCTATTCCTGAATCCCACCCCACCTTAGGCAAGACAACTTCACTTCACGTAGAGGTTGGGCCCGCAAACCGAGGGCATAGGCTTGGGTCCAGATCTCCGTCGCTCCGGTGCCAATAATTTTTGATCCGTAAGGAGTTACGCGGCGCACAGCTTACCGTTGAAAAGCTCTGCGAGGGCTCTATAATGGGGGCAGCAATACTGCTCAGCTGCGACTATTTTCGAAGCCCAAAATCAAACATTTTCATCAATTTCAGGAGACTTTTCATCTTCTGCGTTATTTTTCTATTCCGGATCGTACGTCGATACCAGCCAAAAGGGCAACAACCTAATCCACCACATTTCTATTACCGAATCATATGCCACCTTGGGCAAGACACATTCGCTTCACGTAGAGGCTGGGCCCGTAAACCGAGGGTGTGGGGCTTAAGACCAGGTCTTCGTCGCTCCGGTGCACATAACTTTTGATTCGTAAGGAGTTACGCGGTGAACATTATACCGTTGGAAAGCCCTCTGAGAGCTCTACGACAGGGGCACCAAGCCTGTTCGGCTGCGCCTGTTTTCGTAACTCAAAATCGATCATTTTCATCAATTTCGGATACTTTTCTTCTTTTGAGCTATTTTTCCGTCCCGGATCGTACGTCGTGAGCCGCAAAAAGGACAAAAACCTAATCCGTCACATTTCTATTACCTAATCCGTTGCCCCCTTGGGTAAGACAACTTCGCTTCACGTAGTGGCTTGTCCCGTAAACCAAGGGCGTGGGGCTTGGGACCAAGTCTCCGTCCTTCCGGTGCCCATAACTTTTGATTTGTAAGTAGTTACGCAGCACACAACATACCATTGAAAAGCTCTAAAATGGGGGTAGCAATACTGCTCAGCTGCGCCTATTTTCAGAGCCCAAAATCGTACGTTTTCATCAATTTTGGGACATATTTCTTATTTTTTGCTATTTTTCTGTCCCGGATCGTACGTTGATAGCAGCCAAAAGGACGACAAACTAATCCACCACATTCTATTACCGAATCCTACGGTACCTTGGGCAAGACACATTTGCTTCACGTAGAGGCTGGGCCCGCTAACCGAGGGCATGGGTCTTGGGACTAGGTCTCCGTCTATCCGGTGCCCATAACTTTTGATCCGTAAGGAGTTATGCGGCGCACAACATACTATTAAAAAGCTCTCCGAGAGCTCTACAATGGGGGTAGCAATACTGCTCGGTTGTGCCTATTTTCGGAGCCCAAAATCGAACATTTTCATCAATTTCGGGACACGTTTCTTCTTTTGCGCTATTTTTTTATCCCGAATTGTACGTCGATAGCAGCCAAAAGGACGACAACCTAATCCATCACATTTCTATTACCGAGTCCATGGCACCTTGGGCAAGACACCTTCGCTTCACACAGAGGCTGGGCCCGCAAACCAAGGGCGTGGGGCTTAGGACCAGGTCTCCGTCGCTCTGATGCCTATAATTTTTGATCCATAAGGAGTTACACGGTGCACAGCATACCATTAGAAAGCCCTCTGAGAGCTTTACGACAGGGGTAGGAAACCTGCTCGACTGTGCCTATTTTCGGAGCCCAAAATCGAACATTTTCATCACTTTCAGGACACTTTTCTACTTTTGCACTATTTTTTCATCCCGGATCGTACGTCGTGAGCTGCGAAAATGACGACAACCTAATCCATCACATTTCTATTACCGAATCCCATGGCACCTTAGTCAAGGCAACTTCGCTTCACGTAGAGGCTGGGCACGCAAACCGAGGGCGTGGGGCTTAAGACCAGGTCTTCGTCGCTTCGGTGCCCATAACTTTTAATCCGTAACGAGTTACGTGATGCACAACATACCATTGGAAAGCTCTCCGAGAGCCCTACCATGGGGCAGCAAGCCTGCTCGGTTGCGTCCATTTTTAGAGCCCGAAATTAAATGTTTTCATCACTTTCAGGACACTTTTATTCTTTTGCGTTGTTTTTCCGTCCCGGATCGTACGTCGTGAGCCGTGAAAAAGACGACAACCTAATCCGTCACATTTCTATTACCGAATCCCATGGCACCATGGGCAGGACAACTTCGCTTCACGTGGAGGCTTGGCCCGCAAACCGAGGGAGTGGGGCTTAGGACCAGGTCTCCGTCGCTCCGGTGCCCATAACTTTTAATCAGTAAGGAGTTACACGGTGCACAGCATACCGTTGGAAAGTTCTCCAAGATCTCTATGATGGTGCAGCTAGCTTGGTCGGCTGCTCCTATTTATGGAGCCCAAAATCGAACGTTTTCAACACTTTCGAGACACTTTTCTTTTTTTGAACTGTTTTTTGGTCCCTATTCGTATGTCGAGAGCAGCGAAAAGGACGACAACCTAATCGATCACATTTCTATTACCGAATCCCATGGTACCTTGGACAAGACAACTTCGCCTCACGTAGAGGCTGGGCCAGCAAACCGAGGGCGTGGAGCTTAGGACCAGGTCTTCGTCGCTCCGGTGCCCATAATTTTTGATTCATAAGGAGTTACGCGGTGCACAGCATAACGTTGAAAAGTTCTCTGAGAGCTCTACGACAGGGGCAGCTAGGCTGCTCAACTGCGCCTGTTTTCGGAGCCCAAAATCGAACGTTCTCATCAGTTTCGGGATACTATTCTTCTTTTGAGCTATTTTTTCATCCCGGATCATATGTAGTGAGCCGTGAAAAGGATGAAAACCTAATCCATCACATTTCTATTAATGAATCCCACGGCACTTTGGGCAAGACAACTTCGCTACAAGTAGAGGATGGGCCCGCAAACCGAGGGCATTGGGCTTGGGACCAGCTCTCCGTCGCTCCGGTGCCCATAACTTTTGATTTGTAAGTAGTTACGCAGCACACAACATACCATTGAAAAGCTCTAAAATGGGGGTAGCAATACTGCTCAGCTGCGCCTATTTTCTAAACCCAAAATCGTACGTTTTCATCAATTTCGTGACACTTTTCTTCTTTTTCGCTATTTTTCTGTCCCGGATCGTACGTTGATAGCAGCCAAAAGGATGACACCCTAATCCACCACATTCTATTACCGAATCCCATGGCACCTTGGGCAAGACACATTCGCTTCACGTAGAGGCTGGGCCCGCTAACCGAGGGCATGGGTCTTGGGACCAGGTCTCCGTCCCTCCGGTGCCCATAACTTTTGATCTGTAAGGATTACGCGGCGCACAGCATACCATTAAAAAGCTCTCCGAGAGCTCTACAATGGGGGTAGCAATACTGCTTAGCTGCGCCTATTTTCGGAGCCCAAAATCGAACATTTTCATGAATTTCGGGACACTTTTCTTCTTTTGCGCTATTTTTTTTGTCCCGGATTGTACGTCGATAGCAGCCAAAAGGACGACAACCTAATCAATCACATTTCTATTTCCGAATTACACACCACCTTGGGCAAGACAACTTCGCTTCCCGTAGAGGCTGGGCCCGCAAACCGAGGGCGTGGGGCTTAGGACCAGGTCTTCGTCGCTCCGATGCCTATAACTTTTGATCCGTAAGGAGTTACTCGGCACACAACATACCGTTGGAAAGCTCTCCGAGAGCTCTATGACGGGGGTAGCAAGCCTGCTCAGCTGCGCCTATTTTCAGAGCCCAAAATCAAATATTTTTATCAGTTTCTGGACATTTTTCTTCTTTTGTGCTGTTTTTCCGTCCCGGATCGTACGTCGTGAGCCGCGAAAAGGACGACAACCTAATCCATCACATTTCTATTACCGAATCAAATGGCACCTTGGTCAAGGCAACTTCGCTTCACGTAGAGGTTGGGCGCGCAAACCGAGGGCGTGGGGCTTAAGACTAGGTCTTTGTCGCTTCGGTGCCCATAACTTTTAATTCGTAAGGAGTGACGTGATGCACAACATACCGTTGGAAAGCTCTCCGAGAGCCCTACGATGGGGACAGCAAGCTTGCTCAGCTGCGTCCATTTTCAGAGCCCAAAATCGAACGTTTCCATCACTTTCGGGACACTTTTCTTCTTTTGCGCTGTTTTTCCGTCCTGGATCGTACGTCGTGAGCCTTGAAAAAGACGACAACCTAATCCGTCACATTTCTATTATCGAATCCCATGGCACCATGGGCAAGACAACTTCACTTCACATGGAGGCTTGGCCCGCAAACCGAGGGCGTGGGGCTTAGGACCAGGTCTCCGTCGCTCCGGTGCCCATAACTTTTAATCAGTAAGGAGTTACACGGTGCACAGCATACCGTTGGAAAGTTCTCCAAGATCTCTATGATGGTGCAGCTAGCTTGGTCGGCTGCTCCTATTTATGGAGCCCAAAATCGAACGTTTTCAACACTTTCGAGACACTTTTCTTTTTTTGAACTGTTTTTTGGTCCCTATTCGTACGTCGTGAGCCGCGAAAAGGATGACAACCTAATCCAACACATTTTTATTACCAAATCCCATGGTACCTTATGCAAGACAACTTCGCTTCACGTAGAGGCTGGGCCTGGAAACCGTGGGCATGGAGCTTAGGACCCGGTCTCCGTCGCTCCGGTGCCCATTACTTTTGATCCGTAAGGAGTTACGCGACACACAACATACAGTTGGAAAGCTCTCCGAGAGCTCTACGACGGGGGCAGCAAGGACGCTCAGCTGCACCTATTTTCAGAGCCCAAAATCAAACGTTTTCATAAATTTCGATATACTTTTCTTCTTTTGAGCTATTTTTTCGTCCCTGATCATACGTAGTGAGCTGCGAAAAGATGAAAACCTAATCCATCACATTTCTATTAACGAATCCCATGGCACTTTGGGCAAGACAACTTCGCTTCAAGTAGAGGATGGGCCCGCAAACCAAGGGCTTGGGGCTTGGGACCAGCTCTCCGTCGCTCTGGTGCCCATAACATTTGATCCGTAAGAAGTTATACAGCGCACAATATACCGTTGGAAAGTTCTCCGAGAGCTCTACGACAGGGGCAACAAGCTTGCTCGATTGCGCCTGTTTTTGGATCCCAAAATCGAACGTTTTCATCACTTTTAGGATACTTTTTTTCTTTTGCGTTGTTTTTTCATCCTGGATCGTATGTCGTGAGCCGCGAAAAGGACGACAGCCTAATTCATCACATTTCTATTACTGAATCCCATGGCTCCTTGGGCAAGACAACTTAGTTTCACGTAGAGGCTGGGCTAGCAAACCAAGGTCGTGGGGCTTAGGACTAGGTCTCCATCGCTCTGGTGCCCGAAAACTTTTGATTCGTAAGGAGTTACGCGGTGCACATTATACCGTTGGAAAGCCATCTGAGAGCTCTACGACAGAGGCACCAAGCCTGCTAGGCTGCGCCTATTTTCGAAGATCAAAATCGATCATTTTCATCAATTTCGGATACTTTTCTTCTTTTGAGCTATTTTTCCGTCCCGGATCGTACGTCGTGATCCGCGAAAAGGACGAAAACCTAATCCATCACATTTCTTTTATCTAATCCCTTGCCCCCTTGGGCAAGACAACTTCGCTTCACGTAGAGGCTTGTCCCGCGAACCGAGGGCGTGGGGCTTGGGACTAAGTCTCCGTCCCTCCGGTGCCCATAACTTTTGATTTGTAAGGAGTTACGCGGCGCACAACATACCATTGAAAAGCTCTCCGAGAGCTCTAAAATGGGGGTAGCAATACTGCTCAGCTGCGCCTATTTTCTAAACCCAAAATCGTACGTTTTCATCAATTTCGTGACACTTTTCTTCTTTTTCGCTATTTTTCTGTCCCGGATCGTACGTTGATAGCAGCCAAAAGGACGACAACCTAATCCACCACATTTCTATTACCGAATCCCATGGCACCTTGGGCAAGACACATTCGCTTCACGTAGAGGCTGGGCCCGCTAACCGAGGGCATGGGTCTTGGGACCAGGTCTCCGTCCCTCTGGTGCCCATAACTTTTGATCCGTAAGGAGTTACGCGGCGCATAGCATACCATTGAAAAGCTCTCCGAGAGCTCTACAGTGGGGGTAGCAATACTGCTCAGTTGCGCCTATTTTCGGAGTCCAAAATTGAACGTTTTCATTAATTTCGGGACACTTTTCTTCTTTTGCGCTATTTTTTAATCCCGGATCGTACGTCGATAGCAGCCAAAAGGATGACAACCTAATCCATCACATTTTTATTACTGAATCCCATACCACTTTGGGCAATACACCTTCGCTTCACGTAGAGGCTGGGCCCGCAAACCGAGGGCGTGGGGCTTGGGACCAAGTCTTCGTCGCTCCAGCGCCCATAACTTTTGATCTGTAAGGAGTTACGCGGTGCACATCATACCGTTGGAAAGCCCTCTGAGACCTCTATGACGGGGGCAACAAGCCTGCTTTGCTGTGCCTATTTTCAAAGCCCAAAATTGAACGTTTTCATCACTTTTGGGACACTTATCTTCTTTTACGCTATTTTTTTATCTCGGACCGTACGTCGTGAGCTGCGAAAAAGACGACAACCTAATCCATCACATTTCTATTACCAAATCAAATGGCACCTTAGGCAAGGCAACTTCGCTTCACGTAGAGGCTGGGCGCACAAACCGAGGGCGTGGGGCTTAAGACCAGGTCTCCGTCGCTCCGGTGCCCATAACTTTTAATCCGTAAGGAGTTACGTGACGAACAACATACCATTGGAAAGCTCTCCGAGAGCCTTACGATGGGGGCAGCAAGCCTGCTCGGTTGCGTCCATTTTCAGAACACAAAATTGAATGTTTTCATCACTTTCGGGATACTTTTCTTCTTTTGCGCTGTTTTTTCATCCCGGATCGTACGTCGTGAGCCGTGAAAAAGACGACAACTTAATCCATCACATTTCTATTACCCAATCCCATGGCACCATGGGTAGGACAACTTCGCTTCACATGGAGGCTTGGCCCACAAACCGAGGGCGTGGGGCTTAGGACCAGGTCTCCGTCAGTCCGGTGCCCATAACGTTTAATCCGTAAGGAGTTATACAGTGCACAGCATACCGTTGGAAATTTCATCTCTACGATGGGGGCAGTTAGCCTGGTCGGCTGTGCCTATTTACAGAGCCCAAAATCGAACGTTTTCAACACTTTCGGGATACTTTTCTTTTTTTGAATTGTTTTTTCATCCCTATTTGTACGTCGAGAGCTGCGAAAAGGAGTACAACCTAATCCATCACATTTCTATTACCGAATCCTACGGTACCTTGGGCAAGACAACTTTGCTTCATGTAGAGGCTGGGCCTGCATACTGAGGGCGTGGGGCTTAGGATCAAGTCTTCGTCGCTCCGGTGCCCATAACTTTTAATTCGTAGGGAGTTACGCCGCGCACAGCATACCGTTGGAAAGTTCTCTGAGAGCTCTACGATTAGGGTAGC
Organism: Ehretia macrophylla; assembly: GCA_037974665.1. NCBI lineage: Eukaryota > Viridiplantae > Streptophyta > Magnoliopsida > Boraginales > Ehretiaceae > Ehretia > Ehretia macrophylla. The sequence goes on from CM075769.1 coordinate 67,722,174, forward strand.
TAGCCTGGTCGGCTGCGCCTATTTGTAGAGCCCAAAATCGAACGTTTTCATCACTTTCGAGACACTTTTCTTTTTTTGAACAGTTTTTCTGTCCCTATTCGTACGTCGTGAGCTGCGAAAAGGACGACAACCTAATCCATCACATTTCTATTACTGAATCCCATGGTACCTTGGGAAAGATAACTTCGCTTCACATAGAGGTTAGGCCCGTAAACCTAGAGGGTGGGGCTTAGGACCAGGTGTCCGTCGCTTCGGTGACCATAACTTTTGATCCGTAAGGAGTTACACGACGCACAGCATACCGTTGGAAAGCTCTCCGAGAGCTCTACGACGAGGGCAGCCAGCTTGCTCGGCTGCTCCTGTTTTCGGAGAAAAAAATTGAACATTTTCATCAATTTTGGGACACTTTTCTTCTTTTGATCTATTTTTCTGTCCCGGATTGTACGTAGTGTGCCGCGAAAAATACAACAACCTAATCCATCACATTTCTATTACCGAATACCATGGCACCTTTGGCAAGACAACTTCACTTCACGTAGAGGCTGGGCCAGCAAACCGAGGGTGTGGGGCTTCGGACCAGGTCTCCGTCGCTCCGGTGCCCAAAACTTTTGATATGTGAAGAGTTTCGCGACGCACCGCATACCGTTGGAAAGCTCTCCGAGAGCTCTACGACGGGGACAGTGAGACTGTTAGGCTGCACCTATTTTTGTAGACCAAAATCAAACGTTTTCATCACTTTTGGGATATTTTTCTTCTTTTGCGATATTTTTCTATCCCGAATCGTACGTCGATAGCAGCCAAAAGGACGACAACATAATCCATCACATTTCTATTTCCGAATCCCACGCCACCATAGGCAAGACACCTTCGCTTCACGTAGAGGCTAGGCCCACAAACCGCGGGCGTGGGGCTTGGGACAAGGTCTCCGTCGCTCCGGTGCCTATAACTTTTGATCCGTAAGGAGTGACGCGGTCCACAGTATACTGTTGGAAAGCTCTCTGAGAGTTCTACGACACGGGCAACCAGCTTGCTTGGCGACGCCTATTTTCAGAGCCCAAAATCGAATGTTTTCATCAGTTTCAGGACACTTTTCTTCTTTTGATCTGTTTTTTCATCCCGGATCATACGTCGTGAGCCGCAAAAAGGACAACCTAATCCATCACCCTTCTATTACGGAATCCCACGACACCTTGGACAAGACAAGTTTGCTTCACGTAGAGGCTGGGCCAGCAAACTGAGGGCATGGGGCATCGGACCAGGTCTCCGTCGCTCCAGTGCCCATAACTTTTGATCCGTAGGAGTTATGCGGCGCACAACATACCGTTGAAAAGCTCTTCAAGAGCTCTGTGACGGGGGCAGTACTCCTACTCGGTTGTGCCTATATTCAGAGCCCTAAATCGAATGTTTTCATCAGTTTTGGGACACTTTTCTTCTTTTGTGCCGTTTTTTTGTCCCAGATCGTACGTCGTGAGCCGCGAAAAGGACGACAACCTAATCCATCACAATTCTATTGCCGAATCCTACGGCATCTTGGGCAAGACAACTGCGCTTCACGTAGAGGCTGGGCCCGCAAACTGAGGGCGTGGGGCTTATGACCAGGTGTCCGTCGCTCCAGTGTCTATAACTTTTGATTCGTAAGGAGTTACGCGGGGCACATCATACCATTGAAAAGCTCTCAGAGAGCTCTACAATGGGGGTAGCAATCTTGCTTGGCTGCGCCTATTTTTGGAGCCCAAAATCGAACATTTTCATCAATTTTAGTACACTTTTCTTCTTTTGCGATGTTTTTATGTCTCGGATCGTACGTCGATAGCAGCCAAAAGGACGACAACCTAATCCATCATATTTCCATTACCGAATCCCACGGCACCTTGGGCAAGAAAAATTCGATTAGAAGCTGGGCCCGCAAACCAAGTGCGTGGGGCTTGTCACTAGCCTACTTGGCTACGCCTATTTTTGGAGCCCAAAATCGAACGTTTTCTTCAATTTGAGGACACTTTTCTTCTTTTGCACTATTTTTCGGTCTCGGATCGTACGTCGATAGTAGCCAAAAGGACAAGAACCTAATCCATCACATTTTTATTACCGAATCACATGCCACCTTGGGCAAGACAACTTCACTTCACGTAGAGGCTGGGCCCGCAAGGAGTTATGCGGCGCTTCAGTGCCCATAACTTTTGATCTGTAAGGAGTTATGCGGCGCACAGTATACCATTGGAAAGCTCTCCGAGAGGTCTACGATGAGGGTAGCAAGCCTGCTCTGTTGCGCCTATTTTCGGAGCCCAAAATCGAATATTTTCATCACTTTCGTGACACTTTTATTCTTTTGAACTGTTTTTCCGTTCCTGATCGTACGTCGTGTGCCGCGAAAAGGACGACAACCTAATCAATCACATTTCTATTACCGAATCCCACGACACCTTGGGCAAGATAACTTCGCTTCACGTAGAGGCTAGGCCTGCAAACCTAGGGCGTGGGGCTTAGGACTAGGTCTCCTTCGCTCCGGTGCACATAACTTTTGATCCGTAAGGAGTTACGCGGCGCACAGCATACCATTGGAAAGCTCTCTCATAGCTCTACGACGAGGGCAGCAAGCCTACTCAGCTGCGCCTATTTTCGGAGCCCAAAATCGAATGTTTTCTTCACTTTTGAAATACTTTTCTTCTATTGAGCTGTTTTCCCGTCCCTAATCGTACATCGTGAGCCGCGAAAAGGACGACAACCTAATTCATCTTATTTCTATTATCGAATCCCATGGCACCTTGGGCAAGACAACTTCACTTCACGTAGAGGCTGGGCCCACAAACCGAGGGCGTGGGGCTTAGAACCAGGTCTCCGTCGCTTCGGTGGGCATAACTTTTGATCCGCAAGGAGTTACGCGGCGCACAACATACTGTTGGAAAGCTCTACGAGAGCTCTACGATGGGGGCATCAAGCCTACTTGGCTGCGCCTATTTTTGGAGCTCAAAATCGAACATTTTCAACATTTTCAGGACACTTTTCTTCTTTTGAGCTATTTTTCCGTCCCTAATCGTACGTCGTGAGCTGCAAAAAGAACGACAACCTAATCCATCGTATTTCTATTACTGAATTCCATGGCACCTTGGGCAAGATAACTTCGCTTTACGTAGAGGCGGGGCCCGCAAACCTAGGGCGTGGGGCTTAGGACCAGGTCTCCGTCATTCCGGTGCCCATAACTTTTGATCCGTAAGGAGTTATGCTGTACACAACATACCGTTGGAAAGCTCTCCGAGAGCTCTACGACAGGGGCAGCAATCCTACTCAGCTGTGCCTGTTTCCAGAGCCCAAAATCAAACATTTTCATTACTTTTGGAACACTTTTCTTCTTTTGAGCTGTTTTTCTGTCCCAGATCGTACGTCGTGAGCTGCGAAAAGGACGACAACCTAATCCATCACATTTCTATTACCGAATCCCACTGCACCTTGGGCAGGACAACTTCGCTTCACGTAGAGGCTGGGCAAGCAAACCGAGGGCGTGGGGCTTAGGACCAGGTCACCGTCACTCCGGTGCCCATAACTTTTGATCCGTAAGGAGTTACGTGGTGTACAACATACCATTGGAAAGCACTCCGAGAGCTCTACGACGGGGGTAGCAAGCCTGCTCGGCTGCGCCTATTTTCGGAGCCCAAAATCGAACGTTTTCATCAGTTTCTGGACACTTTTCTTCTTTTGCGTAGTTTTTCTGTCTTGGATGGTATGTCGTGAGCCGCGAAAAGGACAACAACCTAATCCATCACATTTCTATTACCGAATCCCACGGCACCTTGGGCAGGACAACTTCGGTTCACATAGAGGTTGGGCCCGCAAACTGAGGGCGTGGGGCTATGGACCAGGTCTCCGTCGCTTCGGTACCCATAACTTTTGATTTGTAAGGAGTTACGCGGCTCATAGCATACTGTTGGAAAGCTCTCCAAGGGCTCTACGATGGGGGCAGCAAGCCTACTTGGCTGTGCTTGTTTTCGAAACCCAAAATCGAACTTTTTCATCAGTTCTGGGACACTTTTCTTCTTTTGCGCTATTTTTTCGTCCCGGATCGTACGTCGTGAGCCGCGAAAAGGACGACAACCTAATCCATCACATTTTTATTACCGAATCCCATGCCACATTGAGCAAGACAACTTCTCTTCACGTAGAGGCTGGGCCCGCAAACTGTGGGCGTGGGGCTTAAGACCAGGTCTCCGTCGATCTGGTGCCAATAACTTCTGATCCGTAAGGAGTTACACGGCACACAGCATACCGTTGGAAAGCTTTTCGAGAGCTCTACGACGGGGGCAGCAAGTCTGCTCGGCTGCGCCTATTTTCGAAGCCCAAAATTGAACATTTTCGTCAGTTTCTGGACACTTTTCTTCTTTCGCGCTGTTTTTTCGTCCCGGATAGTAAGTCGTGAGCCGCGAAAAGGACGACAACCTAATCCATCACATTTCTATTACCGAATGCCACAGCCCCTTGGGCAAGAAAACTTCACTTCACGTAGAGGCTGGGCCTGCAAACCGAGGGCGTGGGGCTTGGGACCAGGTCTCCGTCGCTCCGGTGCCCATAACTTTTGATCCGTAAGGAGTTACACGGCGCACAGCATACCGTTGGAAAGCTCTCCGAGAGCTCTACGATAGGGGTAGCAAGCCTGCTTGGCTGCACCTATTTTTGGACCCCAAAATCGAACATTTTTAATAGTTGCTACACACTTTTCTTCTTTTGCGCTATTTTTTCGTCATGGATCATACGTCGTGAGCCACGAGAAGGACGATAACCTAATCCATCACATTTCTATTCGAAACCCATGCCACCTTGGGCAAGACAACTTCGCTTCATGTAGAGGCTGGGCCTGCAAACCAAGGGCGTGGGGCTTAGGACCAGGTCTCCGTCGCTCCGGTGCCCATAACTTTTGATCCATAAAGAGTTACGCGGCACACAGCATACCGTTGGAAAGCTCTACGAGAGCTCTACGACGTTGGAAACAAGTCTGCTGAGCTGCGCCAATTTTTGGAGCCCAAAATCGAACATTTTCATCAGTTTCTGTATATTTTTCTTCTTTTGCGCTTTTTTTCTGTCTCGGAACATACGTTGTGAGCCGAGAAAAGGACGACAACATAATCCATCACATTTCTATTACCGAATCCCATGGCACTTTGGGCAAGACAACTTCGCTTCACGTAGAGGCTGGGCCAGCAAACCGAGGGCGCGGGGCTTAGGACTAGGTCTCCGTCGCTCCGGTGCCCATGACTTTTTATCCGTAAGGAGTTACGCATCGCACAGAATACCGTTGGAAAGCTCAACAAGAGCTCTATGACGGGGGTAGCAAGCCTACTCGGTTGCGCCTGTTTTCGGAGCCGAAAATTGAACGTTTTCATCAATTTCTGAACACATTTATTCTTTTGTGCTGTTTTTCCGTCCCGGATCGTACGTTGTGAGCTGCGAAAAGGACGACAACCTAATCCATCACATTTCTATTACCGAATCCCATGGCACCGTGGGCAAGAAAACTTCGCTTCACGTAAAGGCTGGGCCTGCAAATTGAGGGCGTGGGGCTTAGGACTAGGCCTCTGTTGCTCCGGTGTCCATAATTTTTGATCTGTAAGGAGTTACGCGCCGCATAGCATACCTTTGGAAAGCTCTCCGAGAGCTCTACGACGGGGGCTGCAAGCCTGCTTTGCTGCAGCTATTTTCAGAACCCAAAATTGAATGTATTCATCAGTTTCTGGACACTTTTATTCTTTTGCGCTGTTTTTCCGTCCCGGATCGTACGTCGTGAGCCGCGAAAGGCACGACAACCTAATCCATCACATTTCTATTATCGAATCCCATGGCACCTTGGGCAAAACAAATTCGCTTCACGTAGAGGCTGGGCCCGCAAACCGAGGGCGGGGGGCTTAGGACTAGGTCTCCGTCGCTCCGGTGCCCATAACTTTTGATCCGTAAGGAGTTACGCGGCGCACAGCATACCGTTGGAAACCTTTCCGAGAGTTCTACGACAGTGGGAGAAAGCCTGCTCAGTTGTGCCTCTTTTCGGAGTCCAAAATTGAACGTTTTCATCAGTTTTTAGACATTTTTCTTCTTTTGCGCCGTTTTTCCATCCTAGATCGAACGTCGTGAGCAGCGAAAAGGACGACAACCTAATCCATCACATTTCTAGTACCGAATCCCATGCTACCTTGGGTAAGACAACTTTCCTTCATGTAAAGGCTGGACCCGCAAACCGAGGGCGTGGGGCTTAGGACCAGGTCTCCGTCGCTCCGGTGCTCATAACTTTTGATCCGTAAGGAGTTACGCGGTGCACAGCTTAGCGTTGCAAAGCTCTCCGAGATCTCTACGACGGGGTCAGCAAGCCTGCTCGGTTGCACCTATTTTTGGAGCCCAAAATTGAACGTTTTCATCAGTTTCTGGACACTTTTCTTTTTTTGCGCCATTTTTCTGTCCCAAATCGTACGTCGTGAGCCGCGAAAAGGACGACAGCCATATCCATCACATTTATATTACCGAATCCCATGCCACCTAGGACAAGACAACTTCGCTTTACGTAGAGGCTGGGCCAGCAAACCGAGGGTGTGGGGCTTAGGACCAGGTCTCCGTCGCTCCGGTGCCCATAACTTTTGATCCATAAGGAGTTATGAGGCGCACAGCATACCGTTGGAAACCTCTCCGAGAGCTCTACGACGACAGCAGCAAGCCTGCTCAGTTGTGCCTCTTTTCAGAGCCCAAAATCAAAAGTTTTCATTAGTTTCTAGACACTTTTCTTCTTTTGCGTTATTTTTCCATCCTGTATCGTACGTCGTGAGCAGCGAAAAGGACGACAATCTAATCCATCACATTTCTAGTACCGAATCCCATGCAACCTTGGGCAAGACAACTTCTCTTTATGTAGAGGCTGGGCTCGCAAACCGAGGGCATAGGGCATGGGACCAGGTCTCCGTCGCTCCGGTGCCCATAACTTTTGATCCGTAAGGAGTTATGCGGCGCACAACATATAATTGGAAACCTCACCAAGAGCTCTATGACTGGAACAGGAAGCCTGCTCAGTTGCACCTATTTTTGGAGCACAAAATTGAACATTTTCATCAGTTTCGGGACACTTTTCTTCTTTTGAGCTATTTTTTCATCCCGAATCATATGTCGTGAGCCGCGAAAAGGATGACAACTTAATCCATCACATTTCTATTACCGAATCCTACGCCACCTGGGGCAAGACAACTTCGCTTCACGTAGAGGCTGGGCCCGCAAACCGAGGGTGTAGGACTTAGGACCTGGTCTCCGTCGCTCCGGTGCCGATAACTTTTGATCCGTAAGGAGTTACGCGGCGCACAACATACCGTTGGAAAGCTCTCCGAGAGCTCTACGATGGGTGTAGCACACCTGCTTAGCTGCGCTTGTTTTCGGACCCCAAAATTGAACATTTTCATTGGTTTCTGGATACTCTTCTTCTTTTGCGCTATTTTTTCATCCCGAATCGTACGTCATGAGTCGCGAAAAGGACGACAACCTAATCCATCACATTTCTATTACAGAATCCCACGGTACCTTGGTCAAGACAACATTGCCTCACGTAGAGGCTGGGCTCGCAAACTGAGGGCGTGTGGAATAGGACTAGGTCTTTGTCGCTCCAGTGCCCATAACTTTTGATCCGTAAGGAGTTACGTGGCGCACAGTATACCGTTGGAAAGCTCTCCGAGAGCTCTACAACGGGGGCAGCAAGCCTGCTCGGCGGCGCCTATTTTTGAAACATAAAATTGAAAATTTTTATCAGTTTCTGGATACTTTTCTTCTTTTGCGCTATTTTTTTGTCCTGGATCGTACGTCGTGAGTTGCGAAAAGGATGACAACCTAATCCATCACATTTCTATTACCGAATCCCACACCACCTCCGGCAAGAAAACTTTGCTTGACGTAGAGGCTGGGCCCGCAAACCGAGGTCGTGGGGCATAGGACCAAGTCTCCGTCGCTCCGGTGCCCATAACTTTTGATCCGTAAGGAGTTATGCGGCGCACAACATACCGTTGGAAAGCTCTCCGAGAGCTCTACGCCGGGGGCAGCAAACTTGCTTGGCTGGGCCTGTTTTCGGAGCCCAAAATCGAACGTTTTCATCAGTTTCTGGATACTTTTCTTATTTTGCGTGGTTTTCCTATCCTGGATCGTACGTCGTGAGCCGCGAAAAGGACGACAACCTAATCCATCACATTTCTATTACCAAATGCCACGGCACCTTGGGCAATACAACTTCGCTTCACGTAGAGGCTGGGCCCGCAAACCGAGGTCGTGGGGCATAGGACCAGGTCTCCGTCGCTCCGGTGCCCATAACTTTTGATCCGTAAGGAGTTACGCGGCGCACAGTAGACCGGTGGAAAGCTCTCCTAGTGTTCTACGACGGGGACAGCAAGCCTGCTCAGTTGCGCCTATTTTTGGAGCCCAAAATCGAACGTTTTCAGTAGTTTCTGGACACTTTTCTTCTTATGCGCTGTTTTTCTGTCCCGGATTGTACGACGTGAGCCGCGAAAAGGATGACAACCTAATCCATCACATTTCAATTACCAAATCCCACACCACCTTGGGCAAGACAACTTCGCTTCATATAGATGCTGGGCCCATAAACCGAGGGCGTGGGGCTTAGGACCAGGTCTCCGTCGCTCCGGTGCCCATAACTTTTGATTCGTAAGGAGTTACGCGGCGCACAACATACCGTTGGAAAGCTCTCCGAGAGCTCTATGATGGGAGTAGCAAGCCTGCTCGGTTGCGCCCATTTTCGGACCCCAAAATTGAACATTTTCATCAGTTTCTGGACACTTTTCTTCTTTTTTGTTGTTTTTTCGTCCTGGATCGTACGTCGTGAGCTGCGAAAAAGACAACAACCTTATCTATGACATTTCTATTACCGAATCCCATGGTTCCTTGGGCAAGACAACTTCGCTTCGAGTATAGGCTGGTCCCGCAAACCGAGGGCGTGGGGCTTGGGACCAGGTCTCCGTTGCTCCGGTGCCCATAACTTTTGATCCGTAAGGAGTTACGAGGCGCACAGCATACCTTTGGAAAGCTCTCCGAGAGCTCTACGACGGGGGCAGAAATCCTGCTTGGCTGCACTTGTTTTCGGAACATAAAATCAAAAGTTTTCATCAGTTTCTGGACATTTTTCTTCTTTTGCGCTGTTTTTCTGTCCCGGATTATACGTCGTGAGTTGTGAAAAGGATGACAACCTAATCCATCACATTTCTATTACCGAATCCCACGGCACCTTGGGCAAGACAACTTCACTTCACGTAGAGGCTGAGCCCGCAAACCTATGTCCTGGGGCATAAGACCAGGTCTACGTCGTTCCGGTGCCCATAACTTTTGATCCGTAAGGATTTACGCGGCGCATAGCATACCGTTGGAAAGCTCTCCGAGAGCTCTACGACAGGGGCAACAAGTTTGCTTGTCTGCGCCCCTTTTTGGAGGCCAAAATTGAACATTTTCATAAGTTTCTGGACACTTTTCTTCTTTTGCGATGTTTTTCCGTCCCGGATCGTACGTCGTGAGCTGCGAAAAGGACGACAACCTAGCCCATCCCATTTCTATTACTGAATCCCACGCCACTTTGGGCAATACAACTTCGCTTCACATAGAGGTTGGGTCCGCAAACCGAGGGCGTGGGGCTTAGGACCAGGTCTCCGTCGCTCCAGTGCCAATAACTTTTTATCCGTAAGGAGTTACGCGGTGCACAGCATACCGTTGGAAAGCTTGCTTGGCTGCGCCTGTTTTCGAAGCCCAAAATCGAACGTTTTCCTCAATTTCTAGACATTTTTCTTCTTTTGCGCTATTTTTCCGTCCCGGATCGTACGTCGTGAGCAGCGAAAACGACAACAACCTAATCCATCACATTTTTTTTACCGAATCCCATGCCACATTGGGCAAGACAACTTTGCTTAACGTAGAGGCTGGGCTTGCAAACCGAGGGCGTGGGGCTTAGGACCAGGTCTCCGTCGCTCCGGTGCCCATAACTTTTGATCCGTAAGGAGTTATGCGATGCACAACATAATGTTGGAAAGCGCTCCGAGAGCTATACGACGGGGGCAGCAATCCTGCTCGGCTCCGCCTGTTTTCAAAGTCCAAAACAGAACGTTTTCATCAATTTTTGGACACTTTTCTTCTTTTGCGCTGTTTTTCTGTCCCAGATCGTACGTCGTGAGCCGCCAAAAGGACGACAACCTAATCCATCACATTTCTATTATTGCATCCCACGCCACCTTTGGCAAGACAACTTCGCTTCACGTAGAGGCTGGGCCCGCAAACCGAGGGCGTGGGGCTTAGGACCAGGTCTCCGTCGCTCCGGTGCCCATAACTTTTGATCCGTAAGGAGTTACGCGCTGCACAACATACCGTTAGAAAGCTCTCAGAGAGCTCTACGACGAGGGCAGCCAGACAGCTCAGCTGCGCTTATTTTCGGAGCCCAAAATAGATCGTTTTCATCAGTTTCTGGACACTTTTCTTCTTTTGCGCTGTTTTTCCGTCCTGGATCGTACGTAGTAAGCTT